>CM053623.1:191181868-191247155 GCA_028646595.1 Phalanger gymnotis
TTTTTTTTTAATCAGAAGCATTTTGACTTGAAAATTAATAGTAAAACTATTTAAAGTCATCGTATGATTTAGTGGGACAGATACAGGGAGGTGATGAAAGACATGGAATAAATAAGGTCCCAAGGCCCAAATACTTACATGGAGCCATGGTTTTATCTATGAAGATGGTCTTTTGAATAATACAGTCCGCAACCTATCCTATGAGTCTTTTGTTCATATTACTCCAAAAACTGTCAGAAGGCAAGGGGGTGTGGTCACCCAACAAATTTCCTCACTTCCTTTTAATATCTTGGGGCTATCAATAGAATACATAAACTGACCATCCATTAACCCTCAATTTTTCTACATGAGTATAGGACCTTCCACCTTGTTTTTTAGTCATACACATCTGTTATCTATATGCATATTTATGTGTATAATATCATACAGATATATAATAAAGCTCTTATATAAATATCATATGGATATAATAAATGAGGTAGATATATACATGCATATATTATGCAGATATAATAGCTATTTCACATAGATACATCACATGGGTATATAATATGTACACATAGATATCATAAATATTTAGGGAAGCAAGAGGTCATCTAATTTAACATCCTCATTTTATAGATGACTCAGCCAAGGCCAAGAAAGATTGAGTGACATGCCCAGTCACACATTCTTAGATCATGATGGTCTTTTCTCCAGTTATCACAACTCTGATATACAGAAAGGAAAAAAAAAAAGCAATGGCCATCCAACGAGGAGCCTGACACCTTCAAATCCAGGCCCAAGTCACACGATACTAGAAAATAAACAAGAGACACAAGTACCTTCTTTCAAAGTCAACATTTCAGAAGATGAGAATTCCAGAGCCCCAGGGCTGCCAACTGCCCTCTGGGAATCTAGCTTTACTGTATACCCTGACTACCTTACCCATTGTCTCTGCCCATGATAGCATGACGGGGAGTTCCTCTGATAACCAGCACTTAAATTACTTAAGCCTGCAGCACTAACATCAGTATTTTTCCACTGTCACTAGGGCAGGTTGGAATGTTGGCAAGCACTCAAAGTACAACTATGTAAAAATAAACCTTGATTTGAATCTCTTTAGACTTAGAACTGATTTGGGGAAGGTGTTCGTACGTACTGTTCGTACATACTGTTATCAGTGAATAATTATATCTTTCATGGCAATTTTTTGAGGTACTTTCCATGGATTATTTGACACAAATTGTTATTTCTATTTCATAGGGAAATGTGGGTACAGGCATATCTCACTTTAGGAAAACTAAATAAAAGAAAATAGAAACTTACAAATTAGATAAATTAGAGAATGATCATTCACATAACAATTATTTTTATACAAAATGTTCCACTATTATAATCTGAAAAGTACTGGCTTGGAGTTAGAACATATGGGTTCCAATTCACAATTCTGCCAGTTATTAGCTATACAACTTTTGCAAGTCATTTAATGTCTCTAGGACTCAGTTTCCTCATATGTAAAGTGATGGGCTTAGGCTAGATGGCCTCTAAAATCCCTTCCCTTTCTAAATGGATACTCATATAATGCTTCATAACTATTAAAGTATAACTCAATCAACAAAATTTGGATTATAAATAATAATCTCACATTTACATAGAATATTAAAGTGTATAAAGTGATTTCCTCCCAGTAGTAATAGTAAAACTATTTAAAGTCATTGTATGATTTAGTGGGACAGATACAGGGAGGTGATGAAAGACATGGAATAAATAAGGTCCCAAGGTCCAAATCCTGTTATTACAATACATATACTGTTATATCCATTTAAGAGATGAGGAAATAAAGGTTGAGAGAAAAAAAATTATTTGCCTACTATCACACAGCTAGCAAGAGGCAGGAGCCCAGATTCAGACTTTAATTCCAAGTACAATGTTCCTTTCATTACATAATGACACAGGATCCAAAGGAAAAGATTTAATAGTGAAAGGATGTGAGTTCTAGTACCAGCCCTGCTACTAACTGACTTTGGCCTCAGTTTCCTCATCTCAAAAATGAAGTTGGAATAGATGATCTCAAAGGTCCCTTCCACTTTTGGCATTCTATTCTTCTCATGTTTTGAGAAACGTACCTATTGCTTCAGGAGTGGTACATTGTATTATTCTTCAATTTACAAATGGACAAATTAAAGGACAGGTTAAATAATTTGCCCAAGGGCAGAGGTATGATTAAGGAGCAAATCTCAGCCTACCTCTCTATGCTCTTCTATTAACTTTATAAAGCTTTTGAGATTTATCTGCATCACACATAATCAGGTGCCTCCACTGAAGTCTTCCTTGGATACTTCATCATGGTGTGTATGTGACATTCGGATTCTTCCCAACATTGTGCCAACGAAGCAGAAGCTCTGCCTGCTACTACCAAGTTGGAAAAGCTTTAAATGCCAGTCTGGTGATCGCTTTGAGGTCAATCATCTGTGGACCAGCCTACCTAGCTAACTGAATGACCCAAGATCACCCAGGTGCTGAGTGTCAGAGTTCAAAGATGTCCATCATCAGAAGGTTGCCACAGAGTGATTAGTTTTTTGTCTGCAGCAGCCCTAAAGAAACCATCTATACCAGACCACAGAGAAGCCATCTATGATGAATACTAGAAGACCACGCATAAAAATCAGAGATCCTTGAAGTAATGTGGATATATTTGAATGTAACCAGTTCCTTTCTCAACAAATTCTGGTGATAGAAGAAAAAAATTAACATCTGACTACAGGTATCCTCTAAGAAAGAAAGGTAAGCAAATTATAGACTTATTTTTACAATATGCTGTATTTTAATTTGTTTTCAAATTCCTTGATACAAAGATTAACTTTAAGGAAAATGAGTAGCAGATACATGAGCAGAAGGTGTTTCTTCATTATACCGCTCAGAAGCTTGGTTGACACCAGGTGGGACATCACAGCAGTTACGTCTTCATTTGTTCCATTACAAATGTAATCCTGAGTTCTCAGAATGTCGCAAAGCCTGGCAAAAACATGACCTACCTAAGGCTCCCTAGAGAATTGACTTGAGCTGCTCTAGACGACACCATGCTTTTCTAATTAGTATAATACAATCTATTTTTACCCCTGGTTCCTTAGGAGGGCAAACCACCTTCAATAGTATGAGACACAGACTGACATTTGAAACCAATTAACTTTGCACATCAAAATCCAGCCAGCTTTTGTAAGATTGCCCAGAGTCTCAGAAGACTTTTTTTAAACCTCAGACAGTAGAAGTTCTCAGGTAGTATATTATAAAAGTAGGAATGGTCTGAGCAAATGGATTTTAAATTTTTAAGATATATACCAAAATAAATGATTTTTTTTTGTTTTCTTTACTATGGCCAGTTACTGAATTTTTACCCTTAATTCCCCTATGGGGAGCTAAATGTATCTACTATCTCAATAATTTGAATATCGAGCATAAAAAATAATAATTTTAAAAACAGCCAAGATTTTAAATGAGTTCACTTATGAATACAAAGACTTCAAAGAAGCATAGCAAGACTTTTGCGGACTGATGTAGAATGAAATAGGCAGAAACAATAATCATAATGACAACTATAACGACAGAGATAGAAAAAGCAAAATAGAATTATATTAAATGACCAGGCCTGGCCCAGGAAAAAAGCACCTCCCCCTTTTATTTGTTGTACTAAAGGACTAAGGGGTATGAATAGCTAATGTTTATATTGCGTTCTAAGATTTTCCAAGTGTCATCCATATAATATTTCACTTAATCATCACAACTTTGTTTGGAAGATGCTGTCATTATCCCAACTTTACAGATAAGGAAACTGATGCTGAGAGAGGTTAACTGATTTACCCTGGACTACATAATGAATAAACATCTAGGGTGTAATTGGAACTCAGTATTACAGACTCCAAGTCCAGCATGTCTATGTCCATATTATCTCATTTGATGCTCAGAACAGCATCTGTGAGGAAATCAGTGCAAATACTATATAATGCCCAACTAAAGATGAAAACACTTTTGGACACATGAAGTAAGCTTCGTAAGTTCACACAAGTAAAAAGAGACTCACCCTCCTCCACCCTCCCACATCTTCTGACTGCTAAGTTCACAGGATCATTGATTTCAAGCTGAAAAGAGATCATCTTGTCTGACTCTTTTATTTGACAAGTGAAGAAAACAAGACCCAGAAGGGTGAAGTCCCTTGCCCAAGGGTGCGGAGTGGTAGTGGTGGGATTTAAACCCAAGTCCCCTTCCTCCAAATCCAACACTCTTTTTACTGAAGTTAAATGCTCTTTTCACCACACCATTGCACAAATCAAAAAGCGAAACATCTACACCCGTATTTGCATTAGGTGAATGAATGAATGAAAAGACATTTACTAAGCACTAAGTACCAAGTTCTATGCTATGGACGGGGAATACAAAGACAGTTTGTGTCCTCAAGACTTACTTTC
Organism: Phalanger gymnotis; assembly: GCA_028646595.1. Lineage (NCBI taxonomy): Eukaryota > Metazoa > Chordata > Mammalia > Diprotodontia > Phalangeridae > Phalanger > Phalanger gymnotis. The sequence goes on from CM053623.1 coordinate 191,186,314, forward strand.
TAATTAGGCAGGAATTCTTAACCTAGGGTTCATGATTTATTTAGATAGATTGATGGATGGATGGATGGATGGATGGATGGATGGATGGATGGATGGATGAACAGATATAGAGGAGAGGCAGAGAAACAGATATTGAGAAATAGATAAATGAGAGATAGATAGATAGATGGATAGATAAGAGATAGATATTTACATTTCAATATACTTGTTCATTTGTAATCCTATGCATTTTATATATTTAAAAATATTATTCTGAGAAAAGGTCCAAAGTTTCACCAGACTTCCAAAAGGGGTGCATGACCCAAAAAAGGTTAAGGATCCCTGCAATAGAGGGAAACAGTAGACAGTGGAAAGTGAAGGACAAGGGCAAGTCACAGGGGTGGTGAAATGGGACCACAGATTTGATAATGGTTCCAATTTAGAGGGGAAGGAAGGAATTTGTTGGGAAGAGGTATACATGCTTGGTACTAAGCTTAGGGGAGGCCATGAACAAGATGGCCAAGGAGTAGTAAATGAAGTTAAGCATGGCTGGGTCCTACATAGGACCGTGGGCCAGGAGAGATAATCAGTGAAATGTGGTTAGGAACAGTAGTTTGATATTTCTAGTGTTTCAAAGATTACAACTTCCAAGGCAAGGTCCCTAATGAGCAAAGATAGCCAATTGAACAATTTTAATAACCATTTCCAACAAGTAGCCTAGAATGTAAGCTTCTCAAGGGGAGTCTAGTACAGTTTCTGATACATGGTATACACTTAATTAATGCTTGCTGATAAATTGAATCTGAATTGCTCTTCATATCAGCAAAATTTCAAATGCACAGGACTATAACGAAGGTGATATAAAAACAAATGCTATAAGTAAAAATAAGTTGGGTTTTTTTAAAGCTTAGGACTATTTTCAAACACATCCTTGCCAATCCCCTTATTTCAGACGTACTATGTTCCTATAACAATTCAACCCACAAATGATGCAAAGCATCTTAGAGTACTAGAATTAATCCTACTGAAAAGAGAGGGAAAAAATCCCCTTTCCCTTAAAAAGTACTAAACAAACCTAATTTCTGTTCACTAGAATAAAAAATTCCAGAGATAAATCCCTCCATTTAGTACCCTTTAAGAGATGGCAAGCTTAAGTGCTGACTCAGACCAGTTGTCAAGTAGCGGCACGGCAACGATGGAAGGCATTTATCATTTCTTCTCCTAATTGTAATTACGATATATGCTGGCTAGTAACTGAAACCAACTGCCCATTTGATTCTGTTAATATTAAAGAAAACATTCCAAGCCTATCATTCTTTAGACAGTGGTTTTATCCCTTAGGATTCAATCACACTAAACTGTCTTAAGTGATTAAAGGGGAGAAGGAAAAAAAAACTCACAATGCACTTACTGCGTACTTAACTAACTATAAAGAGGAAAATGAGAAGGGTGGGGCAGTATCCAATAGGTCCTTAATTTAAGCAGTTTGTATCTGCTGCTGGTACCTGGAGATTAAACCTTTCTACTCATCACATGGCATCATGTAGGGATAGAGAGGGGATAGTCCTCCTGTGCCCTCATCAGACTTTATCTGGAGTATTTTCAGTTCTAGGAACCATGGTTTAAGGAGGATGTTGGTAAGCTGGACAGTATGCAGAAGGCAAAGCAGATGGTTAAGGGTGTTAAGTCTCTCTCATATGAGGATGGGTTAAAGGAGCTGGGGATGTTTAGCTGGGACAAGAGAAAACAGGATAATTGTCTTATGTTCTAGATGACCCCAAAAGGGAGAACCAAGGACAAGGGGTAGAAGCTGCAAAGAGGGAGATTTGGGCTCCATCCCAATGATTAACCACTGTATTCTAAACCTGGAATGGCTGGCTTTTAGAGATGGTGGGTCCTCCCTCTTGGGGGAATTCCAGCAGAAGCTGGACAACCATTTGTTGGATATGTTAAAGTGGGGGGTTCATTTGACGGTTGATGGGTTGGAGTAGATGGCCACTGACCCGTCCAATCATAAACTCTGTGATTCTATGAATTTTGGGCAGCAAGAGAAAGACTACGACCATAAAGGCAAGGTCACAGTCAGGAGGGAGTTCAGCTACAAAAACACTGCAAATTATCAAGATTTTGTTTTAGAGGCAGCCAGATAGTGCAGGGGATAGAGCGCTAGGCGCAGTCAGGAAGACTCCAGTTGAAATCCAGATCCAAACATCTCCTAGTGACTCTGGGCAAGTCATTAAACCTCTGTTTGCCTCAGTTTCCTCAAATGTAAAATGGAGATAATAATAGGACTTAGGCTTGTTGTGAGGATCAAATAAGATTATTTGTAAAGCACTTAGCAGAGTGCCTTACAAATAGTAAGCACTATATAAATGTTAAATAATAGCTAACATTTCTACAGTGCTTATATGCTAGGCATTATGCTAAGCTCATCAGCATCATCATCATCATTATCATCATCATTATTATCATTTTGTCCAAATAAGGTCCCAGACAAGCAGCCACCTTGGGGTCTAGAGAGTACTTAGCTCAAACTTTCTGATGGCGCTGTATATACTATACATGTACTTATATCAAATGATGTAGAATACAGACTATATTTACATAAGTTATATGTATATAAAGATTAAATAATCAGAATTTTCATGTTATATATAACTCTAAAGTCATAGATTCGGAGGCAGAGTGGAACCTTAGACATTCAGTCCAACCTCTCCATCTTACAGATGAGGACACTGAGGCCCAGAAAGAACAAGTCATTTGCTCATAATCAGGTAAATAATAAATGACATTGTCAGCATTTAAACCCAGGTCATTCCACTCCAAAACCAGCATACTCTTTCTATTGAGCCAAGCTCTCCCTCAAAGTAATGCAACTGATTAAAAAAAAATAATAAACATCTTGGAGCATATGCATCTAGGCAAGCGCTGTGTTTCCAAGTGCTCCCTTGGGCAGGCAGTATGACTATTCCAACAATGCTGACATCGCTCAAAACATTTTTGAAGTTTCTCTCTTTTTTAGAATTGGCTTCAAAGCTATTTTATGAGTCATGCAGGAAAATCAATCTCATTGCCTTATAACTGTATCTCTCTTCTTCGTTTATTTTTTTTATAAAAATGCTCAGTGTTACCCAGTCTTATTCCCAAAAATTTGACTCCAAATGGTCTTGCCTATTTCAAAATACCAAAAGCTAAGGTTCAAAATATCAAAAAAAATTCAAAATACCAAAAGATAAGATTCACTGCTATGAAGGGTTGAAAAGACCACAGTCTAGGTTCTAAAGGCAACTCCAGAAAAAGGGAGTCTAAAATTATCTCAAATAATGGCAGTACCGTGGAGCTCACTGCATCACTGTCTCACAAGCTGCCTCCTTTGGATGGCACACTACACATTTGGATGTTGATGGGTTGGTATATTTGTTAACAAACCTGGCACGTTAGTTTATAGTCATACTTTGTAAGAGACATTGAAATCTTCAATTAAAAGGAAATCACCCATAAGGGAAACATTTCTTTTTGGTGTCAACTAACTAGCTCTCTTATTTGGAAATTTTTATCTTGCAATAAAAAATATGCTTTTCTTCTTTCCAAATTAATCCCAATTAAGGGACAAAGATACATACAAACACAAAAATGAAATGACCTCTGTTCTTAAAGCATGTGCATTCTATCAAGAAGATTTCTAAGGTCTTTTGCTGTTCTAGCCCCTATGATCCTTTTTTCCTTATCATGGTAGATTCTGAACACATGGAAATTCATTATCGTCATCATCATTATCCTCATCATAACAATAATAATAATAAAGCTCATATTTATATAGCATATTAAGCTTTGGAAAATACTTCACATACAGTATCTCACTTGATCTTCAACAACCCTGTTATGTTATATATTAATATATTATTATAATAATGTTATTATTATTAACCTCATTTCCCAACTGATGAAATTGAAACTGAAAGAGATCGAGAAACTTGCCCAGAGTTACACAACTAGTTAAATGCCTGAAGCAAAGTTTGAACTTAGCTCTTCCTGACTCTGACCCCAGGTTTCTATCCATTATGCTCAATACCAAATCCAGGGGTTTCAAAAAAAAAGGCAGGGTGGGGAGCATATCCAATATACTGAGAAATCAATAACAATTTGTTAAGCACCTATTATTTGTCAGGAACTGTGCTAGACTCTAGATACAGAGACAAAAAGTAAATATTCCCTGTTCTCAAGGGGTTTACATGTATTGTTCAGGAGAAACAACATACTAACATATAAGTAAATGCCAAATACTTAAAGTTCTATCTTACAGGGCTGTTATGAGGATCAAATTAGGTATTTGTAAAACAAAAACAAATAATAAGGTGACCTCAGCCCTAACCCAAAATGTGGCTCCAATACTGACTCTAACCCTAACCCTAAATGCCTCCAATTCTAATCCAATGTCATTATATAAATACTTATTACCTCCTGCCCTCCTCTCCTCAAAAATTCTTTCCAAACTAAAGAATTTTCTTAATTTTATAAGCACACACACACATATGCATGCATATCCACCACTGACTGTTCATACATACTTCCATGGCATAGCTCTTTTTACTATAATGCTTGCTGATATTTATATTGCTGTCATTGACACAGTGAGAGAGGCAACTTTAATGTTCTCTACAGTAAAAATCAACCAATATTAGAAAGAGGACAAATCCCTTGAGTCATTACACAGTAGAAACTAGGCTGCCCCTCAAAAAGTGGTATAAATGGAAGCTATTACACGACCATCATTTACAATTCAACAAATTAAATTATTTATTAAGTACCTACTTTGCTCAAGGCAACATTATGGATAGAGTGCTTGATTTAGAATTAGGAAAACATGGGTTCAAATCCCATCCCTAACGCTTTTGAGGAAAGGTAGTTCCCATACCAGGGCTTCCCTACCCTGATGAAAACCTAGGTTCTTTCATATTTACGTAACCATAAGTCATTGTGCTAGGTGCCAATTCAAAAGACGGAAGCCTCTGCAGCTCTCTGAGTACATAAAGTGTAAAAGAAGGCCCCACTATATTGAGATCCTCTGAACAAACCACTGGATTAATGCTAGCTGTAATAAATTATTCTTTAGCAAATGGCTTAGTAATCAAAGAGCTATTTACCTACCCTGTATCTTTATGAAAAATAAATGGCATTTTTTTTTCTAGAGCCTTGGTAACCCAGTTTTATTTCAGGCAGATAAAACATCTGAATAAATGAATCTTCCACCCTCTGCTACTCATACATTGCCAATGGGAACGTGATATTTCCCCTCTGTTCTTATAGGCTAATGCGCTATGTTTACTAGTAACAAGTGTTTTATCCCACTAAAAAACCACATCTAAATAACCTAGAATTAGCTAAATGCACATCCTGACTCCAGCATTTACAACTGGCTTCCACGGGTAATGAAACTTCACTTACGGCTTTCTATTTCGGTTCCCTAAACAACATTTCAAACATCTATTAGCTATATTGCTACCTGAAAAGTATCTCGGCTAGTCTAATTTAGTGCTCACAGTCTCTCTCTTTCTCTATATCTCTTCCCCCTCCCTCCTTCCCTCCTTCACTCTCTCTCTGTATTCTCTCTCTCTCTCTGTATTCTCTCTCTCTCTCTGTATTCTCTCTCTCTCTCTCTCTCTCTCTCTCTCTCTCTCTCTCTCTCTCTCTCTCTCTCTGTCTCTCTGTCTCTCTGTCTCTCTGTCTCTCTTCCTCTCTCTCTACTCCCTCCCCTTCCTTCCTCCTCTCAACAAGGAAGTTACAACACCCCTTGTGTCAGGCATGGTTCATTATACTACATAAGGTTTGGTATAAATTCTGAACCTACTGAAAAAAAAAGAAACTGAGAAATCTACTTCCTTTAGGGAACTGACTAATCTCAGATGGGATAAGACTGGTCAATGACCACGCGGTAAGTATCAAAGCGAAATAAAAACCAAGGTCTTCTTGGCTCTAAGCTAAGCATTGTATCTATAATGCTACTGTGCATAATAGGACTTAATAAATAAATCTGTTGAATTACAGTGGCAGTATAACACCTGCCATTTACACCACTTTGGGGGTAGCTTATTTGCTACCAGGACAGCGATTCAAGGGGCTTGTCCTCAATTCCAACATTGCTTGGCTTTGTTCATAGAGAACTTACATTATCTTTACAGATCTGATGACATAGATAGGACAAGCAGTGCTGACCCCATTCTACAGAAAAGGATACTGAGATTCAAGAAGTTAAGGAATGTGCCCCAAGTCATGGAACCAAGAAATATCAAAGAATAGATCTAATCACAGATTTTTCCTAGTAGCACTTTTTCCATTATGACGGGAGATCTTTTATACTGTTTAAAGTCTTACAAAAGGCTTTCCTGCAAAACTATAGGATCAGGGGTCTAGAGCTGGAAAGAATTCCAGAGGCCATTTATTCCAACCTCTCATTTTACAGATGAGGAAACTGAGGTCCTCGGAAGTTTAGTGGCTTATCTTGGTTGTAAACATTAGAAGCTAGATATGAACTCTGGTTCTGTGATTGCAGAGACAGTGCAGAGACAGTAAAAGGCAACTTCTTTCAATTGAGGAAAAGGATAGCCCAACTATTGGACCCATTTAGATGAAATTATACTTCATTCCTCAGAATTTACATAACACAGTTCATTATTTTGTATTTCTTTCTATTAACAGATATTTTTATAATCTGTGTCTTCCACAACTCCCCTAGTAAGAAATTTCTAAAGCCTTTAATGTTTAGCTATAAAGTCCAGAAAAAAAATCCCATAGTAATCATATTCAAAAATATATTTCTCTTTCTTCATTTTAAGTCCATCACCTCTTTGTTGGGCTACTGGGTGAACGGTCTCATTTTTATTCTTTTGGACTCATGGTTTATCATTGCATTGATCAGAGTTCTAAAGTCTTTTTCAAAGTCCTTTTTTCTATAATGTTATCACTATATAAATTGTCCTATTTCAATTGCATCTTTCTCTGCATCTCACTTACACATATGTTCATATTATAATTATGATTATTTATATCTATATTGCCTGTCCTACAAGACTGTAAACTCTTCCAGGGCAATGACTGTATCAGTCATCATTATATCTCCAACCACATCGAGTAGAGTGGGTGCTTAGCAAGCGTTTGTCGAATGGAGTGGTTGAGTTGGTGAAGTCTGGCTGGAAATATCAGCCAGTGATTGTCTGCAGTGGGATGGAGCCAAGAGAGGAACTCTGTTTCTGCCAGAGGAACGGCAAGTAGTGAGAAGCATTAGACCTAGGTTTGTGTAGGGGATGAAGATGAGTGAACTGTTCTCAAGCTCTGGCTCAGGGAAGTAGCTCTTGGCAAGGCATCCTAGGAGGGTGGTAATTAACTACAGGCTATTTTAAAATGGGCTTCAGCAGTGGTAAGCCACTAGCGTTCGCTAGATTGGCCAATGGTATTCTGCAGGAGAATGTGAAATAACATGGAACTAACTGGAAGAAGGAGTTGAAAGGTTCTCTGATAGTACCAATATGCTTGTGGTGGGCCCTGGAAATCCTGGTTTAAGTTTTTTGTTGCTTTCTGTGGTTTCCTTTGGGTCTCAAGTGGATGTGTCTCACATTTTTACATGTTTCCTAAGGAGTGGCCGTGAAAATACCACTTCTCTTTTCTACCTAGGATAGTGTAGCTATATGAACAGAATAGCTAGAAGAAATGACTAGCGATTAAACATTGGTTCTCAGACTCCACTGTCTGATGCTTCTCTGAAGCTTTCCGCTGATGACTTCCCTTTCTCTTTGCCTCCCAGAAAAGCACAAAAAGATGATGATTTATAGTTTATATTTTAATGTAGTAGGTGATATATGCTTAGCTTCTTTTTTGTAGTGCAAAAAATAGCTGCCCTATACCTGATATCTACTACTTTCTTTTATACTCGATTATTTTTTCTGGAAAGTATCTTGTTAATTACTGTCGGGTTAGAGCCTAGACATGAGCCATATCTAAGCTTTTTTTGTGGGTTTTTCTATGAGACTCTGGAGTAGACATAATGCACCAGAGATAGAGAAATATCCTGAATGCCCTCTGCTTGGGGATCAAGCTTCCTCAGGATTTAACAAAATCCACACAGATCTAGAATAAGAGCCTTTATGAGTACAAGAGTCACCCCTACACCCCTAGCTGTGGTTGATAAAGCCAAAATATGTCACCAGAGGAAAATATATCTGGAAAAAAAAGAACCAGTAATTTTGTTTTTGGTCTTGACTTGTGGTTTGATACAGATCAAAATTCATCTAAAATTTAGAGAATTATCTGCCACAGAGTAGTTAAATGACTTTCCTTGGGTTCACATTCTGTTTCAAAAACTTACTAATTGTGTGAACTGGCACAGGCAGATGGATCAAACTCTTGGACCCACAAGTAGTTTAGCAGTATACTTGGGACAACATACTGATACTGGGAAGATAAAAAGGTCAGTTGTGACTTCTGAGGGAACAGTTTGAGTAGAGAGAGGAGAGAGAGATAGATACAGCTAATGAAGAGTTGAAGAGAATATAAGTTGGGTAAATGAGGACATTGGAATTTACTTTAGGCCCTACCTCACAGAGTTATCCTAACAATCAGATTAGATAATGTAGCTAAGGCAAACCTTAATGTGATAGAAAAATCTTAGCCTAGTAGGAGGAAACAATACATACACAGATAACTATAACATAAAATGATACCTCAAACATAAGTTTGTAAGAGGGGGGAATGGAAAAGGTACAGGTAATATTACTGAGTAGGCAATCAGGAAAGGCTTCATAGGTCAGGTGGCATTTAAGGTAAGTTTTGTGGGAATTTAACCAATGGAGGTGAGAAAGAAGTTCTAGCATAAGGAACAAGGTAAGAAAAGGTACAGAGATGGAAATGTTTATTGTCTATGTCACAAGCAATAAGTAGTCTGGTCAATGGCAAAAATATATACATGTGAGCCATTTGAGACAAGGCTGGAAAGCAGAGTGAGGAACCAGATTATGGAAGGATCTTGATGAATCTTAAAATTTTAAAGTTTTGAAATTTTATTCAGAAAGTGATTACAAAGTCATTTAAACAAATTAACCAAAGGAGTAAAATGACCAGATCTATGAATAGTAAAGATTAATATGGCAGAGATATGAAGGATGGTTTGGAATAATGAGAGGGTGAACGTGGAAAGACCTGTTAGGAGAAAGTTTATTGCAACAATCCAAGAAGTTATATTGAGAGTTTATATTGTGTTCAGAAGGAGGAAGAAACAATGGGAACAAAGAGGGATTGTAATCTAGAGATATTTTCAAGACAAGTATGTCAATGATGACCTTTGAGAGAACAATTTCAGCAGAAAATAGAGGAGAAACATTTAACCTTTTTGTATCCTGGATCCATTTGGTGGTCTTGTGTAGGCCATGGATGGACCATTTCTCAGAATAATATTTATAAAATAAAATACACAGGATTATAAATGAAATCATTTATATTGATACATTCACATATATATCAATATAATTAATTTTTAAAATGTATGTTAAAATTTATAGACCACTGGGCAGAGGGAGGGAAGGATACAGATTAAAAAGGGGTTGAGGTGGAAGAATGAGGCCATTACAGTTTAACTAGATAAAATTCTTAGTGAATAGAATGCAAGACAGAAGATAAAGCAGTCATTTCTGATGCTAGTCTTTTTTCAAACTTCTAAAGGACTAAGAGAGAAATAAAGTTTTTTAGACAAGGCTATGATCTCATTGGCAAAGAGAACTCCTAATGTGGAAATGCCCTCTACCAATGCAAACTGGCACCTGCTTTTTTTATTTAGAAAGTGGCCTGAAACACTGAAACCTTATGACTCACCCAGGCTTGTCTCAGCAACTCTATGTCAGAGGTGGAGGGAACAGAGCCCGGGTCTTGTTTACACATTTATGCTAGATCAAATAGCTATCCTATTTTGTAGGTCTTAAAAAATTGACATTTTAAACTAAATTAATTGAACTAAATTAAATTAAATTTAAATAAATTAAAACTGATATATTTTAACATAAGCAAAAATATCACTACAGTCACAGGTGTCTAACCCCGCTACCCTTATAGGCCTATAATTCAAGACTGTTCTACAATTCTATCTTTGGAGTAATAGTCTTCCAAGGACTGTGTATCTTTTTGCATATGGAACTTGAGGGAATATTAAGAGCTATGATAAATAGTGACATTTGTAAAGTGCTTCAAATTTTGCAAAATGCTTTACATATATTATCCCATTCAATCCACAAATAATTGTAAGAAAAAGCACTACAGGTATAATTATCTTTTTTTTTTTCAGATGAGAAACTATGAGGTTAACTCACTCACCCTGGGGGCACAGAGCTAATACAGCTCAGCAGTGGAACTCAAATGTTTCTGATTCCAAATCATTACCATTCTGGTCCAAACCCTTCATTTCACAGATGAACAAACTGAGGTACATAAAGATTCAGTAAGTTGGTTCAGGATCACGTAGTAAGTTTCTAAGGGAGTTTTGAACCAAGGTCTCTCTAACTGCAAGACCAGTTTCCTGAGAGCTTTCGTTTTTAAGCAGCATATAGAAACTCTGTATAACCTTCATGGATGACTAGCATTTATTAGGTATCTCATGTATCAATCCACTTTAAATACCTGTCCATGGTGTTTACTATAGTTGATAGCATGGAACTTTCTCATTAATCATTAACATCTGACTATTTACCCACTGGTACTTCCTGCACTGTTGCCAATATGTATACAGACATGGAAAACCGACAAGTCATTTATTTTGCCTGTTCTGCAGCTTATGTTTTTTCATCCACTTCTTTCTCCTTCCACAGGTTAGGACAAATCTCCTTGTTGTCTTCAAGAAAATATTAATAATGCTGCTATTTTTGAAAGTTCCCCCACTGAGCTGATGTTTCAAAGTACTGAAAGCAAACTCTAGCATTTCACAGTGTGGATGCCTTGAGTGCAGACTCAAATCCATTTCTAAACAGATTTACACATAAAGGAGCTAATTATTAGCATTACTCTCACATTAGTGTCATTTCAGACCTGAAGCAACAACACATGGTACCCTCTTTTAAACAATGGCTGTTCCAAGCAAGATTATTGTGATGAGTAACACAGAAAGGAAAGAACCGACAACATGATTACTGTATTTGAAGATATATCCTTTTTAGAGAACCTACCCTGGCAATATCAATTTTATATCAGCATAATAAAAGGACAAGATAAAGTAATAATTTCGTAATTAATTTAAACTTCTCCCCCCCCCCAGGTTTAGGAAATCCCTCATTTGACATCCCTAGACCCTGGCACCTAGTGTCTTTAAAAGCAGCCCAGATTGACATCCCTAGAGAACACTCTTTGACCCTATTTGGGTTTTTCTTCGCAAAGATACTGGTTTGGTTTGTCATTTTCTTTTCCAGTTCATTTTATAGATAAGGAAACTGAGGCAATCAGGGTTATATGACTTGCCCAGGGTCACACCAAGTAAGTGTCTGAAGCTAGATTTGAACTTAAGAAGATGAGTCTTCCTGATTCTAAGCCCAGTTATAGTTACACTATATCTATCTATCTGTGACACCTAACTGCCTGCACCCAGGAAAAGGGCTCCGTGCCTTGTTATGGTCACTTTTGAGCTAAACTTCAGCTTAAGTTCAGTCAATATGTAAATCCTTCACTATTAAAGAATAACAGGAAGAAAGGAATAATTCCTCTTTCCAGGGGAATCACAACGATCCTGAGATTTTAGCATTACAGGTAGTAACATAAAAAAACTGAGTCTCAAAGTTTAAATGATGCATCCAGATTCATTCCCAGTAAAGATCTGAATCTCAGAATTTGAGAATTGGACTTTGGTGACCATCTCGTCTAATCCACTGGCAAACAGAATGCCTCCTATAACACCCCCACCAAGGGGTCATCCAGCATCTATGCTGGAAGACTTCCAATGAAGAACTCAACATCTTTTGAGGCAACACATTCCATTTTGGGACAACTCTATAATTTTGAGGAAGTTGTTTTTCTTTCCCCCTGGCATTCAACTTCTACGCAGTTCCCTTAATTTTATCCTCTGAAACCAAAGAGAACACATCTAATTCCTCTTCCACATGAAAATCCTTCTGCTGTCTGAGGGCAGCCTGAGTCTTCTCTTCTTCACATTAGACGTTTCTAGCTCTTTCAGTTAGTCCTCGTAGGGCATAAATTCCAAAACCCTTCAGAGGAAGGATTCAAACCCAAGTCTACCCTCGATTAGCTTTGTGTTTTTGATGGTCTTATGTTTTAACTGTGGATCAATTATTTGGCAAGTATTCTACAACTGAATTACTTCTAAAATCATGGGCTCATTAGTATTCAAAGAGAAGGCGACTCTATTTCCGAGGATTTTAAAGTAAACTAAAGACTATTCAACACTTTCATTATGTCTCTGAAAGCTATGTAATTGAGGCTTTTATATTAGGCACACAGTTCATTTCACCTTTAATTAGAAAGGAGGGGCCAATATTTCCCTTTTTTCCAGGTAGCGATTATTAAGTAAGGCATATCGAATTGTTTGGAGTAAATTTAGTGTGCTGTGTGGCAATTTCAATCTGTAATTCTTGTATAATTCTCAAAAATATGAAAATGTTAGTGTTACTATAAGAAGCATGGGACTAACGCTGATCACAGAAATATACTCATACTCTAGGAAATTTTAGTTTTCTCTGACAAGGCTGGAAAAGGAAAACAATGATGTGAACCTCAAAAAAATCCAACTCATTCAATTATTATGTCACACTCCTTAGAAGCACTTAAATGGAAGCCTACTGCATAATAGAATACAGTAACTAGAAAGACTGTGATAGAATAGAGATCAGAGAAGAAACCAAGTCACAGCCGACAACCTTGTTTTGTAAAGAAAATGATATTTAAGAGCCTCCATGATTTCAGAAAATATGTAAAGTGACTCCAACAAGAAAAATAAGAATATTTTGTTTTGAACAGTTGATTTTGTAGACTCTATACTCTCCTCACCTCCCCAAAAGAAAAAAAAACTTAAAAGTTAATTAAATTGGGGAGATACTTGAAAATGATTTTAACAGGATGATTGAGAGTAACCAGTGGAAAAGATGACAGGGTATTAACCTGAGAAATTTTATAAATATATATATGTATATATGCATATATATATATGTATGTATGTATGTATGTATATGTATGTGTGTATGTATGTAAAAGAGCATGGTCAGACAATTTTAGTCCAAGTAAACTTCTTCCAGGCCTTTCACTTAGTCTTCTCTTGCCTTCTTTTCCCTACTAACTAAAATTTATGGCTACAATACAGTGCCTGGTCCAGGACCTGACACCATCTAGGCACTCAACAAACTTTTGAATGAATGAATGAAATTGCTAAAGCCAGAAGAGCAGCCTAGAAGGAAAAATAGAGCATATAAGTTGCTGTGTTGGTGTACAGGAAAAAATATATATACTAAATTTCCTTCCTCTGGGCAACTTCTAAAAACAGGCAGGGTCACTTCTTAAGTAAACAGTAGATATTTTACCATCTTCACATTATTAGATTTTAATTGTTTCCTTAAATATTAGACTGCAGGGCTTGGTGCACAGCCGCCTTTCATAACCCTTACTTCTTTCCTATGCAATTAGTTCACAGTTCCACAGACTCCAAAATAATTTTAATGTTCCTGCTGAAAGCATAAAAGGATCTATTCTCTATGCATGACTTCACCCAACGAAGTGTATGTCTTTATGTGTTTTAAAATTGGGACCATTTTTTTCCACCAGGGTGTTAAAAATCAGAAGACACAGCCAGGCCCAGCCCAGTCTATCATCAAATCAGGTTAGAGGGGGCAAAATATAAAACATGCAGACAAGAATGAAAAATACTTTCCTTTTTTGCCTATTTCTCTGACACATCACCATTTGTAACATGAGGTTTCAAAAATATATTTAAGACTTTCAACTTCGATTCTTACCCATCCTTTAAAAGTCTCTAGATTAAATACCCCTTCCTCCATTTAAATCCCACCTTTGGTGCTTGCCACCTGTTTGACCTTGGGCAAGTCACAGCTTCCCTCATCCTCAATTTCCTCCTCTGTAACATAAGAGGGCTGGACTAGATGGCCTCTGATATCCTCTCCAGTTCTAAACCTATGGTATTTTACCTATGCCCTCATACGCACGTAATTCAGGAATATTTCTAAAAGTCTACCTTAAAGATTCTTCTGCTCCAATTCCATTAAGTGTCTTTGCGTACACAGGGGATTGTTGATTGTTGTTCAGCTGTTTTAATCATGTTCAATTCTACATAACCTATCTGGAGTTTTCTTGGAAAAGATACTGAAGTGATTTTCCATTTCCTTCTCCAGCTCATTTTACAAATGAGGAAACTGAGGCAAACAGGGTAAAGTGACTTACCCAAGATCACATATCTAGTATGTGAGGCCATATTTTAACTCAGAAAGGTGAGTCTTCCTGCCTTCAGGTCCATTGCTCTATCCACTACGCCACTAGCTGCCTATTTGGGAAACTTGGGGGATAATTAATAATAATTATGTTATTATTAATATATTATTAATAATATATAATATGTTAATATATTATTAATAATATATAATATATTATTTATATATTATTAATATATAATAATTAATTAATAATAATTATAACCGGTGCCCTTAAATTTCCAAAACATAGCTTTACGCTATGTGAGACTGGGCAATGCACTTAATGGTTCTTGACTTCAGTCCCTTATCTATAAAATACTGGAGTTGGGCTAGAAGTCTTCTAAATTCTTCCATTCTAAGTAGGTGCTTAATAAATACATATGTACTAATGGCTCTTGACTGATTTTCAAGCGCTCTTCCCTTCCCCTGTTCCTGTTACCCATGTTATTGTCATTCTCCCTCTAAAAAAAGATCTCATATATACAACCAACAAGGGATAGGAAGAGTATTCATTTGTGATATCATTGTTAGTCAATCAGCATGTATTAAGTACCTACTATATGCCTGGTACTGCGCTAAGCATTGGGGTTAAAAAAAAGAGGCAAAAAAGACAGTCCCTTCCCTCAAAGAGCTCAAAAACTAATTGGACATAATCCAGTCCTCTTTGGAGAATTGCTAGGTGTCTATATCTTCCAGGGTATTGTTAATAACTATAGTCTCAATCGAAATGTCATTTTTGATAGATGGTAATTTTGTGATGAGCTAGAAATATCTAAGGCCCATGTGCCTACAGGCTCTTACCATAACTCCCTAGAATAAAATTTCTCTATTGCGTGATTCGGCCTCCCATAGTGCAGCTGGTGAAAGATGCTGAAATCAGTCATGGAAAAAAATGGAATTATTTGTGGTTTTCACCAATCTCTATTAAATCATCCCTCCATTCACATAATTAACCTTATTTTTTTTATTTTAGCAGGTTTTTAAATAATCCTGTTGTGTTCCCCATTATCCATGCTTTCTTAATGACACAAGTGCAAGATTTAAAGTTGGAAGAGACCGCAAAGGTCATGTAGTGCTACCCCCCTCTTTTAAAAATGAGGAAATTGAGGATCAGAGTGGTTAAGTGGATTGCCTTTTCCCCCTTAATTTCTATAAATAAAGTTTTAGATAGCACAAGGATTCTGTACATAGTTTCTTTTCCCCTAGAGGTATCATTTTCTGAACTACTGTCTAACTTGTATTGTACAGGTTTTTTTTTAATTCAGTTTTGTTTTATTTTCAGTTCCAAGTGTTCTCTCTCTCTCTCTGCCCCCTCTTTCAACCATCAAGAAGGCAAAAAATAGAAAACTCATTACAAATATAAAGTCATGCAAAACAAACTTTTCCCATTAGCAATGTTCTGGAGAAATAAAAAGGAAAAAAATAGAGAAAAAAATACATTTCAATCTTCACTCCGAGTCTAACAGTTCTCTATCTATAAAGGGATAGCAATTTTCATGAGTCCTTTGGAATTGGAGTGGGTCATTATATTAATTAGAGTATCTAAGTCTTTCACTGTTGATCATCATTACAATACTGCTGCTACTGTGTAAATTGATCTGGTTCTGCTTATTTCACTGTGTATCAGTTCATATAAGTCTTCCTAGGTTTTTCTGAAACCATCCCCTTTTTACAGCACAATAATATTCCATCAAATTTATTTATGATAACTTGTTCGGCCATTCCCCAATTGATGGGTTTCCCCTCAATTTCCATTCTCTCTTTCTCTCTCTCTCTCTCTCTCTCTCTCTCTCTCTCTCTCTCTCTCTCTCTCTCACACACACACACACACACACACACGCACAAAAAGGACTGCTATAAATATTTTTGTACATATGGGTCCTTTTCCTCACTATTTGCTCTCTGGGGTATAGACTGAGTACAGGTATTCAGACAGTATAGAGACTGATGTTTTCATTAAAGACCCATTAACTAATTGTCCATCCTGGTTTTCCATTTGTTCTCGCCCCACCCCTCTCAATTTATTAGATATACATTTTTTAAAAGAAAGTACTGTAACAGAAGTTAGTTTCTCATAGGATCCTTTTAATTCTTTTTATTGAAATATCTGTTGATGATTATTTATTCTTAATTTAAAAAAAAGAAAAACTTAAAGAAGTGAATTTAAGAAAAATGACCTAGGAAGAGCCAGGAAACATGACAATCATAATAGCTCTGCAAATATGTTTCTGAAAAAAAGTGATATTAAATGTGGATACTAAAGAATCTTTAATTGGAGAGGCTACACAACTTAGGGTGCCAAAATGGTGCTCGCGACTGGCAAAATGAAGCAAACACATCAGAGGAGGTGAAATTCAAGCAATAGCAGGAAATATGCCATGTCAGGTTCCTCCTCAATTTTATGACTTTGAGGCTTTTTCTGTCCAGAAAAATATAAGGCAAAAAGATTCCAGAGAAGCCTCTCGAGCATTACCATGGCTACAGGGCAGGAACAAAGACCAAAATTTAAGACTCCCACAGCCAAGTCTAGACCCTAGCCTGACAGGGCATGACTGCTCATCATTTCAGTGTGGGAATTGTCACAGCCTAGTAACACTGTATATCACATTTCTGCCATCTCTCCTCATGAGAAGCCTTAAGTGATTTCAAGACACTATCTACCAACATACCTATGGGTTTGGGAGAAGACAGGTCCAGCTGTGATTCAAATGGAGGGGTAGATCAACTGTTGTGGGAAAAACTCCTATAACCCAGGAAAACAACGCTACAGGGAACAGAAAAAACTGTAAATTTTCATGTGCAATCATCTTTTTTATTATACTATATTACGGAAATGCTTGTTTTATTTCAATAAATTAAAAATTAAATAAATATTTTTAAATAATTTATATTTTCTGAACTGAATACTAGCAATTAATGAGTTTTTGATAGAAACACAAAAGAGAATGATTAACTTCCCAAACTTTCACCATTGTCAGCTTTCAATAGTCTATCAAGGAAATAATGAAAAGAAATAAATAATAAAAAAAGAGAAAAGAAATAAAAATAAATATAAAAATAATGTAAAATAAAATAACAAAATGATTAAAAAAATAAATTAGAGATAACCTAAAAATCTCACTTCAGCTAAGGCGTTCTTATTGTTCCCCCCTGCAAATCTCTGAAAACTTTTGAACAGCACTGTGACACATTTGAAATTCCGCTAAACTTGAAGCCAGGAAGATGAGTTCAAATCTTGCCTTTACGCTTATTAGTTGTGTGATAATAGTTATGGAGGGTTTGTGAGCTTCAGGCTTCTTGGAGGCTCAGATAAGAAAATGTATATAAAGTACCTTTTTGAGCCTTAATGCTCTAGATGAAAATTTTTATTATTATTATTTTGTTCCTGAATTGTGATTACATTACAATTTAGGAAGTTTGTTGTTGTTATTCAATCATTCCAGTCTTGTCCAACTCTTCATCACCGCATTCAGGGTATTCTTGGCAAAGATACTAGAGTGGTTTTCCATTTCCTTCTCCAGCTTATTTTACAGATGAGGAAACTGAGGCACCAGGGTTAAGTGACTTGCCCTGGGTCACACAACTGGTAAATGTCTGAGGCCAGATTTGAATTCAGGGAGATGAGTCTTCCTGACTCCAGGCCCGGCACCCTATGTACTGCACAACCTAGTTGCCCCCAAAGTTAGGAAAACCTAAGTTCAAATTTTGCCTTTGACACTTACAAACTTTGTGACTCCGGTATGTGTGCCTCAGTTTATTCCTCTGTAAAATGAGAGGATTGGACTCACCTTCTACCTCTAAATCTATGATCCTATGATTATTCATGTAGGGCACTCCCAGTGAGAAATCTCCCTCTACCAATGCAGATATGTAACTTCTCTGAAACTTACAGTCTTACAAACTGCCTGAGGATGTTGAGAGGTTAGGTACTGGTTCATGGTTTCGCAGGTAGGATAAAGAGTCTTGAAATTTCCAGGAGAAATGTTACAGAAGACGGCTGAAATACTATCCAGAATGAGATTCTGAAGGTATAGATATTATTGCAATGAAGAAGAAAAGGGGCAACTCTCCAAAGAGACTGAAGTTGACATACACAGAGCTCACTAACCAAATAAATTCTAAAAGACCCAGGTGAAATTGAGTCAAGGAGAATGAATTTGACAGCATGCTCTGGTATGGATCAGAGGCAGGATTTAAAACCACATCTTCATGACTCCAAGGCTAGCCCCCTATGCACCATGCTACCCTGTAACAAAATAAAAGTAATATTTTCTACCTTCCCCTCCTCTGGTTGATGGGGGAAAGAGCAATGAAATAGTTTGGAGGATGGGAGCAAGAGAGAAAGAAAAAGAAGGAAAAGAGATGGGAAGAAGACAGAAAGAAAAAGAAAGAAAAGAGGTAAGAGGCCCAGAGAATGTACAAATGAGATAATCTTCTGAATAATCAAAAGCTGGCCTCACGCTTCATCTGCCGCACTTCAGAACCGCTTCCAAACCACAACCAGAGCCATTGGGTGAGTCATTTATTGCACAGACTGTTCTTTATAAAACATAACCTTGTCAATGGAACGATTTCACTCAGTAGTCCGAATGAAGTACACCCATCTAACTGAAGCAATATCTCCCAGACAGACCCTTCTGCCAAACCCCACATTTGCTCCTTTTTCTTCACTTGAACTTACCCAAAATAAAGCCTTATTATTTACAGTAAAATCCCTAGACTTTCGATAAAGTGACACGTAAATAAATTCATATGTATCCCACAGCTCCTGAAGACTTACTGAAACCTACAGTCTTACAAAGAGCCAACATCTAAGATCTATAAATTTCTTGCCAAAAAATTCCCCCTGCTCTACAATTTGTATATGGCCTACTAAATATTTTTCATAAATTATGTCCTGACAGCATGTTATTTCTAGTTACTGAAAATATTACTATACCCACTAACATATAATTTTCTCTTTTTAAAAGATGAGACAAACACTGGACCGTTATAAACCAATTCCTACCAACACACCGCCAGACCCTTTGGAGCCCAGGATATTGGCACAAGAGGAGGTTGGGTAATCTCAGCATGATAAGCCTACCCTGGTGCCCAGTGTGACCTCTGCTACCAGAGATTATGAAGTAAAATTAGAAGATGATGATAATTAATGCCTTGTACACAAAAAGAACAAACGTAAGATCTGCAGCAACAACGCATTGTTTTAACTTGGTAAAGGCACAGATGCCTATAGATCTGGCCCTGGGTTCTAGAATCAACTGCTGTGATTGCAAGCACACATGCATATTAAATAGGTACTAAGGCAGAATTCCAACACATCAGAGAATTCAGAGGCGGAAGGGGCCTCAGACATCATCTAGGCCTGCTTCCCTGTTTCATAATTGAGGAAACTGAAGTGGAGAGAATTCAAGTGAACAGCTATTTAATGACAGAGCCAGGATTATAAAAGAGGATTCTCTACTGTCCAGCAATTGTTACTTCTCACCCCAGTGTCCCTTACATCAATCACATCAACGATCTTTTCACTTTGGCTCTGAAGAGCAGAGTTACTTAGAGTTAAGAAGACATCAGTTTGAATCCTGCCACTTGGTTGTTGTTGTGTAGTCGTTTTCAGTTGTGTCTGACTTCAGACTCCTTTTCGAGGTTTTCTTGGCAAAGATACCGGAGCGGTTTGCCATTTCCTTCTCCAGCTCATTTCACAGATGAGGAAACTGAGGCAAACTGGGGTAAGTGACTTGCCCAGGGTCACATGGGTAATAAGTGGGGTGACATTTGCAGTTGGGTCTTCCTGACCCCAACCCTGGCATTCTATTCCTAGCTGCCCCATAGTAGTTGGAAACTATGACCTTGAAGGTCCCTTCAGCAACAAGATCCAATGATCCTAAGACTGATTTCCATACAAGCTACAAGAAATATTTTCTTCTTTGATGAGGCATTCTTTTCATTGTTTTTATTGTGCACTAGGCATATTAATAAGCATAGCAGATACACCTACAAAAAGCAGAGATACAAAGTAGACACGGTCATTCAACCAAAAGGTGTTACCTAGAGTAGAATCAAAGTTACTACTGCTATGCTTCCACAAGGTACAAAATGGTTAAAGCCTCAACATGCTATCATACTGAGATCACATGACACAATGACTACAGTATGGGGCTTGGAATTCAGAAGGCATGGGTTCAAATTTGACTTCTAACCCTGATTAGGCAAGTCATTTGATCCCTCTGCACCTTAGGCAGTGACTTGCATACCCCTGAAGCACTAACCAAATGCAATCTATTTGGTCATTCCAAAAGAGAGAGTTGTTTATAATTTTTTCCTATATGGCAAAGATTCCTAACTTGGAATCCATGAAACACATGGATAAACAGATACATGGTGAAATAAATATATTTCAATATATTTGGCCTCCTTTGTATTCAAATGCATTTTATTTTATGCAATTAAAAACATGATTCTGAGGATCCCATAGATTTCACTAGACTACCAAAAGGACAGATCTCTTTCTCTCTCTGTGTGTCTCTGTCTCTCTCTCTCTCTCTCTCTCTCTCTCTCTCTCTCTCTCTCTCTCTCTCTCTCTCTCTCTCCCTCTCTCGCTCTGTCTTGCTCTCCCTCTCACTCACTTTCTCACTCTCTCACTCCCTCACTAAGAGTCCCTGCTATTGGGAGAATAGGTGACCACATCTTCCTTCTCAGGATATCTTTTTCAGTTCTGAATTCACTCTAGAGCCCCTAAGTCTTAACTGAATACCTCCATCCTGAAAAAGCAATAACCTTATTAAGCAACATGTATTAAACACTTAATTATATACCATGGAAAGAAAATAAATCTTTAACCCGTATGTACTACATGATCCAGAGAGGTTACTTAGGGATAAGAAGAAAAGGGCATGGGGGGTGGGGGGGCAGCAATAAAACAAAACATATTAAATCTTTCCTTAAATCCTTCATCCTTCAAAGTGGGCACAGAATTTTACACCATTTTTTCTCTCTGGTACTTATTTTATTATGAGGAGTACAATTTTAACAGCATAGAACGAGCCATGAAATACATCTCCCTAACTTGCTATCCTCAACCAATACATGAGTACGATGTTAATATATTTTCAAATGAAACTGTTCTTTCCTTTCATCATTTTCCAGATACAGTATTATAGAGTTAAAGGCACTTATAGTCAATAGCCAACTATAGTCAGATGCAGATATTTTGGCACTCTGTCCTCCCATAGTACCAAGAATAGCTACAAACTTCTAAACCAATCATCCCAAAATTGCTGATCCTTAAAAATACACATCCAATATTCTCATGCTAAACAGAGTGGGGAGAGGAGAGGCATATGTCAAATGACATGCATAGGAACACTGTTGTTTAAGAAAAAACTATTAAGAACAGTAATTTTTTTCAAAATAAAATACAATAAATCAACACTTGAAGCAATAGAGCAGCAAGATTTTCTTGGAGAAACAGTTATTTCCCTGGGGAAGTCTCAGGAACTCCTAGGCCAATGGCAAAGTAAAGAATATTTCTAACAAATATTGGTGAAAAAAGAAAAGGTTTTAAAGAGAATGTTCAATTTATCCCTCTCTATTTATATTACCAAAAAAGTACATTTTTACATTTGGTCATTGCATATAAAACTCTCTCAAAGGCATGACTAGTTATTAAATTACTGTCACTTGAACTGCTACATCAAATGCATGAGGTTGCTGTTATTCCGTCATTTCAGTCATGTCTGATGATTTGTGACCCCCATTTGGGGTTTTCTTGGCAAAGATACTCGAATGGTTTGCCCTTTCCTTCTCCAGCTCATTTTACAGATGAGGAAACTGAGGCAACCAGGATTAAGTGACTTGTCAAGGTCACACACCCAGTAGTGTCTGAGGCCAGATTTGAACTGAGGAAAATGAGTCTTCCTGACTCTAGGCCTGACACCCCACCCCTGTTCTATCCACTGTGCCACCTAGCTTCCTCACATATATGAGGTATCATAGTACAATGAATAAGCCTCAGCCCTGAAGTCAGAGGGCCACGGTCCAAATCCTTCTTCTAATAGGAATATTTCACTTTGGGCAAATCGCTTAACCTCTCTGGGGCACAATTTCCTCATCCATAAAATAAGACCGTTGCAATAGATCTTAATCCAGCGTCCATGAACTTTAAAACAATATTTTGATAACTATATTTCCTAGCTTCTTTATTAATGTATATATTTTATTTTTTCTATCTCAAAACATTATTCTGAAAAGGGGTCCATAGGTTTCCCCAGATAATCAAAGAGGTCCAAGATACAAACAAAAAAAAAGGCTTTAAGAGGTCATTATACAGTACAAAAAAACTAAGGCCCAGATAAAATGAGTGAATTGCCCAACATTACCAGGTAGCAAGAGTCAGAGGCAATATTGGAATCTAAATCCTTTGACTCCAGAATCATGGCTCTTTACACTATAGTAATATGTAAATCCTATTTCTTCTTCTATATTTTAAAACATGGGATAAAGACCTCCCAAAAGAAATTCTGATTTTCTTCCAGCAAAGAAAGCTATAGTGTTTTTGAAATATGTTGGTTTTCTTTTTAATAGATTCCATCATTATGAATACAGACCATAATAAGGAGTTTACTGTCTTTTCCAACAGCATTTTTACTTCCTTTATCATGATCTAGGTCACTGACACCTACAGACATAATATAATCTTGACAATCGCACTATAGACTACATAGGTTGTTGATTTAGACCTCTATGTCATCACCAAAAGCATACAGAGTATGTCAATACAAAACCTCTTTTAAAATTTCTCTATATATAGTTACCCCTTCCACATCTCAACTTTCCCCACTGAGGTTTTAATATATCACAGGTCAGCATAAGAAATTAAGTGGGAATTTTGGGGGAGTTTTATGGAAGCCACAGAAAATACACGAAGGCCAGCAAATGACAGAAAAAGTTTAGAAACTCAGAAATACATAAAATATATGTAAAGTATTTTATAATGTCAACACATTTTATCTTTTAATACCATAATGATTCAGACTTCTTCTCAGGCACAGAGGGATGGCCAAAACATTTTACATGGACTTTCCAAATCACCGGGGCACCAGTCCCCCTTAACCCCTACAATGTAGAAGGAATAACTTAAATTAAAAAAAAGAAATTAAAAAAAGAATGGTATCACACCAGACTTACTCATTCTACAGTATTTTAGCTTTTAGAACTCAGTGGCTCCTATGTTCTTATAAATTAACTCCATTTAGAAAAGCACACATTAGCTGTAATCTAATTTAAATGCTTATCTGAAGCACTTCTATATGTTATTCTCCCCTTGATGTGCAATTAGTTCAATTCATGCTTTCCCCTTCCTGATCTGATTACAACTAAAACACAGGAGAGGTGAGAAAAGACACCCCAACAGCAAACGATTTAACAAATTAGGTGTATATCGATCTCGTTCCTGGTCTCCAGTAACTTTGCTGGACTAAGAAGAGGATGAATTAGATAAAAATAAATTAGAAATCTTATTATGCAACAATGTTAGATTTTGAAAATTAAAAAATATAAGTTTTCTCTATTATAAAAATGGAATCACAGTTTAAAATTCACAAAAACAGGACAGCTAGGTGGCACAATGGATAGAGCAGTGAGCTTGGAATCAGTAAAATTCATCCTCATGACTTCAAATCCTGCTTCAGACACTAGCTATTCGACCCTGGACAAGTCACTTCACCTTGGTTGCCTCATTTGCTCATCTGTAAAATGAGCTGGAGAAGGAAATGGCAAACCACTCCAGTATCTTTGCCAAGAAAACCCCAAATGAGGTCACCAAAAGTCTGACAACTGAAAAACAAAACAAAAAAAACTGATTAATTCTAAGAAAAAAACCCAAGAGAGGAAAATTTATTTTTTTTCCTTTTAAGGGCAATGAGGGGGAAGAAGGATTTCTCAAATATCCAGAAGAAAAATGTGTAAGAATAATTTAGCTCTTGGAAAAGAACAAAAATCCCTGCTGCTAGAACTCTGAGCAAATAATGATCTAGAATTACGTACCATCCTTCATCTTCTCTTCCGATATGAAGTATTGACCAAGTAAGAGCATGACCCTTTGGGAAACATAATCAATAATATTCCCAATTATAATTTAGCATCAGTTCATTTATCTTGGTTTTCACAAGCACACTACTTGGCTTTAGTTGCCCAAAAGATTAAACTCTCCTGAAGTTGAGCATGGATGAATAAAATGCTGGCATGAGAAGTGTCTGCTGTACCTTGTACAAATGTGGTTAGGGGACACACTGGATCAGGTTTAAGCTTATTAAATTTTTTTTAAAAAGCCTAATGAGGCATCATGGTACAACGGACTTAGAGACCAAAAGAAAAAAAAATACCCTGACTCAGACACACATTATCTGTGTAGCCCCAGCCAAGTCTCTTAATCTGTCTTGGCTTCAGTTTCTTCATCTATAAAGTGAGGCTAAATAATGCACTTATAGGGTTGTGGGGAAGATTAAGTGAGATAAAATAAGTGCCAACCTTAAAAGTCTACCTAAATGCCAGCTAGTAGTAGTAGTAGTAGTGGTGGTAGTAGCAGCAACAGTAGAAGAAGGAGGAGGAAGAGGAGGAAGAGGACAACAAGAAGGGGAAGGAAGAGGGGAAGGAGGAGGAGGAGGAGGAGAAAGAGAAGAAGAAGAAGAAGAAGAAGAAGAAGAAGAAGAAGAGGAGGAAGAAGAAGAAGAAAAGCGACAACAATGGCAACAACCACCTAGCATTACCATTATTAACAGGGAGAATGGTTTAGAGGATAGAGAACACGCCACAGAATCTAGAAGACCTGGCTTCAAATCCTCAGTAATCAGCAAACAAATATTTATTAAGCACTTACTACATATCAGACACTGCCCAACAATAACATAGATATAAAGAAAAGAAAAAAAAATCTCTGCCCTCAAGAAGCTCATGTTGTAATTGGGGAGGTATCATGTGAACAATAACGTACATACAAGATATTTATAGAATAAATAGAAACTAATCTCAGAGGGGAAGGCATGGGGGAAGAGGGACAGGGAGTGAGGGAGAACGGGAAATGTCTCCAACACAAACTGGGAGCCAAGTCTTGAAGGAAGGTAGGGAAGGCAAAAGGCAGAGGTGAGGGAGTAGACCATTCTGCTTCACACATACAGCCCATGCGAGCCTAGAAAACTTATTTAAGCCTCAGAACCCCAGAAAACTCTTTAAGACAGTAAGTTAAGGAGTGAGTGGCCACCTACTTTAATAAAAGTAGTTTCCTCGACAGGAGTTCCCTATACCAAAGAAATTACAAATCTTATCCCATTCCATAGTAGTGAGAGCAGCAGCCACAGCAGTAGCAGCAGCAGCAACAGTAGTAGTGGCAGGGAGTAGTAATGGTGGTGGTACTGGTGGTGGTGGTAGTGGTAGTAACAGTAGTAGTAGTAGTAGTAGTAGTAGTAGTAGTAGTAGTAGTAATAGTAGCAGTAGTAGTGGTGGTGGTGGTGGTGGTGGTGGTAATAGTAGTAGATGACATTTAATAGCTGTGTAGTCCTGGTCAAGTCACTTAATTTCTGTTTCTCTAAGTTTCCTCAACTGTAAAAAGAAGATAATAACCTACCTCACAGGGTTGTTGTGAAGATCAAATGAGATAATATTTGTAAAGCACTTAGCATCGTGCCTGGTAAATACTAGGCACTTAATAAATGCATCTTCCATTTTCGCCCTTACACTCTCCCACACACACATACCTTCAACAGAATTATAGATGCCACTATACTAGGAGCTGGAGAAGGAAATGGCAAACCACTCTACTATCTGCCAAGAAAACCCCTAATAGGGTCACAAAGAGTTGGATATGCATGACTGAAATGACTGAACAACAACATATTAAGAGAAGCAATGTTGCATAATTTTAATCTGCAATCAAAAGGGGGAAAGGCAGGATAAGTCAAAAGGGAAAATTAAGGATTTCTGTGTTTTGTTTTTAAGGCTTAGGCATTCTTGATTTTGACCTTCCTTCAAATTAGGGCAAATTAGTGTCTGAATTCACAACAAAAGTGTTACATATGCCATTTCCTGCTTGGTGCCCCTTAAGAGAACCATTTTTATTCATCTTTTTATTCCCCTACAAGGGCCAGCATAATGGTGCCTAGATCATAGGAGGTATTCAATAAATGTTCATCACATCAATGCCCTCTAAATACTTAAAAGGTTTGTTGTAAGAATTTCAAAGTATTTTATACAGTGACCTGCCTCTCCATGTTAGTCTGGTTTCCAGGTACTAAGGCATCTATCCAGGCATTCAAAACAAAATGAAATGGTCATTCTCAATAACCTGTCTTCCATACCTTTATAAGTAAAAACTGCAGACACATTATTATGTTATAAATACGGATTTTATATGTATATATGCACATGTGCTAGTATATATTATTATATGTTAAGTGTTATTACATATAAGTTAATGGTTGTGTATGTGTGTGATCAGTGTTAACACTGGGGGAACCAAAGTGAACAAAAGGGCTTTCTCATTTAACTCAGCTCTCCACTGCTGAGCTAATGCACCTTCCTTTGATATAAGCATCTCCAGGGAGAATGATTAGTCAATGTGCATCTTCCTTTGTACACAGATTTGTGAAGTTTTTCTTTGTTTTTAATGAGGAAGATTTCTTGCCTTCTATTTTGTACAATTCTTCAAACATTTGTTCCACTGGGTAAATAAACAGTTTATTCTGTCACATCAAAAAATTTTAGGGGAACTCCACACATGGAATAAGGCTTTACAAGAAACAAAGGGGAAAGACATATGGGTATTTTCAGAACGCTGTCTGTTGGGTGCAAATCTTTTCATTCCCTTTCTTTAATGAATGTTGCAGCATCTTCTATTTCTTACCCAAAAGTGTTAAATTTTGCTCAAAGTAGGTGGCCAATGCAGGCAAGAAGAGCATTTCTGAAGTCATTTTTAATTTGCACACATGGAAATGGACCAAATCTTCCAAAAGAATATAACATTAAAAGTATTCATTCCATTGAAACAACAAGACACATGAAACATATGTCTTTTTTCTCTTTTCTTTTCTTTTTCTTAAAGTCTGGATCTCCCAATCTTGCCCAGAAGGACAGAAATACAGGACCTCCTCAAAGGTATGATCACGCTCCCGATCAGCACAAGAGATTTTACCAGCTCTGTCTCCAACATGAGCTATTTCTCTCTTCCTTAGGCACTCTGGAGGCTCTCTGCCCTTGGAGACTCACTATATTGGTGATAGACTTAATGAGGGCAACAGACAGGCTTTGCCCAATCTCAAAAGAACTGACAGCTTCAACTTTCCCAGTATCTGGCATTATAGAAGAGAAACAACACAACTGGCCCAACATGTCCTTAAACATGACAACTATGGGTCACCAGCTCTAGATTTTAAAAGATTAAGGTTCTTAAAGTGGAGAATACTCTTTCCCATGGCTATGTCTATTTTTTTTCTTTTTTATAAATTAATGTTTTTGTTGTATTATTGTGAGTGGCTATGCTGTTTTTAGAATCTAAGTCTCTTAATTTGACCTCTGGACTTCAGTTTCCTCATCTATAAAATGAGAGGGTTGAACCTCTAAGGTACTTCCTAGTTACAAATCTATGATCTTATATGGTCCTATAATCTTAAGAATTTACTATCGTATACTCTCATAGGCACAAAGAGGCTAGTAAATGTTTAACAACCAGCTCTTTGAATGGTGCATGGCAGGGATGTGCCGATGGCACCCCTTTGAAGTTTAATCTGAACCATTAACATTTTTCTCCACCACTTTCTTAAATCTATATAGTCAACAAAACAATAAATCAAGCCCTGATTTGTAGGTTTGCTGATTTCCAAGGTACAAATGCTCACACTGAAAATTTAACAATCAGCTCTTTTGAGTCAGTATGAGCTGACTCTAGTATACCCATAGACATGATACATACAACGCTACTCACTAGAGTTGTATCATAACACTGTCTCAGAGTAAAAAGAGATATGCTTTCCCAAGAAGAGCTGAAATGCCTACCATTCCTCTAGCATTCTGCTAGATAAAATCTAAAATTATTATTCCATGCTCTCCATACAAATTAGCGATAGAATATCAAACAAGAAGCTTAAACAAAATCCAGATTTTTAAAAAAAATAGATGTCACTCGTCTAATGTCACAGAGAGGAAACACAAAGAAGAAAGCCCAGCAAATTCCATTTGGAAACAAAACATCCCTGTCATACAACTCTAAATGCATATAAGAACTTTAGCCCAGACTTTCAGCTCTAGTTAGTCATGTACATTTCCCATGACTAATGCTTCTGCACTCGAGTAATGGAAGGAGAAATGCTGAGTTATCTCCCCAAAGTGAAAGCTTTGGTTAGTCACATGAAGCTTCTAATCAAAAATGTACATCCTTTTCCTCTCCTCCCGCATCTGTACTTGCAAAGGATCTTTTAAACACTATTCGCTCCTAAAACGTTATTCTTCTCGTTCTAAAGTAGAAGGGGAAAATTTACACACTTCATCTGCTGGAGGCATTTCATTTCCTCTCCTCTCTGAAGAATTCTTTATATTTGCTGTCAATCAAAAATATGCCTTCTCAGTCTTTTCCATCTATCTTAATTTTTTCCTCCCTCTTTTCTTTCAGCTCAAAATCGAAGGAAAGGTAGTATTTGTAGAAAAAACGCTGCATTGAGAGTCAGGGGGCTGAATTCAAATTCTAATTCTGTCACTCCCCGGGCAGGTGTTTTTTATTTGGTTGTTTCAGTCACATCCTACTCTTTGTGACCCCATTTGGGGTTTTCTTGGCAAAGATACCGGAGTGTTTTTACATTTCCTTCTCCAGTCCATTTAACGGATGAGGAAACTTAGGCAAACAGGGTAAAGTGACTTGCTCAGGGTCACACAAATAGTAATGGTCTGAGGCTGGATTTGAACTCAAGTCTTTCTGATTCCAGGGCCCAGCAGTCTATATCCACTGTGCCACCTAGATGGCCCTGCGGTGCCGCTTCCTCAGTGGTCTTAGTGAACCACTTAACTTCTTTCTCTGAGCCTCAGGCTCTTCATGTATAAAATGGAAATAACAATACCTACAACCAACCTATTTGACATGGTATGAGTCTGGGCTCGGCACTTACCTCCTCTCCTGGTCTCAGTTTCCAAAAGTGGAAAATGGAAGAGTTGAGTCAAATGATCTCTCAGGTGCTTTTTCATCTCCAAATTTATGATCCTTACTTCAATGCAATATCAATACTAGTGGTTATTAACAATGTTTCACCTTTGTTCTGCTTTAAAACAAAGACACTGCCCAACTTACTTTAGAACAGGTAGAAGGGCCAGATTGTTCCAAAGATACTAATTTGATAAATTGGTCAACAACTAAGCAGTTATTAAGATCCTACTGAGTGTCAGACACTATGCTCAAGGCTGGAGATTCAAAGAAAGGCAAAAAGCAATCAATCAAAAAAAAGTGCCTACTAGGTTCCAGGAACCAAATCATCCCTGCCCTAAAGAAGCACATAGTCTAATGGGAGAAACAACATGCAAACAACTATATACAAACACCTAGTGCCTCAAAGAAAAAGGAAGGAAGGAAGGAAGGAAGGAAGGAAGGAAGGAAGGAAGGAAGGAAGGAAGGAAGGAAGGAAGGAAGGAAGGAAGGAAGGAAGGAAGGAATTGGAGAAAATATCTGGGAGAAAGCACTACCAACAAGGGGGCCTGTGGAAAGGCTTCTTGCAGAAGAGGGGATGCCAGCTGAGATTGGAAGGACAACAAGGAAACCAGAAGATAGAGACAAGGAAGGAGGGAGAGAATTCCAGGCATAGCGGACAGACAGTGAAAAGACACAGACAAAGCAGATGGATTGTTTTATGGAAGGAACCAACATGAGGCCAATGTCACTGGATTGTAGAGTAAATGAAGCAGAGTAAGGCATAATAATAACAGAAACATGGGAGTGGACCGGGTTATGATGGGATTTAAACTGAAACAGAGAAGGCAATATGGAGCCATTGGACTTTATAGAATGAGGGTGAGAGGAGTATGAAATAGTAATACCGCTAACATGGTATTCTAATAGCTAAAAAAAAAACCAATAGAATAAGGGAAGAAATATACTGAATTTCTCCAAATGAATGGCTGCCTCAAACAATGAAAGAAAGGCACTGTTACTTAGTGAGTGCATAGAAGGCCTGTCTTAAGAGTCATTAAGTCTTGGATTCCATTCTGTTTCTGAGCCTACATACTAGCTGTATGATCACAGGCAAGTCACTGAACTTTTCAGGGCCCCAGACAACCCCTAAGACTAGTCATCGATCTATGTACTTGCATCCATCATAAACTGCATTAGTGTGAGCCTCCCAAACAAAAAAGGGAATGAAAAAGGTAACTTTCAAATATTTCCCATTTCAGGGGCAGCTAGGAGGTGCAGTGGATAGAAGTAACAGCCCTGGAGTCAGGAGGATCTGAGTTCAAATCCAACCTCACACACTTAATAGCTCTGTGACCCACCTAAAACTTATTCAAAAAAAAAGAAGAAAGGAAGGAAGGAAGGATGGATGGAACATCCCTCTTCAAATAAATGAAGAAGAAAAGAATACTATTGGCACTAAGGAGCAAGGACAACTAAATGAAGGTGGTAACACCTGAGTTGAACTTTAAAACAAAATTGAAATAGAGCCTGGGAGTGGATCTGTGAATTAATTCATTGGTAAAAAGAATCTCTCTGGTGAGTAAACTCACTCAACCAATGCAGGTCAGACCTTCTCTTCAACTTACAGTCTTGGAAAGTTAGTTACCTAGAGAAGTGGTATCAAACTCAAATTGAAATGGACCCCTGCAGGCTGCAATATTGACTTAGAAAACCACAATTTACAATCCTCTATGTCATACTGTATTTTTATTTATTTTGCTAAACAGTTCTCAGTTACCTTTTAATATAGTTCCAGCCATCTGATCTGTTGTGGGCCACGTGAGCCCAGGCCATATGTTTGACACATCTTCCCTAGTTCACCCAAAAGTTAAGGAATTTGTTCAGAATTATACAGCCACTTGTCTCTCTAAGACCCATAGAAAGTTATGGAATCTAAAAGGCAGTGGAGTACTGTGGAAAGTGCAATGAATTTGGAGTCAGAGGACATGAGAAGCAGTGTGGGACAGTAGACAGGATTCTGAATCTGGAGTCACGAAGAGCTGGGTTTGAAATCTGCTTTGGCCTTACTGCCTATGAGAACCTTGGTGAATCACTTAACCTCTCTAGGTCTGAGTTATATCATCTGTAAAATGAGAGAGCTGAACAAAAAGATATCAAAAATCTCCCCCAACTCTAAATCTGTGATCCTGTGTGATTCTTTATGATTCTATAACGTGGGACCAAATTTAATTCTGGTACACATACTAAGTGGTCTTGGGAGAGTCATTTAACTAATCTGGGCATCAGTTCCTGATCTGCAAAATGAGAAGGAAGGAATAGATGAGCTCTACAACCCCTTCCAGTTCAAAATACAGCACAAGATGAACAAGCAGTGATGAAAAGTGATTGCATTTCAAAGAGAGACATAACTAGCAATTTTTGCACCTGGGGCAAGCAGAAACACACCCTTAAATCAACCTTAGAATAACACAGGGGTGGGACAGAAACAAACCCTGGTAAGCTAGGATTACTGGATAAAAATAAAAGCAGGGATGGGGTTAGAAAGGAGGTCACTTGGGGGTACAGATACCTGATGGAAGCAGTTTCCTATCTGATTGCTTCCTATTTTAACTAACTCTTCTAGCTAAGCAGGCACTAAACTCTATTATTTCCAGTGGTTCAAAGATTGCAAGTTTTCTCACAACATTCTAAATTCAGTTTCCCGCTGGAGCTGAGTCTCTGATTCTAGGCAAATGAAGATGAAGGGAAGGGGAGGAGAGCAGAAGGAAAAAAAAGTATTTCTATAGCGCCTACTACATGCCAGGCACTGTGTCAAGGGCTTTACAAATATTTCATTTGCTCTGGACAACTCTGTGGAGTAGGTGCTGTTATTATCCGCATTTTACAGCTAAGGAAATTGAGGCAAATACAGGTTAAACAATTTGCTTGGCTGGCAAGTATCTAAGGCATATTTGAACACAGTTCTAGGCCTGGCACTCTATATACTATACATCCAGCTGGATGGGAGTTGGAAACAGTTAAATTTCTCCTAGCAAAAGCCAAAATCACTGATGTTGTTTCACAGACAATGTAATGGAAGGGTTTGAATAGGGAACATTGAAAGGAAAAATAAAGTGTCATTTTTCCTTAGATAAACAACCAAAGCAGGCATGAAGGGTAGGAGAGTAAGGAGAAGAGAAAAACAAATCCTTTAACCTGAAGTGATAGTTGGAAAGCAAACTTCAATAAAAACTACTGATTTTTATGATATGATTTCAAAAGCCTACATTTTCACATCACTCCCATAAATAATTCTACTGATATAAAAACCCCTGCAAGGCTTACATAATGTGAGCTCTGCCTGAACAAGTTCACGTATTCTCAGCTCCTGGCAATATCTGTGATTTACCACTATAGCATTGAGGAAAAGCTACAAAATTGAAATATCCCTTAAACTACTGCTAATTAATTTATTGCTTGCTATTTGTAAAAAAAAAATTTCTTCTTCAGCTAGATGTAAGCTTCCTAAGGCCAGGAACTAATACAATTTTGTCTTTTTAATCCCAGACCCAGCCTTACGGTGAGGTCCTTAATATATATTTTGTCAATGGAAGTACTGTGGCCCAATTGGAGTCTATCTGGAGTGGCGTCTCATTCTGAGTACCACCTTTTAGGAAAGACCTTGAGAGAGTAAACCATGGCCAAAGTAATATGACCAGGAGAGGGAAGAGATTGAGCTGAAGGAAATTGCCAAATAGGTAAAGCAATTAGCACTGCTTAGCATGAGAGCAGAAGACTAAGAATATATAATAGCTAAGCTCATAAGTATCTGAAGGGTCCTCCTGGGGAAGAAGGGTTAGATGTAGTGTACTTGACCCCAAAAGGTCACGCCAGAATAACAGGCAGGAGTTGCTGAGTAGCAGATCTCAGTTCAACCTAAGAATGTGGAGGGTAAGGGCAGTGGGAGTTGGTCCACTCCACCCCCAACATACAGAAAATTAAAGGACATGTTTTTGAGAGACAAAGGGGTAATATGTTAAAAACAAAGGGCAAAGATGAGTCTGTGCCTTATCATTCCCTTCCTTAGAGAGAAGACGTTCTCTGATAGAATTAAAGGGGCAACTTTTCTAGGCTGCTCTAAGACTGGCCATGTCCATGATGGACAGTGGATTATTGTTAAGTGGTAGCTGAGGCACATTAGAGCTGTTCTGTGAAATGTAATCCCTGCACTTCTACCAGTGGTTGGTAGAGGGTTTGGGTTTTGTTTTGTTTTTTTGGGTGTTTAATTGGCCATGAGTACTTACAGCAGAGCAACTCATCCAGTAGGAAACACTCTCCAGTCATCCTGATCTATAACTTGTCACTAAGTCCAGATAGCTCTGGAGGAGAAAGTGAGGCTGGTGACTTTGTACTTCTTCACTTAAACCCAATTCACTTGCAAGTCATGGTATCACCTCCCTGATGTCATGGTCCTCTAACGACCTTATCTATCAGGAAGCAGAGAACTACATATACTGACAGAGAGAATGAGGGGGGCAGAGAAAAGAGCCAATAATGAATTAATGAGAGAACTAACACTGGCTGTGAGAGTGAAGCTGTGGAGAAGAGCAGAGCCAGGGAGATGTTGAGGAGCTGAGATGTTGCACCTGGGAAGGAGCATAAGAACACCATGAGAACAGAAAAGACATTTGGAGCCATGCAGCACTGAAGGTATGAGCTGATTTGGCCACAGCTTAAGGATCTATTCTAAGCTTCTATCCACTCTTCCCACAGACATTATATTTATTTATTACACAATTAGATTATCCCCTCTGTTGTTCCCCATGCTTTCACTTATTTTCAATCTCCCTCTCTACTCTCTCCTTCCCTGCTGCCTACAAACATACCCATTTCTTCTCCATCCTGAAAAAACTCCCACCTGATCCTTTAACCCCCTCACCCTCCCCATATCTCTGTTGCCTTTTTGGCAAAACTTCTTGAAGAGAAATGCCTAAAATATTTGCCTCTATTTTTTCTTATCTCACTCTCTTCTTAACCATTTTTCTCGGCCTTTTCTTAGTTCTCATTCTCCTCAACCTCTCTGCAGCCTTTGCCATCACTGAACACCCTCTCTTCCTTGATATTCTCTTCTTTCTTGGTTTTTGGGACATCACTATCTCTTGGTTCTCCTCCTACATACCTAGATTCTCCTCGGTCTTCTTTGCTGGATCCTTATCAGCTCATGCTCTCTAACTGTAGATGTCTCTCAAAGTTCTGTCCTGGGCCTTCTTCTCTTCTCTCTTTTTACTGCTTTGTTCAGTGATCTCACTGGCTCTCATGACTTAATAACCATCTATCTGGTGACAATTCTCAAATCTGTCTATCTATCCTGTCCTAACCTCTCTGCTGGCCTCCGTTCCCCATCTGGAGAGATTGAAGGCTTCAAGCTTGACTTTGGAAGTCAAATTAAACCAAATGGATGAAAGTAGTAGTTTAATCACCTCCAGCAAGGACACACCAAGGATAAAGGTATCAAGGAGAAAGCTATGGTTATGCAAGGCAAAAGATTTATTGGCATCCAGAAGTAAAAGTAAAAAAAAAAAACATTTAACACAACTAAATACATCCAAATACTAGCTGAATGTAAACTTTCAAAACAGATTTAGAAAAATTCCTTTTAAAAAAATACATGCAACTTTAATGACACATAAGTGTCTAAAGCTTTATATGGCCTTAAATAATGTCTATAGAAAACTTAACACTTATGAAAAGAAAGAAAAGGATTGATATATTGCATATTACATTATATTATACGTATTCTCAGAATACCTCCTAAACAGGTTAAAAATTAACAGAAATATTTTTGGAACAAAGAGTTATCACTTAACCAAGCAATCAAAAAGACTGATAAGAAGGACACAGCATTGCATTTTTATAATGTAACTGAAAGTGGTTTATGAAATGGCTAAGATCCCAGAATGGAATCTAAAGGCTTTGTCTGAGTAACAGCTTCATGAACTCAGTCAGCAGTATGTCGGGGGGTAGGGCTAAATCATGCAGATTTATTTATAGAAAAAAAAAGATTTTTATCATAATTTAGAAGCAGGCCATTTCCACCAGATATTACATATGAGACGATTCTTAAGGAGCCCGGACTTATCGATCAATGAAGATTATATTATACTAGATTATAGTTGACAGTGGGCAATCTAGCACTGTATTTAGCTTATGGGCAATAAAAAACTTAACACCTACCTAGTAACACAATCTTGTGGCTAGAATTATTTATCATAAGTTCACAATCATTCAAAAACTTACACATAACAAATCTACAAAAACAGACCTTAAAATATCCTTGTGGGAATTCAACGAACAAAACATACTGAAACTGAACCATTATTACAGAAAGAACCAGAGCCCACAAATACCTGGACATAAGACTGATCCCTAAAAATTCAAGAGCAACAGTTTTAATAGATGTTGTTGCCATAATCAATATTCAATCTCTAAACTACATGGAATAAAAAGATTTAGGAATACAGAAGTGTGGCAAAGGAACAAAAATCACATGGGAACAGAATAATATACATTCTTTTCCCATCTGCTACTGGAATTATCCTAAAAGATGCTTTTGGTGAACCTAGCATAGATGAGCTTATAGCCTAATAACTTTATTCGATTAAAAAAGAGTTACTTTATCTACCTCTCAGATAGTCCAGTGAACATTAAATAAGACAGGATAGTGTCAGGTTAGTGACTCATCACAAAACTGTTTCTAGCTTAACTTCATCAAAAAAGATGAAAATGAAGTGAACAAGAATGAGATTATATTAATTGTGTTGATAATAATTGACATTTATTTGGTACTTGAAGGCTTGCAAAATGCTTTCCAATGTGTGTATGTATGTGTACATATATACACTTAAGACATAAAACTGAATGTTAAAATTGAACTTCATGCAATCTCAAAATGCAATAATCACGATAATATTCAGACAAATTTTTTTTATAACACCGATGGGACTAGTAGTCTAAGAATCCGTAGTTTTCATGGGTTTTTACTAGCCCAAGGTGAAAAAAAAAACTTGCAAACTATTCTTGTATTGCCCTAGGCATCTACAAATCAACGAACCAATTAAGGATTGTTATTAGACTCTTATTAAAAACAAAATTTGTGGAATTATATTTTTCAGGAAATAGGGGACAGTGTATTTTGTTATTTTAAGAGTTCCAGATGAATTTCTTCTACATCATGTTATTTAAAAAAAAACATTTATTATTACATTTACCCAAAGGCAAAACAGACAGGGCAAAAGACAGGCAGCATGGTTCACATGGTAATTACTAGCTTATGCATTGTTTTAAATCTGCCATTCGATTTCTGAATTACGGACTTTTTTTTGGTCACATGGCTTTAAAAAAATCAGATTTCTAGACATATGGGCTAACAATACGTCTGAAAAAGACAGGGATAGTGTGTAAATATGCCCCAGGCAAACCTGGTCTTAATAATATGGTTTTTCTACCTGAGGAATATCTTTTCCACTTCACAAAGAGAGTATAGATGAGTGCAGAAACACAAGCTTCTGATTAGAATCAGAGGCAACAAACAATGCTCGGACTGTTCCAACATTGCCCAGGCCAGTCTGAATACCACAATTGTGTCATCATTATTTGTTAGTGTATCCATTTTTATCAGCCTTACTCAATCAAGGGTATGCATTCAGGCCAGGCCTCCGATAACTGTCCTGAAACTGAGGGGCTTGCCAGGTGTCAAAGCCTCTATCCCCCAAAATCGCCTCAACTGGGCAAGCTTCAAGAGAAGAGAGGATGACAGAAGAATACCAAACAGCTGTTTTGCTCAGAGCTGCAGAAAGGCTGTTGCCCATGGGGAGGTCAAGCCGAACACTTCAAGTACACACTGAGGCACAGCCTGAGACAATGTAACAATGAAGCAGACAGCTGGGGAACAACTGCGGGAAGACACCCCTGCGAGATGCTCACTCAGGCAGGGTGGTCCAGCTTTAATGAATGGTGACACACAAAAAAAACCAGTGCCTGCTGCCCCAGGCTAGGCAAGAGCCAAGCAGGATGGAGTAGAAGGCCGCAAGGGAGGATACCGCAAACATCCTTTGTCACCCCAGAAATAGTCCCTTGCCACTTTGTCCATTATGGATTTAGATCTGTAAAGGTATACGCTGTCACCAGAAGAGTACAGGTGTTAGTACACTGTCATACTTGGGAACGGAATCCCAGAATTTTCACATTGGGAGACCCCAGTAACCAGTTATCCAAGACAAATCATAACCTGAAAGAATAACCTCTCTGCCTTACTGGGCAGGTTATCACTTCAACTGTCCTCAAAGATTTTCAATACAAGTGAAACAGCTTCTTAAAAAACCGATGATAAAAGTATCATTTTAGACAAGGAAGATGACAGTCTTGTTCAAAATTGAAATAAGCACCCATTTTGGATAAATGGCTGAATTGCTTAAAAATTATAATAAATAAGACTAAGACCAAATAATAAATAGAATAGTGACAAATGATAAAGTTAAAAGTTTGGCTTTAGTTTGGTTGGCACTATCACCATATTTTAAGGCCTGGGTTAAGGCAAGATGCATACATTTGGTTATCAATCACTCCATTGCTTCCCAGAATGGCAGCCATTCAACTCCAAGCACTCCATGGCAAATGTAGTACATTCCTATAGATTCATACCATATCATCATTCAAAATAAGGTTAGCTGTCATGTGCAGACAGGCCTTCAATAAAATCCTCCCCTGATCTTTCATCACAATTTGAAGGTAATCCTGGGTTCTTGAAGGAGTGGCTGGCAGAGTGCTGGGAGCACATGGAAGATCCTACTCATCTCGAAATACTTTAAATATGAGTCCAGTGATAGATTATCATCCTAACAATACTTGGTAATCTTCATCAACAAAAGGTAAGTAAACATATGATGATGATGGTAACTTATACATGTGTGTATATGTATATTATTATTACACACACATAATTATATATCATACCACACTTTATCTGAGTATCATAATATATTATATTACATTATATTCTCATTATATATATGAATAGAACATAATTATATATGTGTGTATATACATATGTGCTTTCTACATATAGCATACATACTATACTATTTAGCATAGTATATATATACTATCCATATGTTCCCAAAGTGGATGATACTGCCCCTTGGGGGCACTGGAATGCTCCAGGGGGCAACAGTGGCCTCAGGTACAACTTGGGGGGGGGGCATTGAATAAAAAATAAGAGAGCAGTGGAAGCATAAGGAAAGAAGAGAAAATAAGGAAATCTTGAAAAAACATTCCTGTGTGTTTCATCTGTTGTATAGCAGAGTTAAAGTCATAGTGATTACATTCTTTTTCAAATAAACACACAAAATGCAAGTTATAACCTAACAGTGGTCAAGTCTACTGACAGGTCTTAACAAGCAAGTGTTGGCAGGTGAGCCTGTCCTGCATTTTCTGGAAGTCCAGCATGCACTGGCAGGAATATGTGCGTGTAGTGACTTGTTTATAAAACAACATAATACTATAGTTACATGATGTAATATTGGCATAATCAAAGTTTCAATGCAGGAAAAAACTCACAAACTTACAATAAATTATTAAATTTAAGATGCATCCTTTTAAAAAGAATTTTAATGACACAAATTTCAAAATAAACCATTAAAGAGCTAAAGAAAGTAGATTTCTGGGCAGGGTGGGGGGAGGGAGGAGTGCTGAGTAAATTTTTTTTAAAGGGGGCAGTAGGCCAAATAAGTTTGGGAACCTCTGTACTAGACTATATATAGTATATACTTCTTAGTGTCATACATATACTATATATAGCATATACTACTTAGTATCGTATATATACTACACAAACTGTACTATGTACAGTATAGCATATATGGTATTCCTATAGAAAGTATATGTAGTATATATATGTGTGTAATTATATGTGTGTATAATTGTATATATAAATATAGATGTATAGATGGGCCACAGGAATTCATGGCACTAGATGCTAAGGCGTAGAGAAGAGATCTGTATCAGTAAAGGGAGCGCTGACCTCTTCCCCAGTGAAATCACAGTACTAAAAGAACTAAACTATGCCCATGACAATTTATTGTCTTATTATTGCTACTACTTTCATGCTTTCCATTCATTTCCTTTCTATGCAATACCACTTTTAGATTTGTCTACAGATTTCTGAAATCAGAATAGAAAGTAGTCCTTGGAGGGCTTCGATGAATCAGCAGTTACTTTTTAAAATTTCTGAATAAAATCCTAAAATATTTTTTCTTTAAATAGACCCAAACAGAGTATAATAAACACAACCACCACCACAAAAACCTTCATTAGTTTCTTTTTAACTTAGGCATCTGAGTTAAGACAGCATTTTAAATTTTCAATGGAGCTACATCTGCACTGTTTCAGGCATATATGGATGTCTACCCATTCCAATCTATTCTGAGAATCAATGGATAACTTTTGGGGGTACTGTTTCACAAAGAGTTTGCACTGGAGCACGAAGGACTCTGTTTGCAATGGACTTCAAGCAAAGAATTTAGCTCCAGTCTTTATTTACACTGTTATTGAGATTTCAAAAGGACTTTAAAAAGCAGCATTTCTAAGTCTTATGGCTCATAGGGAATATTTCCTATGCCTTTCAGGCAGTTTTTATAAACAAGGAAGTAGTAACAGAATCATGTAAAATAATTATGTTTGTCAAGACTTTCAAGAGACTTAAGCAAGTTAGTATTGAATGTGCCTAGGGTTTTTCTTCTAAGGTCAAGGAAATATATGGGATCAGTGTTTGTCTTTTTGAAATATGAATAAAATGCCCTTTTTGTTCCAGTCAAAATGTCTTGGCTAGCCGTTCACTGTAAATGACAGTCCTTGACCCATGTTGGGGCCTTTGCAGAGGTACACCCCCGTGTCTTGAGTGCCCTCCCTCTTAGAATGCCTAGCTTCCTTCAAAGGACAAGTCTGGTGCCACCTCTTACATGAGGTCATTCTTGATTCCCCCCAGTTGTTGGCAGCTCTCTCCATATTGAAATTATTTTGTGTCATGTCGAATGAGAAACAATGTGGTATAGATTATAGACTGGCTTGTAATGAGGACAATCTGGATGCAAGTCAGGCCTTGACACAAATATGCTATGTGACCCGAGGCAAGTCACACATCTCAATGCCCCAGGCAACCTTTCAAAATTCTAAGTTGGGTAACAGTTATCTACCTGCGCTGGTAGATGGAGTTTACTCTCTGGGAAGCTCCCTGTACCTATGAAATCACACGTCTGCACAAAAGAGCTCAGGATTTGGAATGAAGGTGACCCAGAATTGAATCCTGGCTCTGCCTATGCTATCTCTGAGACTTAGGATAAGTCACTTGACCTCATGGGGCCTCAGTTACCTCATCTGTAAAGTGAGGGGATTACACAGCCAGTTCTTCTAGAAGCTAACATATGTGTTCCCCGAAAACATCCTCACCACACAAAATCATTCAATAAAACACATAAGGCTTATGGGAAAAATAGGGTTGGGGCACAATATTCAAAAACTTCATCAGTGACACATTAAAAAGCAACAGGAATCTAATAAAAAATGGTAGCATAGTTTTATAAATGTGAAATGGCTAAGAAATATGTAAGTATTACAATAAATAATGGTAGAAATCACAGCTTACTCCAGCATGCACCCCTATCAAGTAAGAGCCTCATTCAAGTTGGGCAGGCTGCAACTCCCAACTTGGGCCTGAGTCCAAAGGGAAGGTGGGAGGGAGGAAGAAGGGGAGCCAGCCCTCCTCCACTCACAACTCCTACAGCAATGTACCAGAAGAACCACAAAAAATGGTCCTTTACCTTGACAAAGAACTAAAGTTTGCTTGAGGAAGTGGGTGTTGGAAAGATAGCAGTTTGAGAGTTACTGTGAAGTAATGCAGCTTCCTCTGTTCTTTCACTGTTTCCCAAGGAAGACATTCCACATAACCAAACTCAAAATTCTTATTATGCTCAAAATTTTCCCTAATAAATCAATCACAATGGGCCAAATTCGCATTTCCAAAACAAGTGATCTACCAGATTGGCTGTACTCAATGACCTCGAAGGCCCCTTCTGGCTCAAATTCTGCAAGCCTCTGTGGAGATGATGCATTTATTTTTCTGCATACATTGTATATCATTCCAGTAGAATGTGATCTCTGAGGTTGGGGCCTATCTCATTCTTCTATGTAGATCCATCACAATGCCTTGCACACAGTAGGTGTTTAATAAATGTCTCTTGAATTGAACGGAAGGGTCCAATTGATTGAGTTATTATATGTATGCTTTTTTAATTGCTTTCACTTTCGGTTTGAAAGGTTACAGAAAATAGTGCCTGAAAATTCACAATCCCTACAGCATCTGATAATATAAAACATTACTGTTTGTACTAAAAAAGTGAAGCAAGGAGCTACTTTGCTTAGGATTGTGAATTTCTAGAGCTAAAGCTTAGAAAGGACCTTGAAGACCATGGAATCTGAATACCTCATTTTAGAGATGAGAAAACTGAGTCTCAGAGAATTTAAGTGACTTGCCTAAGGTCACACGGATAATAAACAGAAGCAGAATCTGAATATATGTCTTCTGACTACACAGCCAGTCTTCTTTTCACAATGCAACTCCCTTGGCTCTTCAGTGTGTGTGCATACTCAGGCATTCGCATATATACAAACACACACACACACACACACACACACACACACACACACACACACACACACAGTACTCAAGAGGCATGTAAATACGACCAAAACAAGAAGTCACTTGAACCACAACAGCCACTG
The DNA here is from genome assembly GCA_028646595.1 of Phalanger gymnotis. Classification (NCBI taxonomy): domain Eukaryota; kingdom Metazoa; phylum Chordata; class Mammalia; order Diprotodontia; family Phalangeridae; genus Phalanger; species Phalanger gymnotis. The sequence goes on from CM053623.1 coordinate 191,228,722, forward strand.
AATGCCAACATTAATACCCATTAAACCTAAACTTGCCCTTTTTTTCTTTTACTTCCAGAAACAGCCAAACATTTGTTGGTCCAATTCCGAATCACAAACAGTACAACTGGCAACCATCCATCTTCACTTACAAAGCCTTTTTGGTGTAGAAAGCATGCTCATTTAAGTTTTCAGCTGACCCTTCCTTTATTCCTTCCTGTCTTCTATTCTCCCTCCCTTCCTTCCTTTCTTCCTTCCTTCCATCCAGCCCTTTAAGAAAAGTCACTAATTCTAACCAAGGAGAGAACATAATAAATCCCATCCCAAACCAAACATTATTAATTATTCTCTATTTCACCAGTAGGGCTCACTAGGAATGACCATTCAATTCAATTCAACAAACATTCCTTAAGCATAAAATATGAATTATGTGTAAGCCATTATGCTTGGCAATTGAGAAAGACAAGAATACCTTGCTGATTCATCAGACGGATATGATACAATACCCACAATGAACCTAAATCTCCAGTTTTTTAAAGTCCTTATAATTTATTTATTTGACTAATTTTGCTTTTTTAAAAAAATTTCTTAATTTATTTATTTTGTAATTAACAATACTTATTTTCCCTCTCTTCTAACATCCTCTCCCTACCTGCTCCAGACAAAAAGGGGGTAGTGTGTGTGTGGGGGGGGAAATCAAAACATTTGTAACATAGGCATAACCAAATCCTACATTGGCAATGTCCATATATATGTTCATTCTACAACTTAATTCCATCACCTCTCTCAGAAGTGGGTAATATTCTTCATCATCGATCCTCTGGAATCATGTTTGGTCATTGCGTTGACTAAAGATGTTGGACTGGTAATTTATACCTTACCTGAAGGTGATTCTAAACAGCTGTGAACAGCAAAGAAGTATGAAATCCACCGTGGCCTTGTTTTGTTTCTCTTTAATAACTTGAAAATGACGAAGCAGAGAATTAAGTTTTTAAACAGTAGCACAACTGGATTTACTAAAAATATTGGATGAATTCTTAACCTGAATATTGGGAAAAAAAAAGTTTCCAGGAACAGATGTTTACGATCAAACAAACTAGGCAACTCTCCAGCAAGAAGCAACACTGCTCCAGCCTCTAGATTTCCAGAAGTTTGCCATTTGCTGTTAGAGTTTAATTATCAACAGGATGGAGAATGTAAATGTTTCACTGCATAAGGCTAAGACTACCCAGAAAAAGTAAAACAATGAGTGATGGCCAATGGTCGGGGTATTTTTCTTTGTGCGTGTTTTGTGTGTACAAGTGTATTATAACCGTATTAAAATATAATAATTTGGAGAGTTGGCCTGGCATGGTTGAAAGTGTATTAGACTTACAGTCAGAAGACCTGGATTCAAGTCTCAAGTCAACTACCACCTGTGAGTTTGCAAGCAAAACATTTAACATCTAAGGTTACTCATCTGTAAAACACGGTTTATAATCACTCATAGGACCAAAGAATTACAACTGGAAGGAGCCTTAGAGGTCATCAGCTCCAGCCCCTTCATTTTACAGATGGGAAAATGGAAGACCAGAGTATCAAGTGTTTTGCACAGGATCACCCAAGCTACTAAGTATCTGAAGCTATGATGACAACGCTGGTGTTTGGTGGATCTGTGCCCTCACAGTATCATTAATAAATCATCATAAATCACAGTAGATTTAACAGGATGCCCACTAATCCAATCCACTCATTTTACAGATGAGAAAACTGAGACCAAAAGAGATTAAGTGACTTGCCCAAGGTCACAGAGGCAGCAGAGCACCAGAATCTAGAATCTGAACCCCGGTGCTCTATCTCTACAGCTCTGTCCACTGTACTTGGCTACTCTCAACTATGACAAGTAATGACAGTCCTGAAGCTGAACACAAATAGCATTGTTCTGCATTTTGCACAAGGAGTCACAACCACAGTGCCTTCTTTGTAAATAATAGTGGTCAAAAGACTTCTTAGTCAGAGGGAATAATTAAATGTATTCAAGTGGTCCTAAAGGACCAAATAGAAGTATATATTCTATCATATAACAATTCTCTTTGAGAACCGGACCCAGAACCTATCATTAACAATAAAAAGGAAATAAACAAACAAATAAATAAATAGGTGAGTGAATAAATAAATAAGGTTGATAAATAACTGGATGGATGGATGGATGGATAAATAAATAGATGAATGAATGAATATATAGATGGAGGTTTTGGGAACAGAGGCCCTTCCATTTTTGTCTCTGTGTACCTAGCACTAAAGAGAAGACATTTAATAAAAGTGTATTGATTGATTGATAAACCTATATTTAGAATAATAATGATTTGGAGCTACACTGGACTTTGGAAATCATTTAGTCCATATTCCCTCTCAATTTATAAATGAGGACAGTCAGGCACACAAGTCTAGTCTGTAGGGCTAAATTGGAGACACCCATGTCCAGTCGATAGAACAAGTGATGGTGTGATAGATAAAGCCCTGGTCCACCAGTCAGAAAGATCTAAGCTCCAATCTAGCCCCAAACATTTACTAGCTGTGTGACTCTAGTTAAGCCATTTTAAGCTCTGTTTGCCTTAGTTTCCTCAACTGTAATTATGGGAATAATCATAGCACTTCCTTCCCAAGGTTGTTGGGGGAAATCATATGAGATAACATTTGTAAAGTGCTTTAGCACAGCACCTGGTACATAGTAGGCACTTAATAAATGCTTGTTTCTTTCCTTCTTTCATTAAATGTCATGGGGTGGGGGGGTGACTTTTTGTAAAAAATAAGTATTTCTGATGATAAATGACAAAAAATGGGGAGAAAATATTATTATAGTAAGAAACACTGGGGAGGGTATATAAGCGTATATACGAACTAGTTTATGAGGGAGATCAACGTAGAGAAAAATAAAAAACAAATTAAGAGCACTTTTGTGTTAAATACCACCCAGAGTACGTTTTCAAGCAATAGAAATAACTTTATAATTTTGCTAAGTGTTCTAGGGAAGAGCAACAGGGTATAAAATGCCTTCTTGGGATTTGGGTGAACTAGGACACTCTCCCAATATCCTGCCTGAAAACAAGTTTTTGTATTCATTATTACTGAGCTTCCTGCCACCTACATAGAGCATGGTATCATTCCTTTGGGGCTGAAAATGCAGAGAAATTAAACTCTGACCAAGGTTTCTTCCATGCCCATTTTGATAAATTTCAGAGAGTTATCTAAGGGATAAAGAACAGGCCTTTCTGCCTTTCCCATGAACATGTTTTACAATAACAATGCTGGAGCTTGGGGGGAGGGGGAGGGGGAGACATAATTGCAGCAAATTTTTTTAAAAATCCACAACCTGATCCATACACCACTACCCAATTTTAGGAGATACAATTAAAAATTCAGCCCATGCTGAACACTTGACTGATGTATTTCATGAACCCCTATATCAGCATGCAATCTGTCTGGAATAGTGGATTAAACGTTGCAAAAGAAATAAATCAAATTTTTGCATATTATCTTCATTTTAAACACCTCTTAAATCTCCTTGCTCAGTTTACATGTCTTTGTGTAATCACATCTGTCAACAACCCAGCTGGTGAATAGCTATGACCAAGAAGAATGTTTTTGAGTCATTACCAAATAACTCAACACAATATCTGGGATATCTAAGAATGGTCATCTAGAATCTAAAGCATAATACCAGGCATAGACAGGTTAGACTCCTAGAGCTATGAAGGGCCTTAAAGACATCAAGTCCCAGCCTCCTAAACTAATTTTATAAATGACTAAATTGAAACTGGGTGAGATAAATGTGTCCAAGGCCATTTGCCTAGAAAACAGGGAAACCAAAGCTTGAAACCCAATTGCATGACTTCCAGTGAAGGAAAGGGGTAGTGAAAGGGGAAGGGGAAGGGGAAAGGGAAAGGGAAAGGGAAAGGGGAAGGAAAGAGAAAGGGGAAGAAGAAGGGGAAGGGGAAAGGGGAAGGGGAAGAAAAGGGGAAGGGGAAAGGGGAAGTGGAAAGGGGAAGGGGAAAGGGCAGGGAAGGGGCAGGGAAAGGGCAGGGGAAGGGGAAGGGGAAGGGGAAAGGGAATAAGCATTTATCTAGCACTTAATATGTATAAGGCAACATACTAAGTGCTTTACAAATATTATCTCACTTAATCCTCACAGCAAGGTAGCTGGGGTTTTATTCAGTAGATTAGTCATGTCTGATTCTTCACGACCCCATTTGGGGTTTTCTTGGCAAAGATACCAAAATGCTTTGCCATTTCCTTCTCCAGCTCATTTTACAGATGAGGAAACTGAGGCAACCAGGGCTAAGTGACTTGCCTAGCTAATGTCTGAGGCGGCATTTGAATTCAGATCCCCCTAACTCTAGGGCCAACTCTCTGCCCACTGCTGCCCTTCATGCTAGGGTGTTATCCTCATTTTGCTGTTAAGAGAAACTGAGGCAAACAGAGGTTAAGTGACTTGTCCAGAGTCATGGAGCTAGCAAGCATCAGACACCAGATTTGTCCAGGCCTGGCAAGGTATCAATTGTGCCACCTAGCTGCTTCTTGCTAGCACACTTTACTTATTCAATGTTCAATTTATTGATAGATCAGGAAACACATGTTAGCATGATAAGACCTAAGCTGTCAGATAAGTAAAGGCCAAAATAATTGAGCACTGATTTTGTTGTGGTAAAAAAAAGTACACCAATGTATTGTTGGCAGAGTGGAGCATTGGTCTAATCTTTTTGGAAAACAACACACAACTATTAATAATAATAATGTGGTTGTTCACACCAGACCCTTCTATCCTCCTCTGTCTCTCAAAGTCAATCCATGTTCATGTTCATTGTTTCCATGATACTACCCATTCATCTCATCCTCTGCCGTCCCCTTTTCCTTTTGTCTTCATAATATATAATATATAATAATAATAATAACAGCTCACATTTGCATACTTCTTACTATGTAGCAGGTACTGTGTAATCATCTCATTTGATCCTAACAACAACCCTAGGAGGTAGGTCCTCTGGTTATCATAAAATTGTGTGACCCTGGACAAGACATTTGACCTCTGAGTGCTGTAGACAATGCTCTGCGTCATAAATTTTCAAGGAGGTGCCTACTGGCATAGCTAAAGAAAGGTACTTCCCACTGGAGTGCCCTTTCAGAATGAAATCACAGGGCCGCTCCCCATTCCTATCACAGCCCGGACTTATCAGTGAACGTCAAAGTAAAATTTATATTTAAAAAAAAAAAAACAAAATCTAAACTATCCGGATCCTGCCTTTCGGAATCCTTAAGCCACTAAGACAGCTCTGAACACCAAAGTAACTAAGAAAAATCTTTGATGACAATGAAACAGCCTTTGGATACGTATTTTCAGTGAACGCAATCAAGAAGACTCCGAGAAACAAACAAAAAAATGGAACTAGTGCATTCTGATAGGTCTATTCATTCTCTGCAAAGAAAGGAGTGCTCTAAATAGCTATGTATGTGAGAAGTCAGGCTTTTCACACAAAAACCAAAAGGCACAGGAGAAGGAACAGAGACCAGAAAGAAAAAAAGGATAGACAACATCGGTTTGTACGCCAAGAAATGGCAGAGTATCATGATACAGCAGTGATAGGGCCAAAGAAACACAGACACTGCAACTGTGGGGAATAAAAGCTAGCAACTGGCTTCTGAAATTCTGCCATCAAGGAACTTCCATTTTACCAGGAAGATACAACAGGTCCACAGTCAAAAAAAAATATAATAGATACACAACAAATGCAAAAGGAAGGAAGGAACGAAAGAAGGAAGGAAGGAGGGAAGGAAGGAAGGAAGGAAGGAAGGAAGGAAGGAAGGAAGGAAGGAAGGAAGGAAGGAAGGAAGGAAGGAAGGAAGGAAGGAAGGAAAGGAGGGAGCAAGGAAGGGAGGAAGGAAAGGAGGGAGGAAGGAAGGGAGGAAGGAAAGGAGGGAGGAAGGAAAGGAGGGAGCAAGGAAGGGAGGAAGGAAAGGAGGGAGCAAGGAAGCGAGGAAGGAAATAAGCAATATGCTATAGCATCTTATAGCCTGGCATACAATCATTTATTGGCATAATCAGAATATAAACCAAAGGAAATTATTAGCTCATTGATGACTATGGTAATCTAATCTTTTTTTTTTAAATTCTGTACTTAAGAAATAAAACAAGCATTTCCATAACATAGTAGAATAGAAAAAAAATTGATTACACATGAAACTGCAAATCTATTATGTACAACTTGCTGTTCCTTTTAGATATATAATAAAGTTATAATACAATTTTTTCTTCCCCCTCCCCCCCCCACTCTAGAGATGGCTACCATGATACACAAATATGTATGTATACACACACATAAAACCACTTCACATTAATGAGATCACTGTTGAGAGAGAGCCCTTTCAGCCAATAAACAACTCTGAACTTTGGGGTATCAACAACCCCTTGCACGCCAGTGCTTCAGCCTCTAAGGACATCAGTGTGATGTGCTAAAGCTGTGATAACTCGAGCAGTCCAATAGCCTGGTGAAGTTAGGCAGGGGTCTAGGGGAAAGAATATTAGATTTGGCAGCTGGGGATCTTGGTCCAAATCCCAGTTTTCCTACTTATATGACACCAGGCAAGTCTCCTTTCACCTCTCTAGGACTCAGGTATCTCTACTGTAAAAGGAAATGGGTCACATTATCTGTAAAAAGAAGTGTGAATTAGATGAACTCTGACTCCCTATGATAAAATAAGTCATCCAAAACTTTGTCCCACATCATCTGAAGCAGCTAGGTCTACAGGATTTTAAGTCGTTTTTCAGATTCTTTGTGCCCCCATTTGGGGTTTTCTTGGTAATGATACAGAAGTGGTTTTCCATTTCTTTCTCCAGCTCATTCCACAGATGAGGAAACTGAGGCAAATGGGGTTAAGTGACTTGCCCAGGGTCACATAGCTAGTAAGTGTCTGAGGCCACATTTGAACTCAGGACAATGAGTCTCTTTGATTCCAGGCCTGGCACTCTATCCACTGCACCACCTAGCTGCCCTAGGTCTATAGGATAATACAATGTTAAAAGAAATACATGGCGCATTTTAGAAAAAGAGCCACCAAAAATCAGTTAATAAGGAAAGATTGTAGCGTAAGCCTTCACCTCTCCAGGACATTTACTTATCTAGAGCAATCCATTTCCTGAATGTTCAGATAGCCAATTTTTACTGTACAGGACTAAAAATAGAAACAGTTTACTAGCCTATCAGGAGAGCTGCTCATCTTTCCTGTACTCCTTACCTTTTTATTTTATTTTTTTAAGGTGAATGGAGTCATTGTTACGATGTGATTCTATTCCTAACCTCCCTCCTCACTTCTTGTATCACCTGATGCCTGATTGTCCTTAAAGCATACTTAGAGTTTCAGCATCTCAAATGTCTATATTTAACTTGCCTCTCTTCCAAAGCTTGGAAGTTTTTCACACCACCCCAGCCAAATTTTCATTTAATGGATTGCCCAGCATTTTGATCTAATAAAAGCAGCAGCTACACTGTGACTCTGGAGATTCACATTCTGGGCTAGGGTCGGTTCAAGGTAATTCCTTACCAGTTCATTTATTTGTCAAAACCAGAACTTAACATCAATCTATTTCATGGGACTATTGCAAAGATTGTGATATTGTTATTAACAACGGCTCTATGCCTCATGTTGACATTGATAATCAGACAATGGTGTTGAAGATAGGCTTTGAAATTAGAAAGTATCTAGCCTCAAATCCCTCCTTGGACACATATTAGCTGTGTGATCCTGGGCAAGTCAATTAATTTCTTGGTGCAATTTTCTAAAATTAGAAGCTGCAGAGCAGGTATCAATCAGCATTGGTGGAGAAATTTTCTCACCAAAAGCTCCCTATACCAACGAAATCATAGGTCTCTTTAAAACTTTAAACTACAGACATATATTTCACTAGATTCTACCTCCCAGAATTTCAAAATGATTTCCTATCTCTATATAAAGAGAAAAATATATATCTTTATATAGAAAGAAATGTATTATCATATGGGAGATTCTGAAAAGTTATGATTGCCATTGAACGCATAAGAAACTAAGGCCCCAAGTGGCTAAATAATATGACCTAAGCCACATAAAGTTTGGCATGGATGGCAAATAGCTTCATTTTCAAGCCAAGATTTTATCTATTAACCAGTAACTTCTGAAAAAGTTAAAAACAGACATTAAAATACATGGTGCTTCAATGAAATAGAAGGTTTCTAGAGAGATACATCCATTTATTAGGCTCATCTGGGATTTCTGATGAAATGCAAACATAGAAGTAGTTATTCTGTTCTGTTTGGTTGTTTTCTGGTTAGAAGACACTTCAGAGTCAGGGCAGCTAGATGGAGCAGTGAGTAGAGCACCAGCCCTGGAGTCAGGAGGACCTAAGTTCAACTCTAACCTCAGACACTTGACACACTTACTAGTTGTGCAACCTTGGGCAAGTCACTTAACCCCAATCGCCTTGCCTTCCCCCCTCAAAAAAAAAGAAAGAAAACACTTCATAGAATCAATGATTAGGATGGGATAATGGGCTGGGGAAACTCCTTCCACTGGCAGATCACTAACTGATCTAGCAGATAAGTTCTAGGTAGTGGCCTGAAGCATGTGGAGACCTAAGTGACTTGCCAAGAGTCACAGTGCTAGTACAAATCAGGGATAAGATCTGAACTTATGTCAGCCTGATGCTAAGTATAGCATGGCCTCTATTATACCTCTGATCACCAATAAGGCACAAAATAGGGAGAGAGAGGCTTCTTAAAACTGTTAATTACTGTTTCGGAGGAAGTCTCAAGCAATGGTGAAAATTTTAGGTAGAATCACAACAGATGTTGAGTTTCTTGAGAGATACTGGATAAAGCATTGGGTTTATAATCAAAAAGAGCTGGGTTCAAATTCCACCCCAATGCTGATTAGCTTTATTATCCTGGTTAAGTTGCTTAACCTCTCTGTGACTAAGTTTTCTCATCTGTAAAATGAAGAGGTGGGACTCAATGGCCTCTAAGGTCCCTTCTGCCTCTAAATCTTTGATCCTGTGACCCTTCAGATATTCCTTTCTGTGGATGATATATTGCTGATTGCATCAAGCCCCAGATCACTGATTATTACTCAATCCATGTCTATTCAACAGAGATCTACCTAACAAATTCATACAGGAAAAGCTAAGTGGATGAAAAATGTCTATCATTCACATGGTGATATGCAGCTCAATAATCAGTCTGTTGAGTTACACAAAATGACATGGACCACCGGAAAGGTACAATGAGCTGGGCCCAAAATTGAATAGGAAGAAAACAGTAGGTTGAATTGTGTTTGGGAAATGAATGTAGTGCTGTTAGCAATTGTAAGCTTTGGTTCAAAAACCCACCTTTTCAACTAAATATTTTCCTGGTGATGCTATATAGCTATGAATCTTAAAACACCACAACCTCCCAGGTATCAGTGTTGGAAAACCAGGAGCTCTAATTCTCCTTCTACCCACAGGTGTTTGCTATGATTTGTCATTCATATGCTAAGTTCCCTGAGCTGGTAGGCTGATTCATCTCAACATGATGCTGAGTTAAAATTTAAAACATTTCTGTTCTATAAAACTCAGTGACTATGTTTTGATACACTTTTCCTCTTTGAGTAATGCCTCAAGGATAGGGATCATATTTTAAGTAAGATTTACCAAAGGGATTCAGTCAGGTACACTAGTTTTTCAAATATGCTATAAATATTTGCTTCCTTCTATATGGGCAATTACTGTACATAAAATGCCAAATTTCTTCATATCCATCTCAGAACTTTTGTTTTTTGGTTTTTTTTCCCCAAATTTCACAGCTAAATCATCTGGAGAGATGGGACATTTGCCATGGGTAGCTCACCTTTTGAATAAATTCCTCTTTTCTTACAGCCATCACTGAACTTTAAAACTCAAAGTGATGTTAGCATAATATAGCCCCATGTCTTCATTTTACAAATGAGGAAACTGAGACAGAAATGAAATGATTTTTCCTAAGATGCTACAAAAGACTGGAAGAGCCAAGATTACAGTGTAAATGAGCTGAATTCGCTGTCCTACATTCTTTAAAACACTTGGGGATGTATTCAATAGTTAATAATTTAAGGGATCAGAAAAATAAGATTTTGTTCTTAATAAAACAATATGCTTCATGAAACACTTTGTTCCAAAGGTTTTCACATGTAATCTCTTCCACAAATTCAAAGTATTAATAGTCAGTGATAATACTATTATGAAACTAGGCACAGAAAGTCAAAAGTATCCAAAAACTGGTTAATAGGCAAGGAGGAGTCTTTGGGATGCAGGCCCGAGACTGCACCACCACTGATAACACGTCCTGAGATGTTTCACGTGATTGACCAATGGAATCGCAATATAATTAGAGTGGCTGGAGAACCTTTGTTCAAATCGTGACTCTGACCCTCACTGCCAGAGTGAATTGAGGCAGGTCCTTTAACCTCTCAGATCCTAATCTGTAAAAGGAGGGTGTTATTTGGGCTAAATAGACCTCAGAGGATGTCTCCAGCTCTAGATCTCTGATCTCATGACCTGTATTTTAAAAAAAAGGTACAGAAAGTAGTGGTGATGCCAAATAGCTTTGGAAAACTAGGGAATTTGGGCAGATCCATGGATGTAGTCCTTATAGTCATGACACAAAGCCATTTTCTCTTGAGAATATTATTTTATGGGACAGTGTCTAATAGGGATAGGGCCTTAACCTCTGATTTTGTTGTTATAGGGGACTCCCAAGCACAGAAACTCCCTCTACCAAAGTATCTTGGCACTTTCTCTGACACTTATCTTAGAGAGTTGCCTAGGACAGTGGTGCCAAACTCCAACAGAAATTGGGACCATTTAACTATACAGAAGCATTGCTGTGGGTTGCACATTGACTGAGAAAACCACATACTAACATAATTACCTCTGTTTTATCATATTTTTATTTGTTTTGTTCAATACTTCCTAATTACATTTTAATCTGGCTTGGGCTCCATTTGGGGGTGTTGAGGGCCACATGTGGCCCTTCTGTTCAATACCTTTGGCCCAGAGAACTGAGAGCTTAAATATTTTGCCGAGGATCATGCAGTCAATATGTGTCAAAGGTGGGACTCAAAACTAGGCCTTCCTAACTAACCTGAAGGCCAGCTTCTGTCCCTATGCTCTGTTGTTGCTGAATTGAAATTTAAAAAAAAAAAACCAATCCTTGCTGGTTTGAGGAGCTTTGTTCCCAAAGTGAACTGACTGTTCACTAACTATTTTCAAATTCCAGGAGTATTTACAAGAAGGAAAAACAGTGCTTAAAAAAAAAAGTTTTACCCTAGAAAATACTTGGAAATGGACAAAAAAAAAGCCATTTACTTTTCCAAAATGCTTTCCTTTTCATTATTCTTTCTCCATCCACCTATGCTCACTTGGACCATTTTTATCCTATGGTCAAGTCATTAACCCGTTTACATCTCAGGCCCAGAAATAAAATCCTAAATTCAGAAACACAAGCTGGATGATGCAATCATTAAAACAATTCTACAGTTTGCAACACCATGGTCTTCTTGCATCTGATTTTGACTACAATTAGAAATTATGCTAAGAATATTTATGAAATCATTACAGGAATTTGTTATGTTGAGTAGGTTAACTAAAAAAAAATAAAACACTTCTCCCTAACATGAAACTTCAATTTGCAAACTCTCTTTTTAAATTAATACCCAAAGAATTTCAAATATTCTGTGTCACATGGGGTTGCCAGTTTTTCTACTGGGTTTAGAAACAATGTGTAAATGTAACTAATTGATAAACTTCAGTTCTATCATTAAATATGATTCAAAATATTAAGAGTCATATTGTGCCCATGTGGATATAATGACATAAATTGAAGCTTTAAGCATTCTTAAAATTTTGTAGATAGAACATTTCCGTAAAAGAGAAATAGATTCAAAATGTTATTAGTTATCAGAAGAAATTAATAATCCCTAGCATACATCACAGGGGGCAGCTAGGTGGCTCAGTGGATAGAGTCAGGACATCCTGAGTCCAAATTTGGATTCAAACACTTACTAGCTGTGTTACCCTGGGCAAATCACTTAACTTTGTTTGCCTCAGTGCCTCATCTGTAAAATGAGTTGGAGAAGAAAACATCAGCGTTTTTCCAAGAAACTCCCAGAGTCAGACAAGACTGGAATGACTCAACAGCAACAGAATACATCAATGACCTCATCATGTCCATAGAATGATAGAAGGGATCAGGGTTTTGCCCCAGGATGCCAAAATTCATAGATCCCTGAGCATCTCCTGCTTTTCCCTGACACCTGAATTGATTACACACTCCATCTCATCCTGCCTCCCAAGCAATGATCAGTCTTCCAATATATAGAAACTTCACAGAGCAAGGCAGTGTACCTACTCTTCCAGGAAACTGAAGTATAACTGAACTCTCTGGCCCCACCTACTCTTTCCCCTACCCAGAACCCCACCCTCACCTACCCAGCACAGAAATTCCTAGAAGAGATTCTTATCAGTGCATTATGTAAATCCTCCACAAAGTATCCACTCTATGCAAAGGAGTCATTCTTTTTTGCTACTATAATATTTTTGGGTGCCATTATAATATTCAGGCTGTCCCATCTTCCAGAGAGATTTTAATGAGCCACTCAAGCTTTCTCGGGCTCAGTTTCCTCATCTGTAAAATGAGAGGGTTAGACTCTCCATACTTTATCGGCTAACAACCTCCTTCCTTGTCATTACCTCCTTGAAGATGTCATCATTAGTAATTTGCTGCAGCCTATGTATTCCCACCATACATTCCTACATGCCAGTTTTGATGTGGCTAGAATATCTAGCAGGAAATACTACGCAAGCAATGAAATTTACAATTGAGGACATCTTACATGCCCCATCCTTTCATTGGGGTCATAACTTTTCTTAACAATTTAGCCTGATAACACAATCCATTTGGAGAAAACCACTCCACCTCATTTTAAGGGGAAAAAACGTACCTCTGATGAAATAATCTTAAATCAGGGATTCTTAAATTTTTTGTGTGATAGATCCCTTCTGCAGTCTGGTGAAGCCTAAAGACCCTACCCTAAAATAATGTTTTTTAAATGCACAAAATACAATACATTGGATGACAAAAGAAAACAATTATATTGAAACAGTTCTCAAAATATTGGAAAGACAAATTCACAGATTCCAAGCTAAGAAACTCCTGCCTTAAATATAAATGTCAAATTTCTATAAAATAACACTACAGCTTTATTCAAATGCCTCAATGTGTGACGGAAGGAATATTAGTTTGCAGAAGGCTACAATCAAAGAACATAAGCTTTGGCAGATCCTGCCAAGTTGTAACAGACTCAAGTACTGTCCCAGGAACACACTGGAGACCTTTCCCTTGAGGGACCATCCTAGCAAAGTTCAGAGCTCCTTATCACCAGAAACATGGCCATCACAGGGAGTGATGAATTCTTTTCAATACAGCAAATCTGAAGACATCCATTAAAGAATGGAGGGGTTGCAATCTATGTCAGTGAAGAGCCCACCCACTCAGATGAAATCATGAGTCTTTTAAAGTGTCAGCACAGTTTCCATGGAATGCAAGGGAATAATTGAAGACAATGAGATCTGACAGAAGTGACAACAGATTCATTTGATTACTTCATTTAATAAACTATGTAAATCACGAGGGCCAATGTCCTTAACCAAAGCTACATACTGAGCCACCCTTCAGTACTTTATCACATCCTGAGACACCATGACAGTAATGAAGGAGCAAGTCCAAGAAGCACACAAAATAGCAACTTGTCTGCCATATTTTTCAGCACTTCCACATTAAGATATCTCTGAAATGGACAAGCTAATACAGCCATACCTTCAAGTTACAGACGCATAATAATTAAAGATTATACAAACTGCAGAACTATAGAAACCATTGTCCTGCTCCCTCCCTCAAATCACTGTGTATTTATTTTTGTGTCTATCCTGTGTTTACCCCTCTGTGAAGATGTTATATTTCCCCAGTAGACTGCAAGCTTCTTGAGGGCAGAGGTCTGTCTCAAATCTGTACCTGTGTCTCCAGCTCCTTGCACAATGCTTGGCATATAGTAAACACCCATTGGTTGGTTGATTATATTTGTATCCTGGGTTTTTTAACACTGTTGGTGATCAACGGCGTGACAAAGTAAATCAAAGACAAAATTAGAAACAAATTTCCCTGGGGCTCGGGATCTGGCTCCCTCTTCCTAGGCAGCTGGTAGCACAGCGGCTAGAGTGCTGGGCCTGGAGTCTGGAGGACCTGAGTTCAAACCCAGCCTCAGACATTTACTACAAACGTGTGACTCTCGGCAAGTCTCTTAAAACTGTCTGTCTCGGTTCTTCATCTGTAAAATGAAGGAGCTGGAGAAGGAAATGGCAAACCGCTCTAATATCTTTTCCAAAAAACAAAACCAAATAACAACAAAAAATGGGGTCACAAAGAGTTGTACACTACTCCACAACAATTGTGTGACCCTAAGTAAGTCACTTAACTTCCCTTTGCTTCACTTTCCTCAACTTTAAAATTGGACAATACAGGCACTTTCCCCACTTTGCAAGAATCAAATGAGGTAATATTCATAAAGCACTTAGCACAGTGCCTGGCCTTCTGCAGTAGGCGCTATACAAATGCTCGTTCCCTTCCCTTCCCCACCTACCTTGTGCTCACAACGCAGCCTACTATGTATTGTACTTATCTCTGTTTAAGATCCTAATAAACACGAAATCATTTTTATCTCTGTATCCCTCTCACCTAGCTCTGTGCTTTACACATAATAGAAATTTAATAAACGTTTGTTAAAGAAGAAGTGCTAGACCCCTCTCTGCAACCAATGTTCTTGTAGCAATCAGGAGCATTTAATCATTCAAAGTTTTCTTACTTATAAAGAAAAAGCCAAATATCATCATATTTGGCTCCTATCATAACAATAAAAGAGAAAGCGCTCCCTAATGGCTAGAGAGTTGGCCCTGAAGATGAGTTTGGAAGAAATAAGTTAAAATCCCACCTCTGTCACATAGGTTATGTGACCTTGGTCAAGTCACTTAACCTCTCACTGCTATACAGAGAAGGTACCAACCTTCATTGGGAGTTTCCTAATCTGGGTCTTTCCTACACCAATGACTTCACTGACCCCTTCTTTTTTCCTGACTGACTATTAAACAAAATGAATAGTGCTAAGAGAAAGAGTGCTAGATTGAAGGAAGAATACTAAGGTTCAAACTCTGGCTTTGCCAATTACTACTTATGTGACTTTGGGCAAAGATGTTAATCTCTTCAGTCCTCAATTTCTTCACCTCCATAATAAGCCTACTGGACTATTTAACTTCTAAAATCTCTTTCTGCAAGAAATCTTTGATTCTATGATCCCACCAGTCTCACAAGGGCAGCTTGGTGATGCAGTGGGCTTAGAATTAGGAAGACTCATCTTCCTGAGTTCAAATGTGGCCTCAGACACTTACTAGCTGGGTGATCCTGGACAAGTCATTTAACCCTGGTTACCTCAGTTTCCTCATCTGTAAAATGGGCTTGAGAAGGAAATGGCAAACCAATATCTTTGCCAAGAAAATCTCAAATGAGGTCATGAAAAGTTGGACATAACTGAAACAACTAAAAACCACCATGATCCTATGATTCTCCCTGTAATATTTTGGAAAACACATCATTTTGGTGAGCTTGCCTTCTTCAAAACTCTCCCAAACTAACTCAATCCTTGCCTAATTACTCAAAATAAATTTATGTTTGCACACTTAAAATATTTGTTTGAAAGGAAAAGAAAACAAGGTGAGTTATAGGCTCTCTTCCTTCCTTTCTAAGTGAATAAAACCAACATTTACTCATTTCATTCTGGAAACCTTGAGTCCCAGAGAATGACAAATGTGACTGAAAATCTGAAGTGCCAGAGGAGAGACTGATAGTAACTTGATAGCACTGCACAGTGTCTTGTTGGCCTCAACAAACTACCTAGAAAATGTGCTAAAATCTCTGAAGACAGAAGACTATAATCCATAGGATTAGCCAAGTGGTCAGGTCAACACAAAGAGTTAGAAGTCCCCACACCTCGAAGGAAAACAGCGAGTGGTCTTTGACAACAACTCAGGAACCCCATCTATGGGCTGGATTCTAAAGCCTTTATGTAAAGCTTGCAATGAAAAAATAACCCAAAGATATAACACATGCTTTGAGGATCAGTCCTAAGACTACCTGCCTACCAGGGATGCCAGTCACACTTTCTTTCTGGGAAAGAAGCCAATATAAATTTCTTCTTAAATGTTAAAGGACACACATCTTACTCAAACTACAAATGAAAAAGGATCAAAAGTAAAAGAAGACAAATTATAAAAGGAGATGCTTCCTGCCAATGAGCAAACCATCGGTGTCTCCCTAATTCTAACTTCTGACTCCTTGATGCAAAGATTTTTCAGTGTGCAATAAAGTTTTTGTAGAAAAGAATTGACCAAGTCAGCAAAGAAAACAAAGGGTCAGTGCACTGTTTCTGCAAATAGGCATTTATAAAAAGTGAGCATCCTCCGTAGCATGCATAATTGGTAAGATACTGAAAGGTACTTTTTTCCCCCTTGGGAGCTCATGAAGATGAAATCTTCAGGGAAACTGACAGTTGTTTGTGAATAACTGCACAAGAACATTATTTTTTTTATACATTCTGAAAACATCAATTCCTCAGGCATTAAAATTGTCTAGGAGCTAGGATTACGGAGATAAAAATGAGATGGGGTCTGCCCTCAAGGAGCTTATATTCTATTCGGAAGGAAGGGGGTAGTAAGATAAAGCAAGACACAAGTAAGTTAACATAAATTTGAACAAAGTTATAGAAAATCATTTAAAAAGAGAGTACTGCCAACTCCAGACAAATCCCAATGTGTTTAATTAAATAAGCTCTTTCTTCTTTGACTCCTAAATAATAGCATACATTCATAGAGGGCAGGTCTTCATTTTCAAATCTACCCTTACCTTCCCTTCATAATTAATTTACATACCAAATTATCCTCTAGGAGTTAAAAATTCCAAGTACTAGAAGATGAAATATGCCATGCTTTCCTTCTAATAGAAAATAAAGAGGTACATTGGTCAGTTAGGTGGCACTGTGGACAGAGTGCTGAGCCTGGAGTCAGGAAGACTCTTCTTCTTGAGTTCAAATCTGGCCCCAGATACTCCCTAGCCATGTGACCCTGAGCAAGTCACTTAATCCTATTTGCTTCAGTTTCCTCATCTGTAAAATGAGCTGGAGAAAGAACAGCAAACCACTCCAATATCTGTGCCAACATAAACCCAAATGGGCTCACAAAAAGTTAGACAAAACTGAAAAATGACTAAACAACAACAGAATGCACATTTTTCCAGAGTTGGATAGAACTCAAAGGTTCACAGGTCTACAGCTCAAGTGGCCTCAGAGGTCACCTAATCCAAATCCTTCATTTTACAGTTGAAGAACCTGAGGCCACAGAGGTTAAGTAATTAAGTAACCCAAGGCCACATAAGTACCAAGTGTCAAAGATGGGATTTGAACCCAGGTCCTCTGATGTAAGAGCTCATGTTCTTTCATCTGATCTAAGTCGTTCCTGAAAAAAGAATTCCTTCTACAACAAACCCAAAACATAATCAGCTGGCCTTTACTTGAAGACCTCCAAAGAGAGGGAACTCACCATATACCAAGCAGTCCATTCTACTTATTGATAGCTCTAGTTATGAAGAACTTATTTGTTTTCCCAACCTCAAGCTTACATTTCCCTCTTTGCAACTTCAAACCATTTCCCAATTGTCTTCTGGAACCAAACCATTTGAGTATTTCTGTTGCCCATGAGAGTACCTCTAGAGGTAAAGAGGACTAATGTAATCCCTCTTCCCTATGACTGCTTTCACACATTTGAAGGCAGCTTAACTATTGCCTATCAGTCTTCTCCTTTCCATGCTAAACACCCACTGTCCTTCCCTTCCTTTCCCTCCCCACCCATCCTTCCTCGCCCTCTGTCCACATAGGGGATCATACCTTTACCTGTGGGTGCTCTGCCCAAAGGAATGTAAGTTTTGATGGCTGAAACCTTAAAAGATATCTTAGGGTTTGCTGGCTAGATTTATTTCTTAAAGACCGTGCCTTAAACATTAGGTTCAGGCCCCAGCCCCACTTAGTGGTCATTGTTTACGCACCCCCCATGGCTCAGAGTGAATGTAAATAGTAATCGTTTCTGTTTTAACTGAAAACCCTGAGGATCTTCCCTTCCCAGGCTGCTTTTTTTTTTGATTAGGTAAAAGGGACCATTCTTTTGCTCATTTCTTATCTAGCCTTAATCACTGAATGGGCATCCTCTCAGTCAAAGTGAGAAGTCAGAAAGACCTTGGCTTAAAAAGGCCAAGGTCTCCCATTGCATCCTGAGCCATCTC
>CM053623.1:191247655-191308527 GCA_028646595.1 Phalanger gymnotis
AGAAAATTGGATAAAGGGGGATAGGTTAGGAAGGAGCAAAATATAGTTAGTCATTCACAACATGAGTATTGTGGAAAGGTTTTACATAATGATATGCATGTGGCCTATGTTGAATTGCTTAACTTCTTAGGGAGGGTGGGTGGGGAGGGAAGAGGGGAGAGAATTTGAAACTCAAAGTTTTAAAAATAGATGTTCAAAAACAAAAAAAAAATTTTGCATGCAACTAGAAAATAAGATATATAGGCAATGGGGCATAGAAATTTATCTTGCCCTACAAGAAAGGAAGGGAAAAGGGGATGAGGGGGGAGTGGGGTGACAGAGGGGAGGGCTGACTGGGGAACAGGGCAACCAGATTATATACCATCTTGGAGTGGGGGGGAGGGTAGAAATGGGGAGAAAATTTGTAATTCAAACTCCTGTGAAAATCAATGCTGAAAACTAAATATATTAAATAAAATAAACTAAAAAAATTATTAAAATGCTTAATCTGAATAACATTAAAAAAGTAACAGCAAACATAGACAAAAGAAGAAAAAACTATATTTAGCTGAAATGTACCATAGACAATGAATTAATCTCAATACCAAACATATATGTGGCAAATGGCATACCTTCTATATAACTTAAAGTAAAAGTTAAATACGTTAGAGGAAAAAAATAGATGGTAAAATTATAATAGGGAGGGCCCTCAAATTACCCCCTCTCAGACCTAGATAAATCTAACTCCCTGAAAAATGAACAAAAGGTAAATTAAGGATGTGAATAGAATCTCAGAATAGCTGTATATGATTAACATTTGAATATTATTGAATGGAAGTATAAAAGAGAATACATATTTCTCAGCTATGCATAACACAATAACTTACCAAGTATTAGGGCATAAGAACCTTACAAACAAATGGAAAAAATTGAGAAATATTAAATGTCTTTTGCAGAACACAATGTAATGAAAATTATTCAAAAAAGGTTAAAAGAAATGAAGAGAGGATTAAAAGAAGAAACTTAAAATAAATTGGGTACTAAATAGATTGATTCTAAAGAATGGGTGTGGTCAAATACTAAATCCTAGAAACAATGCATTACATTAATGATAACAACAACAGTGAGGCCATATACCAAAATCTGGGGCATTCAACCAAAGCAGTTCTTGGTCCCAGGGGTTGGGGAGACAGAATTGTATCTCTAAATACCTTTATCAGTAAAAGAGAGGAAAATCAGATCAACAAATTGGGCGTGCCAATAAAAAAAGGAAAATGAAGAAGTTAAAATCTCCAATTAAACACAAAAATCAAAACATTAGGTGGCAGAGTAGGACTGAAGAGAAAGGGACAACTATAGGAGGCATTTCAGAGCTAGAATGGCAATTTGGTGGCTAATTGGACATGAATGATAAGAAAGAGGAGTGAAAGAAAAACTAGATTTTTCACCTAAGTGACTTGAGCAATAGTAATATATTTAACATAAATTATAATGTCAGAAGAAGGAGTAGATTTTGAAGGAAAGATGATGCTGCATGGATTTTCAGTGAGTAATGGACTAGGCTAAAAACCTTTCCTCAGATACTTAATTACTATGTGGGCAAGTAATTAAATTCCTCTGGCCTCGGTTTCCTCATCTATAAAATAAAGGAATTATACTCAACAGTCTCTATGGTCTCTTCCAGCTCTAAATCTATGATCGTATGCTCTGATTACCTTTCTCCAAATCTTCTTTAAATACTAAAGTCAGTTGCGTGAGATGGAAGAGACAGAAAAATGGATTTTGATCCTGTTGAATTTGAAGGACTATTTTACCATCTAAGAGACAAAATTCTGGAAACCTTTGAAAATGCTGGCCTGGAGTTTGGGAGAGCTAAAAATATGTGGACCGCTAGATGTCACAGTGGATAGAATACCAGGCCTGCAGTTAGGAAGACTGCTCTTCCTGAGCTCAAATCTGGCCTCAGACACTTACTAGCTGTGTGAACCTGGGCAAGTCACTTAACCCTGACTGCCCCAGTTTCCTCATCTATAAAATGAGCTGGTGAAGAAAATGGCAAACCCTTCTAGCATCTCTGCCAAGAAAACCCCAAATGGAATCACATAGAGTTGGATACAACCTAAAATAACTGAACAACAAAAATATATGTCTTCCCATAGAAGGGATAGTTAGAGTCAAGGCACTGATATTGCTAAAAGAAAGAAGGAAGGAAGAGATGAGAAGATTAAGCGCAGCACTTTGGGAGACACCCACATTTAATGATCAGGTTGAAGAAGAAAAACCAGTGAAGAAGACCAAGCAGTTAGAGAAAGTAAGAGAACCAGAAGATTGTAATGTAAAGGATGTCAAAGGTGATAGTGGGTAAGAAGATAGGGATTTAGTCAACAGCGTCAAATGTAGAAGAGAGCTCAGGAAAAATGAAGACTGAGAAAATCCACTGCATTTGGAAATTAGATCATTGATGACCTTTGAAGAAGGTAACACCTTAGCTTCCAGGTCTGCAACACTGATGCAATGCTTGATTCCTCTGTCTCATTACTCACCCTCTCCCTACATATCCAAATCTATTGCTTAATCTTGTCTTATCATCACAACATCTCTCTTATACCTTTCCTTCTCTCTATTCACACAACTGCCATTTTAGTTCAGGCTGTTCTCAACACTCATTTCGACTATTGCAATGATTTCCTAATTGGTCTTCTTGCCTCCAGCCTTTCCCATTTCAATACCATTCAGCAGCCAAAATGATTTTCCTCAAGCCTAATTCTCACCATGGCATCCCCCTACTCAATAAACTCCCTGGTACTTTCGGGATCAAATAGGAAGTTCTCTCTTTGACGTTTAAAGCTCTTCCTAATTTGGGCCCTTCCTACCTTTCCACTATGTACACACTTTAATTCCCCTCCATACAACCTATGATCCAGCTACATGGACCCACTTGCTACTCTTGCTTCTATTATATTTCACCCTCTATCTCCATGCTCTTTCATGCTTATGACTCTTTCCTGGAATGCTATCCCTCCCCTACTTCTGCCTCTTAGCTTTTTTGGCTTTCTTCAAAACTCTGATTGAATCTTACCTTTTTCGCAAGACCTTTCCTGATCCCCACAGGCACCAGGGCCTTCTCTGAAATTACCTTCCATCTACACTGTATACCACCACTTATAGGAAACTAGGTGGTGCAGTATAGACAGTGCAGGAATTGGCCTCCATCTATACTGTATGCTACCACTTATAGGAAACCATGTGGTACAGAGTAGACGGCAGAGGAACTGGACTCGGAAAGATCTGAGTTCAAATCTAGCTTCAGATTCTCTCTAGCTACATGACCAGGAAAAGTCATTTAATCTTTTTCAGCCTCAGTTTCCTCATCTATAAAATCTAGGTCACAAGATTGTTGTGAGGATCAAATGAGTTAATCTATATAAAGTGCTTTGTAAACCTCAAAGTGTAATATAAATCCTAGCTATAATTATTATTATGTATCTTATATATATCCAGCATATACTTGTTTCTGCATCTTTGTCTCTCTGTCTCTTTTTGTCTCTCTGTTTCTATCTCTGTCCCTCTATGTCTCTGTCTCTCTCTGTTTCTCTCTCTTTCTGTCTCTCTGTCTCTGTCTGTCTCTTTCTCTCCCTCACCAGTACTTATCAGAATACTTGGCACATAACAAATGCTTATAATAAGCAGTATAACATAAGTAGCAGCTAGGTGGTGCAGTGGATAGAGAACTGGCCCTAGAGTCAGGAGGACATTCTGAGTTCAAATTTGGCCTCAGATGCTTACTAGCTGTGTGACCGTGGGCAAGTCCCTTAACCCTGACTGCCTCAGTTTTCTCATCTGTAAAATGAGCTGGAGGAGGGAATGGCAAACCCTGCCAAGTAAACCCCAAATGGGATCACAAGGAGTAAGACATGACTGAACAATAACAAATAACATAAGTACTGACTGAGAGACTAACTGACCTATAAAGTAAGGTGAGCCCATCTTATTATCTTTAATTTTTTGTTGTTGTTGCCAAGTCCTTAATTTACAGATGAGGAAACTGAAGTTCAGAGAAGTTAGATGATTTGATGAAAGTCATGCAGCTAAACTAAAGCCCAGGTTTCTAATACTTCAGCCAGTCTTCGTTTCACCATGCTATTCTGCCTCTTCTATTTAAAGGGGAAATTTAAAGGAAAAGAATAATTTTGAGAGATGGAAGTCAATGTCTTTGGCTGGTCGCTTTCAAAAGGGAACAATGTAAACAGAAAATAATACCAGAACTATACTGAAAACTAAGGAGTTAGCAGCTGTATCAACAGGGCCATTCTTAGAATCAAGTTTAAGGAGATAGCCTTTCCTGGCTTACATCACTTAGTAGAACCAGAGTGTTGCTGGAAATTAAATGGCTTCTGGGAAAGCATGAGCAAAATGACATTTCACATGCAGCCTTTCCACTTTAGCATTTCTTGCTAACCAATGAAGCATGTAAAGAAAAATGTGGCTCTCCAAATGAAACTACCTTCTCCAAATATAGCTCACTTCTGTCATCCTAAGGTTTTTAAATGGGCCTTTGAAGTGAAAAAAATGCTACCTCTTCCTTTCAAATTCCTTGAGACTTAAATTCTAAATCATTAATTTTTTCTCCTAAGTCCCACGCAGAACAAGTATTACTTCAAATAACCTCTGACAGCATTTGGGAATATCTTTAAACACCTATTGTCCCCTAGGGCTCAAAAGGAATGTCTCTCCCTGTTGTTATTGTTGTTATTTTGTTTTAATTTTGTGCTTTGGAATCCTCATTTAGATCTCAATTTCTTCTAACATATGTTTGGCTATAAGAGCACAGAATCACATAAACCAGAGAATGTTTTACATAAGTGATTCTTGAACCCATCACATATTTTTGGCCTCTCCATCTGTTGTGAACACAATCCACATTCATCACATGGTCATCATGACCAAAATTGATGTAGAAGGAATAAACATTTTCTAGAATCTTAATATATGCTGTAAAAAAAAAGTTGAGGTTTTTGTGGGTTTTTTGTTTTTTGTTTTTTATAGAGGGCTAATTCTGCAGTCCATCCATGAATAAAAACATGATCGCTTTATTGGAAAATTTACCCAGAAACTGCCCCAACTGCTATAGTAAAATATAAATTAAAATCTGCCACAAAATTGAACACATAGGCCAGATGAGAATGTTTCCAATTTTGCCAATAATCTTACAGCTCTTATGTGTTCATAAAAAAAGATAGGTCAAGTTCATCCTAGCATAATGATCCCTCCTTATTGTATCTGCTTAATCAATAAATAATATTTTTAGTCGAATAACAGGTTAGATAGAGGGCCAGCTTTGGAATAAGGAAGACCTATGTTCAAATACTGTTTGTGATTAGCAGACAAGTCACTCTCTGTCTCAGGTAGAGACAGACAGATGGACAGACATGTGTGTTCTCATTGACAGTGTCAGATCCATTTGGTCTGAGAAACCTGTAAACCCAATAGATTTGTAGATTAAAACAGTAGGTATCAGCTAACTTTCCCTCTAATTTGTCAGACCTTCGGTTTCTTTAACTGTGAAACTGGATTTATTGGTGTCACCGATTCTGAATGCTAATGAAATCATTTGAGTTACACTGCTGAAGAAACCCTCATATCACTCACTGCATCTTCTCTAGAACACAGCTGTCTGTTAAAAGATTTCTTTGCTGACACATTTCCTGCAAGTGTATCAAGAAACCATGATGGCTATTCTGGACATGATGGAGGTGAAAGGAGTACTTGTGTGTCATATCCTGAATATCCATATTTCTTGGCAGCCTCGTTGTCCGGTAGATGGAAAAATTTTAAGAACAGCTGAAATCTGTTTCTTATCATCATATTTTCCAGAGAATGGAACAAGTAATCTTGTCATCTACAGGCTCTATCAATGCCTTGCTTCATAATATTTCTCTTGGGATATAGAGGTTGAAAGACAATCCCATTTCATTCTGGCTTGGTCCCTTAACACAGCACCTGTCCTTTAAGTGTATATGACAGGTAATATTGTAAAAATGTATTAAATATTACTCTTAAATATGACAAATTTTAATTAATAAAACATAACTACCTTTTTTGGTTTAAGTTTTGACTCTGCCACTTACTAGGCAAGATATGTAGCTCCTATGTGCCTCAATTTTATCATCTGTAAAATGGGGTTAAATAATATATTACCTAATTTAATAGTTCTGCGATTCAAATGAGACTATATAAATACATGTGTGTGTGCATGCATGTGTATATTTTATCTACATTTATATATCTATATTTGCATCTATATAGTTCTATATAGATAGATACAGATAGATATAGATCTATATAGATATGTATCTACATATCGATCTATATAGATAGATACATACATAGAGACATAGACATAGACATAGACATAGACATAGACATAGATATAGACATAGACATAGACATAGACAGATGTAGACATAGACATAGATATAGATATAGATATAGATATAGATATAGATATAGATATAGATATAGATATGTAGCTAGGTTGCACAGTGGATAGAGCACCTGGAGTCAGGAAGACCGCTATTTATGAGTTTAAATCTGGCCTCAGACACTAGCTGTGTGACTCTGGGCAAGTCACTTACCACCGTTTGCCTCAGTTTCCTCATCTATAAAATGAACTAGAGAAGGAAATGGCAAACCACTCCAGTATCTCTGCCAAGAAAACTCTAAATGGGGTCACAAAGAGATGGATACAACTGAACAATAACAAAAAATAGAAAGGGAGAAAGGGTGGGGGAAAGAAAGGAAGAAACAGAGACAGACAGACAGAGACAGAGAGACTCTATATTAAATTATATATTGCTATATAAATATAACTACATATTATATGTATTAGGACAGTTCTGATGCTCGAACGAGATGATGCATATAAAGTGCTTTATGAGCATAAAGCGGCATGTAAAGATCAACTATTATAGTCATAAAATAAAACAATACAAAACAATCTGCAAGCCCATAGCTAGAACAAGCTATGGGGTTGCAGATTTTTTGTTTTGTCTTATTTTGTTTTGTTTTGTTGTCCTGTTTATTGGCCCTTCAACTAGTTATAGAAAACCAGGCAATGTCTCCCATTAGTTTGATGGCAAACTCCCAAGACATTCTATTAGGACTGGAGACAAATGGCATTCTTCTTTCTAGTAGAACATAATTTCCTTGAGGGCAAAGATTGTTTTTAATTCCCTTTCAGCTCTAGATCTCTGAATATATCTAATAATCTTGTCTTTGTATCTCTAGTGCCCAGCACTGTACCTTGAACATAATAGGCACTTAATAAATGTTGGATTGGTCTGGATTTTTTTTGCACAATACTTTTGAGCTTGTACAAATGTCCCAGCTTATCGTGAAAAATCTTGTAAAAACTATGGTACTTAAACTGATGTAACTCATTGTTTATCGTAGTCAGCTAGGTGGGACAGCAGATACAGGGCTGGGCCTGGAGTCAGGAAGACTTATTCCCCACTTCAGACATTGACTAGCCTGGCAAGTCACTTAACCTCTGTCTGCTTCAAATTTCTCAACTGTAATGTGGGGATAATAAGAGCACTCACCTCCCAGGGTTGTTGTAAGTTTCAAATGAAATAGTATTTATTTGTAAAGCACTTGGCACAATGCCTAGCACATAGTAGGTTCTTAAAATGCATGTTTCCTTCCTTCCTTTTACTTATAAATTGCCACATGGTCCACTTTGCAAGGGAGGGAAATGTACCATATTGCAGTCTTCTGGCCAAATTCCAAGTGGATTGACAGTCATTTCCCTACCTGAATCTTACAGCATCCTGAGATTCACCATGGCTATGCCACTACTTGCCAAGAATGGTTTGTATCTGATGTGTTGCATAAAAATCACTATTGAAAAAAATTAAAAAAAATAAAATCACTGTTGAATCCTATTCATGAGTGATCCAATCCATTAGAGCAAAGTGAATCCTCAATGCATGGCCAGCAAAGAAGCCTGAGATTAAAGGTCTCCTACACAGACACCAAAAAATGGTACACTTTCAAAAAACTGTTCCCAATTAAGTCTCATTTGCCTTCATTTATTTATTAGGTTCCAATATACCACCACCACTTAAGCTACTGATTTTCAAAAAGCTCCAGGAGAATACTTCCTTCTAGCTTTAAGGCACACCATATAAGACACACCAATCACTAGAATAGACTTGTTGCTCCAGCTACATAAACAGAAGGACATACCTTGTGAGATTTGTTGCATAAATAAAGAAGATCTTTCAGCATTATCCAATTCAGCTTGAGCACTTCTTATAAGTATGTCACTGTTTTTACGGAAACTTGTGGTTTCTGCCTTCAGGGAGGTCTAAGGAGAAAATCAGCCCAACCAAAAGTATCACTTCAGAAAAGGTCATTGGAATCCAAACTAAGTGTTCTTTCCTAGATCCTTCTGAATGGGAGAATGATCCAGTCTTTTCTTTTACCTTCTGGTAATGCCTGGTGCCTGTTTCCTTGCCTCATGTCTGCAGGGGTAGGGAACCTGTGGCCTCAAGGATTTGTTCTGTGATGTTTGGATTCAGTCAAAGGGCTGCACTTGAGGACCTAGAGGGCCACATGTGGTTTTGAGGCTGCAGGTTCCCACTCCTGCACTATATCAACTGTTTGACATTTTTTTGGTTGTTATTTACTTGCTAAGTTTCCAGCTTCCCTTTCATCACCTGACACCACCACCCAACTAGCTAGATAAATAGATAGATAGATAGATAGATAGATAGATAGATAGATAGATAGATAGATAGACAGATAGATATAACTATAGATATCTATAAAAACATATACACTCTGACATATATGCACATGTAGATGCATATTTGTATATATACATATGGACACATGTATATATATGCGTATATATACATGTATTATATATATATACATGTATTTTATATATATATATGTATATATATATATATGATATACTCCCCCACCAAACTCAAGACTTTTGTATCATAGATTAAGATAACTTCTAATAATAGTTCTGAAGCACTATGATACACTGAAAAGACCTGGGTTCAAATCCTGAGCCTGTCATTTATTATTTGTATAACCTTGGGGAAGAACCTTAGTTTTTCATCTATAAAAGAAAGGGGTTGGAACAACTGACTTCTGAAGTATCTTCCAGCTTGAGATTGGAAAATCTTCAGTGTTCATAAGTTAGAATTGAAGTAGTAGTGCCATTTTATTTATTCATTTTTCTAAAACAAGTCCATTTAAAATGGTAAATCACTCCAAACATCAATTGATGGGAATGGGTAAGAGAAAGGCTTATTTCTTTTAGCTCTACGTGCTAACTGAATGCTTTTGAGATGTCACAAATTGCAATGGTGGGATGAAATATAGAACACTCATTTATTAAAACATAGAAATTCTATATTCTTTTCTTATTTTCCAACAACTAGAAATCACGAACCTTGCACTGGGAGGAGGGCAATAAGTCTTTTCCCTACCAGATGCACATGCCAGAATTTTTGCTTTTAAAGAGGGTGTTTGTTATTTTGTATGTGATCATCAAACTGAGAATGACAGATGGGGATTGATCATGTATTCCATGGCCTAATGACTGCTTTAAAACAAATAAAATAGAATCTGCATTTGCTGAATTTTGATAAGCAAATAAGGTTAAAAGGAATTCGTGATTCAGTCTATACCCCCGAATGAGGAAACATAAAGAAAAGTAAAACATAATATCTAAAAAGGAAGCTCAATGAACAGGAAGGTTGGACCTATGTGGGAGTTTTGGACAAGGAAATGCCTTGACACAAGTTTTTGAAAGCCTTTGTTGTGGGTAAAGTCAAATGGGAATAGTCAGAAGGTGATTAACATGTACAAGAAGGGGCCTATGGTTCCATGTTACTATCCTCCAGGGCCTATTGGATTCCATAGCTTGCATACTGAAATGATTTAGGCTACGATTAGGCCAAAGTACTCTAACAGTGATAAAATACGGTTTTCTTGAAGACCTGATTATTTTTTGCATGTATTTGTGCTATCTGAGGTGACACTTAATCTGGGGATAAAAATATGATTCTCTTAAGTGTATTTTTTTAAAGTGTTTTAAAAGGAACAACAGCAAGATACACTAAAAACCTGTACATCTAGGAATCCACAGAAGCTCTTTGTACCCATGTACATGTTCAAGTTGTTTATCACTAATTAGTATAGTATAATATAATATCACATGGTATAGTATAGCACATAGTAGAGTAGCACATAACAGTCTCCACTATAGAATATTAAGCAAACTCTGTCCTTAAAATAACTGTTTTGAGACATGCGAAGGGTTTGGTGTCAGTCGGCCTGCTTCCTGAGTCTCATAAATTGAATGATTTTTATTCTTTCCTGAAGCAAACAAAATAGGGGACCTTGACCAGAAGCATGCTGGGATCCTAACAGCGTTGGAATTCAAACATTTACAATAATAACATCACTCCTTGCCCCTAGTTTCACTAGGGCCAAGTAATTCCATGAATTTGTGGGAGTGTTGAAAATGTCCTTTCCACCTGTCCTTTAGCCATTGCTCAGAGATTTAGATTTCTCAATCTGAATCAATAGCCTGGTAAGGGTAGTTTTTATTGCAGAATGCCATCTGTTTCATAGCAGTGTTGAAAAAAATAGACAAGTTGTAGTATCGCATTGTATTCAATTCAATTAAAAAATCAGAAGGATGGGAAACATTTGAGATATATTTCTGAGGAAAACTCACAAGGTAGATACAAGAGGGCAAGGACAAGGATAAAATCAAAATGAATCCAAAATTTGTTTGTAACCTAGGAGACTGAGAGACTAGAGGTGCCATCAAGGAAATTGAGAAGGAAATGGTGGTGCCATTAGGAAAAATGAAGAGGTCAGGTTTGGGGGCAAATACAATGTTTTCAGTTTCATACTTGCATTCAAAATGCTATTTAGATATCTAAGTGGAATATTCAGGTGGTTTTTGGATATTTGGGTCCAGACCAAAAGATTAGGGACTAATGATGTAAATTTGGAGGTCATCTGCATAGAGGTGATAGTTGGAACTGTGGTAACTCCTGCACTGAGAGGTCACTCCTTGACCACCACCTTAGTAAAAACACCAACATGTGTTGTGAAGCCTCTTCGGATGCTCCTGCTAGAAATAGAATAAAATACCCTCAAAATTGGACAGGACGTTGTAATCATTTTTTCTAATTTCCCAATAGAAGCATGCATTTCTTCTATAATATCTCAAACTATTGGTTATATGGTCTATATTTGAACTTCTCCAGTAGGAAGAAACTGAGTTCTCTACATTTTAAGATAACTTTTCTTTATTAAGCCAACATTTACCTCCTTATAACTATCCATCGGAACTTAATCCTTTCCATGAGACTCTCACAGAAATCAATACATCTTTTATAAAATTATCATATTCTAAGTGCTATTTTAATGGCATGCACATTTCCTCTACAAAATCCTATAGGACAAGGACAATTTCCCATTTCTCTGAGTATCTTCCTCAAGGACTAGCACAGTGGACTATACCTAGTAGGGTTCAAACCACATTAACTGGATTGCATTTATTGAATGGACATCTCTTGAATGTTATGGACATGACACAAATATTAATTCTAGAAAAGGCAGTAGTGATATGGAAGTAATTGATGATTATAATCCTAATCGAAGTAGTAAGTGTTAATTTTCCTTTTAATCAAAGCAATCCTACAGCAAGCTGTTATTGGTTGTAAAACTTGATTAAGTGATTATTAATATGCAGTCTCAATTCATCCAACCAGACAGGTTTATAATTAGAAAAAATGGAGGAGGCAATGTGTAACCAAGGAAAAGAAGACGCATGTATAATCATGCATGAGTGGAGACAAGAGTTCTGGAAGTTAGCCCAAGAAAATGTAAGCTACCGTAGCAAGTTGTATTTATACGACATACCAAAAAGGACATCAGAATCTCTAGGATTCTGTTAAGTAGAGGAATTCAAAACAAGATAAGACACCTGCAGCAACTAGGAATGCATACCAGAGGAAGCTGTAAAAATGAGGATTTCACAGAGAGAAGGATTTAAAGAAGATCCCACAGTGAACTGAATGGCACTGACATTGTATTCACAGGCTCACAACATCAAAACCTGCTAGAGCTATACAAATGTACATGGAAGCTTCTTGAGGACAGGACTATTTTGTTTTTGTAGCCCCAGAACCTAACACAGTGCCTTGTACATAAAGATGTGTAATAAATGTTGATTGACTTCACTTCAACAGGAAAACTGTTCCAAAGCCATCTATCTAGCCCAAACTCCTCATTCTACAGATGAGAAGACTCAGTTCCAGAAAGATTGCATGCCTTGGTTAAAGACACGTGACTATTTTCTACTGCAAATTAGTTTGGAGGTATTCATAAGATCATAGGTCAAGAATTGGAAGTGACTTTAGTAGCCATCCAATCCAATTACTTCATTTTATAGATGAGGAAATTGAGGACCATGGGAGGTTGGCTGATTTTTTTCCGAGGTCACCAAGGTAGAAAGTAGAGGATTTGGATTTAGTTCCTCTGATTTCAGAGTTGGTGATCTTTCCATGGGGCCATGTTTCTTAACCCAATGACCTATGTATCCTATGAGAACTAAAGTCAGTAGGCATATGTAGAATTGTAATATTAGATAAATTAGCCGATCATTCTGAACAGCTGAAGCCCAAGCTGCTGTTGGACACAAAAGTCTAACTTTTCAATGTCATTCTTGTTGTTGTGATATGGCGGTAAGCTCCAATTTGATTGGACAGTGTAGCATCCTGGTGAGGTGCATGAAATGGTTGGGCTAGGTCAGAGCCAGTTTGAAGAGCTTAGGCATTATCTACCTTAGATGATCACATTGAAAGTTAACACTTTCTACATGCCCTTGTATGGGTTTAACCCTTTTGAGGGTTATAATCAGCTGCTGCATCTGTAAAGGCTCCATTCCAGTAGAGAAGAGAAGAAAATTTCCCTAGCTGAAGGCTGGTGATCAGCAATCAAAGAAAGAACAGAAGAGCCATTTGATGTGGTACAAATGTTCCTCAATGGACCAGTGACATTGAAACCTACAGCCTAGACTTGTCAGTTGCCCTAAGCACACGAGTTTTTCTCTTGTATGTTTTCTTGCCAGGTTGCCCTTAAATGTATGTCAATTCTTTGTCATGGTATATGATATGGAAGAACTTCCATTAATGAAAGAAGTTATCTGAGTTTATATATGCAATAGAATGGATTTTATTATTTATGTATTTTAACAGATAAACATTTATACCATTTGTTTCCTTATTAAGCATATTAGTATTATAATAGAAATGTTTATGATCTAAATTACATTTAAGATCTAAATGTGTCGTCACTGTGAGTGACTGGTAGATAGAAAACATATTGGATAGGAGCTTAAGAGCTAGAAAACGGAGTAGGGGGAATATTTTCCTCTCAACAGAGTTCCCCCAGGGCCTTGAGTGAGTTATGCAAACAGATATAAATCTATGGTGGTAGCTGATTTCTGGGAACTTTGACTCAGAATGTGAACAGGTTGGAGGAGTGAACCAAAACCTAAAGAGAAGTGCAGCATCTCACACACCTAAGTAGGAGGTAGTGCTCACACAAGGGGAGAAGAAGAGATACAAGGACACTCTTAAGGTCACTCTGAAGAACTCTGGTGTCAATTGTGAGAGATAAGAGGCATTGGCACAGTGCTGCCCAGCGTGGCACAGTGGAAACAGCGTGGGCCTCAGACCTGAGTTCAAATTTGGCCTCATACACTTAATAACTGTGTGACCCTGGGCAAGTCACTTAACCTTGAGGGCCTCCAAATATGTATAATGTATGAAAAATTTTTTAAATTGAAAAATAAAAAAGAAGGCACCGTTCTCTATGAGCAAAGCAGAATCACAGTAGCTCAAAAAAAAGTGAGATATGCAAACCTAGAGACATCTCCATCCCAAATGTTCAAATGGACTATTTGTGCTCAATCTGTGGTAGAGTTTTCTGAACTCGTATTGGCCTGATCAACCACAGTGTAACACACTGCCCTTTGACCCCTACATTGTGGTCTCATTTTGTTCTTCTTCGAGTACAAAGGACTGAACCACAACAAGTAGGAGGTGGGAGGCTCCAAGTCCTATACAACATGAGTGTTGACTCTAGCTCAACTTACATCTAGACCCAACCTGTAACACATATAGGGTGTTATATTGTGGGGGCATTGGAATGCCCCATAGCACATATCACTTTGTGTTATCAGTGTAGGAGTCTCACTCTTACCGCAGTAGATCATGAACTTGCCTAGAGAAATGTCTAGGATGCTGGGATGTCTGTGTGGTAGAGGTACATTTTGAACTCATATCTTCCTGAATCCCGGATTGGATCTCTACATTCCCTGTCCACCCTATTCTATCACTCAGTATCCAGGAAATGTATGATCAGAAAAGATGAAGTGGGCTAGTCATTCCACAAGAGTGAGGGATATCAGATCCCAAGAGCCTGTACCTATAGAATGTCTTTGTTGTTGTTGTTTAAATCCAGAAAAGGCCTCTGGTGTGTTTGGTTGATCCTTCCAGCAAGACATCAACAGGAATTATACCGACTGAGAAGTGTTGGACAGGCTGTGATATGCATCATCAGATCGAGTATTTCTGTCAACAATATCACAGGTCTCCTTAGGTATCAAAGACTATATTATTGTCAGAGTTACTTTTTATTTCTTTATGTTATAGTTTTTTTTTTCAAATAGCCTTTTTGTTTGTTTCTATCATTCAGCTAGAATTCACTATGGCATATGGTGTGATATGTGGATCCAAAATTCACTTCCCACCGGACAGCTAAACAGGTTTCCCAAGTACATTTGTTAAAGAAAAAAATTCCTTCCCTACTTTTCGTTCTCTATAACTTTAGCAAATACCCATCTCTTGCATATATTTGGTTAGCTGTCTGGTGTCTGTTCTTTTTCATTGATTTTGTGATCTCAGCTTTCTCCCCTAGAAACTCACCTAACACCTGCCCTGCCGGCTGTCATCGGTTAGCTATCACCACCCCCAGCAGCCTGCCTCCTCTTTCTCAGTACAGCCCCAGCTGTGAAAAGATCGCTGCTGCCTTCTGGTAGCATTTCCCATTCAGAGCCAAGGTTACCAAGGTAAGAGATTGAAATGTACACTATGCTTCACTGCCTAGGGCAGCCCATGGAGCTGCCCCTTCTCTTTAGAAGACAGCACTGTTGAGGTTTGGTTTTACATGTTAAATTTACTACATCAAAAAGATTCATACTCGAGCATAATTATTTGGGAAAGCAGTTTAGAATTATGCAAATAAAGTGACTAAAATGTCTATATATTTTGACTTAGAGCTTTTACCACTAGGCATATATTCTAAGGAGGTCAGTGATAAGAAGAAAATCTTCATATATGCTAAAATATTGATAACAGCACTTTTTGTGGTAATAAAGAACCAGAAACAAAGTAGATGCCCTCTAATTGGAAATGGCTAAACATGCTATGATATATTAATATAATAGAATATTTCTGTGTTATAAGAAATGATGGATATGATGACTATAGAGAAGCATGGAAAGACTCAGCTGAACAGATGAAAGTGAAGGAAAAGGAGCCAGGAAAACAAGATGCACATTGAGTAAATGGCAAGTTTACAACAACCACAAAATAAATGAAAGTGAATGTGGCAGAATTACAAAAAAGAAGCTTAGTCTCAAGGAAAGGATCTAAGCAGACACCTTTGCCTGTTCTGCGCAGAGGCAAGAGGTCTAAAGGTATGGAATATCACACGAATTATAAGACTTTTTAAATGAATTAATTGATTTGTTCCTTTTTTTTCCTTCTTTCTCAAAAATAATTTTTTGTTATAAATGATGGCTGCCAACTAGGAGGGTAGGGGGTGGAGAAACTGGGGAAAATTTAGGCAATGTAAAAACAAGGATATCAATAAAAAAATTAAATAAAGATTCACACTTGAGTCATGTGTGTCATAAGGACACATCCCTCTTCCCATGTTCCTGTGGCCTGATGACAAGCCAGCAGGTAAGAGGGCCAGGCTGAGATATGGCCTTGGCCTGTCATCTTTGTCTAGTAGACTCTGAATTGGAAAGCACCTGAGAGTGCAGTCTCTTACTGGAATCTCCCCAATGACATACCTGAGAGTGGGTCATCCAATCTTTGCTTGAACACTTTGAAATAATAGGGAATTTGTTACCTTTTGAGACAGCTCAGCCCTTTTGGAGGCAGCTCTAATTATTAGAAAGGTCTTTCTTATATTAAGGTGAAATCAATTTGCCAATAATTTCTGCCCATTTGTCTTCATTTGCCTTTATAATGCCAGGCAGAATGACCATAATTCCTCTTCCACATAATAATATTTCAAGGGACTTAAGACCACTATCAGAGGATCATGGGAACATTGACATAGAGCTGGAAGGGATTCTACAGGCCATCTAGTTAGAGGTGTAACTAGGATTTTTCATTCAAGAAAGTACCACCATCTGGGGTAAATGGCACTTCTATCAGTTGAGAGGTAGAATTGCTCATGGGTAGGGAAAAGGAAACTACAAAATACCCGCTCAAGGGGGCAGGGAAACTTACCAGAACCTACCATCTGGTAGCTTCCTATTTTAGCTGTTTTTTCTTTTGATATATGTTCAAAGGTCCATTGTTTCTGTATCACTAAAGGATTTTACTCAATCAGACACATTGGGATAATGCCCCAGTCACCCCACAATAGTTATGGCTGTATGTCTTCCTCCGTCAGTCCTTTTCTCTAGGATAAGCATCCTCAATTCTTTTGACCAGTCTTCATATGAGATGGTTCGGTTTCTTGCCATTCTGGCTAGCCTACTTTATCAATGAATCAATAAACACTTATCAAATGCCTATTGTGTGCCAGGCATTAAGTGCCAGATACACTGTATCCATCCTTTTTGCTTCTATAGATGGAACACTCAAGTCTGAAAGGTACTATGGACTCAAATAGCTCCAGTGAATATCAGAGGCAAAGAAAGGTAACAATGTTGCAAATAAAATATTTACAGAAAAAAAAGTAGTGACATGAATTTCTCATGGCTTGTAGATTTATTTTGGCTTAAATCAGCAGTTTTTAGACATTTTGGCCTCAGAATCCTTTTAGACTCTTAAAAAAGTGAAGATCCCCACCCCACCATCGCCCAAAAAGTACATATGGTTATGTGGGTCTATGATATATGATATATGTTTTTGATTATTATTATGTCTATCAATGTTTGATATGATTATGATATATGTCTATCAATGTTAGCTATTTTGCAAATTAAAATGCCTTAGTATTGTTATGTAAAAAGTTTTGACCTCATAGACTTCATAAAAGGGTCTTGGAGACCCCAGCAGTTCCCTACTCTACACTTAAAGAGCCTCTGGCTTCAGTAAAGATATAAAAGAGAATCCTTTTACAGTTTATCTGACTCAATTGAAGTGCACACCTCCCAACAGGGAGTAAAGGCAAAAATCAAATAAGTATGTTTTTAATCAAGAAAAATTAACCAACTTACCAAAGGGAAAAATTATCAGGTTCAAAATAACTTGTGACATTTGTGTGTTTCTAATCAAAGTATAGATTTTTTTTCTCCTAATGTCTTTTTGATCTCCCAGTTTCATCCTCAGCTGAGAGATTCAAACTCATAAAAGAATCATAATCTTAATAGTTATGAGACATAGAAAATATTGAAAGGAGAAACATATAAAATATCATGGATTTGAGTTTATAGGGAAAATTGTGGATCCAAAAAATAATCAAAGAAACCTATTGTGGAAGCATATGACTTTCTCAATTATATTATAAAATATTAAGATAATTTTGTGACAAATATACTTGACTGAAGTAAGGCCTAGTCTAGTCTTCCTTAGAAAAAATAATCAATTTCAGGGATGGA
Source organism: Phalanger gymnotis (assembly GCA_028646595.1). Classification (NCBI taxonomy): domain Eukaryota; kingdom Metazoa; phylum Chordata; class Mammalia; order Diprotodontia; family Phalangeridae; genus Phalanger; species Phalanger gymnotis. Next base: position 191,265,588 of record CM053623.1, read on the forward strand.
GCTAGGTTTCCTGAAACTTAGGGACTTATTCTCTTTTATGGTGATCAAACTAAGATTATAAGTTTCTTTAATTCAATTAAAAGGGGTATCTCTGTAGTCACCTTTGAAGAGATTAAAAAGGCAATATCTAAGGACGAATTCATGTAGATCAGTTGAGGTGGCAGCAGAACAGTATAAATGCCCACCCATCCCAGGGTCACTCTCTCACTTTCCCCTCTTCCAACCCCTAGGTGCCTCTCCTTCCCATCTACTCCTTTTGTGGCACACCTGGCCTCAGTCTAACAGGAAAATAAATTCAAACAAACACAATAGAATGCAAGCTATAGACAGAACAAGGAAGATGGTTTCTGCTAGCTAACTCCTTTTCACCCAAGAAGTCCTGACATTGTGGGATATTTGAAGACATGTTTATTTTACAATTAAGAAGTGATAAGAGTCTTTTTAAAAATTTTGCCTGAGGGCATAGATTTTCTATTGCTACCAAAAAAAAGCCTCTGGAAAGGCAATAGGATATTTTATTTTATGACAAGGAAGACTTAAAATTGCAGCTATTCCAAAGAGAGAAAGAAATGTAGCTGGTATTGACTGTGCTAATCAAATTTGTGTCACAAAGATGAGAATGCTACATTAGAAAGCAGATTCTATTAAACTGAAAATATGACAAAAGTTGATTCTAATAGCTGAAAAAGAAATTTAACAAAGCTGGGGAGATCCAAAGGCTATGTAGCAATTTAACTAAATTATAGTATTCAAAACAGAACCAAAAGTGCAAAGGCTGATATTGTCACAATAATGAGGAAAATTGACAACTGTGCCATACCAATGGAGATGTGATATGCTGAGACCATTGGGGAAGGAAATTACAAAGAGTATTCAAAAATTTTTTAGGAGCAGTTAGCAAGTTTTATTTGGTGAAAGTAGAGAGCAGATAGGCCAAAGAGGACATATTATGGTGGGGGTTGGAAGTAAGGATGTTGGTAACCCTGAAAATATAGTTAGTTGCTTCAGGGGCAAGACGATGTTGGTCTCAGCCATTCAGCACCATCTGGACTAGCTCCGCCCCATGGGGCCCTTCACCCCTACAGGATATTCCTCACAAACGCTTCATAGTTGATATAACCGTTGCTGTCTTCATGCCCTGCCACCAACACTTCCACTTCTTCCTCTGTCATCTTCTCACCCAGGGTGATGAGGACGGGTTGTATTTCAGTCTCCATGACTGTACCATTCCCTTCCTTATCAAACACCCGAAGCCCTTCTATATAGTCTTCATATGTGCCCTGGTCCTTATTCCTTGCTACGATCTGCAGCATTGGCAGAAAGTGTTCAAAGTCCAGCACCTTCACATTTATCTCATCACTCTTGGGATTCCCTAAGACCTTGAGCACCTCAGCATTGGTAGGATTCTGGCCCAGGGCTCTCATCACATCCCCACACTGTCTGTATAAGATCTTTCCGTCCCCTGTTCCGTCAAACAGCTGGAAGGCCTCCTTGAACTCTGTGGTCTGATCCTCCGTGAAGTCACACATCTTGGCCGTGCTGCTGCTCACTTGTTTAAGAGTATTCAATACTTAAAAACCTTTCCTCGAAGTGCTGAAAAGTATTAAGTAACATAAATATTAAATAAGAATGTAAAGATGTCAGATCAAGGAAATAAGAGAGGATATGGGGGCTTAGGCCTGGGTAACAGGGGGCATGTTACCAAACTAAACTAAACAGTCCATAACTATTGCTGGCTTCTCATGACTTATCACTGACCTGTGTGAATCAGATCTGCGTAGACATGCTGGAATCTTTCTCAAAGCATATGACCATCCCGTATTGTCCTAAGCCACCCACTCTCTAGTCATCTTTTCAGGCAGCGAGGCCTATGCTGTTCAAAGATAGTTAAGGCTATTCACAGAGAGATTTGACCAAATTGTGCCAACTTGCAATGAAACAATCTTATTTACCAATGGCACAGCAAGAGATTCAGTCCAAGTTTGGATGCATTTGGTGAGACGATTTCTTGTGAATTCATCATCCCAAATGGCTAATTTGGGCAAAATCATTGAGATTTTTCAGAAGTCTTAGCTCGACATTATTTCTAAATTTATGTTCAAGGGTATAAAAGTAGAAAATCTGGTGGTATCTCAAATTTAACACACCCCAAACAAAATTCATTATCTTTCCCCCAAAATGATCTCTCTTCCAAACTTTCCTATTACTGCTGAGGCTATTACCACCATTCCAATGATTTGTGGATTGGCCTTCCAAGACTAATGTGCACTGGACTTCAAGATTTAGTTACATGTCTTTTTCAACAGACCTGGAAAGTGTCCTTTATTGGGAGCAGATTGTATTCAACTGGTCTTCTCTGAATTGGTCAGCAAGGAAGGGAAAGTTGAATTATTATCATCTGAAAGAGTTTGGTCAGTCTAGAAAAGAGCAGGGAAGAGGAAATATGGGGGAGGGGGAAGGGGGAGAATGAAACTGAATGAGTTTCTGCTTTTTGTTTGGGGATAGGAGTCTAAAGGAAGGGAGCAAATATGCTCCAATTTGCAGTTCCATCTTCCCGTTTCTAGGTTAATTTCTGAGCTATTAATTACTTCCCTCACTTCCTTCAACTCTGCTAAAGGAGTACACATACTAAATTTATGTACTCTGAATTTTAAAGCCTCTGCGTTTTCCAACTCTGAGACAAAGTTCTAGTCACCTCCAAGCTAATTATATCTTTACATCAGAAGCACTGTGGCATAGTAGAGTGCCAACCTTAAAATCAGGCAACTCTGGACTTAGATCCTGACTTTGACACATTAGCTGAGTGAAACTGGCTGAGTCTTTTGACTCCTTTGAATCTTAGTTTCCTCATATGTAATTTGAGGATGATCATACCCATACTACCTATTATCTAGGATTGTATATGTGTGCCCTCAGGTGCATGTAAGACTCAATGGAGACAATACAAATCCTTAATCCAATATTATGTAAATTACAACTGCCTTATATCATTCAATATAATCTAACAGAAGCTATTTTTCTGATCACCAGAGGAAAATTTTCAGCCTCCTTTTTAAGAAACAGCTGATTCCAAAAGAATCCTCCAGGCTCTACATCTTTTTGTGTCCTGGACCACTTTGGCAATCTGGTGCAGTCTAGAGACCTCTTTTCAGAATAATGTTCTAAAATTCATAGTAACTGTATTTTAATAACTATTTCAATCCAATTGGTTTATTTTACAAGCCTGTAGATTTCACATTGATTGTAAAGAAAACTAATAAGACTAAAATATAATTATTAAAATGGTAAAAGAGAAGAACAAGATTGGAGATCTTAGGCTAAGAGAATGCCTGCTATAAGAAAAGGACAATTCTCGGCCAGTTCTTTTATACTATGCCTGGTGATTCTCCACGTAGCTTCCACAGTCACCAGGTGAAAGGTAAAAAGTGATGTCTCTTAGTAAGCTCAATGTCCAGTGTTAGTGATGAAACACAACATAATCAAGCCTGCCCTTGTGAGAGTTTCTGTATTGATAATGAAAGTAGTTGTATTGAGGTCATTTCCTAATAAAAGCACAGTGTTACTTAAGGCATCCTCATTTTTCTACTCAACAGCACACTAACTCAGATGCACCTTCCACAAAATGAATGTTAGAAAATGGAGGTGTTTGCAAAGTTCTTTGAGATCTATGAGTAAGATGTGTTAATAATCCTTACTCTACATGCATATCCTTACTGCTCTTGAAAAATCAAACCTTGTGAAAATTAATCAAACAAATCTATAGAGAAGAGAATTACTTGTAAAGAAGGAGATCTGGAACAAGCCTCCAGATGCTGCCTGGATGGATATTAGAACTGAGCCCCCTTCTGATTCTCCATGCTAATCTGGTGGAAGGATAACATAGATAAAGGAAAGAGACACATAATCCAAAATCTCACTTTAGCCACTGGCTTCAACCTTAACATTTGGGAGAGCTGCTAATAAGCCACAAAATTGATTTATTTCTTTCCTCCCTAGACTCCTGGAGATGCTAAATGATTAGCGAAATAGCGATAGGGCAGATAGCAGGAGAGAAAAGTAAAAGGGATGGCTAATCCGCAAACCGGAAAATGCATCCCTAGGTAACTGAGGGTTGGTTGTACATGAATAAAGAGAATTATTTAAGTCTCATGAGATTGTGGTATGAAAGAGAAAGAGAAAAGTTTAGACTAACAATTTGGAGAAAATTGGGCTGTGAGCTACTCAAGGAAAAGATCAAGGAACAGAAAAATAAATAGAGGCAATTTCAGACAGGAACGTGAACCAGAATGAATGACCCTGAAAAGAACAGATCAAACTGAATGATGAAAGTCATCTTTTTGGTTAGCTCCTACTATTTATATATCAAGTCTGAACAGGCTATTTTTCCCCCCACTGGTGATGTGGGTCCATCAAAGTCAAGGCCTCTTTAGTTAAATTTTGAGTACCACTATAGCTCTGCCATTAGAAAAGAGTGGTAATTATTGCTTATAAACTGATATATACATGGGGAGAAGAACATGATAGGCAATGTTCCTATGATAAATTTGTAAACTAACCTGGAGTTGGGGGGCAGATTGAAGGCTTTATTTTTCACCATAAACCTATATCCAAATAAGAGTAGTATGAGGGTGGCACAGCAAGTAGAGCACCGGCCCTAGAGTCAGGAGGACCTGAGTTCAAATACGGCTTCTGACACTTGACACACTTACCAGCTGTGTGACCTCAGGCAAGTCACTTAACCCCAATTGCCCTGCCTTCCCTCCTGCAACAACAAAAAAAAAAGAGTAGCACAAAATAGTGAATAGACAGACAACTTCAAATCCAAGAAAGCCAGGGTTCAAATTCTATTTCTGAAACATTCTGTGTGACTCTGGTCAAATCATTTTCTATGTAAGAGCCCCAGGCAACCCACGAAGAGTGTCATTTGCAGAGGGGATGCTGATTTGTCTCTCAATGAAAACAGAACTCCTTGTCCCCAAACATGCTTTCTTTTAGTTCCTAATTACTAGACTGTACATTCTATCTATGAAGATATGGATTGAGTCTTACTTATAAATCTTTGAATCTCTCCCATCATCTCACAGGTACTTAATCAATATGGTTTGCTGTTGTTTTTAACTGTGCTGAATTGAAATGAATGGTAGATTCATTCATATCTAAGGGGTGTGCTTAGAGTAGATGCTCATTGGTTTGCACATGGAAAGGGGTTGTGTCAGGTGAGCAGGGCCAATTTTCTTGTTATCTAAAAGTACTGTAGATGTGAAATAAATCAAATAACTAAGGAAAGACACATTACATGAAAAAAGACATAGATGTTATATAAAATTCCAGTAAGATCTTCTCATTAGTCACCATGATTCACTACGATATCTGGCTATGAATCACTGTATCAGCAAGCTGGGGTGGAGGGATAGGTTTCAACCTATAGGGATAGGTTGAAAAAACAGAAAGAAGCGTAGGTATAAGGACTAGACGTGATTTCATTGATGTAATCCACGATTTCCTCCCAGGTGAGTGAAGGCTTACTAATGCCGATTAGTAACTTCATTTACTCAGAGGGTTGCCCAGGAAATTCAAAGGTAAAGTGACTTGTCCAGGGTCAAAAAAACCAAGTATATGTCAGAGGTTGAATTTAAACCCAGATTTTTTTCTCATTTTGAGGCTGGCTTTTTATTCGCTATGACATAGCAAATATCAGAAGTCAGCACTTCAAAACCCAGACTCCCGTGCCACCCCACAACACAACATTCTTTGGTTTTCTTCAATTTATAAATTGGCAATGGACCAGAATGATTTGTTGCTCCCTCCCCAACTAGGTGGGGACAGAAACTCCCCCAACCTTGGTAATCCCTGACCTACCCCAATCAACATTTATTTGATAATGTCTATAAATCAGGTATTATACATGTACCAGTATCATGCTCAACTCTCCATATAGCCAAACGGTTGCCAAATTTTGTTGTTCCTAACTTTATGATGATAATATTTTGCATTATATAGCATTTTAAGGTTTACAAAGCTTATAAATGTTTCCTATCACAACAACCCTAGGAGATAGATGCTATTGTTATCCACATTTTATAGATGAGGAAACTGAGGTAGACAGATGTTAATTAACATCCAGAATAATTGAACAGTTTGTATCTGAGGTCAGATTTGATCTCAGGTCTTCCTGTCTCCAGGGCCAATCCTGTATGCACTGTCCCCCCTCATTGTTTCTTATAATAGTTCTCATATCAATCTCCTTTCTACTCACCAGAGTTAAGACCCTCATACCCCTCACCAGGACCATTGGAATAGCTTTCTATCTGGTCTTTCCACCTCAAGTCTCTCCCCATTCCAATGCATCATCCAGCCATTACAGTGATTTTTCTAAAGTATAGATCTTAATCATATCATTCCCAGCCTCGTAAACTATAGTGACTCCCTATTACTGCTAGGGTCAAATATAGTTTTCTTTGTCTGACATTTAAAGCCTTTCACAACCAGGCCTCTTCCTGTGTTTCCAGCTTTCATACACATTACTCCAGCAGTGGGGAACCTGGGACCTCGAGGCCACATGTGGCCCTTTAGGTCCTCAAATGTGGCCCTTTGACAAAACCAAATGGCTGCTCTTGAGGACCTAGAAGGCCACATGTGGCCTTGAGGCCCCAGGTTCCCCACTCCTGTATTACTCCATTCAACAAATTATTGCCTTGTCATTTTGGCCTCTTGCTCTTACTCACATATGATGCTTCATCACTACCTCTGTATAATGACTTCAGTGCTTGGACTCTTCTCCTTCGTCATCATCTCATGGGGGGGGGTGAGGGGAGAGGAGGAAAGAGGGAGAGAGAGAGGACTAGAGAAGGAGAGAAACTGTGGTTGAACTTGATAGGAGTCTATCTTTCCTTGGAAAGTATATACTTTGTACTTTAAAAAATACTTTAAAAACCCATTTGATAAGCACCTCAAGGGAGATGTCCAGGGTCACACATTTGGTCCTCAAGGGAGATGTCCAAGGTCACACAACTAATCAGTGGGGAATCGAACCCAGTCCAGTATTATTTCCATGACTGTGGTGTGTAACTACAGATCATAGAATCATAATCTCATATGTTTGAAGCTGGCTGGGACGTATGGATTTTCTATAGGCCTCTAAAACTCAACATGACCAAAAGTGAACTCATTATCTTGTTCCCTCAATCCCATCTCTCTTCCGAGCCTCCCTACTACTATCAAGGACACAACCTTTCTTCCCTATTACTATCGAGGAGACAATCATTCTACTAGTCACCCATGGTCTGCATCACTCCTCAGAGAGATGCTTTGCCCTCCCTCTCCCATGCTCCATGTACTCAATGAGTTGTCTGGTCTTTTCAATTTATCTTGCTCAGCACTGCAACAATCCAGTCCCCTTCTCTCTACGTGCCACCTTGTTTAATCCTTCATCACCTCTTACCTAGACTATTGCAATAGCTTCTTAATTGGCCTTCCTGCTATCTAATCCTCACTCCTCAAGGCTGCTAAAGTGATATTACTAGAACTTCTCTGACAATTCTTCCCACCTCGCCATGCCTCACCATCCACACTAGTGACTCCCTCTAGGAGCCAAATAGAAACTTCTGAATTTGGTATAAAACGCTTTACAACTGCGCTCCAACCTAACTTTAAGCCTTATTTTGACTTTACTTCCCCCCGAGCATCCTATTAGGGGTGGAGAGCCTGCAGCCTTGAGGCTACTTGTGGCCTTCTAGGTCCTTGGGTGTGAATTTTTGATTGAGTCCAAGTTTTACAAATTCTTTTATTAACAAGATTTGTTCCTTAAGGTTTGGATTCAGTCTAAAGGCTGCGTTTGAGGACCTAGAGGGCCATAGGTACCCTACTGCCAGTCCAGACAAACAGGCTGTCTTGCTGTTCCTTTTACAGGATGCTGCATTTTCACTCTGTTCTTGCAAGGCTATTCCCCCTTCTCTAGAAACACTCTCACCTCACTTTCACATCTTAGAACCATTCCTAGTTTCCTTTGAAATCCAACTCAAGTGCTAACTTCTTGTAAATACTTGTGGATATGTAATGTCCCCCTCCATTGGAATGTCAGTTGCTTGAGGACAAGAATTGTTTCATTTTTGCCTCGACATCCCCACTCACTTGCACAGTGCCTGGCTCAGAGTTGATGCTTAATAAATGCTGATCGATTGGTTAGATGACATACTCTAAGCCCCTCATTTTACAGGTAATGAAATTAAGAGAGAAGTGACTTACCAAAGGCCAATCAATACACATTTATCAAGTGCTCATTACTATGTGTCGGGCACTGTCATAAGTATTGGGGATACAAAAAAGGCAAAAAAAGAAAAACAAAACAAACACGCAAACAAAAACCGACCTTTGACCCCCAAGAGTGTAACACATTCTAATGGGAGAGACAACTTGTAAGTAATTACAAATTGCCTAGCGATGTACCCTGAAGGGTCTGACCATGTCACACACCCCCCGCCCCCTTTAAAAAGGTCTAGATGTTCCTTGTTATCTCCATGATAATATGTGAACCTTTCTGCCTGGCATGCAAAGGCTTTCACAGTCTGTCTCTGGAATACATTTCCAGACTGATTATACGTTACTCTCCATGCATTCCACAATTCCACAATCTTGATACTCCCCATATATACAATTCATCTCTCACCTCCCAACCTTTGCACAGGCTCCCCCACCCCATGCCTGGAATGCACTTCCTCTTCCCTTGTATCTCTTAGAATCACTAGTTCCCTTTACATCTCAATTTAACTACCATTTCCTAAATGAAACCTTTTCTGAACCCCAACTGTCAGCTATTAGTGTCACTCTGAAATTACTTTGTGTTTACCATGTATATACTTTGTATTTACTCATATCTATCTATATTTTCTATCTTTTAGAATGTAAACTCCTTGAAGGCAGGTGCAGTTTCATTTTTTTTTTCCTTGCCGGCACCTAATATAGTGCAGGCACACAGATGATCAACAAACACTTGTTGACTGAGTGCTTGATTGGCATGAAGTTGCAGAGCCTATGATTTGAACATAGGCCATTTGATTCCAAATTTCGAATTCTTTAGCATGCCATTCATATATTTCTTTCCTTTTTGCACATTTCAGTATGTATATGCTGGTCCACTTTGTAGATTATAGTCATTTGCACTGTTAAAAATAAGGAACTAAGTGCCCAAACAATAGCATGTCAGCCTTTGAGCTTCATTAAAATCTTGGCTCTCGTCATTCCCGTTTGTGGTGGGCCCACTGAGCTAGGCTGCTGAAAATGTTCAAGACCAGACTCTAGGTTCCTATTTTGCATATTTTCTCACTTAATTTAGACCTTTCATCCCTCAGAGACACATTCCCATCTCATTTCTTAATGAGATCCAGATGAGTAGCCCATTCCTGCTAATAGATTTGGACCCTCAGACATTATTGTGAGAAGGCAATCTTTCTTCGGGTTAGCCCAAAGAGCAGTACAAAAGACCTAATGGTGATACTTGGCTACACGTCTTCCCTTTCAATGAGTGTCACAGTTATGGAGTCAAATGTTTGGGAATTGACATTATTTCAGGGACAAAATGTGGCTGCAGATGGTGAGGCTGCCAAGTCTTCTTGAAATGGGCAATTGTATGATGGACTGAGTCCTTAAGTGCCCTCTGCTAACTTAGTGAAGTGGCTCTATTATCTTATGGGGGAAAAGAATGTGACTGGGGAAAGAAAAGGCTTGAATACAAAATCCAATGCTTTCCCTCCCCTGGTTGTATCCTAGTCACTGTGTGAGCAAATCTCTTTGAGCGAAGTATGACAGTGTCTGCTCAAATTAAAGGGTATGAAAGTGAAAGTGGCCAATTAAATACCAACAATTACAGCTTTGGGGACAGGTACCGATTGGACAGCTTATAGTTTGGGGCTTGACGATCTGAGTCTTTCATTTGCCCCTTTGTTTAGGGAAGAAGAAAAAAATCAGACATTGGGAACCATGGAAATGAAAAATTAGGCGGATGTAAACATCAATCCCTTTCTTTTCTGTTGAAGCTCTGGCTGTTCCAGGACATCAGAAAGAGAGTTGAGTTTCCTCGTGCATGTTGGCTTTTAAGCCGTTGTCAAGAGAAGATATTGATTGTCTTATTAAGCTTGGTCTCAAAGCCCCCTGGAGATAAGCAACATATCTTACTCTTTTTGTGCTGTTTGGTGCTAACATAGCATCCCAGTCAAAGCACTGCAGGGGTGTGTTCCAGCTGTTGCTCTATTCTGATTGGAAATTTAAGTATGGGAAAATATCACCAATGTAAAGACTTACGAGACTTTGGGAGCTATAGGAGGAAGGTACATCATGGTGCAATGGAGACCTTGAGCTCTGGCCTTTCCGCTTATCACCGATGTAACTCTGAGCAAGTCTCTATTTCAACACCCTGGGAAGTTTTTTTTCAGATGTAAAATGAGGAATTTGGACAACGGAACCCTTTAAGGCCCCTTCCAACATAAAAGCTATGATGCTATGTTATATTAAAGAGTAGTTATCCTATAGGATGATAGAGCTGGGTTAAGAATTAGAAGTCACGAAAGACAATGTGATATAGTAGGTAGGACATTTCGAGTGAAGACCTGGAGCTAAAACCTACCTTAGACACTGTCTAGATGTGTGACCCTCAACAAATTAATAAGTAACCCCTTTGTGCCTTGGCCTCCTCCTCTGTCAAATGAGGAGACTGGATTCAGTGGCATCTCAGATCCTTTATGGTACTGAATCTATGATCCTAATATTTTTTAAAATTTATTTTATTTTAATTTATGGAATAAAACAAGAATTTCTATAACATAGTACAATAAAAAAGATGATTGCACATGAAACTATAAATCTACTATGCACTACTTGTTATTCCTTTCTATACACAACAAAATTATCATGTGATTTTGTTTCTCTAGATGGCTACCATTAGATACAAATAGGTATTATATGTAAAATTTTCTATATATATTTCCATTTATCAGCTCTTTCTCTGGATGCAGATAGCACCTTTCTTCATATGCCCTTTATAGGTAATTTGGGTATTTATAATAGTCAAAATAATTTACTCACTCAAAGTCAATCTATGACATTTACATAGTACTTTGAGATTTGTAAAGTATATTATATATTTTCTCACTTGATTTTCTGATGAAGTAGGTATTATCATCCCCATTCTATAGATGAGGAGACAAAAACTAAGTGGCTTGTCCAGGGTCTCACAGCTAGTATGCCTCTGGAACAAGATTCCAACTCTGCTCTTCCCGACTCCTAATCTAACACTCTGCCCACGAAACCACCTAGCTGTGTTTATCACTGGTCCACACTTTTTATAGATGGGGAAGCTGAGGACATGAAATAACTTTTTCAGATTTCCAGTAGCATATGGGCTGGATCAAGCCTCTTGAGATCAGTGGTGGGATTCAGCTGGTTTGCCACCGGTTCTGTAGAACCAGTACCTAGTTTTAGGTTCAGTTCCTCGGAACCGGTTGTTAGCAGGGGCAGGGCCTGTGCTTACCATGGCAGCAGCTGGGGCAGCATTGGTTGTTAATTCATTTGAATCCCAACACTGATTGAGATGTAAAATAAACTATATAAATGTTAGCTCTTGTCATCACCATCATCATTATCATTAATACTAATTATATTATATATACTAATTGTTTGAATCCAGGACTTCTGATGGCAAATCCTGTGTCGTTTTTGGTTTTTTCATTATATACAGGACATGTTTCCTCCTGTATACTATCAAGTTGTTTTTTAACTTAGCAGAGTTTCTTTTTTTTAGGAGGAATCCTGACTTCTTGCTCTTTTTTCATTCTGTTTAGCCTATACGTCATCTTTATATATGCATTTTTTCATAAGGCTGGAAAAAATCAATTTTCCATTATGTTTGTTAGTAAGGTAGCATAGGAGTGAAATTATAGTGGGGGCTGCAAATAAAACAATAGATGATTCTTTTGCTGAGATATACAACTGAATGTGTTCAAAAGGAAAACTCCAATAAGCTAACAAACCACCATCTAACCCTGAACAGCACTTTTCTTGATTTTCAACAATCCAAAGGAGGCACCTTTACTTTGTGTAAGTGGCTATAAAGTGGGAAATTACCAAAGTAATTTTTGAGAGTAAGAGAGGGGAAAAATATAAAGCACGTTGAAATTTATTGGCAATTTAATTTTTAAATGTCCTTCACCATCTATCCAGTGGATAGCATTGGAAAAACATTCTCAACCACAAAGTATATAAAATTTAGTGAAAGGAATTGAGCCTCCCTCTGTCCACTATAAAAATACGGGCCCCCTGAGGCTGCCCAATTCAAGCTCGCATTTAAAAGCACAATCATTCTGAGGCTGCAGGTTATTTACAATGTCAGACTCCCACAGTTTTAATTTTAAGTATTTATCCTTTCACTACTTCCTAAATTACACCAAGTGTAATTTTGTAATCTTTCATAAACCATAAAAGAGTATTTTACATAGTCTTACTATTATACACCCTTAGGAAATTTTTGTCAGGAAAAAAAACCAAAACAAGAAAAACTGGTCACAGGAAACATGTTTATTTATGTCACCCATGTGTTACACGAGGGATAGGTAGAGCATTTTCCTAGGCACCGAACCACAAGTCCCTGCTCTCAAGGATCTTATATTTCATAGGGTTAAAAACACATTTGTTGAATTTCTAGGACTGCAGGGTATGGTGTCCAGAGAGCAAAACAGAACAAACCAGAACAAAATTGTAGCTAAGACCTAGAGTTACTGAGACACAAAGGGGTATAATGACTTGCCCAGGTACACAGCTTAGTAAGCAACAGACATCAAATTTGAACCCAAGTCTAATTGACTCATGGCTTACTGTCCTGCCTGCTATATCAGAATGGAGAGGGTCTCCCCCTCCCCTTATCCTATTCTCCTTCTTTAGATTTATAGATGTCACCTCAGTTGTAATCATTAACTAAGGGAATGGGAATTGGAGTTTCTGTGCCTCAATTTCCCTGTTCTTTGTCTAGCTTTCGTGCTTAGATTGTAAGCCCACCTCCTAGCCAATGGTGAGAAGGGTCAGAGGTGGGCAGGAATTGTCTTGTGCTAGGTATAACTATTGGTGCTTTGCCCCTTGTAAAGCACCTCCTTTGCTGGTTCTGCTCTGTGCTGGCAGAGGAAGCCCAGTTCTCGAGAACTGAATAAAATTTATTTCTGTTCCCACCCTGAGGTGGCTCCTTATTATAAATTTAATTGATGAGGGTCTTTCATCCCACACAGAAATTAAAATGACAGATGAAATAATTAGGGGAAAAGCAACAAAAGAAGTCACCATCAAATTTCTATATGAAAGCTGTAATAATAGTTGATACTTTTGGGGCTTACAAAGAATTGTACATATATTATTTGATGGGAAGCAGGATTGAGAGTCTAGAAAGGAAACCTGGAGAAAAACCCATCATTAAGCATTTATTAAGTACTTGCTGTGCTAAGGATATCAAGGATAAACAAAAACAGGAATTATCCAGTCCAAGCCATTCATTTTGCAGATGAGGAAACTGAGATCTTGTAATGGTAATCAGGGTGAGACTTTTTTTTATTGTTTCCTCTTTTGGAGAACCAAGGTAATCAAGTACTTTTGGTGAGTCTTGCCTTTCAAATGTAATGGTAAGCAAAGTGGGACTTTATTGTGTTTTTTGTTTGAGTGCTTCTCAGCACTGAGGTAACCCGAGTGCCTTCGATGTGTCTTGCCTTTGTTTCATTTGGGAGTCTTTGACTGAATCAAGAGTCTTGGATAACCTGCTTAAGAAACAAGGAAGTCCCAGGCCCCAGGCCCTGGACCTTTTTGCTAAGTAGGCTTTGAACCCTCTGTGCCCTGAACAGGGTATATGAGCTCTGAGGTTGGCATTTTGTTTTTGGGGGTTTCACTCATTGGAAGAGTGTTGGTGATTTGGCCAGATGAGACTGTGGGTAGCCATCAAGAGCCCCACCAGCTTTCAAAACCCAGATGTTGCTGTTTCTCTCTCTGGTAACTGTTAATGTATTGCTTGGACAAACAGCTAGAAGCCTGTCTGCTGATTTGTGTTATTTTGCTCTGTTTATATAATTTCTGCTTGTAATTTCTGTTTGTATTTGCTCTCAAGTTCAGGGTGCTGACTTTTTCCCCTGAACCAAGTGTATGATATACGTAGGTTTAATTAAAGTGAGATTGTTAACCCCTTAAAGTTGTTTTTCTTAGAAAAGTAGACTGAGGAACTTGTGCTAGCAGCCCTCCTGTGTGCTGGTGTTATTGGCCTTGCATAGTCACAGTAGCAGCAAGTAGCATTGTTGTTACGGATCTAGAACGGTAAAGTATATAACAACTATTTGGCAGACCCATTCCATTAGTTATGTAGGGCCATGCTGAGGACCCTATGGGGAGGCGTGGGGAATGGTGGTTGCAATAGTTAGACCCTCACTAAGCATGTAAGCACATATGGTTTGTAATCTGGGTTCATCTCAATAGTTGTGGAGGTCTTTGTAATTTTCAGGACCAGTATTATTAACCCAGGTCCTCTGCTATTCAGTTTTAGAGTCTGCTCCACTCTACCTCACTGCCTCTACTAGGGTGAGAAACCTTTGGCCTTGAGGCCACATGTGGCCCTCTAGGTCCTCAAGTGTAGCCCTTCGACTGAATCCAAATTTCACAGAACAAATCCCCTAAATAAAAGGATTTGTTCTGTAAACTTTGGACTCAGTCAAAAGGCCACACCCAAGGACCTGGAAGGCCACATGTGGCCTCAAGGCTGCAGGTTCCTCACCCCTTCTAGACTATCATAATACCTTTATGAGACTGGTTCTACAGGTATATCTGGATAATGACTTCCTGGCAGCACCAAATAAATAGAAGAGATGAATTGGCAAACATCTTAAACAATACATTTTTTTGAACAATAATACCCCATCCGTTATTTAAAACCATCACTAAAACACAGCTAATGTTAAAAAAAATTGGCTTCTGGTCAGACTGAATGAGGTTATGATTGTCTTCATGCTGAGCTTGTTGATAAAATATTTCATTCCCTTTTATGAGGAAATGAATGAATGAAAAAGCATTGATTAAGAGCTCACATTTTAATCGAGGAAGACAACACACAATGTGAGGGCCGGGGAAAAGAAAAGCAAATTATTTGCTGGCATGATTTGCATGGTATCCTAAAAATGAAGCTCCTTCTTTGCCAGGAAATAAACAGGAAGATGAAAGCTCTTGGTTGTGAATGACCCCTATGTTGGAGACGCTGTTGAATGCAGGTGGTTGAAGATTTGAGGGGGATGAGGCCTGGGGTCTGTGACTCAGGAAGGTTGCCAGTAGAGAAAGATGCAGAAGTGGCTCTACAGACCATGTTAAAACAGATCTGCAGTTCAGGTGTATATAATCGGCATATTTTCTGCCTCTTCATTCTCATCAGCCCCTCACACCTTCCATCAAGCTTCAGATTGATGGTTTGTAACTGTTTGCTGCTTCTCGGTTTTTTTAAACCCCTCTCTCTTTAAGGATGCCCTTGGCATTTCTGACAACCAATATGTCAACACATCAATAAATCTGTGATCTCATCCCTGAGGGTACAACATGAGTCCTCCATCCATCCAAACTGCTGCCCATCCGCCATGCCTTTTTATGCTGTCTCAATCTGAACTCCATTCTCTCTTAAAACCGCAGAAGAGGATTTACCCAACATACTGGATGTCTTCCTTTAGGTTGTTTTTGTATTCGATGGATACCAATGTAGCTTGCAGGTTATCCAGCTATGAGTTCTTGCTCTTGCTACATAACTAGCCTGCTTTCTTTTCTTATTGTGCCTTTCTTCTATCATATACCTTACATGATTTTTGTTGTGTTTGTCCTTCGTTTTTGAAGAGGACCACGACATCAGAGAAATGATGACATGACTTTCAGTTGACTTTGATTTGAGTGAAGGAGGACTGTGCAAGGTCACCAGCCTCACTTTCTCCTCTAGATCCATCTGGGTCCAGTGGCCTGATATTGACTAGAATGGCTGGAGATGGCCCAGGATCCATTAGGAGACCCTGGCCCTTTCAGGCTAAGGTCTTTTCAGGTTCTCACTTTGAGTAAGGTAATGCCTATTCTGTGAACAGGCCTCTTAAAGAAGTTAATCAGGGTATGGCCCTTTTAATCAAAACTAAAAAAAAAAATAGAAAGAAGAACCCCTAGGTCACTTTACCCTCACTTAAAGTGATTATGACCACCTTACATCACTTTTTGTTTACAAGTCATCATTGGTTTCTAATCATATAACCTGAAGTTCCCTGGATGAAAGTAGTATGGGCAATGAGTGATGAGAATATAGGAGTGTGCATATGGGGTGGGGGATGGCAGGTGATGTGGTAGGGAAGGTGAAGCACTGCACTACCTAGAGTTGCCTTATTTTCATCTTGTGACCTACATGTAGAACTCTAAGAATAAAATAGGACATTTCTTTCATTCATTTGGTTACTCTTTAACATATTCATTCATTCCTAAAAATTCATAAGCTAACTACCGTGTGTCAAGGTACTATAGAAGAGAGGAAACAGGGGAATAGACAAAAAGATGAAAAAATACAATCTCTCTCTCTCTCTTAGGGAACTTAGCATCTGGTAGGGCATATAAGACAGAGACAGAAATAATAGCTGAAGTGTATAGGAAGGAGTGTATGTAATGTGCTTTGCAAACTTTGAGGAACTCTATAAATGTGTCATCATTATAATTAAAAATAATAATGTTATAGATATAAATAAATACTGTGGACCATGATCAAGGAGACTGAGAGAAGATTGCATTAGCATTATGATGCAGTGAAAAGAGATGTGGATCTGGAGAGAGAAGACCAGAATTTCATAGCTAGAAGCTAGTATTTTTATAGCCTTTTTGCAAAGACCTTTGCAAATATTATCTCATCTTAACAACAAGTCTGAGGCAAGTGGTATTATTATCATTTCCATTTTACAAATGAGAAAACTGAGGCAGACTGAGGTTAAATGACTTGCCCATGGTTACACACATTCTAAGTTTCGGAGTTTGAGTTTGCATTCAGGTCTTCCTGACTCCAGGCCAAACATTCTATTCACTGCGACACCCAGCTGCCAACTTTGAGTGTTGGATTATAGGTACAGCTGTTATAGAAGCCACATGACTTTGGGCAGCTCACTTGGACCACTACATGCCTGAGTTTCTTCCTATGAAAAAGAGGGAGAGAATTCAAGTAGGCTATAGCTAAGATCCTTTTCTGCTCTAAGTCTTGTGAACCTAGCATTTAGGATGGAAAAAGTATGATCAAGGATAAACAGGAAATAACCTTAGCAGAAACATGTTCATTGTCTGACCTGTTCTACTGACAAGAGAAGTAGTCTTTGACAATTAGCAACCTCTCCAACATTAACACTTTGCTGACAAGTGCCTGGATATTTGTAGCACCTCTCTGGGTATTTACGTGGTAGCACATAGGTGGATTTTCTAAACACATATGTCTATAATTCTGCCCAAAATCCTCAAGAAGGAAACACGGCAACTTGATTTTCAAAATTGTGAGTTTGGGAATCTGGAATGTATTAGTCAAGGGAGAAGACTGAGAGAGAAAGAACAGGAATTGGAGCAATGTGGCGATATAGTGGAGAAGAACTGGGCTGGGGGGTGCAGTCCCTGCTTGCTCACTGAGGCAGCCTCTCATGTTCATGTTTGAGTGGCAGCCCTTCACACATGCCCCTAGGCATAAACCAAAATAGATACCTGCTTATATGGCATGTCTTTTGTTTTGTTTTGGGGATGGGGGAAGGGAGCCTTGAAAAGGTACCTTCTCCCAACAAATCTCCCCTATAAGCCTCCAGAGGTACAGGACATTCCTCCTTACAGCCTGAGTGCCTGGGTTAAGATGTTAATCAACCAAGAGAGATAGCTAATGTAACTATCAACCATTAACATTTATCGGTCTATCCGATTAGCCTGAAAGAATGGCACACAATCCAGTTTTTAATTGGGGAGAATGGATAGAGGGGGTCAACTAGGTGCTGCAGTGCACACAGAGCACTGGTCCTGGAAACAGGAGACTCATCTTCCTGAGTTCAAATCTGGCCTCAGACACTTACTAGCTGTGTGACCCTGGTCAAGTTGCTTCACCCTTTTTGCCTCCATGTTATAATATGTAAAATGAGCTGGAGAAGGAAATGGCAAACCACTCCAGTATCTTTGCCAAGAAAACCACAAATGTCATGAAGTGTCACACAACAAGTGAACAACAACAACAAAATGGATAGAGGGGAAAAACAAAGATCTCAGGGTAAGATTAGAAGGAGGAAGGAAGAGCTATTAAGAGTTTGGACCGATTCCAGCTGGGAGCATGAAGTATTGGGATGGATGAGAATCAAGTAGACAAAAACAACCAAAAGCAGATGGGGAGGCAAGGATGCTGAAAACATATTGCTAAGTTCTAGTTTTGCTGGGCCAACATTAGGTTAGACCTTCTTGGACCTTGCACAAAATGTCAGCAGAGGTGTAAAGAGGCAGATTAAGGGTCTTGAAATACATACTTTTTAATTCAACTCTTATTATATATTATTTCCCTCTATGCATTCTATGGACCAAGCAAACTGGCTTTCTTATTGTTGCTCACGAGGGTCCCATCACCTCTTCTCACTGTGCATTTGTACAGGCCGTTCCCCGTCTCTGGAATGCACTACCTCCGTGCCACTGCTTCCTCTTAGAATCCATATTTGGCTTCAAAACTGAATTCCTACCTCCTATATGAAGCCTTTCCTGATTACCTGAGAAATTAGGCCCTCCCCTGCTATGGCCCAGCACCGTGAGCACCTATACAATGCTTGCTGATTGATTGATTGAAGATTATAAATATTGCCTGCAATATCTTTCAGGCAACATAAAGTGTGTCTTCAAGGTCACTGTCATGCTGAGGTCTGACCCCTATTGACTTTTACTAATCCAGTTCTTATAAGTACGAAATGTCAGGAGGAGCATTAGACTTTGGCTTTATCTCTGCTTTAGGACTCAGATCCAGAATAGCCTTCCAGTGAAATTTATTGGTGATTTTCCAACCAGGCTAATCTAGTATCAGGAATGTTCAGTGATTTCAACATAATAAAACCCCAAGATGAAGGGACAAGAGAGAAAGGGTTTCTCACTTAGAAGTCAAGATAGAGTTAGTTTCCCATTTTCTTAAAATGAAAACATTTTCTGTTGGGGGCAAGGTATAAAAAGAGCAAAAATGCAGCTTCATGGAACCTGGAAACACTAACATTAATTGTCCCATTAATCACACATCTATGTCCATCAGATTTCATTGTGACTTATTGATTAGTTACTGGCAGTAGTTCAAAAACAACAAAACACTAGTCAAAGAAGTTTAGCCAAAGAAAACGAATCTCCCTCTTTGGAGAAGGCCATTCTAGAGCCTAGGTCAGAGTTAAACCTTGGTTTGCTAGTAAAAGGTTCAGAGAGTTAGATACGAAAACTGCTCTAGGTTTTAGGTGTTGGGAGTGGGTGTGCAAAATTCGCATTTGTAGGAGGCAGGGATTTTGTTGAAGATCACTTCATTTCAATGTGTTCATTTTCAGTTGTGTCCAACTCTTCATGACTTCATCTGTGGTTTTCTTGGCCAAAATACTGGAGTGATTTATCATTTCTTTCTCCGGTTCATTTTACAGATGAAGAAACTGAGGCAAACAGAATTAAGTGACTTGCCCAGGATCACGTAACTAGTAAGTGTCTGAGGCTAGATTTGAACTCAGGAAGATGGGTTTTTCTGACTCCAGGGCCAGCGCTTTATCCACTGTGCCACCTGGCTGCCTCATTTTGAGATACAAAGAGGGCCTTTCTGAAGTTTTTTTTGACTGGGGTGAAGTGTTTCAATTGATGCTTCATCTTCGTGATTAGAAAAGTCGCCCACTGTAAGAGGAACAGTGCTAGATTTAGTCACGAAGACATGGATTTAAATCTGTGTCTGATAGTTATTGTCTCTACTTGTCTCAAGCAACTTACTAGCATTTATTTACTAAGTGACAGCATTTTAGCAATGGAAGGGATCCCAGTGGCCGCATAATCCAAGCCATACTAAAAAATAAAAAAAATTCCCCTGTAACATACAAGAGGTCATCCAGTGAGAGGAGAAGGGTTCATACATGTTTTGATCTGTAATGTTGGAGGGAATTCTCATACTAGTAATTAATTCCCTAGACTCCTAAAGTCACAGCTACTTTGGGTATTCACCGGTCAGAGAAGCAGTGCTTAAAATGAGTAGAATTCACTGCTGAAGTTACAGTACTTTTAGCTATTCCAAAGGTCTTGGGGTCAGGACTTAAAATGAGCAGAATTGTAAAGAGATCTCAAGGGTAGTCTTTTGAGAAGCAACGTGGGATAGAGGACTGAATCAGAAACCCTAGATTGGAGATCCAACTCTGATGTCTCCTAGTTCTGTGACTTGTCTCGTCCCTTAGCTCCAAGCCTCCTTTGTATTATCCATAACATCAGGGTTCATAGGCTCATGATGAATTTAGAAGGGCCTTTGGAGGTCTTTTAGTTCAGAGACATCAAATTCAGGCCTGTGGGCTGCATGGAGCCTTCAAAACTCGCTGGTATGGCAGGAACCAGATTAAAATGTAATTGGTAGATGTTTAACAAAATAAATAAAAATACAATACTGTGGAACACAATGTTAATTTGTGTTTTTCTAAGTCAATATGCCAGGACCGCTAGGTGGAGCGGTGGATAGTGTTCTGGGCCTGGGGTCAAGAAAAGTTCCTGAGTTCAAATCTGGCCCCAGACACTTACTATCTCGGTGACACTGGGCAAATCATTTTACCTCATTTGCCTCAGTTTCCTCATCTGTAAAATGAGCTGGAGAAGGAAATGGCAAAGCACTGACCTCAAATGGGGTCATAGAAAGTCGAACATGACTGAACAACAGCAAAGTCAATATGTCACCAACAGGGATCCTTTTCTATTTGAAACTGACAAGACTGACCTAGTCCAACCACCTTATTTTACAGATGAGGAAACTGAGGCTTGGAGAAATAAAGTGACTTACCCAAGGTTAAACAGGTAACAAATATATGGCTGAGCTAGACTTTAACCCAGGTCTTCTGACTCTAAATCCAGTACTCCTCTTCTTAGGAAGGAACTGTACAAGTGTGAATTTGTATTTTTTTTTTACTGAAGAACAAAGAGATGATAGAGATTGTGTTTTATTCTTGAATGTTAAAGGCACCAGGGAAGGCTTACACCTTGCCTCTTTATGCTACTTACTAAAACTTTTCCATTTGTGTTATTAAAGCCCTGTGAAGGATAACTTTCCATTAAGAATTTGATAACATTGGGGCAACTAGGTGGTGCAGTGAGTAGAGCACCGGCCCTGGAGTCAGGAGGACCTGAGTTCAAATCCGGCCTCAGACACTTGACACATGCACTAGCTGTGTGACCTTGGGCAAATCACTTAACCCCAATTGCCCTGCCAAAAAGCAAAAAAAAAAAAAAGAATTTGAAAACAAAACCATCAGACAATCAGTAAGAATTGGTCAATCAGATACTATGTGCTTAGGACTGATTAGGTACTGGGGGAGATGCAAAAGAAGACTGTTCCATATTCAGGGAGCTTAGAGCATGTAAGAGATCAAGGCACATGACCAATTAACACACAAGAGAAGAGAGTTTGGGGGCTGATAAGATCAATTTTTTATTAACAGAATTAATTCTTTTCTCTTGGCTTCATTGGGAGGTGGCTAACTGGATGGGGAAAGCCTTATATAAATATCTCTTTTAAGGATGTGATATCCAAGATAGATAGGCAACCAACAGAAATACATAAGACCAAATGACATTCCTCAATAAATAAATGGTCAAAGGATAGGAACAAACAGTTCCCCAAAGAATCAGAAACTACTAACAACCCTGCAGAAAAATATTCCAAATAAGTAATAATGAGAGAAATGCAAATCAAAACAACTGAGGCTTAACCTCATACCCAATAAATTGACAAAGTGAACAAAAGAAAGAAATAAGTCTTGGAAACATTGGAAAGTTTGTGAAAAGACAAATACTGTAATGTTCTGATGGTAGAGTTATGAATTGATCAACCATTCTAGAAACAATGTAGACTTATTTAAAGAAAGTGGCCGAAATATCCTTTGACTCAGAAATTTCATTGCTAGACAGATACATGAAAAAGGTCAATGACAGAAAGGTCTCATGTACAGGAAAATATTTATCACAGTATTTTTACAGTAGCAAAGAACTTTAACAAAGTAAATGCCCGTTCATTGTGGAATGACTCAACAAGTATGGTGCCATACTGTAACTCTACTGTAAGACATAATGAAAATTATGAGTACAGAGAAACATAGGAAGACTAATATGAACTGATGCAAAATGAAGTAAGCAGAGCCAGGAACATAGTCTTTTTCAACATGTGCTACTACTGTTCTCACCAATAGTCACTAATAGCCCCCAGCCCAGGCCTCTATGGCTCATTGTTTAGGTCAGGGCTGTCCAACCTTAGGTTTTTATTGAAACAATAGACAATATATTTTGATTTGCCATTTTAGTGAGAGCTCTGCAGTAGCTCAGCTTTGTTTACTGAAGCATTTATGTAAATTTCTATGCTTGGAAGAGGGCACATTTTGGACAGCCGTGGTGGCTTAGGATGGCATCCTAAGCCGTGATGGCTTAGGATGAGTGCAAATAGCAATTGTTATCTTTGACATTTTTTGATGATAAATTAAGCCATCTTTTATCTCAATTCTTACTTAGTCTTTAGTTATTTTGGGCATTGCCTCAGACAAACCAAGGCCTGGGAAAAATCTTAATTTAGAAAAGCCAAGGGCATCCATTGCATTCCAGGCCACCACCAGTCATCTTGACTTTTGTCTTGCCCCTGGACTTCAGTGACTCTGGAGGAGAGAATGAAGTTGATGACTTTGCACAGCTCTGTCTCACTTAAATCCAATTCGCAAATCAAGACATCACGCTCCTGATGTCATTGGTCCTCTCTGAGAAAGGACAGACAACAACGACAGCAATCTTCAGTGACAGTGAGCTCACCACTTATGGAGACAGCCAATTGACAGAAAATTTGCTAGAGAGTTTTCACCTTCTATTGAATTAAAATCTCTCTCCCTCTAACTTGCATCCATTGTCTCCAATTTTCTCTTCTGAAGGCCAAGAAACCTCTTTCTACCAACCCCTCTCTTCATTGCTTCAATCTCTCGACTTTTAGGTCACCCTCTAAATTTCTCCAAGATTTGAGCACCTGGATCAGAGGGACCCTCTTTTTGCAACTGAGTGATCATTGATGACTTTGGAGAGACTCATTTCAGTTGAATGATGAGGTAAGATGCCAGATTGCAGAGTGTTAAGAAGTAGGTGAGAGGAGTGAAAGCAGAGGCACAGAAGATAGACAATTAACCACCTAAGAGAGCAGAAACAAAGGACAATACCTGGAAGGAATGTTAGGATCAGGTGAAGGTTTTGTTTGTTTTTAAGAATGGGGGAGATGAGGCCACATTTGAAGGCAGAAAGGAAGGAGCCAGAAGAAAGGACTTGACTGAAGATAAAGTATAAAGTTGGTAATGGGACCAATATGATGGAGGGATGGGAGGGGAAGAGATCAAGGGTACATATAGAGGGATTGGTCTTGGCAAAGAGAAGGGTCAGCTCTTCATCTGAGACTGGAGTGAAGGAGATGAAGAGTAGATGTCTGAGTGTAATGTAAGATCAGAAGCAAAGGAGAAAGGGGAGCTCTCAGCATAGCCTTAATTTCTTCTTTTGGTGAAATATGAGACAATTTCCTCAGCAGAGAGGGTAGGAAGAGGGAGTCCTGCGGGAGGCCTGAGGACAGATGAAAAGATTTGGAATATCCTCTGAGGAGAGTGAGATAACAAATTGATTAAAGGAGAGTAGAATGATTGCCTTGTTGCAATGATGGCATAGTTGAGATTAGATGACATAAATTTGTAGAAGATACTGTCAACAGAGTTCCTTTTACTTCCTCCAGTCATTACCAACACATAGGAACAAAGACGTAGGATGGTGAGGATGAACCAGAACTTGGGCTTGGCAAGGTTTCATCAATAGTGAGACCAGAGTGCTAGGGATCGAAGACTGGAAGTTGACTGCACCCCTCTGAACCTCAGCCTTGTCTATAAACAGACTAATGAACTCTAGAGACCCTTCCAGCTCTAAATCCATGATTCTATGACTCTTACCATGTGATCCATACTAGCTCATGAACTATATAAAAATAGGTGATTGACCAGATTTGGCCCATGGGCCATAGTTTGCCAACCCCTGTTCTAGGCAAACTGGACTGCTTGCTGCTTGCAAATATAACTTATACTTTACTACCTCTTTGCTTTAATCAAACCATTTCCTATCTGGACCAACATCCTTTGTCTCTCTTTGTCCAGAGAATTCCTACCTAGCCTTTAATGTCCATCTCAAATGCTACTTCTTCCACAAAGACTTTCTCAAACTTCTTGGTTAGTAATTTAAATCCCTTTAGATCTGACAAAGCAGTTTGTTCTGCAAGTCTTATAATATAGACTAATATATAATATATTATATATATAATATATAATATAGATATAATATAATATAGTATGACTATATTACCATCATTAATGACCAGAGAA
This sequence comes from Phalanger gymnotis, assembly GCA_028646595.1. Taxonomy (NCBI): domain Eukaryota; kingdom Metazoa; phylum Chordata; class Mammalia; order Diprotodontia; family Phalangeridae; genus Phalanger; species Phalanger gymnotis. The sequence continues at coordinate 191,290,244 of CM053623.1, forward strand.
GCCATCAACACCAACTTTCTCACTTCACAGATGAGAAAATTGAGGCGAAGTTTAAGTGACTTATCCAGGGTCACACATCAAATAAGTGTCTGAGGAGGGATTTGAACCCAGCTCTTCCTGACTTCAAGAACAGTGGTCTTTTCACTATATCATGATACTTCTCTCATGTGCCCTTCTATCTATAAGGGTGATGTGAGCACACAAGTAAATAAATAGTGTTTTACCTAATAGATAAGAGTTAGTACTTTAAGGTTTGCAAATGTTATCTTATATGATCTTTGCAACAACCCGGGGAGATAGGTGACATTATCCCCATTTTATAGATGAGAAAACTGAGTTTGAGAGAGGTTATGTGACTTCTCCAGGGTCACAGAGCTAGTAAGTATCTGAGGCAGGATTGAATCTCAGGTCTTCAGCTCTCTCCCTACTGTGCCACTTTGTCTTTCTAAACTTTATGTAAATCCCAACATCCTGCACAGAGATTTGCATGAAGAAGTTACTTACTAAATAGGTGCTGGATTGAATTGAGTTATTTTTCTTCCATATGGCAGCCTATCTTATATTTGCAGATATTACCAGTCTGTTCGTCTCTTCTCCAGGGAAAATGTCCCTTATTTATTGACCCTATTCTTGTATGAGCCTGTTTTAAAGTATCCCCATTATCTTGGGTACCCCATATTAGACATAATCACTGTTGAATATACATCCTAACATACAGTTCCCAGAACTGAACACAAAATTCTAGCTACAAATTAAATGAGAAACTATCCTTTCTCTTATTGTAGATATTGTACTGCTATTAAATCAGGTTAAGATATATTAGTTTTGTTTTGATTTGGTTTTCAGTGGCAACATCAGCCTATTGAGTGATATTGAATTTGCTGCTCACTAAAGTCCATATGCTTTTCACAAGCAATTTCTGACTAGTTATGTCTCTACTATCCTGTACTTAGAATTTATTTGAACCTAAGTGCAAGACCTATATTGATTCTTTCAGGTAAAACTGTCATGTCTTTTAAATGATGGACTATCATATTTGTCTCCCTCCACATTCTCCTGTACTGATTTTTTTTTCTTACCTCAAATATGCATGGGATCACAGGCTAAAGCTGGGAGGAATCTCAGGATCTATTTAGTCTGACCTCTTCGTTTTACAGACAAGGAAACTGAGATACAGAGAAGTAAAGCGAATTGCCTAAGGTCACGCAGTAAGCATCAGGGTTTGAACCCAGGTCCTCTGACTCCATAACCAGCACTCCTCCTCGCCTGTGCCACCTCTCATTTTACTTTTATTCTGTTAAATTTCCCCTTATTAAAAGCAGTCCTTTGTTCCAGCCCCTTCAGAGCTCTTTGGATCTGGATTCTGTCATGAAGTGTATTAACTATCTCTTCCAGATTCGTGTCATGCAAATTTGACAAACATGCCAACTATACCATCATCCAGGCCTATCTTGCCATCTTTCTCAAAGTTACTAAAATAACATGATCACACCTTTCCCCAAGCCATGTGTCTCTTAGTAAGCAGCACAAATGTTGATAGAGTACTCTATTACAAGGCCAAATAACCTAGGCTGGGCTTAGGCTCAACACTATATATGGCAGTTGCTTATCACTTTAAAATATTTGCTCTCTTTAAAGGGCTAATAGATCTCCAAATGAGAACCTCTTTCCAAACCTATGCAATTGCATTTAGGACCAACACCTGACTTCCAGATGTTTTTCCTTGTTTGATAGAACTCTGGCACCAGCTGAGCTTAAAACTCATTTTCCTAATCCTATGTATTACACAGAGAAGTCAAAACCCTATACATGGCAGGCATTTTATCTTCAGTGTGTAAGAACTCAAAAGTACAATGTTTAAAAACCAAAATAAAACAACTAACCTTTGGGTAAGAATTATAATTGAAATTGAGAGTACATCCCTCAGCTCTGGAAGAGTGTCTTTTTGGCTACTGACAATTTTTGTATAGTCCAAGCAAGGGTTTCCAGTACAAGGAGAGTTAAGTTATAGTACTGATGGGGTAGTGTTGCAGACGGCCAATAGGGAGCAGCTGAGAGCCAGAGGCAGCTGCAGGGAAGTAAATGAGCTATGTGAACCAGCTGTTGTACTGGGCGATGCCAAAACCAGGGAAAGGGTTCAAGTGTAATCATATGGTTCTTCTAAGCCAGGGGGCAAAACAGCGATGGGATCAGTGAAATAATGAGGTCAACAAACTATGGGAAACACAGAAAAAGAAAGGCACCAGGAAAGAGTAAGGAGGATTAAAGAGGAAAGAGGCCAGGTTAGTGGGGAATAATGCCAAGTCAAAACATCAGTGACTGAGCCAAGAATCTACAGGCTGGCTAGGGAGTTGGGATGGGGAAGAGGAAATGTCTTAAAGCCTAGCCAGAATCAAGAATACCCAGAGTTCAAAACCAACAAAGGTCCAGGGTATCAGAATCATTTCTCAAAAACAGACTCGAATGAGGCCAGTAGTTTTGACAAGAGTGAATTTTGAAGTGGCAGCAATCTATGACTATGGTAACTGGATTTAAAAGGCCCTTCACCTGGCTGGGGTGGAGGTTGGGCTTGGTGTGAGAGACTATCGGAATGCTGTTGCTATAGCATTTTAAAGTTTAGAAAGCAATAATTTAAGAATTGCAAGCTGGTAAATGATGTCAACATAATCAGAACTTTAAAATACCACGTTTAGAAAATGCTCACAGATGGTTGGTTACCATCATGAGTATGATGACATTTAAGTCAACAATAACAACAATTTGAATCAGAGGAGGTGTAACTTGGGTTTCCAGTCAAACCTGTGGCATTTTGCATAACTCGGCTAATTGGTGGAGAGAATGCTGACTCAACATTACATATGTGAGAAAAGGGGTTGATGTGAATTTTGAAAAGAAGACTTTCTATTCTTTCCTTGAAGGAACACTTGAAGACTGACTCCAGACACATGGGAAGAGAAAGACAGACTTTAGAAGCTATAGGAAAGTAGGGCAAGCTGGCTCCCCCTCATGTCCCTGATTTTTAGTTCACTTCCCTAGACTTCGAAGAGAGAATTTTCCCTTGGGAAGATTGAGGAGGAGGTATCTCTTATGCTTTGAAATGGGATCTCATTTCATCCAAAAAAGTCACTCAATCTTCATATTTTCTAGCATATTATAATCTATAAAATTTCTCCAATTCATTTTCTTTTTTTGCCTGAATAAATGAATTTATCCGGTTCATTGTGGTGATATTTTCTAAAGACCAGCATCACTGTTGGGTGTAAGCTTGGGACAACCTTCCTTTTTTGAGTAATAGAGGCCAGGGAAGTAGATTTTTGTGTTGTTTAAATCTATTTCATATCTCCCTAGGCAATACTGAGGGGGAGGGGAAGATACATATAATTCTAGTACAGTACCTCTTCCCCACCTCACCCTAAAGACTGGAGGAAAAAGCACCCAGCCTGGTGATGCTTCAGGGAAGAGAAGTCATCTTTTCCAATTTGTAGGGCATGAAATAAAACCTCAGGGTTGTTTTTACTTGCTTTTTTCTTATTAGGGACCTGGAGTATCCTTCCAAATGGCTGTGAATTCTTTGCAACTCTTCCTTTCAGAATTGTTTGTTCATATCCTTTGACCCCATCGATTAGGGAATAGCTATTCATCTTATAGATATTTATTCATTTTCATATACCTTGGATGCCAAATCCTTATTAGAGAAATTTATATAAAAATTTTTCCCCATTTGACCACTTTCTTTTTTCTTAGATGCATTAATTTTGTCTGTGCAGAAGCTTTTTAGTTTCAAATAATCAGTCATCTATTTTATATTTTATAATTGTTTCTATTTCTAGTTTGATGAAGAATTCATCTCCGACATATAGCTGTGAGAAGTGGATGATGTGTTTCTCTTCTAATTTTTTAAGTCTGATTATTAATGTCAAGCTCATGAATCCATTTAGATCATATTGAGGAATATGGTGTAAGAGGCATTCACATAAACTCAATTTCAGCTGGACTGCTTTCTAGTGGAAACATGTAAACTTTCAGCATAGTCACCAAACACTGCATGTAAGACTCAGCAGCAGAGAATCAATCTCCTGGAGCCTCACTTTAGTTCTGGATAGGAACAGGAACAGCAATTTAATTAGCACAAAGAGTTCCTAGGTGAAGAAATCTTGTTGACATTGGTCAGTCCCTTCTCTGCCACTGAACATCTTAAAAGAACAGCAATTCTCAAACTGTGGTCTGTGTACCTCAGGGGGTCCCCAAGATCCTTTCAGAGAATCTATGAGGTCAAAACAATTTTCATAATAATACCAAGAGGTGATTTGCATTTTTCACTCTCATTCTTTCATAAATATATAGTGCAGTTTTCCAGAGGCTACAAGACTCTGAATTAAAGATATAGTTTCAAACATAAAGATTAACACCTCCTCTGTAGAAGTGTGCTTTTCCTATACAAACGGATAAATCTATCGGACTTTGCTGAACTCTCTATTTCGCTAATATTCATCTGGTATCAGCTTCAACTAATCATCAAAAAAGATCTCCTTTTATGTGACTGCTTGGCAACAAACACAAGTGGACCTGAAGTATTCAAAGTGTTGGACAACTTTTTTTGAATTCCACAGTTTATCCATGAATGATTGTGTTGACATTTGTACTGAAGCTACAAAAGCAATCATGGGTAAAACTGCTTGTACCTTATCACAAATCAAGGCACTGATACTAAACCATAATGGCATTCTACAGCACCACATACTCAGAATCAAACAAAACAAAACAAAAATACCAGTTTCACTTAAGAAGGTCCTTGATGAAGCAATACCAATTATTCATTTTATTGCATCTTGCCCTTTAAATACATGTCTTTTTTAATATTTTGTGTGATAAAATGGGAAATATGTTTAAAGAACTTTTGCTGCATGCCAAGGTAGGATGATAGTTGCGAGAAAAAGCACTTCTGCTATTGTTTGAGTTACAAGCTGAATGAGCCACTTTTTTCATAGAACAACATTTTTATTCGAAAGAATGACTAATATACAAAACATATATGTGACAGACATTTTCTTGAAAATGAACAAAGTGAGCCTGTCACTTCAAGGAAAGCAACTGACAGTATTTGTTGCCAATGATAAATTCCAGCTTTCAAGTGAAAATTAGAATTTCAGAAAACTTATATCTGCCACTGTGAGCTTGACAGCATCCCAATACTTAAGAGACTTTTCTGATGAGAACAGTGGTGATATTAGCAAATGTGATTTTTTTTTTTGAAACTGCATAAGGAAATGTGTCAACAATCGGAAGATCTGCTTAACTTGGCAAAGCAATATTTTCACATGACCAATGCGTGATATTACAAAAAAATACAATATAAATAAATGTATTTTAATGCTACTGAGGACACAAAGGTTTTGGATTCCACATTATAACTAACCTGTAAGAAACTTATACTTGCCAAATTTTGGCATAATATCAAAGAAGAACAACCATCATTATCTGAAAAGGACACTGGATTCCTCACTTTTCTGAACTACGTAGCTATATAATACTTAGTTTTCTTCATATACTTCAATCAAAATAATGACATGATAATAGCTAACAGATATAATACTTTAAAATTTGCAAAGCATTTAATATATATTTGTGTTTGTGTACATGTATGTGTGTATGTATATATGTATGTTTATTATCTATAAATACATAAGTATATATTGTTATATATAATATACGTATATGTGTATGTATATATATATGTACATAAAATTTGATCTTCTCAATAGCCCCATGAGGCAGGTGTTATTATTAACCTCACTTTACAGATGAGAAAACCAAGGCAGACGATAGTCAAGAAATTTGCCTAGGATCATACAAGTAGAAAGTTTCTGAGGCAAGATTTGAATGCCAATCATCCTGACTTGAAGCTCAATGTTCTACATTACTTCAACACCTAAGTGCTGGTATCCCAATATATTGCAATGGATTGAATGAGGAAGCAAAGGTGAGAATCCAGCTACCTTCTATGAGCTAGACATTAAAGAGATTTCAAAAAATAAATAAATAAAACAATACAAGTCTTCTACATATTTTTAATTTGTTTTGGAAAAGATTTCACAAAACACATAAAGGACTTGGTATTGTTACTCTTAAATGAATTAATGAACATTTTTAAAATTTAGCAATTTTAATTTCTAATATCATAACTATCAGGATATGTAACCTACATAAACAAAAATTCTTTGGGGTCTACAATGATTTCTAAGAGTCCGAAGGGCTTCTGAAACTAAAACCTTTGAGAAGAACTGAGCTACAGCATTGAGACGTTAAGTGACTCACCTAAGGTAACACAGCCAGATGAAACTTGAATTTGGACCTTCTTGGCTTGAAAGGCTGATGCTTTGCGCACTACATCACCCTGCCACTTAATGTTTCTAGATTCTATTCCTCTACCTCTGTGTATTTAACCAGGCCAGATCCAGATCACCAGATTTCTGTCTCTTTTTTGTTATCTCCATTTTTAAAGGCCTCTAGAATCAAAATTGGTTTGCTCTTCCTTTCCCAACTCTACCCAAACCTCACTTATCTCTTCCTCTCTCCTCATTTATTTCCCTATTTTAATATATTTCTATACCCTACTCTGTGTCTCTGTGAACGTGCATGTGTCCAACCAAGAATAAGGTTCATGAAATGTCCATAACCACAGATAGGACAGCTCCAACTCATTGTCACTAGTTTCAAACTTGGCTTGTTTCTGACAAAAGGTAAAATCCCACTACAATGAAATCCAAGGGATGATTGACATTCTTTTGTTTAATCGGAATTTCATTGCATTTTGACTATTCCTTACAACAAGGGGGCCTTTTTTCTGTAACTGAAAAGTGTCATTATAATAAGCTTTGACCTTGGATCCCTTCTGACCTAAACAAATGAATAACTAAAGAAGAATCTGAATTCGTTCAGTTTTAGGATTTAAAAACCTTTAATAACGTGCTGTATGCGTCTGAAGGAAAATGTGGGAGGGGAGAGGTTGGCGGGAGGGTGTGCATCCTATATCAATTCATTAATTTGTTCTAAAAACAAATCCACTTTCTAGAATGAGAGAAGCAGTGTGAAATCATCTTCCCAAGGTACCTTACACATCATCAAGCGAATTAAAATAATTTTAGCATTGCTCTTCCCTTTAGATAATTGTTTTAATATCCTGACTGCCTTAATCTTCCTAGAAACCAAACCCTGTTACCATGGAAAGTGACTTATGTTTGGTTGCATGTGGTCCTGACATACTGATGCATGTTTGTGGTCTAAGACCTAAAGGAGATCAAATGACACATGTAAAATACTTCGTGACCTTTAAATCACTATATAAATACTATCATTATTATTAATTATTTATCAGTAGCTAGGTGACAGTATATAGGACATTAGACTGGGAGTCAGGAAGAGCTGAGTTCAGATCCTACCTCAGACACTTACTAGCTTCCTGACCTTGGGCAAGTCTTTGTCTGCCTTGGTTTCCTCATCTGTAAAATGGAGCTCATAAAAGCATCTACCTCCCAGGCGTGTTGTGAGGGTAAAATGAGAATATATTTGTAATATAAATTCAAGCTATTACTATTAGAAATTATAGCTTGATTTACTAGAAAGTCCATAGGTAAAAATGATTTCTGAAAAATATTCATCTTATGTATATAATACGTATATATATATATGACTCAAGTACTAATAAAGGAAGTTCATTCAATAGGCAAATATTTATTTGAGTACTTATTGTGATAAGTGAGTGTAAGAAAAGAAGAATAAAAACAATCATTGTTCTCAAGAATCTTATAATATATTAGGGGAGACAAGACGGTAAAATTATTCAATTCGAAAGACATTTATTAAGTAGCTAAAGATGAGGTAGAAAGGAGTGCCTGAGGCAGAGGGAGGAAGCAGGATTCAGGATGTGGTATATGAGATAAGATGCAGGCTGTGGGGGCAGCTAGGTGGCACAGTGAGTAGAGCACCAGCCCTAGAGTCAGGAGGAACTGAGTTCAAATCTAGCCACAGACACTTGACATACTTACTAGTTGTGTGACCTTGGGCAAGTCACTTAATCCCAATTGCCCTGCCTTCCCCCCTCCAAAAAAAAAAAAAGGTGCAGGATGTGACCAGCCAGAAAAGTGATCAAAGAAGAGTATGCATTGAAGCTGCCCGCCATGGGGTGTGTGCTTTCACAAAGCACCCCCAATTACCTGACATTTCCAGAAAACTCATCCTGTCCCCCTTTCCTATTCTCCTTGCTTATCTGTATGACAAAGGTCTCTCCTGGACTACCAGGCCTCCCAAAGTCATGCTTGCCCCTCTTCCCCTTTCCCCTATCCCATTGAGCCCTATGTAGACCAGACACCTAATCCCAATGAGTGCTCTGCCTCTTATGGGAAGCATCCCTTAAGGGAGCAAGGCCCACTGCCTGTGCTCTGCCTCCCATGTGTGGAGTGACCCACTGGGGCTTTGTCTGTCCCATGGGGAGCAGGGCTGCTCTGCCTCTCACTTGGAGTAGAGCACATTGGGGCTGTGCCTCATGGGGAACAGGCCCATTTGGGTGTGTCGCCTCTATAAATGCCTTTCTCTAACCTGGAGAACTCTCTGAGTGAATTTCTTCCATGACAATAGAACCCACAGGTCTACACCCCAACATTCTTGGGGTATATCCTGAACTCATCAGCTATTGTGTATAGAGTACTATGGTAGCTATGAGGAGATACAAAGTTTAGTTAAAACACAACCTTTGCCCTCTTTGAGCTTACAATTTAGCAGGATAATATGACCTAGAAACACAAATAGAATACAAAAAAAACCATATACATATGTGTATATTAAGTGTGTGTATATATGCTGTGTTTATATATCACAATATCACACACACACATATGTATATATATATATATTATATATATACACAAAGAGAGAGAGAGAGGGAGGGAGAGGAGGCATAGAAAGTGTAAGTGAGGTCTGGTTTCATGGAGGAGATCATATTTGACCTTGGGCCTCAATCATACTTTGATATTTTTGTAATGCACTTATTATAGTGCCTGACACAGAGTAGATGCTTAATTGATCATTGATGAATGGATGGGTATAATTAAAGGAGATCTATTGATCTGCTGGACTGGGGGCACTTCTCATTGACCTGAGTATGCATGAAGATGGGTTGGTGGAGACCATCTCATAGAACATGTATGTATCTGAATCTATTTCCTGGTCTTTCCCAGGGAACCCCATGATAAAACCACTTCCAGTGACACATTGCTCTTGCTAAAGAGCATATCTAAACAGAAGCTCTTGATTGGTCCCTTGGTACTTGGGATGGGGAAGATGAGAACTATGTTAAAGATTATTGATGATGGAGCCAAGAACTGACCACTTAGGAGCTTTAAGAGGAGTAACTGTTTTCTCTTGCCCTCTCTCTTCCTCTTCTTGGACCATAATGCCAGGGACTCAAGCAGCCTTTATACCGCTTACCTTTAGTAAGTGCTTAATGTATGTTGGCCACTATGCTCAACACTGGGGATACAAAGAAAGGCAAAAGAGAGTCTCAATTCTCAAGAAACACAACAGATTTTTTTTTACAAATGTATTATTTATTTATTTTTAACATTTTTTTCCCCAATTTTGAGGTTTGGATTCTTTCCTACCTCCCCTAACCACTGAGAAGGCAAGAAATATGATGTCAAATATACATGTAAAATCATACAAAACATTTTAATACTATCCATGTTACAAAAAGTGAAAAGCTACATGATGTGGTAGATAGAGCACCAGGCCTGGAGTCAGGAAGACTGTCTTCGTGAGTTCAAATCCAGTCTCAGACCTTTATTAGCTGTATGACCCTGGAAAAATCACTTCACCCTGTTTGACTCAGTTTCCTCATCTGCAAAATGAACTGGAGAAGTAAATGGCAAACCACTCTGGTATTTCTACCAAGAAAACCCCAAATGGGGTTATGAAGAGTCAGATACACTGAAACAACCGAACAGAAACAATAACAAATGTTGAAAAAAATAAAAGTGAAAAAATTATGCTTCAACCTTCACTCAGGCTTTATCAGTTTTCTCTCTAGAAATGAATAGCATTTCTCATCACAAGTCCTTCAGAATTTTCTTGGCTTATTGTATTGATAGCTAAGTCTTTCATAGTTGATTATCCTTTCAATATTGCTTTTACAATATGTAATGTTCTCCTGGTTCTGCTCACTTTACTTTGTATCAGTTCATATAAGTACTCCCAGGTTTTTTTCTGAAACCATTCTATTCATCATTTCTTATTGCACAATAGTACTCCATCAAATCATATTATCACAAGTTGTTCACCCATTCCCCAATTGATGGGCATCTCCTCAAATTCCAATTCTTTGCCACTACAAAAATTGCTGCTATGTTTTTGCATGTTTGGTCTTTTTCCTTTTCCTTTGATTTCTTTGGGATACAGACATAGTAGAGGTATTGTTGAATCCAAGGGTTTGGGCAGTTTTATAGCCCTTTGGGTATGAAACTCACAAATTTTCAAAGGAAAGAAGAAACTCTCTCTGTTCCTCTCCTCCTACCTGGTAGCAGTAATGATTATTAGCTCATGGCAGCAAGAATACATGCTATGAGATCATCCACGAAAAGAGAAGAGGGCATACAAGTTGGAGGTTTGATGAAAGTTAGAAATATGAATAGCTTCTACGTTGGGGAATAGAACAGGGCATGAACAAATGATAAAGAAAAAGAGCAGCAACATGGTCCAGTGGTAAGACCTTTGGATGGAGGTAGAGTCTCAATTTTAACTACAAGTTTTAGTAGCTTTGTGGCCTTTGGGAAATCAATTTACTCCAGAGAGAGTAAGGGGGTCAGAGGACTGGTCACAAAGAGATTACAGGAGACCCTTTGCTGGTACTGGTTGCGGCTCATGCTGATTGGCAACTCCATTGCCCATAAGCAATTCTGGGATGCAGTTCCAGGATAGGGGGGAGTGTTTGTGACTGGTCGTAAGGTAGCAGGGTTCCTGATCACAGTTCCTGGGGAACTGGACTCCAAGAGAAGCACTAATATTTGCAGATGCATTAGAGCAAGGGATCCGGGCACAGTGTGAGGGACAAGAGGAGTACAAATACTTGCGACTACAGGGGAGTAGGGGCCCTTCCAAGGTAAAGACCAGAGCACGGACCAGGAGAGCAGTGACCATACCTCTCTCAGAATCACAGCATGTTGGAATCACTAAAATCTTCCAGACCCCCAGAACTAGGTCTGAAAATAGCAGCATGAAAAAGCCTGAAACTTGGTGTATTACCTCCTGAACCTGAGGTGAGCAGAGCTCAACTTTAACATAAAGTTCAAAGTGCAGAAATAGGCTAGGAAAATGAGCAAACAACAAAAACAAGAAGAACTTGACCATAAAGCTACCATAGTGGCAGGGAAGACCACGATATAAACTTAGAAGAAGACATTAATGTGAAAATAGCTACAAGCAAAACATTAAAGAAAGATGCTCATTGAACCCAAGGCCAGCAACGATTCCTAGAAAGGTTAAAGAAAAAGATAAGAATGATAGAGGAAAAATTGGAAAAATAAGTGAGAGTACTGTAAGACAATTATGAAAAGAGAACAGCTTGGTAGAAGAGGCACCAAAAAAATACTGAAGAAAATAACACCTTAAAAACAAAAGTTGGCCTAGTGGAAAAAGAAGTACAAAGTCTCACTGAAGAAATTAATTCTTTAAACATCAAAATTGCGCAAGTGGAAGTTAATGACTCCGTGGGAAATAAAAGAAACAATAAAACAGTCAAAAGAATGAAAAAAAATTGAAGAAAATTTGAAATACCTAGTTGGAAAACTATCTGACCTGGAAAATAGATCAAGGAGAGATAATTTAAGAATTATTTGACTACCTGAAAGTCATGATCAAAAACAGAGCTAAGATATCATATTTCAAGAAATTATAAAGGAAAACTGCCCCAATATCTTAGATCCAGAGGATAAAATAGAAATTGAAAGAATCTACCAATCACCTCCTGAAAGAGATCCCAAAATGAAAACACTCACAAATATTATAGCTAAATTCCAGAGCTCCCAGGTCAAAGAGAAAATACACCTATCAGAAATGACAAATGCTGGAGGGGATTATGGAAGAAAAAGTAGATACGCTAATGAACTGCTATTGCAGTAGTGAACTGTTCCATTCTGGAGAACAATCTGAATCTTTGCCCAAAGGGCTATAAAACTTGCATACACGTTGATCCAGAAATACCACTACTAGACGTGTGCCCCAAAGAAATCAAAGAAAAAGGAAAAAGACCTAAATATGTACAAAAATATCCATAGCAGATCTTTTTGTGTTGGCAAAGAATTGGAAACTGAGGGGATTCTCATTAGCTGGTAATGGTTGAATAAGTTTTGGCATATAATTGTGATGGAGTTCTATTGTGCTAGAAGAAATAATGAAGGAGGGTTGTTTCAGAAAAAAAAAGCACGGCAAGACCTATATGAGTTGATTCAAAGTGAAGTGAGAAAAACTGGGAGATCATTGTTCACAGTAACAGCATGTTGTAATAATGGTCAACTATGAAAGTCTTGGCTACTTCGATTAATACAATGATCCAAGACAATTCCAAAGGGCTCATGATGAAAAAATGTTATCCACCTCCAGAAAGACAACTGATGAACTCTGAATACAAATTGAAATACAATTTTCTCGCTTTATTTCTTTATTTCTTACTTTGTTTTGCAATATGGCTAATATGGAAATATATTTTGCATGATTTCACATGTATAATTGGTATCATATTGTTTGCCTTTGCAAACAAAAAATCTTATTCTTGGTGATGTGCAGAGAGGGCCTTTCTGAGGTTTTATAACATGACTATTAGAGTGTGTCACATAGGGTGATAAACTATAAGCATCTGCCAGTGACTGCTATTTGCAAATGAACTCCAATTGAATGAAATCCAATAATCTTGGTTTGGAAGCATCGACACTCCCTGCTTTATATTATATTTCTGTCAAAGCAAAGACATATTATGCTTATACAAAGGGAAATATATACACTTATACATAAGGACAAGTTAGGATTATCTATCAGACATGGGTAGGGTTGGAGTTCCAGAAAGCAATAGGTCTTTTGATTGGTCAGTGATTAATATGTGGCCCATTATAACAGGTGAGATGTTCCATTTTTGCTTTACTTTGTTCCCCCCTCCAGTCTCACTTGCCACATTGCATGTACCCTTCTCATCACTTCCTCTTCCGCTTAGCTTTCCAGTTCTAGAACGATAATCGAATCAGTTCCAACACTGCTATTAAAACAAATATTTCATTCTACTTCCCCATAGTTCCACTTACTACCATTGTGACTTTCCAAACCAAGACAACTCTCCTTAGCCACCATTCCACAATATGTGTTGTCTCCCTCTATTAGAATTTGATATTAGAATATATGATCCTTCAGGGCAGAGACTGTCTTCCTTTTTGTTTTTGTTTATTTTCCGGGGGATTTTTTTTGGTCTTTATTTTTTTTTATCCTCAGTGTTTAGCACAGTGGTTGCCATATACTAAGTGCTTAATAAAAGCTTTTTCATTCATTCATTCATTAAATCTGCACAATGTTCCTCATTCTAGGAACGCTGAAATCCCTACTATTCTGTAACTCCCCAACAAGGCTGAAAACCAACTGATCGATTCTTTTGGGTTAATTAAATTAACAAGGACAATTAACAAAGGCTGTGTCACATAATGGATTCTGAACTGGTCTTAGAAGCCAAAAAGACTTGGATTCAAGTCCTGTCTATTACACAGATTAGTTGTGAGGCATTGAATGAGTCAGCTTACCTCCTGGTGCTCGATGTAACTCTAAGACTGATTGTGCAAGGAAGGATCTGTAGAGTGGAGGTGTCAAATATATGGCCTCCTGGATGCAGGTAGCCTACAACCCTCCCACATGCGGCCCAATCCAATCTGATGTACATTTATTAAGTGCCTAAGATGTTCCAGACACTGTACTAAGCAGTAGGGATACAATTAAAGGATAGCCCAAACCAGATTCAAATGTAATAGGGAAACATTTAACAAAATAAAAATACAATAAAATAGAGATAATATTGCATTTTAAAACCACGTCAATATGCCACAGAGATCTTTATGTAAAGATTAATGGCCCTGTTTCTATTTGAATTGCACACCGCTGCTGTAGAGGGAGTTTCATTTACCAATGAATCACAGGTTTCACTGATCTCAGTGAAATCACATCAGTTCCAAAATAATGCACAATGATTATTTGACCTTCTAAGTGAACAAACCTGTTAAAAACAAACCCGTTATTTCCCAAAGTCTCATTATAAAGTTTATTCATGAAAAAAATCCTTGAACAAATTTCTGCTTTAAAAAAAAAACAACTAGAATGTATAAAGCCAAAGGTCCTATTCAGGCTTCTCTGTACGTGTGACACGTGGCAGGGTATCAATGATCATTTCCATGGATTTCTTTTCTGAAAACAGGCTTACCAGAAGTTGAATGAAAAAAAGAAAAGAAAAAAAAACAGGAGAGCTTTTCAAAGTTTTTTAAATAATTTAAACTTTAAGAGCCAAAGCAGAAAAGAAAAAAAAAGTGTTATTTTGTCATTTATAATGAGTAAAATGCTCAAAGAGATCAAACTTCAAACACATAATGCATCCTCATATCATTAAACCTGAAAGAACTATTGATAGGGACCTTGCTATTGACAAGAATTGGAGTGAGAAGGATGGGACATATGAGGAAAAATATAAGGCAAATATTTTATAAGTGGAAGGAAGGAGAATCTGCGTTGAACCTGAGACATGCAGTACTCTTGGGCCTAGCCTCAACATCAGAACATACACAATGCACCAGCAGAGGTTTGATTTCTGATAAGTTTGTTGGGTAGCAGGGTAGCAAAGATTATTTGCTAATATGCACTAAACTAGCCCACACTGGTAGATGGAAAACTGGTCCTCAGCACTGCTTTGTGCTATGAACATCGGATTTGGCTATATTCCTCTCAACATCCCCTGGCACTATTTTACAAGCCTGCAGAACCTGTGGGTCTTTACTAATTAGTAAAACACTACATATGGCAAAGGATGATAATGAGCAAAAGCTAGAAGCCTTGGCCACTGCCAATGATGGGAGTCACAAATTTCTGCTATCCTCTTCCAGCTAATTTGCACAGAACAACATGGGCACCCATTTTGGATGACGCCTAAGAACCCTAAACATAAGATCCTGAGATATGAGAGAGTATCAATGGGTACAATGACATATTTTTACATATAAGAGCTTGTTAGAACACATGAGGTTCTTGTAATATGAAACTATGAAACTGGAACTGTAATTGAACGAAGACCTAAAGAAACTGGATTGGTCCTCAGAAACTCATAATGAAGCTGGACAAGGGAACTGTGAGCTTCTATTGAAAATGTATTACTGCAGGATCATACACCTAGAACTGGAAGGGCCCACCTCATTTTACAGATGATAAAACTGAAAACTCAGAGATGTTAAGTGAGTTGCATAAAGTCATAGACAGTCCACATCAGAGATGGGACTTGAACCCATTCTTTTGATTCTGGGACCACAACTTTTTCTACTATATTACCTCTTCTCTATTAGCTCTCACTCCCTAATTGAGTGAGTGCCTCCAGATCATTTTCTGAAACAAAAGTATAGTCAAGACAGTATGTATGCAAGCAGTTCTTATCAGTAAATGCTAGCCTCCGCAAATCTGACAAGAGTAGTTCAGCCCCTCCCCTCCTCCAATTTTTTCCAATCACTGGGACACCAGGATAACAGCACAAGGCAGCACCATGTCTATGGAACACAGAAGATAAGACTTTTACTGCTATTGAGTGCTAGCAGCTCTGATTCAGAGGGAAACACCTAGATTTATACACATGGACAAGTTTGAGCTGACTACCAGTAAGTGTGGCTGCTACAGAGTAGCACATCCACATAATGTTTCCAGAGACCCCATAGTGTGCAAGAATTCCTGGAAATGGCTGGAAAGCGATTGGTCAAATCACCAACACTGGAAGATGGCCAACACTGGTTTGTTTATATCTCGTGAGTGGCCAAGGAGAGAGGCTGATAGAGAGACAGGGCAGTGGTCAGATTGTTTATAGTTTGACAGATTTCCATCCATCCCTGAACACCCACCCTGACTTCTTTCATGTGGAACTGGAAGGTGCTGAGCCAACAAATGGTTCATATTTTTAGTTAAGATTTATGAAATGTCTTGCTCAAAATAGTCCTTGGAAGCAGGGGGTATAAATATTTTGTTTTACAGATAACAAAATTGAGGCTCAGCGTGATGAAATTCATGGAGCTATCAAGTGTCACCACCAAAATCCAAACTCAAGGCTCTCCTGATCCCAGTTCACTTCTTCTACTTTGCCGCCTACCAGAGTGTCAAGTCTCTAGCCCAACCCAGCCAGCTGTTGTCCAGAGTGGGGAAGCCTTTGATATCATCTCTTCAACACAGTTCAAATTAGTTACACCCAATCTTCCTTGTGTATATAGAGCAATGGCAGAATTGGTAATAAAGATGGGAGGAATGGGTAGGGTGGTGCTTTATTATGGCCCCACATTTCTAAGTATATACAAACTTTTCTAGAGCCCATTGCCCTCCTAGAGATATACGGCTATCATAATGGATAGGGTGCTAGGCCTGGAGTTAGGAGTACCTGAGTTCAAATCTGGACTCTGACAATGACTAGCTGTGTGACCCTGGGCCAGTCATCTAACGTCAGTTTGCTTCAGATTCCTTGGTTGTAAAATGGCATAAACAGGACCTAATGGCATAAAACAGGACCTGTCTCCCAAGGTTGTTGTGAGTCTCAGAAGAGATGGTATTTTTAAAGCGCTGGGTATAATGCCTGGCACATAGCAAGCTTGTTTTTTTTTCCTTTCTTCAGAGGCCAAAATGATTCTGGTGATGGGGGAGATGGTGAGTTTGGGGGTAATAGGGATGAGGAAAAAATGTGTAAGAAATGGGGTGAAGGAAGATATTCTGTTCCTTCCCTCCTTCCCCATCTCACTAGAACTGGAAAAGATGTTTTGTTCTAAAATAGACCTTTCAGCAAGATTACATGGAACTGAAATCCTTATTGATAGCATAAGAAATTCAGGAGGCCCTTTGCATTCACAGGGTCTAGAGTCCCCAGCCGGTAACATCTACAAATACCATACTGTACCTGGTGAGAAAAGACCGAATCTTGAGACCAAATTACAAGGTTTTAATCAAACAGCAACTATTGTGTGTGTACACATTACTTGATTGCAGCAATTAGGAAGCAAACTGCAAGTTATTAATGAGAGATGGGCCGCCTTCACCACTGGCCACCCTGGCTCTGAGGGTATGTTGAGAATATTCAAAATCCCAAAGAAATTGTAAAACTATGAATCAGAAGGATTTCTTACAGATCTCTATGAACCTTTCTCTAATCTGATACCACAAAGCTTGGATGGGGGGAGTAAATGGGTACTGGAAAACCAATCAACCAATAACCATTTTTAAGTATCTACCATGCTTCCAAAATATGATTCTAGGAGCTGGAGGTACATAGACAAAAGTGTAATAGTCCCTACCATAAAGGAACTAGATGCATACCAGCTATAATCTTGAGTCCAGGGAGTGAATGAATGAAAAATAATTTATAAAATGCTTGTTATATGCCAAACACTGTGCTATGTTCTGAGAAGATAAATACTAAGGAATAAATACTAAGTCTTTCTCTTCAATAAGCTTGCATTCCAATGGGGGAGATACTTAGAGGACTGATGGCCAGGGAATGGGGTATTTTGATCCTGAAAGTTGAAGGGATGGTTAGTGAGGCTGTCAGGAAGGAGATCGACACATCCCATCCAGGAACAATGGCAGAGTTGATCTGATCATGGTTCATGGTTTCATAACTAGGAATAAGTGGGTGGGAAGAGGAAGAAAAAGTAAGTACACAGTGGGAAGGCGGTCCTCACAACTACAGAAATGATGGCTGGAGAGTAGTTTTCCTAAAATAGTGGTTCAGGAAAATCAGTCACCAATCAGGACAGTGGGACCTCAGGGTAGAAGCTCTGCCAGATTGACAAGGCAGGTGGTAAGGCTGTGGAGAAGATAGCCAGAAAGTAAAGGGAGAAGTGTACTTATGCAGTACTTTAAAATTCCATGTAAATTCTTTCTTTTTCCATTAGCTTTAGTTATAAATGGAGTGGCCCCGCATCACATATCATCCCCAGAATATTGATATTGAAAGGATGGCCCTTTGTTTCAGGGGAGAA
>CM053623.1:191309027-191375734 GCA_028646595.1 Phalanger gymnotis
GACAGACTTTGCTCTTCTCAGCAACACAATATGCACAGACAGCTCCAAAGGACTCATGACGGAGAGGGCTATCTACATCCAGAGAAAGAACTATGAAGTATGAATGCAAATCGAGGCACACTTCATTCTCGCCTTTTTTCCCCTCCACTTTTTTTTTCTGTCTTTTATATTTGTTGTTGGGTTCTGATTTTTTTTTGGTTCTGTTTCGTCTTTCTCATGAGTCATGAGAAAATGTATAAATTAATTCAATGCCTAGTTATACCTGGAAGTTATATGGGACTCCATGCCTTCTTGGGGAGGGAGGGGGGAGGGAAGGAAGAAAATCTGGAACCAAAATTATGTAGAACTGTTTGTTGCAATCTAAAAATAAAAAAATTTTAAAAAAATGAAGCAACAGTTAGCTAACGCCTCTCAAAAGCAGCCTAGGGAAGGACAGATGAGGGATAAAACCAGAGAAATTCTCCAAGAGCTTTGGATGTAATGGTTCTGATATCATGTCATAAAATCACAGTGAGATAGATAATATTAGTAACATGCTTAGCACAGTGCCTGGCACATAATAGATGCTTGATAAACATTTATTCCCTTCTTCCCTTTGTGGTTTTCTTTTTGGATGGGGGGAGGGACAGGGCAATTGGGATTAAGTGACTTGCCCAAGGTCACACAGCTAGTGTGTCAAATGTCTGAGGCTGGATTTGAACTCAGGTCCTCCAGATTCCAGGGCTGGTGCTCTACTCACTGTGCCTCCAGCTGCCCCTCCCTTTGTGTTTTTAAAGCTGGGCATTAGAGACCACAGAGTTCAATTGCCTTATTTTATAGGTGGGGAAATGGAGTCTTTGAGATTAAATGACTTGAATAAGGTAATAATATTAATCTGTGACAATTATATTATATAATTATATATAACATAACAGTATATAAAATTATGTATATATGATTTAATTAATATAATGTAACTACAAGGGATATCAGAGACCATCAAATCCAACACCTTCACATTATTAATGAAGAAATGAAGTGACTTACCCAAGGTCATACAGCTAATAAGTTGCAGAGGCAGGATTGTAACCTAGTCCTTTGAATTTAGAGTCAATGCTCTTTGGATGATGGCCCCCACATAACATAATAATTATTATTATCAATAAGTTATTGATAATAAGAGCTTTTATATAGTGTTTAAAGATTTGCAAAGCATTTTAAATATGTTATCTTAGTTAATACTGAAAACAACCCTATGGGTTAAGTGCTGTCATATCCCCATTTTACAGATGAGGAAACAGATTAAATGACTTGCCTTGGATTGCCCACTTAGGAAGTATCTAAGGTAGAACTTGAACCAAGGCTTCCCAACTCCAAGCACAGCACTGTATCCACCTAACTATGCCATGTTGCCTCTCAATGAGAGTAGGGAATCCATGATGGACTTACAAGAGTTGGTCCTTGCAGGAGGACTTGGAGCATGTTCACTGTTGTAATGGATGGGAATCCTGTGTTTGCCTTTACTCCTTGCTTCAGGGCTGTTTAGGAAAGGAGGGCTGGAGACTCATTCGGGCAGGTCTTATTGGTTTCCAATTTTTAATGTCACAAGCAGGGAGATGCCCAATAGCTAGCAAACTTGAAGAATCTAGCCTAGAAGGTTCATGACATCAACTATTCTAGATGTGAGGATTCCAGAAAAGGGCAAAAGGTGAGAATATTAGGCAGGGAAAGAAAGACTGGTGAAGGCAGAGACAGTTTGATGGCTAGAATAAACTAGACTGATCAAACCCCTGTTTTTTTTCTGTATTACAATAAACTCACTGGTTGTTTGATAAGAGTAGCTGAAGGCTGAGTTTCCTTGAAAACACTTTTCCCTATGTAGCAGCCATGCTTGCTGTTGGGCCAGAGAGCAGGCATGCTTCTCTCTTATTTACTTTCCTTCTCACTACCATGCTGAGAACATGGGTCATGAATGCTTTATTTAGAACACTTTGGCTCAGTTGTTCTTAAAACCACTGCCGTTGATGATCTTTGCTTCAGCATCCCCAATCTTACTCTTCCTTTTGCCTCTCGTCCTCATGAGTTCAAAGGTCCAAGGCAAGACTGGAGAGAGGTATATGGTTCAAGGAAGAGGATTCTGGGAAATTTCTGCTTGAACCCACAAGCGTCCAAAGAGCAATCTAGAGTCCTCTGGATTCAGAGGACTAGGTTCACATCTCACCTCAACTACTTTTTAGTGGTGTGACTTTGGGCAAATCAGTCCACATCCTTCAGCTTTGGTCCCTCCATCTATAAAAGGAGAGGAATGAACTTCACGGCCTCAGAGTTTCCTTCTAGCTCTAAATCTGTGATCTTATGAGTCTATGAAATATCAACTCCATGATCTATATCTCCTTTACCAAACCTGCAAAAGATAAAGTCAAGTCAATGCCATGCATAAAAGTTTGAGGAAGTTTCCCATTATTACAGAATTAATCTTCATAGAGTAGATGCTCGATGATACCATTTTCTTCTTAAGAATTCTACTGCTGGGGCAGCCAGGTGGCGCAGTCAGTACAGTCAGGAGGACCTGAGTGCAAATCTGACCTCAGACATGACATATTTACTAGCTGTGTGACCTTGGGCAAATCATAACCCCAATTGCCCTGCATTCCCCCCTCCAAAATAAAATAAAATAGCTTTAAAAAAGAATTCTATTGCCCATGCCTGGCTCATATTAAAGAAATGATTCTTAGTCAATTTTGGGTTTGACTCAGTGAACTCCACATTCCTACTCTGAGATTCTGTGATCTTTGAAATAAATATAGTAATCTACTGCATATTAACAATTTAATCTCTCTTTATATCATAATCTTTCTGAACACAAGTAGATAACTTTATAAAATAAACATGAAAACTTCTTAAATCACTAAGCAGTGAAGTAATTTTTTTTATTATAGAACATCATAGAAAGCAACTCTGTATTACCCATGAAAATAACTGCTTTCAATCATAACATCTCTCTATACTAATAAAATAACAGAGTAATACTGGGTCATTCATTCTTCTTTGCCATCTTTGAATAAAGTTTAATTTTTTTAAGTTTTATTGAAGTCTTTCATTTTTTATATGATAGACTTTTCCAACATCTCTTCCTCAGTGGAACCCTTCCTCATCACTAAGAGGAAAAAAAGGGTTAAGCAAAACCACCCAGCACAGGGACCACATCTGACAGAATAGTGAATATTCCACACCCGTAGTTGCCCAACACTATATCAAGAACAGAATGGTGGATTCCATTTTCAGGACTTTGGAATTAACACTTGCTACTTCCTTTGATCTGAGTTGAGCTGCCTATGAGTGTTATGTTCATTTACGTTATTATTGTCAGTGCATATATTCTTCTCCTAGTTCTATTTTCATTGCACAAAAAGTTCATACAATATTTCCAATGAATTCCTTATATTCATCATTTCTTATGGTGCAATAACATTCCATTACTTTCATCTTCCACAATTTGTTCAAACACTCCCTAGTTGATGGGCCCTCACGTTGTTATCGGTTTGTTTTTCATCTCCTACCATAAAAAGTTATGCTATGAATAATTGGTGTGTATATGGGACCTTTATTCCTATTTTTTAACCTCCCTAAGGAATATATGCCATTCATTCTTTGGCAATTTTTCCACACATGCACATGTATTTTCATAAAACACAGGCATATGAATTCCCTCATATTGTGTGCAGAGTCAGAGCCTGACATCTATGTAAACTTTCATTTTAGTTGTCCAAAAATGTGAAGAATTTCAGGATGCTATTCAAATATTTAGGTACTTTGCTCCTGCCAAAGATAAAAAACTTCTATGTGGTCTTTGAAAAGCTGCTTCCTTTAGCATCTACTAAGGGGCTTAACAACATTTTCTGAACAAGAAAATGATTATATTACCTTCTGTGGTTCACAGCTCCTGTGAATGGAGAGTTCTCACCATGAAATCTAAGCATGGTTAGTAATGAGACTTATTTGACATTCCATAGTGAAGGAAAATGAAGGAAAGATATTGTCCTGTATGATGAATCTACTTCCACTGAAGGAAAAAGAAAAATCTTCCATGACAACAGTTCCCTGGAGGAAAAATTTGGAAAAGCTTTTTCTCATTGCCAGATTCATCTTTCTAAAATATGTCTCTGATCACATACAGTTCTTTACCTGAAAAACATAAATTCCTTATTTCCTACTAATTGAAGTCATAATTATATAAAGTAAGATGTCTCTAAGCTTCTAATTTTACAGGTGAGGAAACTGAGGATTAAAGAAGTTAAATGATTTGCCCAGGGTCTTGGACATCAACAAAATCCAGTTCCATAAATTGATATTCACAGCCCTTTATGATCTAGATCCTAACCTAACAATGATGTTTCACTCCTATCTTATAAATATAGCTTTCATTCCAGGCAAATTATTCCCTAAATGTGCCCCATACTTTTTCACTCCTGTCTTTTTTCCCTATGCTCTCCACCAGGAATACTATCTCCATTTCTGCTTACTGAAATTCTTTCCATTCTATAAGGACTACAGTTTGATGCCACCTCTTTCATGAAAGAAGCCATCTCTCCATCTGCTGAACTCCCACAGCTCTTCATCTGCACATATCTTTTTGTCTCATCATTTTCTACCCTGTATTCCTTGTTTCTATATATATCTTGCCTTCCCTGCTAGATTCTAAAGTCCTTGGGGGCAATAAAATAAAATGTTTATATTACTTGGAGCCTTAGTCCAGGGCAGCCAGGTGATGCAGTAGATAGAGCACTAGTCCTGGAGACAGGAGGACCTTAGTTCAAATCTAGCCTCAGACAATTACTAGTTGTATGACCCTGCACAAGTCACTTAACCCTGTTTGCCTCAGTTTCCTCATCTGTAAAATGAGCTAGAGAAGGAAATGGAAAACCACTCCAGTATCTTTGATGCCAAATGGGGTCATGAAGAGTCATACATGACTGAAAAATGACTGAAGAACATTGAGATCCTTAGTACATTCTACAGGCTAAAACATAAAGAACAGTCTATATGCTAGAAAAATGTTGAGGAAGGAAGGGAGGAAGGAACAAACAAAGGAGGAGGGAGACTATCAAAAGCACCATGTCCCTGCTCACAAGGCCCTTACAGTTGAATAAAGGATCTAGGGCAAAGCCCAGCACAGTTTCTTACATATACTGGGTACTCATTAAATACAGGGTGCCCCAAAAATCTCACTGTGGTTTTAATTTGAAAATAGTGATAAAGGTAATAATGCAATCAGAAATTTGATTCAACAAACATTCATTAAGCTTTTACTACATGCAGAACACTATACTGTTGTGGGAGAGATACAAAGATAGATAAGACACAGTCCCTGCCCTTGTGGAATTTACAATCTATTAAGAATATGCTAAATTCTTAATAGATTGTAACTACTTCCTGGAATAGGTAAGAAAACAATTGGAGACCTTCAAGAGAAGGCTAGATTAAGGCATACTGACTGCTCCAAGTTTTAATTTTCTCATCCTGTAAGCAAGGAGAAACAAGCTAATCTGCTTCACAGTTAAATTATGTTGAATAATTATTGTAAGCTGTTAAATAAACATTTAATGTGTGTGAAAGTGCTTTAAATAGTTCAAAAGCCACAAATTCGGGGGGGGGGGGGGTTGGTGCTATGTATCTCAGATTTTTTGATGTTAATATAGGCTGTTTTAACCAAGTATATTGTAATAGTCTATTTTTGAGGCAAAGAAATCTGTTTGTGTTTGACTCGTGGTGAGTGAATTAAATGCTTAAAGTTGTATATAACATATGCTGGCCATGTATCTAAATAATTAGCACACTTTAAAACAAGACAACTTGCTAATAATTCATCCAATTTCAATTCAAGAGGTCTCACTGTAAATAAGACACAGAGCGAAACTGAATTTTAGTCCCACCTTCAATACTCCTGGCTTCACAAATCACTTTGTCTCTCAGTGCCTGAGGCAATTATCTAAGACAATAAATTACAAAAAAGCTGAATATCTGTATTAGCCGAGGAACTTTCCATGTGGGTTCCCTATACCACAGAAATCATAGGTCCATACCTCCTTCCTCTTCACATAAAAGGAAATCAACTGAGACCTGGAATTATCATGATGAGATTCCCGTGCAAACATGGCAGATCACCAGAGATCCCAGTAATTTGACTGAGTTGACACAAAGAAGGGATATTTGTTCAAGAGACCATCTCAGAAGGGAATCAGTAAAATAATAACAAAATCTATCTGAAGAATAAAAGGTCAAGAATGTCAAGGGGATCAACGAAAAAAAAAAATGTGAAGGAAGGTGAACTAGCCATACCAGATCTCAAACTGTATCACAAATGGATAATCATCAAAACAATCTGGTACTTGCTATGAAATTGAGGGAAAGATCAATGGCATATATCAGGCACATGATACATAGGGGTAAGTAATTAAAGGAATCTAGCATTTGGTAAACCCAAAGATCCAAGCTTCTAGGGTAACAATTTACTATGTGACCAAAACTGTTGGGGAAACTGGAAAACAATATGGCAGAAACTAGGTAGAGACCAGTATCTCACACTGTATACAAGATATAAGGTCAGAAGGGATACATGATTTAGACCAGGGGTGGGGAACCTGCAGCCTCAAGGCCATGTGTGGCCTTCTACATCCTTGGGTGCCGCCTTTTGACTGAATCCAAGTTTCACAGAACAAATCCTTTTATTAAGAGGATTCGTTCTTTGAAGTTTGGATTCAGTCAAAGGGCTGCACTTGAAGACCTAGAAGGCCACGTGTGGCCTTGAGGCTGCAAGTTCCCCATCCCCGATTTAGACTTAAAAGGTGATAAGCAAATTAGGGGAGCATGGAATAATTTACTCATCAGATTTATGGATGAAGAAAGAATTTAGGACCAAACAAGAGATAGAGAATATTGCAAAATGTAAAATGGAGAATTTTGGTTTTATCAAATTAAAAATGATTTACATAAACAAAACCAATGCAACCAAGATTAGAAGGAAAATAGAAAGCTTAGGGGGAAAAATTACAGCAAGTATCTCTCTCTGATAAAGTCCTCATTTCTTATATATAGAGAGAACTGAGTCAAATTTATAAGAATACAAGTCATTCCCCATCTGATAAATGGTCAAAGGATATATACAGGCAGTTTTCAGGTAAAGAGATCAAAGCTCTCTATAGTAACATAAAAATGCTTTAAATCACTATTGATTAGAGAAATGCAGATTAAACAACTCTGAGGTACTACCTCACACTTATCAGATTGGCTAATATGACAGAAAATAAAAATGACAAATGTTGGAAGGGATGTGGGAAAATTGCGACACTAATGCACTGTTGGTAGAGTTGTGAATTGATCCAACCATACTGGAGAGCCATTTGGAAATATGCCCAAAGAGCTATATAACTATGCATATCCTTTGATCCCTACCACTATTAAGTCTGTCTCCCAAAGAGATTTAAAAAAAAAAAAAGGGAAAAGGATCTACTTGCATAAAAACATTTATAGCAGTTCTTTTTGTGGTGGCAAAGAATTGGAGGGGATGGCTGAATATGTTGTGGTATACGATTGTAATAGAATCCTATTGTGCTATAAGAAGCGATAAGCCGAATGATTTCAGAAAAATCTGGACTCACATGAATTGATGCATAGTGAAATGAACAGAACCAGGAGAACATTGTATACACTAACAGCAATGTTGTATGATAAACAGTTGTTATATATAAACGACTTAGCTATTCTCAGCAATACAATGATCCAAGACAATCACACAGGATTCATGATGAAAAATGCTATCTGCCTCCAGAAAAAGAACCAATAGACTCTGAATGCAGATCAAAGCATACCATTTTTCACTTTATTTTTTTTAGTTCAAGTTTCCTTCCATAAAATGACAAATATGGAAATAGGTTTTATGTGATTGTACATGTATAACCTGTATCAGATTGCTAACCATCTTGGGATGGGGTTGGGGAGAGAGGGAGAGAATTTGGAACTCAAAATTTTAAAAGATGAATGTAAAAATTGTTTTTACA
Source organism: Phalanger gymnotis (assembly GCA_028646595.1). Classification (NCBI taxonomy): domain Eukaryota; kingdom Metazoa; phylum Chordata; class Mammalia; order Diprotodontia; family Phalangeridae; genus Phalanger; species Phalanger gymnotis. The sequence continues at coordinate 191,317,064 of CM053623.1, forward strand.
TGTAACTGAGGGAAAAAATAAAATATTAAAAAACAGATGATTAAAAAAATAGGAAATCAGTGCAGTACTGTGGAAAGTATGCAGGATTGAACCAGAATGCTTAGATTTGCACCCCAACTCTCTCCCTTACTACCTGTGATCCTTAAGTAAAATCATTTAACCTCTCCAAGCATCAGTTTCTTCTTCCGTAAAAGGAGGTGATTAGAATAGTCTCAAAGGTCCCTTCCAGCAATAAATCTATGGTCCTAAGGACAGCTCCACCTCAGAAAACAGAATCAGAGGAGATGTTTCCCTGAAAGAGTCTGGTCTCAAGGAAAGTGTTGTTAGAAGAAGGAACTGATTACCTGAAATCCAAAAAAGAAACTACTCAGAACATGCCTTAACGGTCAATGGGCATAGTCCAGAAAGGACCCAGCAAGCTGACACTGATACAATGTTTTAATGTTGGCAAGGCACTTTTTATAGATGCCACAAAGGTCTTAGGGTGGTTTTAAGTTATCGATATGTAAATTAAGCTACTGAAGCTTAAAACTGCATTGAGACTTTTGGGATCCTAACATTGGCAAAGCACTTCATAGTCACCTTGCTATTTTAGTGTTACATTTATTATTATCTCTATACTTCAGAAGAGTAAACTGAGGCTGAGACAAAGTGACTTTTATATTTATATATTATATTTATAATATTTATATAATATATTATTATGTATTATAATATTATATACAATATTTATATATTATATGTTTATAAGGGTAAACAACAATGATAGATTTGAAATTAGAAGGTATGTCAAATGCCATCAAGTCCAACCTCCTCTTTTCAGAAATAATGCACCTGGGGCAAAGAAAGGTTAAATTACTTTTTTAGGATCATATAGCCGGTATCTGAGGCAGGATTTGAACCCAAATCTTCTTCACTTCAAGCCCAATACCCTATTCACTACACTATTCTGTTTTCTAATTGAAAGAAAATTTGGAGCTTATGGGATCCAACTCCCCCATTTTACAGATGAGAAAACTGAGACACAAAGGGATAATTGTCACATTGTTTCTCTAAAGTGTCATATAGTAAGTGGCTGAGTTGAGATTTGAACCAATGCCTTCCTGTCTCTATGTCCAGCAGACCAGTTATTTTGCCCTATCACCCCCATTAATATAAGCAAATAACCACTCTAGGCTCACTTTCTTCATTTGCAAAATAAGGAGATTTTTCCTAGATGACCCCTAAAGGCTCTTTCACCTCTAAATTTAGGAAACTACAACTTGTCTGTGAGTACATACTTAGTTGGTATCAGAGTCAAGACTTTGCCCTACTACAAGGGTGTTCTAACCAAAGCTTCTTTACATAAGATGCAGTACTAACAAATTACTGTGATGACAAGAGCTTTAATCTTGAGAGTAGCCATAGAAAACCTCAGTGTTGCATTAACAGGTTTATTTCATTTTTTTTACATTACTTATGACCGATTAACTTCAGGGGCACATTTATAGAGTATTACTTGAATCAAAAGAATTATCCACTACCCCTTGGTATCTGAACAAGAGCTTCAGTATCCAGAGAAACAGATTTTTATGATCCTAGCTCTATTCTTCCAGGTACCTGTTTTCTTCAGCATAAGCTTTATGAATTAGTTAGCCGCTGATTAGCTTAGGGGGTCATCTTTGTCTCTGTAGATCAATTGCCTTAGGATGAAAGGCAGCTTGACAAGTCAGAAACAGATCCTATCAATAGTACAAATGGATTCAGAGCAGAGCCAACCTTAGATGTGACATTTGAAAGCCAGTCAGGATGATTCTCAATCTCAGTTGACAAAAATCAGAAAAAGGAACCTCTGCAAACAACGCATTTTCCACAGCAAGCAAGAGAGAGCCCAGGTGACTTTGTCATGTAATTGAAATAATACATCACTTGGGCAAAAACTCCAATGGCATCCTTCTGTTAGGTAAGCATTTTTTTTCCTATTGTTTCGGCAAGGAAGAAAGCTCAGGAGAGCCCTTGGTCTCTGAATAATTTTGATAAGCGGCCTTTCACATCGTAGACAATGCATTTTTCAACAAATTAACTGGGTTACAAGAGCTTAGGAAAACAACTCTGCTCTGGGCTCTTAACCAGCTCACGGGGGTAATGAAGATTTTAGTTTGCTTTTTGAACGGACCTCTCTCTTACATTTGGGGCTTACCTCATGCATAGCCTGCCTGAAACATCTACAAATGACATAACTAAATTTTCAGAAGTCCCACTTTCAAAAGGGTAAATCTTCCAAGTCTTTTCTTGCTGCCAGAAGTTCTTTCTTTGAGGTTTTTTTGTTCATTTTTGTTTTTTGGGGGGGGGTAGGGGAGAAGTGGGGTGAACAATAGAAAAGAAGAAAGGAAGTTTTGGCTACAAGAGCCAGGCCTATAGTCTTAAGTCCTAGATGTGACATTGGTAGAGGGTCAGCAAAGGGGCTTATGCCCTGAATGTACCATCAGGGGGTACTGGAAATGTGAAAATGAAGGAGGCAGCTATTTTACTAGTGGAAATAGGATTTTTGTTGCTTCGAAGTCACAGAATCCATTCATTCAATAAACATTGAGTAAATGCCTACATGTCCCCCCAAAAAATAGCATTTCAGTATAATAATAACAAAATTCAGGAAACAGTAACAGAGATGACCCATTCACAATTATTATAGAATACATAAAATATTTGAGAGTCAGTTTATCATAGCATACTAAATAGTTGTACAGATTCAACTACAAAATACTCCTTCAGGAAAGAAAGAACAACTTAAATAGAGAAACATTCAGTGTTTGTGGTTGGGTTGTGCCAATATAATAAAAGTGACAATTCTACCAAAATTAATTTACGGATTTAGTGGCTAACTCAATCTATCAAAATGAAATTCATTTGGAAGAAAAAGAGTTCCGCAATATCAAAGAGAATCATGAAATGAAACAAAAAGGGAAACAGCCATTACAGACCTCAAAAGTATTTTTTAAAGCAATAATCAAAACCATTTTTTTCTTATAGAATAGAAATTTTGAACAATGAACAGACTAGAGAAGGAAGGACCATTAATAATAGAAGTGAATAATCCAGTTCAGCAAACCTAAAAACACAAGAAAGAACTCCTTGTTTAATAAGAACTTTTGGGAAAAATACGAAGCAGTCAGGAAGAAATTAGATTTAGATCAACATTCTACTGAATATTTTACAATAAATTTGAAATGGATATATGACCTGAATATCAAAATCACAACATTAAAAAATTAGAAGAGAATTAGATGATATATCTTTTAAAACTATAGATAGAGGATAGATTTTAAAGGGCATGAGGCAATTACAAAAAATAAAATAGATCATTTTTTTAAGATTAAGTTGAAAAGCCTTGACTCACAGAATTAATGCATGTAGGATAAGAAGGAAAGTGGTCTAATGGGGAAAAGTATTTGCATCATGTCTCTGGTAAGAGTTTGATATTAAAGATACGCATACAATTAATAAATGCATGGGATCAAAAGCCATTCTACAAAAGAGATCAGGAGATATGAAGAAAGAGTTTTAAGAAGAATAATTGAAAGCCATTGGCAATGATATGAAAGAATGCTCCAAATCACTAATAATTAGAGAAATCAAATCAAAATAGCCCTAAGGTTTCACCTCACATCCAGCAAACTGACAAAAATGTCAAAAGATGGGAAATAGTCAATGCAAAAGGAATTATGGAAGATATACTAATGTATTGTTGATAGAGTTGTTAATTAGGACTACCATTTTGGAAAGCCATTTAAAATTGTGCAAATAACATGATTTAATTGTTCATATCCTTTATGCCCCAAAACTCTACTGCTAGGTAAAATCCCCAGCCAGTCAACAGAAAAAGAAATTCTCCATATAGAGCAAAATATTTTTAGCAGCATTTTGGGGGAGTATTAAAAACTGAAAATAAAGTAAATTGGTTAGGGAATCATTAAAGAAATTGTGGTACATAGATATAGCAGAATATTATTATCCTATAAGAAATGATGAGCATGATGAATACAGAGAAACAATGGAAGACTTATATAAACTGGTGCAGAAAGAAGTAAGCTGAGCTTGGAAAGCAACACACACAATAGCTATAATAACATAATTGGGAAAAAACAGTTACCATAAAACAATTGATACTGATAATTGTGAAGTTATAGAGATCAAGGTTAGTCCCAAAGAAAAAAAAATATAAGACAATACCTCTTCTTGTTTCTTTATAGAAGTTGGGGTCCATGAACATGGAACACAGAATTTTTTTTGGATGAGTTATTTTGTTTTTCTGAGTTATTTTCTCTTTTGCTTTTTGTAAAAATCTTTTTTATGAAGAATGGCTCTCACAGAGAAGGGAGAAGGATACAGAGAGAAATATAGGTGATGTTAAAAAGGAGGAATATCAATAAAAAGCTGTGCAATATTCTTTGCTAGATGTTGAAGAAGATATACTTTTGCAGTGGTGGTTGTATTTATGCCCCCAGCTGACAAAGCAAGTTGGTCTGCCCATAAAGCTTCTAAAAAAGCAGAAGATGTGTGTGTGTGTGTGTGTGTGTGTGTGTGTGTGTGTGTGTGTGTGTGTGTGAGAGAGAGAGAGAGAGAGAGAGAGAGAGAGAGAGAGAGAGAAGCCTTCAGTGAAGTAGTTTCTAAACCTCCAATATCCAGATACTTTTCCTTAAAGTTGTAAGTCTCTAGAAGGTTTTAAGGGCTGAACTACCCTGGGTGAATGAAGAATGACGAGTCTGTGTTCAGTAATAATATGAGCTAGGATTGATTTATGAAACATCGCTCATTTCTGTTCTGAATAATTATTGTTTCTAAATATATTTCTAAATTCTAAATATATCTAACGATAGCATGGGTTTGCTAGCATGGTGGGCCAATTGAATTCTCTAGTTATGAGATATCTTCAATCTGGATGGGGGAAGCAAACCAGAGAAGTGATTTATATTTGATAATCCCCATGATATAACCTTGTGTATATGTAAGGCTGTTCTGGAACACAGGTTAGGAACAGACCTGTACTAGATTCAAGTACTAGATTGAATGGCACAAATTCCAATGAAGATTTTAGGCCACGGAAAGATCACTGCAGACTAAAATCAAGGGTGTCTTTCTGGAAAAAATAGGATTTGAATTGGCCCTTGAAGGATGATTAAGATTTGGATGGGCAGAGAGGAAAGGGAAACATGAAGAAGGGGAAAGAAGGGGAAATCGGAACATGAGCAAATGAATGTCAACAAGGAAACAAAAAACATTTAAAATTTGAAGGGACCCAGGAAATTATCTAGTTAAATACCATTATTTTATAGAAAACTTAAACCCATAAGCCTTATGCCTAAGTCATGGCAAAACTGGGATTAGAGTCTATTACTCTAGAGTCCTGGTCCTAGTCTTTCTACCATATTACATTTCCTAGATAAGAAGATCTATGTTTAAACTAAAAATGGAAAGAGTGGGAATACAGTGGAAGTGCAAAGTAATATATGCAAAACAATAACTTAGAAGAGAAGCAGAAGTGCTAGAGAGGCTATTCCTGGCTTCAATTATCTATACACCACAGCATCGTTCTGTAACTACTGTGGGGTCACTGAGGCTTTGTCTCAGAGTGGGAAGGCAGAAACATTAGTGGATACAATAATTTAATACATAAATTCTTTCAGAAGAATGGGTAGTACACACTTAGATATCAAGTGAAGATTAGGCGTCCACTGGATGAAGCAGATCACGCAGTGTGTTCGTTCCATTTGTCCCATAGAAAAACCACCAACCTGTTCCCACCCTGAAGGCTCCACCCTCAGGCATTCCCTTCTGTCTCTTCTTTCCAGGCAAACTGATCTCTCTCATGTCCTCCCTTCATAAGCAGGGATGCTTCCCTTTTACAAGGGCAGGTAATAATCCCAGTGTTACCTTCTGTCCTGGTGTAAGAGGGAACCTCATCATGGCCTCTCTGGGGAAACATGGGACCTCAAATTCTGTAAGTAGGCCTGCATATCCCTTACAACTTTGACATTTCCCTAAACCACTATCGTAACAAATTCTTTCTCCCACTCAAGTGAATTGTCTTAATTATTACTTGTGTAATTCTCGCATCATGAGTTATAAAGTTGATTCGAGAGCATATTTCATAGTAATTGTACCAAGCAGTCATTGAACTGGGTATTTTAATTCTAGTTATGGCTCTTCCAGTACATAGTGTTGTATGCCAGGCTTGACTCATGCCTATTTGGCGGTTCAAGTTCAGGTTTTGGGAGCGGGGAATGAGACATTTGTTTAGTAGCTGACAAGAAGAGTTTTAATTAACCACAGCTTAGAGAGAATAAAACATTGGTCCGAGTAGCATCTAATTACCAGGATATGGTGACAATCATTGCTGTGGGATATCTGCCAAGTCTGAAGGGACACCTCGTGGTCTTATGCCCTAAGAAATGAGGAAACCACACCAATAGCTGGAACCTCAGCACCTTGGACCAACCAAATCCTAGGAGCCTCTTCCCTGTCTTTAGGAGGAGAAGAAAACATCTAGCTGAGCTTATGTGGGAGATATTGTTTCTATCATATACAGACTCTGGATAATAAAGTGAATTAGAGATTCTTAACATGTAGGGGCTGAATTAAAGAACCACAGATTTAGAGCTGAAAGCGACCTTGGAGGCCATGAAGTCCAATCTCTTCATTTTACAGATGAAGAAACAAGCACAGAGCAGTTAAGTATTTGGACCATCATGACACAGCTACTAAGCTTGTAAAGTACCCAAGGCAAGATTTAAAGCTGGGTTTCCATAACTCCAAGTACAAGAACCTATCTTCTATGCCAACGTTTCTTACACTTTTTCCACGTGACTGCTTTCTACCTTTTGGCGGCTTTCATTGGCTTGGGTGGCCTGAGGTCATGCATGGTGCAAGGTGTACTTGTTTTGCTTCAGAACCAAGGCTGCAGTGAAGTTGCTTGATGCAACATGGGCAAGTGCTGCCAGAAACACGTCGGATGCATTACGTGTTTGATATTGAATTAATTTCTGGTTGTCATATGTTCAGAAACTTTTTACTGTTACTAAACTTTTCACAATCCCATATGGGGGATCCACAGTGTAAGAAATCCCATATGGGGGATCCACAGTGTAAGAAATGCTGCACTATACTATGCTAAGCATCAATGACAGGGGGGAATTTGTTTGGACTCAATAAATATTTATTAAGTGCCTACTATGTGCCAAGCATTGTGCTAATCACTGGAGATACAAAAAGAGGCAAAAGTCAGTCCCTGTCCTCAAGTTGGGGGAGACAACATGCAAGTGAATGTATAAGAAGCAGGCTGCAGCTAGGTGGGACAGTGGATAGAAGACAGGCCTTGGTTCAAGGAAGACTCATCTTCATGACTTCAAATCCAGTCTCTGACTCTTACTAGCTGTGTGACCCTGAGCAAGTCACTTAACCCTGTTTCCCTCAGTTTCCTCATCTGGAAAATGAACTGGAGAAGGCAATAACAAACTACTCCAGTATTTTTCCCAAGAAAACACCAAATGGGACCATGAATAATCGGACGCAAGGGAAATAAAAACAACATCCTCGAGTTGCTTACAATCTAATGGGGAAACAACATGCAAACAAATGTATATGAAGCAAGTTATAGACAGCATAAACAAGAAATAATTAAAAGTAGGAAAGCACTGCAATTAAGAAAGGTTAGGGAAGACTTCCTGCAGAAGAGATTTCAATTGGGATTTAAAGTAATCCAGGGAGGTCAGTAACTAGAGAGTAGGAAAGAGAACATTCTAGGTCTGGGGGACAGGGAGAGAAAATTCCTGCAGCCAAGAGATGGAGTGTCACGTTCATGAAACAGCCAGGACACCAGTGTCATTGGGTGGAAGAGTATGTGTCAGGGAAGTAGGGCGTAAGCGGATTGAAAAAGTAGGAGTGGGCTAGGTTATGAAGGATTTTGAGTGACAAAGCATGTAGTATTTAGGCCTGGAGACAGTAGTTTATTGAGTGGGGGTGGGGAGGGTGACATGATTGGGTATGTATTTTAGGAAAATCACTTTAGTGGCTGAATGGGAATCCAACTTAGTTAAAAAAAAAAAAAGCCTGGTGGTATAGCTCTGTATATAAGTCAATAGATACTTCATTAGAAAGCTGTGAACCTAAATGGGGTTGGGAGAGAAAGGGCAGAAGGATTTAGATACATATGAAAGGAAGGAGGAGAAGCAAAGATATTACCAGGGTAAGAAATAGACTACAGAACCCTCCACTTAAACAGAGGAAATGGAAATTGCTGGTGTTCAAACCAGGATATAATCTTGGGCTTTAGAAAGGAAAGGAAATTTCAAGAAAGAAGCTGATATCAGGCACCTGGTTCTGACTCATAAGGAGGAACTGATTGGTGAGATGAAAATGACAAGAAACTTGAGAGACCATCAACACGATCTCTTAGATGTTGTAATATCTCTGCAGGGGAATTTGTCAGTGTGGGGGAGAGGAATCATTGATGGCTTTGACATCCTTGGCCCTGCCTTTTTGTTTGATGTCTTTTCTTCGAAGGGTTCATTCATCCTCTCTACTCCAGCTATCAGATGTTTGCTGATGATTCCAAAAATCTATGTCTCACACCAATAGAGAATCTTCTTTTTTAGGATTTAAAAGCCATAGATTTAAAGCTAGAAAGCAACTTGGGGATTATGTGGTTCAACCCCTCCATTTTACAGGTAAGGAAATGAGTTCTGGATAAGTGAAATGACTTGCCCAAGTCAAACAGGTAAAATATGGGGTAGAAACAGAATGGTTGAATTTTGAGTCCTTTGAGATTCCTTCTAATGCAAGCTCTATGAGCCTGTGTTTAACTCAGGATGTTTTCTTGGCTGCCCATTGGTAAGAGGTTGAAGGCAATCAGTAGAGAGAACCAAGAGGTAACAGGGGATTTTGGAGGGTGGGAATAGGGGGGAGGAGGAAGTGAAAATATACTTTAAGTTGAAAAGAATATCCTTATCTTTAGTTCTAAATTTAAATAAACATTCAAGTAAGTTGTCTGGGTCTTCTTACAGAGCCAATTTATTGCTTATGTGGGTGGCATGGTCTCTGCCCAATAGAGCTTTTTATACTCATCTTTGATTAATCTCTATATATCTTTCCTCAAGTGCTTAGCGGAATGCTGTGCCTACAGGGGGTCCTTGATAAGTATTAACTGAAAATTAAGAATCACAACTCAAAGAACCATAAAAAAAAATGCAGAGGCAGTTAAAAGAAGAAAGCTCAAAGTTATTTCATTCTCCTTAATTTGGCGCATTTCATATGCACAAAAAAGCACCCCCTTATTGCAGGCAAGCCTAATGAATGTAGTAATAGTGCGATAAAGCTGTTTAAGTTTAAAAAGATCTAAAAATACTCTTGTAGTTTCTTATCATCCACAGACTCTACTTTACACAAACTAAGTCTGGCTGAGTCTGAATGACACTCAGTGGTACGATTCACTGCTTTACAAGGGACCAGGAATATTCTTGCTCTGAAGATTTTATCAGACTTCCTTACTCCCCCTTGCCCTAGAATAAAATCATTCCCCAGTAGGGTGGCATGCATGGGAGGTTTGTTTTTCTCTTTAAATGGAAGGAGACAAGAGGTCTTTTTTTTTTCTTCCTTACACAGATCCTGAGTCTTCTGTTCTAGTCAACAGCTAGGCACTCTGGCTCCTTGTGGATTACAATTGGCAGCTGTAAAGTGTAAAGTTTTACAGTTAATAGTATGGGATTTCTTCCTTATTTTAAAAATAAAAATCCTTTCTACTTAAAACTGCCATGATTTCAAGCATTCGAATAGTCCACAGATGTCAGGCCTTTGTACACACATACTGAGACATAGCCACATACACTATAACTATTTCAGAAGTACAATTTATATAGATTTTATTCTAGACTATAGATGTTAGAATGTCTTTTTATGCACAAAACTACTTTTTGGTGTGTTGAGTACTCAAATCCACTAACCATTTCAGCTTTTCATCACCAGCCAAGGGCTTTGATTTTACATATGAAAAAGTCACTGTAACAGAGGTTATTAGGTTGTTGTACAATCCTTTAAATTACCTTGGGACAACGGGAACGGAGAAGACTCTGAAACTTAGAGCTCTTTGGTCTCTCTTGTCCCTTGGTCTCCTCTGTCCCTCTGACTGGAAGGATGAAAGATGGCTATCAGAGTAGCCACCTCCTAATTTCCCACATGACTACAGGACTTTATTACTCCTCTCTCTCCTTTGCCCCTCATTTCCAGCTTCTTTTCATGTTTTGGCTTCCCCCATTGGATTTTGAGCCTCTTGGGGGCAGGGGCTATCTTTCTGCCTTTCCTTATATCCCCTGCAAGGTATCTGGCACATAGTGTGTAGGCACTTAACAAATGTTTATTGACTGACTGATCTCTGTCAGGTGACCAGTTCTGTCTTATCTTTACCCAAATTAGATTACAGGTGTGTGTGTGTGTGTGTGTGTGTGTGATAGATGTGGAGGTGAGGTAGAAAATTAATAATAATAAAAGCTAACATTTATTTAGCATGTTAGGATGTGCAAAGCATTTTAAAGATATTATCTCATTTGATTTGAAAAGAATTATGCAGTAAAAGACCCTCTTTCTTCTGTATAGGCAGATCTTCTGCCTGGGTAACTAAGCAACTTCTCTTCTCCTCTAATTACAATATGAATGATTAGCTAGAGCGAGCAGCTTGAATTGGAGAAAATATTTATTTGAATCCTGCTTCTCATGCTTACTTTCTCTGTATCCATGGGTAAGTCTCTTAACCTTGCCACTCTTATAGTTCCTTGAGGTCAGAGACAATTTTCATCATTGTTTTTATATTCTCAGCATCCAGCATTGTAAGTACTTAATAAATACTAATTAAATTGATTTGAGTCTCACTTTTCTCATCTATAAAGTAGGAGTAAAAATCATTTTGACTATCATAAATACCCAAATTAGCCACAAAGGACATATGAAGGAAGACGCTATCTGTACCCAGAGAAAGAACTGATAAATAGAAGTATTTATAAAATGATTTTACATATATAATACATACACATACATACATCTTTGTGTCTAATGGTAGCTATCTCTAAGGAGGGGGGAGAAAAAAAGAAAAAAGAAATTTACATGATAACTATTATATATTTAAAAGGAAGAGCAAGTTGTACATAATAGACGTGCAGTTTCATGTACAATCTTTTTTATTCTACTATATTATAGACATGCTTGTTTTATTTCATAAATTAAAAATAAATATGTTTTTAAAAGTTATTGGCATCTAGCTCTCTGAGATTCCTGGGGGAACCAAGGACAAAGAGAATCATAGAAATTTGAGAGAGCTACCAGAAATGTATAGACATACCTTTCTTGGAGTCCCTAGGTTTCTGTTTCCTTTGTCCTTGGAGGGAATTCCAAACCACAATTTTGTTTTTCTCTTCTTGCCTTAGAGCACTTGCTTTTAAAAGAAAGTTCAATTAATTTATTTCAATTAGCATAAAGAAATTTTCTCACTCCCACCATTAAAAAAGAAAAAAAAACTTTTATAAACAAATATACATAGTCAAACAAAACAAATTCCCAAATTGACTATACCTCAAAATATTTCTTTTTCCATACTTGAGTCCATTGCCTCTCTGTCAGAGAGAGGTAGCATGTTTCTTCATCCCTCCTATGGAATCATGGTAGGTGACTGTATCGATCAGCGTTCTTGAGCCTTTCAAAGTTGGTTATCTTCATAATGTTGTTCTTCTGCTTTGTATTAGTTTATTCAAGTCTTCTCAGATTTCTCTCTAGCCAGCTCTTTCGTCAGTTATTATGGAATAATAGACCTAGCACTGGTATTGCCGGGTCAAGCAGTATGTGTGTGTGTAAAATTATACTATGTATATATGTATATGTAAAATACCACAACTGTACACACACATATACACCTATAGAAACACACATTTATACTTATACACATATATAATATTAACTTTGGGGGTATAGTTCCAACATACATATGTGTATATGTATATACATACGTATACATACATGTGTGTGAACACATAAACACATATATGTATATGAAATATGTGTGTATATTTTATTAACTTTGGGGATATCATTCTGACACACATGCATACACACATATATAAACATGCATATATACTTATACACACACACATATATACATATATATATGTATGTATGTATGTATGTATGTATGTATGTATGTATGTGTAGTTTATTAACTTTGGGGGTATAGTTCCAAATTTCTTTCCAGAACAGCTGGACCAATGCACAACTCAATCAATAGTGCATTCACGTTCCTGTTTTCCTAAAGGTTCTCCAATATTTGTCATTTTCCTTTTTTTTTAAACTTTGACAATCTGATGGGTAGGAGGTAGAACCTCAGAGTTGCTTTAATTTGCATTTCTCTAATTATTAGTTATTTGGAGTATTTTTTCATATGACCATTTATAGCTAATTAGAAGGGTAACAGGTAATTAGGAAAATATCTTTACAGCAGTTTTTTTCCGCTAAAATCTCATTTCCAAGATATATAAGGAACTGATTCAAATTTATTAAAACAAGAGGCACTCCCCAGTTGACAAATTAAGCACTTGCTGAAAAAGCACCCACTCCTTTTAAACCTGCCCAATCCTTTTTCTTTTCTGTTCCCTTCAAATCGTCTTGGAGAGGAAGGGCTCAGAGAGGGAGGAAAACAAACAACTCAAGCTGCAGTAGCATGGAAGCTTGTTATATTATGGTTCATCTGAGTTTCTTAAGTTATTTAATTGTATTAATAAACTACTGGCCATTGATTATGAATTAAAGATTCCTATGAGTTGGGGGTAATAACTGAAGAGGTCAATATATTCTATGAAAAATGAAGACTCAATGAGTTGAGGGCCTATTTCACATTCTTGTTCATTTTGATCATATTCCAGACCATACCTTCCAGACTTCCATTGAACCTGGCCCTAACTTAGCAATTTGCCAATCAAGAGAGCTAGAACAGTGGGTAATTGGAGCACCATCTGGTGACCAAAAGATAAGTTGCACTCCCTTTGTTAAGTCACTGAGAGATCTTGTGATATCTTGCTGCCTTGGCAAGCAGAGGAAGGATCCAGGGCTGGCTATAGTCACTACCAAGTGTAGATTTTTTTTTTGGCAGGGCAATTGGGGTTAAGTGACTTGCCCAAGGTCACACAGCTAGCACATGTGTCAAGTGTCTGAGGCTGGATTTGAACCCTGACTCCAGGGCTGGTGCTCTACTCACACTAAGTATAGATTTTAACCCTTCAGCCAGGGATGTATTGGAGCTGGCCTATAAGGGCTGAGTGGACTGTTAAATTTTCAGGGTAAGCACTTACACTTTAGAAATCAGCAAATGCTACAAATCAAGGCTTGATTTATTGTTTTGCTAATTGCTTAGGTTTTAGAAAGAAGTGAAGAAAATCAACAACGTGAATCCAACTTGAAAGTGTATGCTGTATACATTTTTTTCAGATGGCTGGTTTGTTAAACATTTACCAGCACACTCCTGACTACAGCCAAAAGTCAACACCAACACCTCTATCACACTATAATATTAATTCACAGAACTGTTGTGAGGTTCAAATAATAAAATGCATTTGCAACAGTAAACTCATAAACATGAATTACTATTATTCTTGTAATATCATCATTCAATATTCTTCCAGACCCGTTGTGTGGCTTTGAGTCATATAATATTATTCAATCCTGAAGAACTGAGACTGAGTATCATTCAAAGGCAGTAGAGAGACTCATGATGAGTGTAAGAGGACCATAATATTTTACAGGCAAGGAATCAGGAAGGAGAAGCAAAGGAGGACATTAAAAGAAATATGTGAGAGGAAAAAAAAAAAGATGAACTGGTTGTGTGGCAAGAGCTAAGAATAGCTTAAGGACAGGCCATATGCGCTATCAAAATCTTCACTACGCTGAGAAAAAGGGAGGAAGGCCACCTAGGATGTCTGGTGCGCCCCCTGTGGCAAACTCATGAAAAAATATTGAGAAGAGTTGGGAAGGGTGGTGAGGCCTTGACAGAACACCCACACCAGTGAGATCATCTGTTCCTTTAGGGATTGGATTATTCATATAGTGAGCCCTACTGAGAGACAGAGTGTCTGTTGTTGTGTTTACTAGCTAATCTAAGCTAGACATTGACCTGGAAATGGAAATAAAGGATAAATATGTTAGAAAGGAAAGCAGTAGTTGAATGCAAAACTAAGGAATGTCTCTGGGAAGCAATGGATTTCCTAGAGCAATTCAGAAAACGGAAAATAGGTTGTTTGGTGATTCAAAAGAAAGTCCAGCTTTCAGTTTGCTTGGTTTTTGTAATATGACTACAACCTAATTCACATGTATGCCTGACAACTTTCTCTTTTGCTTTCGTACTGTATAAAACCAGCCATAGTGTTGGAGAAAATATGGTACAGGTAAAAGAGTAATAGGAGTGATAGGAAATGGTTTCAAATCCTGCATCTGTCAATTACTACCTAGGCACTTAATGGTCGTAATTCCTCATCTGAAAATAAGAACTTGAATGACATGGCCTCTAAGATCCTTCCTGTCTTTAAGTCTATAATCCAATTAATTAAAACCAAAATATTCAATAGTTTACATGTTCATCATAAAAAAAAAGAGGAAATGACTCACTGTTTAAAAAAAGCGGGGGTTAAGAACCCTGAATAATTAAATCATTTTTATAATATTATCCTAAAATTAATCATTAGTCATTTGCCAATTATAAGCATATGTGAAATGTGGACCGAAATACTAAAAACTCTTCCACAGTCATAACAAACCTTCTCTAAAAGAAAAAAAAATAGTTGCCCCATGTAGTGCAGCATCAGGCATAAAAGCTAATCTTTCCATTTTTCCTAGGGTTATTTATTAGTATGTATTACATGCTAATCGTATTCTCAGCACCATACAAAGTAAACAACCTCTTATGCCTCATTTTTATGGCTCCTGTGGCTCACTGCTTCTTGGAAATACCCTAATATAGCAGCCAGATCAGCTCCGGTGTCTGTGCTCAGCAATAAGATCGGAGGATCAAGTTGCAGGCTCACCTTAAAATCATTTCCTTTTTTATCTGTTGAGGTTGAATTTCCAACAATATTTTTCATGTCTTTCTTTAGGAGATGATCATTTAGGGTCACAGGATCAAAGACCCAGAGCTGGAAGGGTCCTCAGATATGGCATCTAGTTCAACCCCTAATGAGGCCCAGAGAGGTTAGTGACTTGGCTGAGGTCAAGCCTTACTCACCTTACAGACACAGTAAAGAGTCAAAGGTGGGATTCGAGCCTGTGCCCTCTGACCACAGTTCCATTGCTCTTTCCACAATACCACAAAAAGTTCAATAATTATTTCTGGGTTGGAGAAAATGATCCTCAATAATTTTCAGTTCATGCTTTGGAGAATGGGAATTTATTATCCCAAGTAATAATCATTATTGATATAATGCATAAAGTTTTACAAAGTAATTTACAATCATATTCTGATTTATTCTATAGAACAGCCCTGTGAAACATAGGTAACATAAACATTATTTTCTCCATTTCACAGATCAGCAAATGGAGGCAGAGAGGTAAGTCAGATCACATAGGCAGGAAATGTTAGAAGTGGCATTCAGAACCAGGTTATCCTGAATACAAGCCCACTGTAGTGGCCAAAATCTCCAATAAATTATATGAATTGTACTAAAGCTTTTGGAACATACAATATACATATATGTCCATACAAATAGATATATGTGCATATATTCGTATATACATGTATATGTGTAGATTACAACTGATTGTGCCCATGAGCCTCTGAATTATGCTATCAAGACAGGCTACAAATATTATGTTCCCATTACTGTGGACACTTCCTCCGACGATGCAGGTCAGACCTTCCTAAGCCTTCTCATGCTGGCTGATTCTTGTCTAAGTCCTATGACTATGCAATCTTAGAAACATTAGAGGTAATCCAGTCCAGTGAAGGCAACTCAAATAGAAATTGACT
This sequence comes from Phalanger gymnotis, assembly GCA_028646595.1. NCBI lineage: Eukaryota > Metazoa > Chordata > Mammalia > Diprotodontia > Phalangeridae > Phalanger > Phalanger gymnotis. The sequence goes on from CM053623.1 coordinate 191,333,085, forward strand.
TCATATCAACTAAAAACTACAAAAGTAAACAGTATCTATGGTGTACTGTATTTGTATTTATTTTGTTAAATATTTACCAATGACATTTTAATCTTGTTCAGGCCTCACTCCCGAAATTTGGTAGACCACAGGTGGGCAATGAGTTTGGTGACTCTGATCTAATCCAATCCTGTCTTTTTTACATCTGAGGAAACTGAGTCCCAGAAAGGTTAGATTATTTGTCTATAGTTACATAAGTAGAAAGTGGCAGAGCTGGAATTTGGTACACAGTTCCTCTGACATTAAACTCAAAGTTCCACTTAATGTGCTGGAGACCTTCTTCTATTGGTTATCCAAAAGTTTTGCCACCTGACTGGCCCGCCTTCTTCACGCTCTTATATAGCACTTTATATATCTCCAGTAGTGTCTTTTACACTGATTCTCACATATAATATTTGGTACCTACTCATGTCTATAGTGTGCCTCTCCATTACCTACTGAATGACTCACAACTTTAGTGGTTTGGCAGCTAGGGCATGCCACGCCTTGTAGTCATAGACCATCACTGGAAGATTATCATTGCTAAAAAGGTGGGCCTTTATTTCAGGGAAAAATTTATTGTCATTAAGAACACTATTTTATTTCCCAAAGGAAATACCTTCTCTTTTCTCCTTCTGTCCAGTTCCGGACCTACCTAGATCATCGTTTGTCCAACAGCATCTAGAGAATATGCGTATAATAATGGACAGATTGTTTAAACAATAGACATTCTGCAGTGGCGTGGTTTTTTCCTATGTGAATAGTTAAGCTGAACTCTTTTGAATGATTAGAGATGTGATTGAAGAGGCTCTGCAGTGTTCCTGGGCTTAATGTAATCAGCATGTCAGCCACAGACAGGAACATCTAGAGGGCCTCATCATCTTAAGGGAATCCTTCTTTCATTTAGACTCTGTGCTGGACATTCTCCATTGTGTTTGCAGATATCTTGGATAAATATATATCTCCCTATTATTAATAAACATAGCATAGTCAACAAAGTTATTTCAGGTCTTATATCCCCCAGGAATATTTTATGATTTTAATATATGCATAAAGGACACCTTATTGGAAAAGAGTCTTTAATATAGCATTTTGCTCCGGTGGATCAAATGCTTTTTATTATCAACAAACGGGCACAGTGAGACGTTTGATTCTATGTCTTTTTTTTAATTTGCATGAGCCTGCATGTTTCTCTCTTTTTATAACTTCCTCAAGGATGTCCTAGGTTGATATATAGGTTATGCTGATAAATTTTTTGTTGAGATGGGAAAGTAGGTACCATATGGGTTGGTAGTTATCGCTATTTTCTTAGTCACATATTTTTGGTATCAATAAAGTCCAAGGTTTTGTCTAAGTTATTGGTAACCTCCCTTATTTCAGATATGTTAAAGAATCCACCCCTCAGGGCCCTCAGAATTGTGCCAGCTCCAGTATAGACCTTCTTTATGTATGATTAGCCTAGTTCAACTGCTCTTTCCATCTTCGTTCCCTTTTATACCATTTCTACTTCATCCTACGGCATAATGCCGAATCTAAATATGGTCACTCCGCTGTCATTGGTGACCAAAATATTTTGTTAAAAAAATCTTTGTAGACCTTTTCCATTTTTTGTCTGTTTTTTGTCTTTTTTAAAGCTTCGTCCTTTCAGTTTCCTGGGGATGAGTTGGTTCAAGCTTTTTAAAACCTGCTTTTCCACTGGCTTTTTCTCATTTCTTATCCTCCTTGGCATCTCTACAGTTCTTGTTGTTCACCATTCCCTTTGGAAAATGAGGAATGAGAACAGACTATTAGATTTAGCAATCAGGAGGTATCTAGAAAGCTTAGAGAGCTCTTTCAGTTGAGTAATGAGGTACCGAGGGATTGGGAGGTAAGGAAGAGGAGGCAATGAGTTTATTAGAATGTTATTCAGTAGCATGACATTTATTGGTCAGTGGTTGTGGAACTCATGTTTGGAGTGCTATATGGCTAAATAAATATTGGTGGATGACATAAAAACACTTCTGTTACTTTGCCACTGTTACTGCAAATGTGAGAGGAGGTCGTATAAGGTTAGAGGTCATTTTGGATTTTTCCTGTGTTTCAAGAGTTGCCAGTGTCAAAGAATCCATCACCAACTGGCCATCTCACTGGTGATGAGTCTTTCCAAACTAAGCTAGTTTAGCATAGAGGCTGGCCAGGCCCTGGTAGTTGAAGGCCACAGGAGATGTTAACCTTCATCAATCCCTGTGCTTCACCTGCCCTCACAGTTTGCCCTGAGACTGTCGCTGTAGACTTGTCTGCCTCCACGATAGGGTCGCTAGCATCTTCAGTGCTCCAATTGCATCTCATATTCAGAGTTCTGAGGAATAATTCTATTTTTGGCTCATGTCTCCCTAGCATAAGGGAAAGAATCAAGAAGGGGTATCTAGAGTACAAACATGAATCAGAACCACTTTTATTTCCATCCGGAAAGGGGATGCTGAACAAGAAAGAATTATAGAATGATTACAATCTGTTGAGAGGTTGACATTCATGCTTTAGGGGTGGGATGTTTGCTGCAATGCTGCTTGTTAGCTCTTTTAAGATTTCCCTCTCTTATAATTCCGTCCTCTCTCTGTCTCTGTCTCTGCCCCTCTCTCTCTGTGTCTCTGTCTCTGTGTCTGTCTGTCTCTTTCTGTCTCTGTCTCTATTTCTGTCCCTCTACCTCTGTGTCTCTTTCTGGCTCTCTATCTCTGCCTCTTTCTCTCTGTCTCTGTCTCCCTCTCTGTGTGTGTCTCTCTGTGTGTATCTGTCTCTCTGTCTGTCTGTCTGTCTCTCTCTCTCTGTCTCCCTCTTTCCCTCCCAGCACATCTGCTGCGTTTCTTCCTGGAGGGCAGGGTGAGAAATACCACCTATTTTTCAAGATCCCATAAGGCCCACTACCAAAGAAAAGAAGACATAGGCAGGCACGGTCCCATCCCAGTCACACACCGGATTACCTAAGAGGCTCATGGGGCCAATCCAGAGGAGGAGTGTGGGGCAATAAACTCAGAGCATCATCCTCATACCTTGAGGAGGCAGGAAGGAGAGGCCGTAGGTGGAAGCAGACAGAAGTCATCTGTGCCTGCTCTTAAGAGGTATGAGGGTGGGTTGAGGTGCTCCTTCATACAAACATAAGGAAAGCAGACAGGGTTGCCTTTTGTTTCTGTTTTTTTTTTCTTCTTTATGTTGTCAGAATCATGCTGGAAGTCTTTCTGGAATGACATAATCTCCCAGAGCTTGTCCTCTCTTGACAGAGCTTTGGAGAACCTAGGGTCACCTCTATGTCAAAATGAGGCCTTGGACTATGCCTTTGTGGGTTGCTAATTGGTGACAAGCTTCTATTTGAATTCCATGATACAAAGTTACTTTTTATTATTATTGTTATTACAATTTCATTGTAACTGAGTGTCATTATCAAATAATTATTTCCCACAAATTTCATAAAGCAGAATTCCCCAGGGGCCAGAGTTCTATTAATCTATATCCAGACACTGAGCTAATTTTCTAGGTCATTTAAATGCACTAAAAGAAAGGGTTCCTAACCCCTTTGCTTAAAAAGGGAATGTGAAATTGAGAAGCTGCCTGGAGGGGAAAAGAGGAGGGGGGAAGCTTTCTATGATAAAATGAAAATGTGGGGTCTCAAGTATTTAAAAGATTAAGGAGACAAAGAGGAATTCTTATGGAAGGCTCGTCTTTGATATGGAAAATATATATATATATATATATATATATATATATATATATATATATATATTTTAAATTCCAAAACTAGGGCACTCAGATGACTAGCCTGAGGGGAGATGGAGGACTTGGCTGGGTTGGGTGGCAGATAATGGAGCTATGGTTATGGAGAGCTAAAGGGTGTTTTTTATTAACAAAAGGGACTGAAGAAAGATTAGCTTATAGCTCAAGAAGTAAAGGCCTAGCAGCTTGAAGCTAAAGCCAGATCAGAGGACCTGATTTGGGTGCAAGTACTTCACATGTAGGTGGTGCAATGGGGTAGTGGCAAGCCTTGAGTCAGGAAGACTCATTTTCCTAAATTCAAATCTGACCTCAGATACTAGCTCTGTGACCCTGGGCAAGTCACTTAACCCTGCCTCAGTTTCATTATCTGTAAAATGAGCTGGAGAAGGAAATGGCAAACCACTCTCTTTGCCAAGAAAACCCCAAATGGGGTCTTGAAGAGTCGGACAAGACTGAAATGATTGAACAACAGTTTCTGCTTAGGGAGAGCCAAGTAGTACAGTGGATCGAGCACTGGACCCCAGAGTCAGAAAGATCTGAGCTCAAACCTGGGCTCAGACACTTACTTAGCTGTGTAACTTAACCCCTATTTGCCTCAGTTCCCCATCTGTAAAATGGGGACACACTGGAGGAGATGGCATGCCATTCCAGAATCTTTGCCAAGAAAACCTCATGGACTATGTCAGGAAGTCAGACACGACTGAATGACCAAAAAACTTTCATTTAGCAGCTGTATGATCTTGAAGAAGACATTCCACTTAGAACCTTAATTTTCTCACCTGTCAAATGAAGATAATATTTTCATCACCTACCTCACTCTGCTGTGAGACTCTGCTAAGACACAATACATAGAGTAGTTTGTAACCTTGACATGCTGTATAAATGCAAACTATTGTTATGTATTCAGTACTTTTTAAAAAAAAATCCCAGATCCATTCATGGGCATCACAACCCCTCTCCTCCTTAAGAGGTGATCTTATTGGGTTCCTAAAATCCCTTTCCATTGATCTGAAAGGTAATTTCATTTTCACTCCTTTAAATTGTTTATAAGGTCACTTTTAATATCTAATGTACATATCCATATTTGGGCTTTATTTTGATATGTAGCGTGAGATATTGAACCGTATTTAATTTTTTTTCCAAACTGCTTCCTAGTTTTACCAGCATTTTTAAGAAATCAAACAGCAAGTCCTTCTACCCAATAAGTGGGATCTTTGGGTTTATAGAGCACTGTGTCATTGCATTCATTTGCTCCAGGATGTTGTATACCTACTTTGTTCCCTTCATAGCCCTCCATATTTTGTAACCAGTACAAAATCGCTTTAATGATTGCAGCTTTATATTACAGTTTGATATCTGGTACTGATAGATACTTCCCCTCACCTTCCATTCCACTATTTTTCATTATTAAACTTGAAATTCTTGACCTTTTGTTTCTCCACATGAATTTTGATATTATCTTTCTAGTTCTGAGAAATAATTCTTTGGCAACTTGATTATTATAGCACTGAATAAGTAAGTAAATTTAGATAGTATGTCCATTATTCGTTGTAATTGGCCATATAGGCTTTAATTACACAAACAATTGGTATTTTCCCAATTATTTAAGACTATATTTCTGCAAAGAGTGTTTTATAGTTGGACTCATGTAGCTGCTGGTTATGTATTGGTAGATACATCACCAAATATTTCATATCTTCTGAGGTTATTTTGAATAAAATTTATCTTTCTATCTCCTGTTTTTTTGTTCGTAATATATAGGAATGTTGACGATTTGTTTGAATTTATTTTGTATCCTGCAGCTTTATTGAATTTATTGTTTCAATTAATTTTAGGTCAACTCTTTAGGGTTGATAATTTTAGATCTTAAATATAAGCACTTAGCAAAAATACAAGATAATAAAAGCATAGATAACATATTAAAATAAACACATTATAAAACACGTGTTTATACTCAATTAAAAAATTGGATAATACTCTCCCACCAATGCACTCAAAATCTGAGGCAAAGAATAGGCACACACAGGAATCTAAAAAATGAAGCATGTGCTTGAGGAATAATGATATGCTTAGAGTAGCTCACAACTCTAGATCATGGGGTTGGATGTTATTGGTCTGTTCTGGAATTATATGCACCGAGTGAAATTGCTTCACTGAACATTGTTTGATTGTTAATGTTCACCATTCTTCAGCTGAACAAATCCTTTTTTCTACTGGAATTTAGCATTTGCAAACTCTTTCAGTTTACAATCACCCCTAAAAGAGTGTTTAGAAAGTGTTACATCTTAATGTGAATATATGTTCTCTTTAAGCTAGACAACTGCAAAGCTCATTAAACTGTTTCTGGGATATGCACACCAGACCAGGCAATTATTCACTCACCCAGCTGCCTCAATGTCCAATCATAATAATTCATGGTGGATCTTGTTGGCATGGTTTAAGGTTTCCTCCAACAGCATTTAGTAACTCAGGAGGAGGAAGATGGCATACATGTTGAGGATTGACTGATTCTGAATGTCAGAACGACAAGTGGGGCAATGGATTCAAGCAGGGGTGTGCTGGAGATAGCTGGGGAGAAGCAATTGTTAAATTTTCAGTGTGAGCATTTACACATCAGAAATTGGCAATTGCTACAAATCAGGGTTTGATTTTTCATCTTGTTGATTGTATAGACTTAAGACAGTAATGGAGAAAATGTTGATGTGTATTAAATTTAAAAGTGATTCGAAGGTATACTTTTTCTTCAGAAAGCCAACAGTTAAATATTTTACAAGAGCACCATTGGATTCCAGGGTGAATGAAGGACCTTGTCTCTGGACCACATCTCCCTTGAACTCGTTCACTATAGGACCAAGACTGGAAAGAGAGGAAAATGAGGCCCTAATAGAGATTGTACTCTGAGAAGAAGGAGAAGATTCATGGAGTACAGGTGAGGAGGGGAAAGGACAGTTTTGAAGCAAGAGAATAAGTGGCTGAGAGGACCAAGAAATTGTGGTTAGAAAGGGAAACTTCAGAATTCATACACAGGTAAATATATGAGAATCTTCTCTCTGCAGGAGCTAATACAAAAATAAATGATTCTAGGTTATAAAAAACCCTATAAGAAATTGTTCTTGTCTTCAGAGATCAATGGGATGGGGGTAATACAAAAAATAAAGTGTACATTTGAAAGTTAAGAAACAAATCAAGTATTGGTTTCTGAAGACATAAAAAATGCTTGTTAACTGATTTTATTGTCATCCCACCCCAACCCCTATCCCATTGGTCTCTGAAGACAAGCCAGCTAGGTGACACAGTGGATAGAGGGCCAAGCCTGGAGTCAGGAAGACTCATCTTCATGAGTTCAAATCTGGCCTCAGATATGTACTAGCTGTGTGACTCTGGGCAAGTCAGTTAACCCTGTTTGCCTCAGTTCCTCATCTGTAATAATGAGCTGGAGAAAGAAATGACAAACTACTCCAATATCTTTGCCAAGAAAACCTCAAATGGTATCACAAGGAGTCAGACATGACTGAAACAACAACACCCAACATGGGCCAAGTACTGTGTTAAAAGAATAGGATAGGAGAAAAAGGATTGAAACAAAAAGTCAGATTTGCAAGGAGTATATACATATATATGTATATATACATATATATACACATCTACACATACACATACATATAGATGTACACATTCATATACATATACATATATGTGTGTATTCATGCACACACACACCACATACATATATATGTATGTATGTATGTATGTATGTATGTATGTATGTATGTATGTATGGGGAGAGAGAGAGAGAGAATAAATATAAATAACTATAAAGTAAGCCAGCAGTCAGCAGTGTATAGCAGGTCAAGAACTGGTCACAAAGTCAGCAAGACCAGTGTTCGAGAACAACATCTGACACAAGCTGGTTGTGTGACCTTATGTAAGTCAGATAACCTGAAAACTCTCAAGGGAAGAGAACAGTAACATCTAAATCAGAAGAGAGAGTTTCTTCCCTGGCAGTTCCCTACACTGGTGAAATCACAGATGGATAATAACCTTGGATGTTGGGGGGGGGGTAAATAGATAAAGGAGCATATTCCAGAAGAGGGAAATAGTTTATGTGCTCAGTTGTGGAAACATGCACTTGAGCAATGGTATGGAAATTACTGTCTGGTGCGAAGAAGGGCAAATGTGACCTTAATGACATGGTGACAATGAACTTGAATTTCAGACACTTGGGATAAAATCCAACCATAATGACACTTCACCACTTCCATATGCTTTATGAAGCCTATATAAAATAAGCTACAATATGTTTCTCAGTCCTAGGTAATTTCTGCATGTATAGTTGTCTAGCAAGCCCAAAAAGGTTCACTGACAAAGGGAAGGAAAGAAAAAAGGAAGGGAAAGACCAAGTTTGGCTATTTTAGAAGTTCAGACACATTAGCCATGCTCATTCAACACAACGTTAGGCCATGTGGCTAATATGCCTATCTTAACATATTTTCCTTCTCACTGCAAATACTAAAGTTTTTTTCCCTAGCCTATTGATATGAAAAGAAATTATAAGAAGTGAATCAGTGGGGAGAATTTTCATTCAATGTCTAAGAAAAACCTTTTTTTTATGCAATATACTGAATTAATTATTTTTATTTATACTTTTCCCGACTCTTGCGTGAACAGTGGTTCAACTATACAGAGCATGCAGAGCTTCCAAAAGGAAATCTTGGGAATGAAAACTCCAGAGAGTTTTATTCTTCTCGCCCCTCCACCCCCCAAAAAAAAGCTGTGGAATCTTAGATCACTAACCAGTCAAGTTTATAGGATTTTTTTTTTAAAGGGGAAGAATGTGGTAGATGGTGCCCTCTACTGGTTAATAAAGAGTTCATCTCATGCCATTTACCACAATGTGGCCAAAGAACAGAGAGAACTGATAAGGGAAAAGTATTTAGAATGAATCGAAAAGTAAATGTGCAAGAGTGATAATAACCCCTGGAAGAATGATGGCCAGTAATAGGCAAGACCTAGCATTTTTAGACAATTTTGGTCAAATTCCAGCATTCATATGCACTAGTCTCCTGGCTTTCAGAAATGAGATTTTATTTTTCATCTGCCAATTACACATGTGGTTTGTTTATTACAAAACAGGTAGTAGCTATGGAAGAACTGAGTAGTTACTCTATAGATTTTGTATTTACTAACATGTGTACATGTTATTTCCTCTAATAGACTATCTAGTGTCCTTGTGGGAAGCGTAAGTTCTATTTTTCTTCTATTTCATTTTTGTCTTCCTCAATACTTAGTTCAGTCCTTGATACACAATAGGCACTCAAATGCTTGTTGAGCGAATGAGTGAGTGAATTAATTTAGGTAGCTAGATAATCCAGATGATGCAGAATATACTCATGGAACGCATGAGTGGCAAGTGTCCTCATGTAAGTTTTATAAGATATAGACTTGAAAAATCTCTTAGAAATCATCTACTCTACCCCCATTTATATTTTACACATGAAGAAACTGAGGCTCAGATAATTTAAGTGATTTTCCCAAGAATAAATACACAGGCATAAAATAGCAGAGTTGAGGTCCAATCCAAGATCAGATTCCAAAATCAAATGCTTTTTACTTTATGACATGTATAGTCCAATCTCTGTGAAACTTGAATCTCTTGTTTGACCTCACCAGTGAGTTATCTTTTTCAGTCTGTGTTCAAAAGCCTCTAGGATTTCCTTCCAAAGCATCCCATGCCATTTTTAGAATGCTCCAATTCTTAGGAAGTTCTTCCTTATATTAAGTCTAAATCTGCTTCCTTGTGACTTCTACCTAGTTCCTATCCCCATTCCCCTATCCTTGGGCCAAGCCGAATAATTCTCTTCTCTGGGAACAACTTTAAAATGTTTGAAGAAGGTAATCATATGTTCTGATAAGCTTTTTCTTCTCCAGATTAACACACTGTCAGCTCCATTAATTACTAAGCAGGTATCTTCTGATGCCTCAAAGTTCTGGTTTGGCTGTATATGTTCTATTTGAATAGACTAGAGAGGCTAAGCTATGTGTGGGCCTCCAATGTCTTCAAAATGAGGGTGGGGGGAGAAAGGAGACAGTTTCTGTTGCAGTTAATCATTCAAATGGGATGTCTAGGAAGAGTTACAGGAGCCTAGAGGGAAGGCTTAACCAGTTCTTCCTCCATAAAGTGCAACAGTGTTAATATCAAATTTCAGCTACAGAATGGAAAAGTGGAAGGTAGACCCAAATGTTGGTGCCTTGGACATGGTTATTCAGTGTTTCCTCCACTTAACAAGACAGTGGTTTTCAAAAATTCTTTCCCATTAGGTGGAAGGCAGTTTGGCTAAACTTGAACTACAAGGGAAATATCACCAGAAAAATTACTGTTTTATCAAATATTTCTGGATAACAAAGGTGTCTAAGTCTCCACTAACAATCCATTTCTTCCACGAATATTTGATACAAGAAAGTGCCAATAAAACTAAGTAATTTGAACAGTCCATTCAATAAACTATGTCTTGGAGTTCATGGCTAGATTTAACCTGCAAACAGTCTGAACACAATGATTTCAGAAGAGTTATGTGCTCCTTGAAGTGACAAAAAAGAAAAGGATGAGATTAGGATCGTTCTGCACATGTAAGCTGGCAGGCTTTATTGGTGTTTCAACACAAATTAGTCACAATAAAAAACACTTATTTTTAAAGAACTGCTAAAGACCCAGTTGTTTCTTCAGTACACAACTGCCTGTGTCTTTTGCTTTGTTTTTAAGTAAGAAGGGCTCAAAGCATTGCTATTTATTTCTTGGGCTCAGAGTAAATGCTACCTACTGTGAAATTTAAATACTAAGCAAGGTCAGAGCATCCTGCTCTGATCATAGACATTCGTCTGGAAGCCAGTCGCCACTACTGTTCTAACTTGATTCTTATGGTGGTTTAAGGTTGAAAAAGAACTAAATGAGTCACCAAAGCAGTTAGTTCTCCCAACTTCTTAATTTTTCCAGAGGAAGGCTTCCACCCTAGCATCTGGGGTGGGGGTGCAGATGGGGGATGGAGAGAGTGATGGAATTTCTGAACTGGGCCTCCAAGGTTTGAGCCCAGGTTTTTCAGGACACACAGATGGAATAATGAGTTCTCATCAGAATTCTGAAACATTCCTAGGACTTCTGTATTTAATGGAATACATTTCCCCCAATTGTTTTCCATAAACACTTGCAAAATCCCCATGTATATCAATGGGATTTATCTTTTGGAGCTGGGAAAGGTGAGTTTCACCAGTCTTAAATGAACTCCAGTCCCCAGAGACTTGAGTTTAATTTGAAAACATTCTCTCTTCAGAGAGGCTAAATCTGGCAAAAGACACTCTTCTCTTCATAAGCTGTCCTTGGGGGTAAGAGTTAGGAGTTGGGGGGAGGGGTCTTTGTGCATTGTCAGTGAGAGCCTCAGTGGAGGATAGGATATCTGGAAAAGTGAATATTGTAACCACAGAAAAAGCCATTACTAGGAATTTTAAAACAGATCCATTAAGTCGAGGTATTCAGTTGTAAGACTCTTTGGATTGGATGGACTAGGCTAATTTATATTCAAGAAGTCACTCCATCCATCCGCGATTTATATTGTTGCCTTTGATATTAATGTATATGTCAGTCACCAACCTGGTTTGGTATTGTCCCCGCAGAGGGGAATTTTAGCAAAACATCATGTTCATAAGAATACAGCATATAGCTAATGAATTGTCACTAAATGTGGGCCTCATTTCCATCCCATCCCGTTGTTCAGCACTCCCTGGGTTTCAAACAGCCATCTTGTTTTCATTAATTACATCAGCTCTGCTTTTGTTATGTCTTGATGGAGAAGAGAAAAGAAAGTTTCCATTATTCCACTTGGAGCCCATGGAATGCAGCAGCTGCTGTGTTTTGCAAACATTCAACAGTATCTTAGAAGCCCTGTTTGGCCGGTGTGGGCTTCTGCTTTGGGACGCTTGGGTACATCTTTTTGTGAGCTTTCCTGGGTATATGAATTTCATGTCTGGTCTTTCCCTTTCCATTCTTTGTCCTAAGCCTGTTCCCACTCCCTCTGCCACCTGGCTTTAATTTCCTAACCTAATTATTTTCAAAAAATAACTAAAATAGCTAAAAAGCTTCCAAAGTTGGCACATTAAGACACGATGTTGACCCATTTTGCCAGATCATGATTTGACTATCCTACTGTTGTTTTTGGCCACATTCTTGCTGCTATTTACCTACAATGGGGTGGTAGTGGTAGTAGTAGAAGGAGTAGTAGTAGTAGTAGTAGTAGTAGTAGCAGTAGTAGTAGTAGTAGTAATAGATAGTGGTACTAGTAGTATTTACAGTTATAATATCTAACATTTTAATAATACTTTAAAGTTTGCAAAGTTTTTCATTTATCATATCATTTGACCCTCACAACCACCCTGGGAGATGGAGATATAAATTTAAGGGTGCAAAGTTTGAATGACTCATCCTAGATAAAAGCTAGTGTCAGAGGCAGGATTTGAATTCGGACATTCCCAGCTTCAAATCCAATGCTATCCACTGTATGACCTAGTCACCTCTTGTATACCATGCTTACATTCCAGCAGCTCAGACTCTCTTCTGTTCCATTTGTCTGTCCCTGACAGTACTGGAGAAGCCTGTGCCTTCTGAATTGGAAGGAAGTCATGCCAGATCCCAGGCAATCAGGGAGAATGGCCAAGGAAGACCACTTTGGAAAGGAGATGAAGTCAGAGAGACCGGATGGGGATCACTTGGGATATGTCAGCTGGGGAAATGAATTGTAGTTTCTTTTCCAATTGATCATTCTTTTTTTCTCTTTTTTCTTTTTTGGTAGGGGGGAAGGCAGGGCAATTGGGGTTAAGTGACTTGCCCAAGGTCACACAGCTAGTAAACATGTTGAGTGTCTGAGGCTGGATTTGAACTCAGGTCTTCCTGACTCCCAGGGTGGATGCTCTACTCATTGCACCATCTACCTGCCCCCCAATTGATTATTCTTGCTAATTAGGTGCTAAGTTCAGGTATTCTAGGATGTTGTAGTATAAACGTTGTTGGTACCCTCTGAATTTCTGTGCCTTGGGATAAAACCTCTGTTGCTACTACCTTTGTTATGGCTCTGAATTGTGAATATATTAGGCAGATATTCTATGAAATATGCTTTTTCATGCTATATGATTGTATTTCAATTCATTATCTGTAATGGACCCAACCAATGTACCAGAAGTCTTCCTCTGCTTCTTGTAATATTTTCCTGGATACTGCTTTTTAATGCATAGGTTATATATCTGTTACCTCTGTGTCATTAGAGCAGCTAGCTACCCTTCCTTATCATACATATACATAAATACACACGTACATATACATACCTACCTACATATATGTATGTATACACATATATATGTATGTATGTATTATGTATATATGTGTATAAAACTAGGAATTCTGACACCCAGAAGCAATCCAGCTGGTGGGGGGTGGTAGAGATAGAGATGGTCCACCCCAGTGGGGTGCTTTTGTGTCAGAAGAGGGGACGGCTTGTGCCCTATAAAGTCTGCCCCAATCTCATGTGGCATTACTTACATCCTTTGATCCTTGAAAAAAAGAAGTGGAGTTTATAGGTAGTATAGGCTTAGATCTGAATACAGGAGAGGCAGAACAGTATGAAACACAGAGCTAGCAGAAGACAGACATGGTACCAGCGGGGTAGAGACCACTGCAGGCAGGAAATATGCCCCGTCAATGTTAACACACAGGGGCAAAGCTCTGGCTGCCCCATGCTAGTTATGATTTGGGTTATACACATGTTTTTAATACCATTTCTCGCATACAAGTTATTATTGGTAGTGTAATTTGGACTATTTAAACCTGCTATGAATCTTTCCATTGTCCTTTGCATCAACTACTGTTGTGATTCTTCTGAAGTGATGGTGTTGCATGACTCCCCATCATATAACATCATCCAGAAAATATAGAGGTAAAAGTTAGGTGTTTGTAGAAATTGAGTCTTTTCAGTCATGTCTGATTTTTGTGACTCCATTTTTGGGTTTTCTTAACCAAGATATTATAGTGGTTTGCCATTTCTTTCTCCAGGTCATTTTACAGGTCAGGAAACTGAGGCAAAGAGAAGTTAAGTGACTTGCCCAATGTCACCTAGCTACTAAGTGTCTAAGGCCAGATTGGACTCATAAAAATGAGTCTCCCTGATTCCAAGCCCAATGCTCTATCCACCATGCCACCTAGCTGACCGAGGTTGAGTTTACTGAAGAGAAAATGCCAGTCAATTTCAAAGCAAGGGGAATTGTACAATGACCGGCCTGCCTCTCTATACTTTTTGAGGGTCCTTAACAACCCATCCTCCATGCAAGTTTATTCTCACTCTAGTCTCTGGGGCCTTATACCATCAGAATTGAAGCTATAGGGATTATCAGTCAGTCATCCTTACTTCTGATCCTACATTGCTCTATTCTAATAACTTTGTGCCCTATTAAGCTGTATGTCAGTTGTGTGTTTGATAAGCATGACTTTTATGTTCTCATAGTGCTAAAATTTGTGAAGGAGACAGACCCCTGTGCCACTCCATTAAGGACTCCTTCTGAGTTGACGCTGGCCGCAGAATCTTTAACACGTCACTCATTTCTCTTCATTTATAGTTGAGACTCTACTGACCAGCACTATTATCTGGTTCATACTTTGCCTTCTCATTCTCCAGAACAGTGGAGTCAAACTCAAATAGAAATGGAGGAACAAAACCATGTAGAAGGATTTCTGCAGGCCACATGTTGACTTAGAAAACTTTATATGATTTTTTATATTTCTTTTTTATTAATATATCAGTCCATCGAAATCAAATAGGACTTATATTTTTTTTTGAGGAGGGAAGGCAAGGCAATTGGGGTTAAGTGACTTGCCAAAGGTCACAAAGCTAGTAAGTGTGTCAAGTGTCTGAGGCCAGATTGGAACTCAGGTCCTCCTGACTCCAGGGCCGGTGCTCTACTCATTGTGCCACCTAGCTACTCCTAAAACTTATATCTTAATCTAGTTTGGAATACACTCAAGCATGTTGTGAAACCCACAGAAGGTTGACACCTCTGCTCTAGAAGGCTATCATGACAGAAATTGTGAAATATTTCGTTGAAATCAGAGGTATCTAGGTGACACAGTGGGTAGAATGCTGGACCTAAAGTCGGGAAGTTCAGATCTGGCCTCAGACACTTACTATCTGTGTTACTTTGAGCAAGTCATTTAACCTTTTAACCATTTAACCTTAATCTGCCTCGGATTCCTGGTCTATAAGATGGCTATAATAATAGCACCAGCCTCCCAAGGTTGTCTTGGGGATGAAATGTGATAATACTTGTAAAGCACTTCACAAACTTTAAAGCAATATGCAAATGCTAGCTATTGTCAAATCAATACTACATCAAACAATTAAAACAATAATACGTGATTATTAGATCTACAATCTACCCCCAGAATTTTACTTGATTTATTAACCTACTAACCCGGTAGTCACCAGCACTCTGAAGAGAGGAAGCTCATAGTAGGAATTCTGGAAATGAAAGGGTTAAGTCTTCCAGAGCCTGTTTTCTGATCTCTTTGGTTTGGCAGTTGAGGAATTGGTAAGGGAATAGAGTGCTTGACTGATTTTTGTTGCTGTTCATTTGTGTCTGACTCTTCATGACCCCATTTGGGGTTTTCTTGCCAAAGATACTGGAGTGATTTGCCATTTCCTTCTCCAGCTCATTTTACAGATGAGGAAACTGAGGCAAAGAGAAGTTAAGTGATTCACCCAGAGTCACACAGCTAGCAAATGTCTGAGGCCACATTTGAACTCAGGTCTACCTGCCTCCAGGTTAATGCGCTATCTACTGCTTTAGCTGTTTGACTGATACATAATAGTAAATTTACAAAAATCTTTGCTCATAATAATACTGTGAGGTAGGTAGCGTGGGTATTATTGCTCCATTTTACAGTTCAGGAGACCAAGACTTAGAGAGTTTAAGTGACTTGAGCGTGGCCAAGGTCATGCAGCTAGTAAGTGTGAGAATTTACACCTAGGGATTCTGATTTCAAGTCCAGTGTGCTTTCCACCACCCCATTCTGCCTCTCAAGAAACTTGCCTCTTCATCGTGAATATGAAATAAAAACAATAGAATGTCTGAATTGCTTGGGTCTCCTATGGATTAGTCATAATAACAGAGGGCAGGACAGGAAGAGAGGGTAAGAGGGAAATTCAGTAGTAGAAAGAACTATAATTTATCTCTTCTCTTGGATAAAACAATTCTCAGATCATAACTCTTTCTTCCACAAAGATCATTTTTAAAGTGTCAAAGAAATAGACTAAAAGCAGACCTCACTTTATATCAGTGAACCTGATAATGAGGCCCTGACTGATAGCTTTGAAAAAGCCACAGGGATGAGTGGCTTCTTAGTAGGAAAAAAGTGAGCTTTAGTCAGTCATCGGTGGGCAGTGGAAGCACAGAACAGTCAACTATGACAATTCTTTTTGGCATTTTGCTCCTTTTCCAATCTCTCAGAACCTGTTCCAAGCCTCTATGTGTTTTCACTCCCTATTCTCCATTTCCAGAATCTAGAACTCATGATCCTGCCTGGGCCAAGTTTCTGCCTTATCCTTATGTTATTGCCAAATCTTTTTGGAGAAAAACTCATACTGTTATCTAACTGTTTAAAAATGTGTATATTCAATCTATGTTGAAAAGTGTTTAAAAAACATTTTTAAAGCACTCAGTTCCCTTTAAAGAGAGTTGAAGCACATTAACTCAGGATGGGCTAAGACTAAACATGTGGGTGCCAGAAACCTATCATACTCCAAGCTTAATACCCTTAAAATATTATGAGCAGAGAGCTAGGAAAAGGAGCTAAGAGCAGAAACTCACTTGGCCCACTCACAATTAAGAGACATGAATTGGAAGAATCCATTCTTCATCTTCATTGTGACTATTCAACCGTCTACCCCTTAGAACTGTCTCAAGTACTGATTTCACTTTCTTCCCTTCCCAATCTCAACTCTGTAATTGGCCAATGCAACTTCAGCTCTTGAGTTCTTTACCCGCTGGACCTATCCCCCTCCTTCCCCAATTAAGCTATTCCAAACATTCTCTCTACTCAAGTGTTGTCCATACCTTCCTTCACTCTCTTAGCAGACAACCTTGACTCCTTTGCCAAGAAAATTAATATATTTGCTATGAGTTCCTTCTTCTTCCCTTTCCTTCATCTCAAAACCCCTTGTCATCTCCTCCCAACATCCCTTCTCCCAGTTTCTTATAATGACGTGGCTCTTCTCCTTAACAAGTACAGCTTCTGTGTGTGTGTGTGTGCTTTATCTTACTCTCCCCCATGTTCTCCAATACATCTCCCTCTAAATCAGCCCATTCTACTTCTCTAACCTTTAATCTCTCTGTAATTGCTTCGTTATTACCTTACCTTGTGCCTTCAAACATGCCCAAGTCTTCCCATCTTTAAAAAACTTTCACTACTATCCCCTCAAGCTTGCATTCTATATCTTTCCTCCCCTTCTCAGGCAAAGACTTACTCATATTGTGTAAACTCATTGCCTTCTCTTCCTTTCCTGTTACTCAATCCTCAGCCCTTCTCAGTCTGGCCTATAATTTCATCCTTCAACAGCAACTGATCTCTCCAAAGTTATGAACAATCTCTTTGTTGCTAAATCTGATAGTCTTTTCACTGTTCATAGAACTGCTGTGGTTGTGTTTGCCAGTATTTTTTCTTTGTAGTTTCCCTCAGTCTGACATCTTGTATACCTTTATGCTTGGGTGTAAAAGACCAACCTTACCTTCCAGCTTCCGCTACATGACAGCGTGTATCACCTGGACAGCCAGAAACCGTGGTATTTTAGCAGTGGTGAATACCCACTTTGTGTAGAGAGCAGAAAAGCCACAAGTAGAACCAAAGTCACCTAATAGAGTCAAAGGACCTGGATTCAAATCTTGCCTCTGATACTGACTACTTTGATTACCCTGAACAAGTCACTTAATTCTTGGGGCATGAATTTCTTCATCTATAAAATGAAGGGATTGAACTAGATGGTCTCTGAGGTTTCTTCCCATTCTAGACCCACAACTCCATGATCTGTGATGCCCAAGTTTAACCTTGATTCACCACAACGCACTGTCAGAAATTTGCGCAAATCATTTTTAAGCATTTCGTTTGTCTTTGCTCCTCATGTTAATTTAAAGATTGACTATGTTATTTAAAGATGTTTATTTTTGAAATGGCCATATTTTGATGATAAAAAGTGTCTTATTTTTTAAAATTAGAGAGTGGCTATAGTAATAAAGTATATCTCTAGATATTGACAATATATCTGAAGGAGCAGTGAAAGGAGCACTAGTTCTCGGGTCAGAGGACCTCTAACATCTGCCCTCTATGTAACCTTGAGCAAGTCACCTAACTTCCTGGGGCCTCAGTTTCCTTATCTGTAAAATAAAGGAGTTAGACATTTTCCCATCAACTGCTCTATTTGGTTTCAACTCCACAAACATCAAGGCGCTATCTACCTGCTGGGTACTCTTTGACCCCACTTTTCAGTTTCGTTTTGTACCTTGTCTTCTACCCCCACCCATTAAATTGTAGGCTCTTTGAGGTCAGGGACTGCCTCAGTCCCCAGGTCCATTGGCATGAGATTATGTCCTCATTGGTAGAGATCAATGCCCCACACCTATGTGAGGGATAGGACTGAGTGGGTGAGAACTGGAGAGGGGAGAAATCCAGTATCTTTAGACTTTCTTCAAGTCTGAATCTCTTCAGGCTCTGCAATCACTTTGGGCACTTCTGATTTCCAGCTTTGAGGGAGAAGATGGATCATACCAACCTCAAGTTCCTGAAGAGAGAATAAGGTTCCAGGAAAAAGCCAGCATGAGAAGAGCTAACAATCTCCATCGTGTTCCTATCCTCAGCTTGTTATGCTAAAGATTTGGGGGATATTTTCCTTAGGTAAGACCTGTGAGTATCTCTCTCTCTGTCTCTGTGTCTCTGTCTCTGTCTCTATCTCTATCTCTGTCTCTCTCTGTCTCTCTGTCTCTCTCTGTCTCTCTGTCTCTCTCTGTCTCTCCCTCTCTCTCTCTCTCTCCCTTTCTCTCTCTCTCTCAAGCTGAGTTGCCTCTCTCCCAATGGAATAGTTCAACAACTCTATATTGTCTGGTAGCTATTCTCTTATAGATAATTTGTCTGATTTCTATTTTGCTATAAACTTGGATAAATGGATTTCTTTGCTACTTACCGTGTGTGTTCATTGTGAACCTGTTATTTGGTGGGAAGGGAGGCACGCTTTGGATATAAAGATTGGGCCCTTTCCCCATTTGAAAAAATAGTCATCAGAAGTTTAGCTTGAACTTGAAAACTACATCTAGACTAGAAATGCTTAAGGGAGAAGATAGATATAATTCTAGCCTCATATCTTCTCTTTCTGAGGGGATCTGAATAGCCAGCCTTTGGCACCTCTCCTGCTTCCCCTCCTGGAAGGGATTAAAGACTCTGTTGGAGAAGGATGGGAGGAGAGGGGGATAGAGATGTCTGTTCTGCCTCCTTTTGAGCCACGCAATGACACCTCCATGCTGTTCATTGGGAATAGCCTTCACTACACTTGTTTGTATCCCCAAAGCTGAGCACAGTGCCTAGCACATAGTAGGTACTTAATAAATGTTTATTGACCATTGACTAGGTGACCTTTGAGGTCTCTGCCAGCTCTGTGACCTGGGCTCCTTGAATAGAATAGCTTAGCTACCAAATAATTTTTAAAAAGCTCCACCTTGAAATGCAGATATATGGTCCCTAATGTGCAGAGAGGCCTTAAGAAAGATCTGCCAGACAGCTTCAATCTATGTATTGTGACCTGATCTATCATTCACTTGTTCTTGTAACTACTGTTCCCCTGACACCAGCCGCAGTCCTGGTTTTCTCGTCTTGGCTGTCATTGACCTACGGCAGTCAACCTTTCTTTGATTCATTGATTCAGCTTACCTTCGGTTCTTGACAATTTAAATTTATGGGCTTTCCCCATTGGCACCTGTTGTGTTGGGTCAGAGAATAAAATCAGGGAAGTGCTGAGCCGCCAAATGCCCCTTTGGAGCCATGGGCTTTTAGTGTTAGAAACAGAAGAGATCCCCTAGTTCAACCTGCTGATTTTACAAATGAGGAAACAGTCCAGAGAGGTTCAATGATGAAAACAAACTTGATGCAGGTCTGTATAAGTAGTTAGTGGCAGAGTGAGGATTTGAACCCATTCTTCTAATGCCAAATCCAAGGATTTCCCCACCCCACCCCCAAAGACACTAATTCCTTGGTTTCTGCAAAAGTGGAATGTAAAAGTGGTTCTGCAAAAGTGGAATGCATATTCCCCATGTCTTGCTGTTCTTGCTGTCATGCTCTCTGTCTTTATATTATGGGTAGAATTTATATTAAAATCTGCTCCTTTTATTTCAAATAGTAATTCAGTATCACTAGCAGAAAACTCTTCTTGGTCTGTTATATATGTCAAATTTGGTTCAATCAGTAGATACATTTGAAGATTTCATTCCACATACAAGTAAGGCCATACACTTATGTAGGAAAGTCCCAAATTGTAGTATTGAGACAGATGGTACAGCTTTTTACAATATAAGCAGTGATTCCCTCACCAGGCTCTTGATTCCAAACATAAAATTTAAATCTTCGAACAATGACTAGTGGTGCCGATGCGAAGTGTACTTTTAGTAATCCCAACATATCATCAAATGTCTTAGTCACAGGGACAGTTAAGAATCTTATTGCAGACTATATCTGGACTTCTCCTTCCTCTAGCCTGTCAGGAAAACAATATTCTTGGTTATGGGTTCTGTTGTATGTGTAATAATTTTAAATGAAGAACTCTTGACCTGGGCCTCCGGGAAGTAGACAACAAAGTCTGACATCAAACTCTTCACTATGCCCCAAAGTAACCATTGTAAGCCAAACTGGTTAGGTTTTGGGGTGCAGGATGTATTTAATTGTCTACAATAACATGAGGTTGAATTTATGCTGCTGTTGTTACCAGATGTTTGAATCCCGACTGGATGCCATCTTGATTAATGGAAAAGTTGTGCTGGGTTATAGTAATAAACAAGGAACGAATCAACCTCGTCTTCAACAAAGACACGACTTTTTCCATGAAACTACCATATATTAAACTCGCACCAAATCACTGTAATATATGAGAACTGAAACTCAAAGACTTCATGCCTCTAGAATTGAGTAATAGTACCCCAAGCAAACATAACCTTGTAAAACTTAGCCTTTTTCCTTGTGGTATCCTAAGCCCACTGGTGTGCCTAGCTCATAGGGGCACCGTGGTATATTCTCTAGTAAAACAGAGATAGTATCTCTGAAGTCAGAGGCTCTGGATTTTTTTTTTTTTGAGACAAACAGAGCTAAATGACTTGTCCGGCATCACACAGCTAGTAAGGAACTGGATTTGAACTTAGGTCCTCCTAACTCCAGGGCCAGTACTCTATCTACTGCTCCACCTAGCTTCTAGAGGTTCTGGATTTGATCCTATCTTTGCTGCGTATGACCTTGGACAATTCACTTAATTTCCCTGACTCTTGGTTTCACATAAAATGAGAGAGGTTTGAATTACATTGTCCCTTTCCAGTGGATTTGGAAGGAGAAAGAGAGGGAAATATAGTGGAAAGACCGTAAAATTGAAATCAGTAAACCTGGATTCAAATTCCAGTGCTGATATATACATACTGTGTCATGTTAGTTAAGACATTTCCCCTGCCTAGGTCTCAGGTTACTTATTTGTAAAATGAGTAGGCTAAGATGAGATGATCTGTAAGACTCCTTCTAGCTCTAATGCTGCAATTTGGAAAAGATCATTCCTTTTTCCTTTTGAAATTTTAACTTAAAATTTGAGTACATTTTAAATCAGACACCTTAGACTCTTGAACACATTCAGTAGTTTTAGCTACATAGTTCACTTTATGTAAAAACAACTCTGGCCTAGTTTAAATTGGTGGAACAAGATAGTTGCATGTTAGCGATAGAAAACAATTCAAAGAATTTGGTTAAGGGGCTTTCTAAAGTCCCTACAGGTTGGGCTATGGAACAAATCGTAGAGTAAAATAAATATTTAGTAGCATCCATGTAATGACAATATTTCAGTAGCAAACTTTCCCAAGAAACTTGTTTTAATGGACTGAATTATAGAAAGGACGTTAAAAAATATTCATTTTGTTGAAAGTAAATGCCAGTTTACTGGTGCATAAAAATGAAATGGCCTTTTTTCCCTGACTTGTTTATTCAAAGCAAGAACCCACTTATAAATGGAGTTCATGATTAATGTGAAGTTCTAAGGAAGAGAATATCTTGGACTACTAGCTTGAATAAATGTTTTCCAATAATTATACATTTTAGAAACAGGGTACCTATTATAAATTCAAATATTTCCTCTTTACATGTCAAGGGCTAGCTTCTTATTTCTAATATAGAAATGGTTTCCTGTCACCCAGGCACCATACAGGTATAATATAGTTTTCTTTAAAGCACTTCCTTGGCTATTCAGGTGATATAAAAACAAAAGCTAGTTTTTCCAGGTTCTTCAAGAGGTGTAATATATTTTGAAGAATTCAATAATTTAAAAAAAAAAAGATTGAACAGGAACACAACCAACTAAATTTGCATAGTAAATATTTACATTTCATTAATTCATTTCAGTGCAAAACATATCATAACAATTTTTCATTTATTCTGTATCCAAGAGGATTCTTTGTTTATTCATTTTTATTAATTTTTTCTCCCCTATGGTCATTATAGGGTTACTCGTTCTTTTGGTTCTCTTTAGCTTTGAATTATTTCTTAAGTAGCTTCCAGGATTTTTGTATTCTTTATACTTGTGGGTCTGAATTTCACTTTAATATTCCACTGCATTAATTTAGCACAGTTTTAAAACCATTATCTACTTTTGGACTTTTTTTTGCAATTGAATGTAATACTTTTAGAAAAGTCTTAGGACAAATAGACCATTGTGTTTGTTCTTTTAAAATAATAATTTCATGGTATATTTTCAATAATAGAGTTACTAAATAAAAATATACCCGTTTTCATTACTTTCATTGCCAGGTTCCATTAAATATTATTTGATGATTTTGCAATTCCACCAACAATGAATAAACATACATTTTTTCCATAGCCCTACCATTATTGCATTTAATTGCTTTTAATTATTTTGCCAATTGAAAATTGAAATGTTAAGCGATACCTCAAAGTTGTTTTAATTTGCACTTTGATAATTAGTGAGATTAAACTTTTTTCAAGTGATTATTAAAGGTTTCTGTTTCCAATTTTGAAATATGTCTGTCATTGTCCCTTGACTACTTATTAGAGGTCAAATAATTTCCAGTTATATTATTCTAATCCATCAAGTACAAAATTGTTTGAGGTTCAGAAAATACTGACCCTTGTGGATTGAAGACCCAGTCTCAAATATACAGAAGAATAAAGACAACAGACCAAAGATTTCTTTTAGGAAGATTTCTTCCTAAAAGCCTGAAAATTAATCCATATAGTTTAGGCCAAATATTCTCAAATAGATTAATGATACAATCATTTCAGGAGTAACCCCAAGTGAAAAAAAAACAGCAAACCATCCATGCCTGCTCTTCCTTTGTGACTTTTGTCTATGGTCTCCCAAAAATTTGCCACAGGTGGTCTACCCAGCAAGCTACAAGCCTTCTTCATCTTCTCCTGACATTGTAAGAGTACAGGTAGAGCATCTATCAGTCATCTCTCACTTCCACCACTGGACAAGTCATCTTCTTTTCGCCTTACAATTATTTGATGACACCTTTTCCTCCTTACTATTGCCCTCTGTGATATTCTTCTTCATTTCTTCAGAGGCAATAGTGGCCAAGGGTCTTCCTACCATATAGTAACAAAGCTAAATGTTAATACTGAATATATGAGTTGTTTTGGGAAACTCGTGGTCAGTAAAAGTATTTTGTAATTTCTCCAAAAGCAATTGAGACTGCTCTTCCCCTCCTCTTAAACTATGACCAGCTCATTGTTCATTTGCATTGCTTGTCTAAGACACAGGAATGATTAAATTTGACAAGATATCCCTTCAGATGCATTTGAAATCTGAGCAATCAACTTTCTTCATTCATTTGGCCTTTTCTGAATGGATGGATAAGCTGGATTCCTTTGAGGCACTCTAAATCTCTCCCTAGAGTCTCTTCAGTGCTTTGGGATTTGATAAAACCAACCCAATGTTAACAGAAATTTAGTCCAACACTTCATGACCCTATTTGGGGTTTTCTTGGCAAAGATACTGAAGTGGTTTGTCATTCCTTTCTCTATCTCATTTTACAGATGAGGAACCAGAGGCAAACAAGGTTAAAAGTGTCTGAGGTCAGATTTGAACTTAGCTCCTCCAAACTCCAGGGAAGGTACTCTATCCACTGTGCCACCTGGGAGCATCTGGGAAATCTTCCTATTTTTGGAGAATACCTCCTCAGTTTGAGCTCTGGGTTGGATCTCCTTATCATGCATAAATAATTTTGGAAAGCATATATCTTCCCATTTGATGCCTGATGTTTATTTTCAGGGTGCAATGGTATAGAGTTATTTCTATTGCTATATCTTCAAGTCATTTTAAATGATATTGCTTTATTGATGGGAGACACATTGGTGTAAAAGAGCCCAAAGGGGGGGGGCGTTTTTCTCTTCAAAGTCATGTATTTTAGAATAAAAATATAAACCCAATGAGATCTTACATTGTCTACATCTTTCAATTATTTGTAAGATGGTAAAGATGTGGTCCACAGCTGAATTTTTTTGTTAAAGTCTGCTTTTTCCATGCTAATAACCACATTAAAGAAACTCTCAATTCATGTATGAAGATTTTTTATAAAATGAAGAGTAGGCGTATAGGTGAATAGATGATTTTTTCATGTTAATCTTTTTTTGGAATCAATAAGGACTGAGAATTTTCCCCCATACATTCCCTATACATACATCTTCCCCTACTATAGACCTCCTATACATTGGTTCTTTAATACACTTAAAATCTTATAAAATCTTCCAGAATGGATCTCCTCTATAAACACTTGATATATAGGCTGTTTATATATAGACTGCCATATATACTTAGATGTAGCTGCAATGTGGCTGCTTTTCTGTCTTTGTTCTCATTAGTTCCATTTCTACTTCTTCTATAAGCACCTCAGGGATGAAGATGTTAGAGTCCTAATGTGATGGTTCCATTTATCTCTGATGGACAAAATAGTTTGTTGTAATAATCTGCAAATCATTTCCATTTTTCTTCTGTGAGTAGTCCTTTTTCTAACTTCATCCTTTAATGTCCTTTGGATGACTGTGCCTAGTTGGGTATCTCTGCTTCATGAGATACTGCCTCTCATAATCCTCAATCATCCTTAGGTCAAGAAATATAGTTAAAACAGATGTGAAATGTCTGATGATTTGAATCTTTATTAGAAAATCATGGTATAAGATGAGTACAGATCCAGACAAAAGAGGGAACTGGGAACCTGGGAGACAGCAGCAGAAAGTTGGGTATGGGAGACAAAATCAAGAATTGAGAGAAAACACGGAAACTTAATATGTAACCATTGATTTAGAGCTAGAAGAAGCCTTAGATTGAAGGTGTTTGAATCATGGGGTTGACAAACTTCAACCTGAGGGCCAAATCTAACCCACTACTTATTTTTGTATGGTCTATGTAAGCTCACAGGATGTACAAAAACAGGTGGTGGGCTGTATTTGGCCTATCGGTCAAAATTTGCTGACCATTGTTTCAATCTCAAATTCGTCCAACTTTCTCATTATCATAGACAAGGAAACTAAGACATGAAGAAGATTCTAAAGTCCTCTTCTAACTAGAAATCTAATGCTTTTTGTTACTCAGTCTATAGACCATAGGGTCATAGATTTTGAGGTGGAAGATACATTAGAGGCCACCAGAAACAACCCCCTCATCATACAGATGAGGGGAGCAAGACATAGAGCCGTTAAATGATTGCCCAAAATCACACAGCTAGTATGTTTCTGAGGCTCTATTTGAACTGAGGTCTTCCTGATCCCAGTTCTAGAACTCTAACTCTATGCTTCCTAGCTACTTCTGAAGTACTGGGTATGATTTTTACATATATATATATATATATATATATATATATATATATATACACATATATACACACACACACGTATGTATGTATGTATACATATACATGTATAAAATCTCTGTTCCAATAAAGCTTACGATGTAGAGAAAAGAAAAGCATGAGGTAT
The DNA here is from genome assembly GCA_028646595.1 of Phalanger gymnotis. Taxonomy (NCBI): domain Eukaryota; kingdom Metazoa; phylum Chordata; class Mammalia; order Diprotodontia; family Phalangeridae; genus Phalanger; species Phalanger gymnotis. The sequence goes on from CM053623.1 coordinate 191,359,150, forward strand.
GAAATGGTACACTACAGACAACTGGGAAACTAGGACCTGTACGAGAAAATGGTAATTGTGTGGTATGGATAATCGTTGTCTTTGTTTTTGTCATTCATTGACATCAAGGGTGATATCTTGACTTGCACGTGGGCTGGATTTAAGTGAGGCAGAATTGTGTAAAGTCATCAGCTTCACTCTCTTTTAGAGTGATCAAAGTCCAGTGACAAGACAGAAGTCAAGATGGGAATGTAGCGGATGATCATGGTATCTTCAATATATAACCAATCTCTAAGCACCCCATAGCACCTGCTTTCAGCCAGTTTTGCAGCCAATGCAACAAATTATTTTTACCCATCCACATCATTGGTAAAAGTCTTCATCTGCTTGGGGTAAAAATCCCCCTAACTCACTAACAGGTTTGAGGCCCATCAGTTGCCCTTAACTAGGTTTAAACCTGTCTCTTGAAACAGTTTTACCAGGGTGTTGTCACTGTGCATGCTAGAGCTTCTTGAAGACACAGGTAAGGGTTAGGTGACAGGCAGACACCAAAAGTGGAGGAGTAACCTTGAAAAGGACTTGGCAAGCTCTCACACTAGAGGGGCTAATCCTTCCTGATCACCCCATATACTCCCTTTATTATGGATAATAAACACAAACAGATAACAAAGTGAAAAATCAGCGTGGATTTTTAATTTTGTCATAATTTCAGAGCTAAGAGAGACCACAGAAGGCATTCCGTCCAACCCCATATGTAAAATGTAGGGAAAATGAGGCCAGAGAGTTAAATGACTTCTCTCCCTTCACCTTATTTCACTTGCTATGAGTGTCAGGTCCAGAATATAAACTCAGGTCCTCTGGCTCCAAACTCAACATTCATTTTTCCTAATTAAGACAGAGCAACTAGCCTCAATTTTCTGTAAAAAGTTAATCATCCTTTATATCCTTGAAGATTATTAAATCAAAGTTTAAACTTCTTTTCTTGAATATCTGCCCATGAACACTTAACTTAGTGAATTTCCCCAAGCAAAGTCTCTGTCACTGTCATGACTGTATTCTGAATTCACATCAAATTTCCCAGATTCATCTGAAGTTTCTTTCAGATGTTGGATTCCTATCTGGCCGGGAGTCAAAAAAAAAAAATCAAATCTAATGCCCTCCTAAAGCACTTAATATCAAACTGAATCTGCTTTATATCTAGCAACTTAACTCCAAACTACTGAATTTATCTATCTTTTTTTCCTAATAGAAAAACAGTTTTCATAGCTTTGCCAGATACGTCCAAGTGGTTTTAATGGAAACCTAGGCTATTATTTTATTTAACTTTCTATCACACATGACTCATTTCATTGACTAAAACTTCACTTGTAAAATAACTAAATGCCTCAAGATAATAAAGTTCCTTTGTTGAAATGAAAGCACAATAAAGAAATAGTAGCAACACACATAAATAGTGGTAAAATTGAAGTTTAAAAAAAGTTTTGAGAGCTATATACTAAAATGATAAATCATTTTAATGAAAAAAAATTAAAAACACATTTTTCATTCTGACAACCTAAAATATTATTTTAATTGTTCAGACATTTCACTGAAAACTTACCTATATAATTTTCAGGTCCCAATGGGGACACTCTTCTCTAAAAACAATATTTTAAAATCTTTTCCACAGGAATGCCCTCACAGTGGTACTGTCTTCAATGGATTTTCAAAATCAATTAAAATTTATAGCTCAGATTCTACATTTATGGTTCCTGGATAAAATTCTTGGCCTATATACAAAGTAGGCATTAATTTGAATTTTTTCTGGTGCTTTGACATACAGTGTCATAAATAAAGGACCAACTATCTTTAGAGAGTTGATGGGGAATTTGTTAGTATGTGAGAAACCTGTAACTCCAATTACAACTCCAATCTGAATATCCCATCTATACAGAATAAGGTCTGACACTGAATTAAAGAAATACAGTTGTCCAATGAAACATTCAATTAACATTTTTAAAAATAGTTAGCTATTAGTAGAATTAATTGGTGCTTTTGAGAGACTGTGAGTCAAAATATTCCATGTTGCTCTATTGCCCATTGAATTAGTCTAAGATTGTGAATAAAGATAATTTACTACTAGATACTTTAGTAAAAACCCTTTCTGATCATAACATAAAGGGAGAGGAATGAGAATAGGGAATGTTTTCCTAAACTTTATGTTTATAAAATTTATCCCCATAGCTCTCTATTATCAAATGAATAAAAGAAAAAATGAATACAAAATATCATGTATTAAATTAGATGATTATTAATCATATTTTTTCTTTTAAAAAAATGACATTGTGTGAGGGGAAAAAAAAGGTCTCCATTGGATAATGTCCAACTTTGTATTTGTATTGGTTTCCTTAGCAGCTCTAAATTTCACTACTCTGCCAATAACCTCTTCTCTTTCTCTAGCCAAACTCTAGCAAAAAAGCCATCTACACTGACTGCCTCCATTTCCTTTCCTTTCCCTAATTATTCAGTCCTTAGTCATCTGGCATCTCACCTCATCATTCAACTTAAATTGCTCTTTCAAAAGTTACTAATGATGTCTTAATTGGCAAATCCAGTGATCTTTCCTTACTTCTCATCTTTCTCAACTCATCTTCTATAATTAACATTGTTGACCATCCTCTACTATTGTATACCCTTGCCTTTTGGGGGTTTTGGGACTCTATACTGGAGACAGAGACAGTTGTATGTATATATATATGTATACACACATATATATCTATGTATATATGCATGTGTGTGCATGTATATGTGTATACATACCTATATATATACACAGTGTATGGGTGTTTGTGTGTGTATGTATCCATTGGGTACATATATGAACTGGGTATATTTGTATTGGTAGGTTTTTTCCCTCCCTATTTGACCACCACTCAGGCTTCTTTTCTGGCTCATCATTGCTATCATGTTCTAAAACTGTAGTGTTCGCCAAGACTGGTCCCTCTCCCTCTCCCTCTTTCCCTCTCGCTCTCTCTCCATTGGCAACCATAGGTTTAGTTACTACCTGTATGCAGATGACTCCCAGCTGTATGTATACAGCTCCAGTCTCTCCCTTGAGTATCAGTCCAACATTAACAATTTTCCATTAGACATTAAAACTTGATGTCTCAGAGACATATCAAATTCAATTTGTCCAAAGTAGAATTTCTTCTCTTTTATCTCGAACCTGCCCTTCTTCCAAAGTTTCCAATTTCTGTCAGACACCACAATTCTTCCCAGGTTCATAAGCTTAGCATTGTCTTAGATTCCTTAATCTCTCAATTCATATAGCCAAATCTTGCCATTTCTATCTAGACCACATTTCTTACATATACCTACCTATTTCTTACATATAACCCCTTCTCTCCTCTTACATATGTTCTTAGTTCAGTCCCTCATCACCTCTGCCCTAATACAAAGGTCTTTTAATTGTCCTACTTGCTTCAAGTTTCTCTTGACTCCAGTCTATATTAAATACTGTGCTGAAATAATTTTCCTTAAGTGAAGATCTAAGTCACTCCTCTATTCAATAAACTCTAGTGGCTTTATATGACCCCTAGGATGGATAAAACCTCATCTGTCTAGTGTTTAAGCCTTTACAATCTGGCCTCACCCTATCTTTCCAGCCTAGTTGTATAGTATTACCATACATCCTGTACGCTATGATGCAGTTACCAGAGGTGGGGAACCTTTGGCTTTGAGGCCACATGTGGCCCTCTAGACCCTCAAGTGCAACTCTTTGACCAGATCCAAACTTCACGCAGGGATTTGTTCTGCACTTGAGGACCCACAGAGCTATCCCTGCAGATTGCTCTCCCTATGATTGCACCCTCTTCCAAAATCCTTGTTATGAATGGTTTCTCACCACTAGCCTCCCATCCCCTACCAAAAGAATATGAGTACCGAAAAGGAAAATGGGTGAGAAGTATAACACATACCTCTGCTTCTCCCATCCGTTTGGTATAACAGCTTTTGGTATAAAAGCTGAGACATAGCTGTAGTAGCAGCACCAGTGATTCTTTTTTTTGTATAGGGCCTGTGATTTCCTTAGTATAAAGATCTCTCGGTGAGGAACTCTGTCCATAAGTAAAAAGCAGCACCTTATACAGGGTGTCCCTAAAGTCTGGACACATAGGCAGACATGCATATCTTCAAGAAATGAAACGAATGAAATTTTCAACAACATTTTATTTAATTGGAATATTAATAGACCTTAGCCCCCTCGACTTCTTTTTCTGGGGTACGCTAAAGGAAAAGTTGTCCTCAATGAAAATCACAGATGCAACACATTCGATTGAACACATAAAGAGTGAATGTGCTAAAATTGACGGCAATGCAGAGTTATTGCATTGAGTTCATGTGAATCTTGCAAAGCGCATCAACCTTTGCATCACAAATGATGGAAATCATATTGAAGATGTTATTTGCTAATATTCTAATTAAATAAAATGTTGTTGAAAATTTCATTCATTTCATTTCTTGAAAATATGCATTTTTGCCTAGATGTCCAGACTTTAGGAACACCCTGTATAGAGCTTACGTAGTCCTCTGGAGTTTCCTGCAGATATTGTTGTTTAGTTGATTAATTGTATCTGACTCTTTGTGACTCCACCTTTTTATGGCAAAGATACCAAAGTGGTTTGCTATTTCCTTCTCCAGTTCATTTTGTAGATGAAGAAACTGAGGAAAACAGAGTTAAGTGACTTGCCCAGGTTCACACAGCTAGTAAGTGTCTGAGGACAAATTTAACTCAGTTCTTCCTGACTCTAGCCTGGCACTCTATCCACTTCAAGTGCCTGCCTACCTGGTCCTAGAGGCACTGAAAACTTAGATTATTTATCTAGGGTCACACTATCCATTTTCTCCAGAGCCAATAGTGGAATCCAAATCTTCTTGGCTTCAATGCCACCTTACCTTCATATCTAGAATCACATATCTAGATCTCAGAGCTCTTCCACTCCAAACCCTTTACTTTATAGATGAGAAAACTGAGCCCCACAAAAATTAAATGACTTGCCCAAGGGTTTCTTAGAATGCAAAGCGCTGAGAGGTTGGATGATTTAACAGGATCCCATAACTGGTACATGTCTGAGGCAGGACTTCGACCTACTCCTTCCTGACTCTGAGGTCAAATCTCTATCCACTACCTCATGCTGCTTCCCTCATCCTTGTTAGTCATTTAATAAAACATGAATTAGGCCAAGAAAAATCATGGGCTTCCTGCATTTTAATGACTTAGATTGGATCAAATCCATTATAAATCCAATTGTTTAGAAACTGGTCATGATTGTACATGCCAAAAATGATTCATTGCCATTTATGTATTTGATCTTGGAATATAAAATAATCCTATAGAAATATCAACCAGAGTATATTGTTCAGTACATGATATTTTTGATGTAGTTTTATTTATTTCGTTAAATATTTCCCAATTACATTTAAAACATTTTAACATTCATTTAAATTTTTTTTGAATTTCAAATTCTCTCCCTCCCTCTCACTCCTTCTCATTCCTTAAGAAGGCAAGCAATTTGATATGAATTATACATGCAAAGTCATGTAAAACATATTTACATGTTGGCCATGTTGCAGAAGAAAACACAGACAAAAAAAAGAAAGGAAACAAAGTCTGCTTCAATCTGCATTCAGAGTTCATCAGTTCTCTGGAAGTGCACAGCATTTTTCATCATAGATCCTTTGGAATTATCTTGGATCATTGTCTTGATCAGAGTACCTAAGTTTTTCACAACAGATCACATTAGATTATTGCTATTACTGCACTATACAATATTTTCAGAGAAGTAAAATAAAACAGCTTCCACAAAATCTCACTATAATGTCTTTGCATTTGCCAAGTAGATGACCTTGAGCATTCAAAGTCTACGTCCATGGAATGCAATCTTTGGCAGGTTCTGGAAGGGTTTTGAGTACAGTCCCAGTAATAGATTATATAGATCCATGTTTGTTTTCCAAAGACTAGCCTAGCTACTGCAAGTCTTGAGATGGTGATCAACAAAAGGCTGGCCATTTAATGAAATCTTTGGTTATGGCAACCCATACATACGCACATATTTGTGTGCATATGTATGTACATGTATGTATATATATATATATATATTTGTATATATATACATATATATATATGAGTATATATAAACATGAATATGCCTGAATGGTCCAGAATTGCAGGATATAAGGAATTCTCTAAGTAGAAGGTAGAGGAGTTAAAGCATTTATTCAAGCTCGAAAATAGCAGACCCACGGACCAGTGTCCCCAATTCGATATCCTGCCAAGAACCTTCCAAAACCAATATGCCCATCTCGCAATAGTGACCAGAAAGTTATGGAAAAATATTATGGCAGCAAGCCAAGCCATACTGGTGCTTCCCCACAATGCCAGGGCCCTCCAGTAAGAAGATTACCCACTGGCCTCAAGCCCTTGCTCAGCACTCTCCAGTCTGCATGAGGGTCAGTCCTGCTTTGCCTGCTGCTGTCACTACCGCTTCTGTTGCTGCTGCCACTGCCATTTCTCCTTCTCCTACCTCCACTAAGTCTCAATCTCCAAGCTGTGTTCTCTCCTTTTATGTAGTCACCAGACGTCATCCCGTCGACTAGAATGTCATCTGAGCGACCAGAATTCAGGCGCCTACCATTGGTTCTGGCCTTAGCCACTCACCCTAGGACCTTGAGAGCCCCCGCCTCCCCCCCCCCACCCCAAGCCTATTCAAATGGGTGGGAAAGATCATCTCCTTTACTGATTGCCTTTATGTGCAGATAATGCATGTATACAATATCTATACCAACATACATGTAGGTATACATATGTATATGTAAATATGTAGGGGTATATACACATATTTATGTGTGTATCTATCCTTCAATACTGTGCTCTCCCCTCTGCTTCTACAAGGGTCCATGGCAGGATGTAACCAGTAGACCTAAAGAAGTTACAGCCAAACAGAAGGAAGGTTTATAGGTTCTCCTTAGAACAACCAGAGAAGGAAATGGTGGAGTTGACTTTAGTGTGAGTCTAAAGAAATGCCACTTCATAGGACATTTGATCATCTTGCCTAGCAGAGCTCATGATAAGCATTTTCAAAGAGACCTCCACTGTGGAGGTACTTGCAGCCTTTGTGGCAACATCTGTTGCAAAGAATGAGGAGGTAGAGAATACAATATGATACAATATGATGCTACACAATACCATACAGCACAAGATGATGTAATACAATATATGATACAATGTGATACAATACATGACATAATGTGATACAATATATCATACAATGTTATACAATATATCATACAATACATGCCCGTAAACTACTTTTTAAAACTAGGAATATAGGAACACATTTGGATTCATAATATTTTTTAAGAACCTGGTTGTCATCTACAGATATAATTGAGATGCCAATTCATTATTTTGGCAGCAAAATTAGAGCATTGATCTAAGTACCTATTTGTACATTTTCTTCCAAATTAAAAGGCCACGATGCTCAAGCAGAATATAATTCCATCTAAGGTATACATGATACACACATATATCTAAATGAATGAATATCGTACAAAGTTAAATAGTCGCTTGGAAATTATATAGAAAAGAAAAATAATAATGTGGCTATTTTCACGACTATTATTCATTGTGGTTATTTATTTGAAAAATATGTCATCTTCCCCCAATAGAATATTTACTACATGTTCAGATATCAATTCATGTAAAGAAACAATGCTATTACAACTTTTGAAAAATCGAGCCTATGATTTCATTAAGAAAGAAACTCATGATATGAAAATCCCTTCTACCAATGCAGGTTGTCAATTGGTATGCGACTTAAAATCTTAGAGAGTTTCCTGGGACACTGAGAGATTGTCTAATTTAGCACCAAACAGCTAGGATATGTGAGAACTAGATCTTGAGTCTTCTTGGTTCTATGGGCAGGTCTCTATTCAGTGGAGTAGTAGTAGCAGTAAGAGGAAGAGGAGGAGGAGGAGTAAAAGTAATAGTAGGAAGAGTAGTGGCGATGCATTAGCATTTATATAGGGTACTCCAAAAGTTTCAACGCAGTCTTCAAAAAGCTTAAGACTACACTTAGACTTTCAGGGCACTGTATATAATACCTTAAGGTCTGTAAAGTGTTCCATAGGTATTATCTCATTTAATCTTCACAACACCCCAATGAGGTAGGTGATATTATTATTACCCCCATTTTACAGATTAGCAAATAGAGGTTGAGATGGATCAAGTGACTTTCCCAGAGTCACAGTGTTAGTAAATATCTGAGGTGGAACTAGAATTGAAGTCTTCCTGATTCTAAGTCCAATGCTCTATCCATTGTACCATTTCGTGTTATGCATTCCCATGCATCCTGTCTGTAACATTTTGAGATGTTTTAAATTTAAAATTCTTTATGGAATAGTGAAGTATATTGGAAAGAAAATGGATTTGAAATCATAAGCCTGGGTTTTAATCCTATGTGACTGGGGGCAAGTCACATTACCCTTCTAAGTCTTAGTTTCCTGGTCTATAAAACTAAAGGATTTGGACTACATAAGTTCTAAGAACCTTCCAACTCCAAATACTATAGAAGTATTGCTTACACACAAAAAATAATATCTAATTATTTTCATCTGTTATTGTTGAGAATAATAACAATAGATGACATTTATGTTGTATTTTAAAGTTTGCAAAGATCTTTGCCCCTACTATTTCTATTTCATTTGAACATCATAGGAACCCTAATAGTGTGTTCTACAGGTTTAATTATTCCCATTTTATGGATGAGGAAACAGGCTCAGAGGAGCTAAGTTATTTCACACAGCTAGAAAATGTCAGAGAGAGAACTTGAAGTTAAGTCTTCCTGAGTCCAATTCCATTCCTTTAGTCACTAAGTCAATTGGATACACTGAAGAATTCTTAATTGGGTTTGATGATTTTTTTCAACTAGACTATAATCCAGCCTACAGCTTGTTTGTCTGTAGTCCTTTGCAGGTTGTCTTCCCCATTAGACTGTGAGCTCCTTGAGGGCAGAGACTATTTTTGCCTTTCTTTGCCCAGTGCTTGGCACTATACCTGACACATAGTAGGTGCTTGGTTACTGCTTTATAGGATTTTAATGGACTTTAAGTGAAATTTCTCTTATGAGGATCTTGATCATTTTGAAGCTTTTTTGTACTGTAAAAAAGGTGATGTTAGTTACTTCGCAAAGAAAATCTTGCAATACAAATATTCCTATAAAAAAACTCTCTCTCTCTCTACACACACACATATATATATATATATATATATATATATATATATATATATATGTAGTATGATATCAAATATCAATACCAACAAAGATAAAATCTGGAGCATTTGATTATATGTAAATAAAAATAATGACATAACTCAATAGATTGGGATAGGAAACATAACAATAGCAAAGAGTGGAAAACTACTAAGGCAAAGTGTTGTATACAGTGCAAATCAATCAACAAGCATTTATTAACCTACTTACATGTACCAGGCACTGTGCTAAACAATAGAGATACAAACACAAAAGGAGAATGTCTTCTTTCTTCAAGGAGTTTACATTCTGATTGGAGGATGCATGTTCATAGATAAGTGAACACAGGCTATATACCGAATAAATATAGAGTGATTTTTAGAGTGGAGGAGGGAACTAACAGGGAGGAGGCTGGAAAGGCCTCTTGAAGGACATGGCTCATGAGCTGAGCTCTTAAGAGAGCAAGGGATTTCAGGGGTTGAGGTGAGAAGGGAAAATATCCAAGGCATGTGCAAAGACAGCAAGGGGGAAGGTGCAGTGTTTTGTAAAGCAAATAGGAAGCTAGCCACTTGGTTGGAGCACAAAAATGTATAATCCCCTGGAAGGATAGGCTGGGGTCAGACTGAAGGTGTTTACATGCTAAACCAGGGCTGTCCAACCTTAGGTATTTATTGAAACAATAGACAATATACTTCGATTTGCCATTTTAGCGAGAGCTCTGTGGTAGCTCAGCTTCATTTACCAAAACATTTATGTAAATTTCTTGTAGGTGGGCCGCATAAATCACACTGCAGGCCACATTTTGGACAGCCCTCTGCTAAACAAAGGGGTTCACATCTTATACTAAAAGCAGTACGGTTGTCCCTTCCACATCGCAAGGGTTAGGGACACAGTGACACCTCCCCAACAATACCTCCCTGCCCTGCAATCTAGGAAATCCCCATGACATTTTTTGACCCTCCCTTCATACTAGAGAGGAAGTCTGAATTATCATGGTACTAAAAGATAAAATATGTTGATAACATACAATATTATACATATATTTTATGGGTTTTTGAGTTTCTAAACTTTTACTGTGTCATCTTCTGGTCTTTGTGTGTGGCTTCCACAAAACTCCCCCCAAATTCCCATTTACTTTCTTATGCCAACCTACAATATATTGAAACCACAACGGGGAAAGTTGCAATGTGGAAGGAATAACTGTGCAAAGTAAACACAAACTGATGAAGCTTCTTGAGCAGAGCAATGACATGATGGAAATTGCTGCTTTAGCAATATCAATTTGGCATCCATTGGGGCTAGCATGGGGTGGATTAGAGAGGGATTTGAGGAGACTATTTTTAAGGCTATTTAAATATAGAAGCTTCAAAGCCTGAACTTGGGGGTTGTGGTGTGATTGTTATGTTGAGTGTTTTTAACTAAAATATTTTGGGGGTGGGTATTTTTGTTTGTTTTTGGTAAAGGAGGATGTTAATATTAATTGGGGGAAGGGTGATATCCAGAAATGAATGGAATGTAAAAATAAAAGCCTTTAATAGCTTAGTTTTTTTTAATTAACTGGTAAGTAAATTGAAAAGATATTTAGGATATCCCCAAGCTATAAAAGATTTCTGGTAAGTTGGGAAGGACTTAAAAGGAATTCTGAGAAATGCACTTTCCATCTCCAGTAATCCTGGTGAATATCAGGCCACTGGACCCAGATGGCTCTGTAGGAGAAAGTGAGGCTGGTAACCTTTGCCCAGCCCTCCCTCAATCAAATCAAAGCCAACTGTAAGTCATGTCATCATTTCCCTGATGTCATGGTCCTCTTTGAGAATGAAGGAAAAACACAAAATTTTGTCAAATTGTCATAAAGTGAAAATCAAATGTTTGGACCTGGACGAGACTTTAGAGGTCATCTGATCTAACTCCCTCATTGTTACATGTAAGGAAACAGAAGCTTGAAAATGTTAAGTGACTTGCCTAGGGTTGCACAGGTAGTGACAGCAGTAATTCTAAAATATGTCCTTACTCTACAATCGACCAGTGCCATTATTTTGAACCCTGAAGGAAAATGAAACTTTTAAAAAAAAGAAATAAATTCTATTTCTTATTCTTCCTTCATCTCTGCCTGCCATGTCTTAGTATGAAATAAAGCTCTCCCTATACACAGTATTTTGGCTATACTCTTTCATTTTAAAAGATTTTATCATTAGAGAAAAATTTGAAATCGTGGTGGACAAATAATCCCTTAATGCTTTTCCTGGCTAGCAAGTAATTTGTCAAGCCAACCCAGTTTCCAAAGAGCAGACAAACACAGCAGGATTCTGTGCCAATGCATCTGTTACTTACTTTTCTGTATTTAGAATATGCACTAATGTTTCTGTCTTTCATCTTATACCAAAAGAAGGGGGGGGGAAGAAAGTTTGTTGAGACCAAATAGTCTCTAAAATGAAGTTTTAGCTTCTCTAATATTAACTCCATATCTTTCTTCTACTCAATGCATAGGATTTTTCACTCTGCAATCAATTAATTGAATTTCAACATTTTCTCAGAACCAGTATATTCCTGAAACATTCTTAATCATCTGGTTTGGAAGGTGCTTGATTTGAGTGGGGCATGAGTTCTCCAAATATGGATTTGCATACTACTTCAGACTCTATAGAAGCCTGTATTTGCTTTCTGTACCCTATGTAGGGGTTCTCCAGTTGTTCCCTGAACTCCCTTGGAGAATCAGCCTTGAATGAGAGACATTATGGTACAAGGGAAAGAAGAATAGATCTGGATTCCAGGCAATCTATCCCTCTTCCATGTGCCTTTGCTTAGGCTGCCTCTCCTGGCCTGGGATGCACTCCCTCTTTCTCTTTCCCTCTTAGAATCCCTGGTTCCTGCTAAAGTTCAGCTCAAATATCACCTTCTTTATGAGCCCTCTCCAGATCTTTCCAGACTGTCCCTCACTCTCAGCCCCACAAATTACCTTGCCAAAACAGTGCCTAGAACATTGAAGATGCTTAATAAATGCTTATTGACTGACTGATGCCACTACTTTCTCTCGTCTGGGTATTTCTAGTGGCTCTCACATATTTTCAGACCTTCTGATATATCCTATCCCATTCTTGAAGGCTGGGGCCTCTCTTAACATTCATTTTTGTCTCCCTATTCTTTTTCTGTTTTTTTCCAGTGGAGGGAAGGGAGGGTCTTTTAAGGACCCTTTCCTACTCACTCAAATTCAAAGGCAATTTGCCCTGTCCTTTGTCAAAATAGTAACCCTTCCTACACGCATGCAGATGTATCGTGGTTTTAGATCCTAACTCTACAATTGCTACCGAGCCCTTCCTCCCTGTCTTTCTGGTAGAGAGAGGGAATGCTTCCTATCTCAACATTCCATTTTCCTAGATTAAAATGGGTTGAATTTGCTTCTCTTAAAAGGATATTGTGATACCCAGTAAAACATTCTCCCACCTGCAAAGACTGCTGAACTACATAGGAACTAAATAATCCATAATTGTTTCACATACTAAAAGAGATCTTTGGTGCCAAAAACTATATTACTGCAATCAATTAGGAAATGTCTGAACAAATTACAGTCTAGTAATATAGTAGAACATAATTGTACCTTAAGAAAAGACAAAAGGATTCAGAGAAACCTGGGAGGACTTCAATGAACTGATGCAGAGTGAAATGAGCAGAACCAATAGTGCAATGTATTGAATGAATACAGTTATTTAAAGCGAAACAACTTTGAAAGACTTCTGTACTCTGAGCAAAACAATGACCAACCATGACTTCAGAAGACAATCCATGCTTCTTGGCAGAGAGGTGATGGACTAGAGGAGCTCTGCACAACCTGTGGCCTGCGGGCTGCTTACAGCCTGCTGGCCACTTATGGCCCACCAAAGGATTTCAGGCGGCCCATGAAAAACATAAAGGACAACAGACTACAAATTTTTACTGGCTGCCTGAAATCCTTAGGCGTGCCCATGGGCTATAAGCAACCCATGGCCAGCTGGTTATGCAGGCCTGGACTAGAGGGCCAGAATTAGATGAACATTTTCAGACAGGAACAGTGTGTGGATTTGTTTGCTGTATTATTTTTATTAGTTTCAAAGGAGAACTTTTATTTGTCTGGGAAGTTGGTTGGTGTAATAGTGATATAAAAAAAAGAAAGGGAAGAAAAAAGCATCAATATAACACTTAAAATACACAGAAAAGAGCACAAGGAAGTTCAGACAACAGGACAGTTCAGCTGTGATTTTGTTAAATTTAATACACATAGGGATAGGAACTAGTTCTGGGGTTTTATTGATACAGGGAACTCCACAGTGAGAAAACTCTACAAAATGCATGTCAGTACTTTCCCTGCAGTGTTAGAGAGTGGCTTAGAATTCTAAGAGGCTGAGTGATTTGCCCAGGGGTCAAACAATCAGTACTTCAGAGATAGGTCTTCCTAGGTCTTCCTAGATTCAAGGTTAGCACTCCATTCACGACACCTTGTTGCCTCATTAACATTACTATATACATTTTGAAGTAGAAGTTCAAAGTTTCATGTTCAGTCATCTTTTTTGTTGTTCTTTGTATGTTGAAATATTCATGCTTATTGATATCTAGATCACAATTAAAAATGAAATCTAAATTAATGTATATTTTTAATCACATCTGTGTAGCACTCTCCTCACCTATCTGACTTTTCCTTCTGAACCTCTTTAGCTGGTTCACACCCTAAGTATGAGGATTGGTTGTCTCTCAAAGTTTTGTTCTTGGCCCCCTTTTCACTCTGAACTAGCTCCCTTGATCTCATTGGCTTCCATTATTCTCCCTACAGCAATCACTTCCAAATCTGCACATCCGCCCCAAAGCTCTCCATGGAACTCTGGTTCCACATCTCCATCTGCCTGTTAGACATCTCCACCTGGACGTCTGGCAGGCAACTCAAACTCAACATATCCAAAACTGAGCTCATATTCCACCCTGAACCCATTCTTCCTCCAAACTTCCTGTCCACCCCTGGATTAGATTAGATCATCCTATGGAGAATCACTCACAGCTGCAGTCAGCCCTAGGAAATGCCATGAACAAAACCAGCCTTTTCCCTCGCCTAGGGTTAAACCCATGCTGCCAAGTAGCTCTAGGAAGGAGAAAACTGACAAACCGATATGGTAATATCTGAGACCCACAGTGACTACAGGAATTTAGTTCCTGCTCAGGATGGCCAGGAATTGTGTACCTCTAGTTTACCAGTCTCTTAACTGGCAAAACCATAGCAATCTAGGACCTGCTAGCAGAGCCATAGACAACTGGGCTGACCAGGGTAAACATGGATTTTGCTTGCTGTTGGGAAGCCCACTGTCTGGGAGATGTGAGGTAAGATAGAAGTTCATTGAAGGGAGAAGTGAGGGGAAGGCAAGAGGGGATTGAAGGAAAGGTGGTCACCAGAGAAAGAAAGCCCCTATCTGATTATTTCATATTTTAATGATTTTTTTTTATGAGTAGGTGTTCAACTTAGTTGTTTCCATGCTGCTAAATAACTGGGAGTGCTGCATATGTCCATCTAAACTTTAGTACTCTATCACAAATTTTTTCTTTGCTCTAGTTTCAACTCTGCCCACCCAGGGATGTTAGCGTACTATCCAAAAGCAAAAAGAAGTATTCCATCAGACCTTTGGTTGTCACTCCAATTTATTTCCATATTATAGGCTCATTCAAGAAACCAAAAGGCCTTAATAACACAAGTGATGATACTGCAGCTGCTAATAATGATGATGATTGGTGATGATGTTAAATAACAACTCACATTTTATAGAAGTTTACGATTTATGTACCACATTATAAACATCTCTCTTCATTCTCACAATATTACTCATGAAGTAGTCCAAGTATTACCCCCATTTTGCAAATGAGGAAACTGGTATTTAGAGAGTTAAAGTGACTTGTCCAAGGTCACATACCTGGGAAAGGATTGACTTCGGACTCAAAACCATGACCTTTGCCCCCAAATAAAGTTATCTCCCCTCCATATAGTGCCATCATTCTCATTTGATAGAATCCATAGTAAAATCCAAAGCAATCCAGGTTCTTGTTGGTTTTTTCTTGGGGTTTAAAGGAACGATACGACAAAATTAAACACACACGCACACACACACACACATACACACACACGCACACACATGCACACTTCAGAGGGCCTGTTGCTTGGCAGCTAAAAAAACCAATACCCTAAATGGTGTATTGTGCCAAATATCACAATTTGCTCATAAGGGACTTTTATTATTTTTTTTTTGCTTTAAATCTAGAGGATGTATATGTCTTATGAAGAGTAGTCTTTTATTTTCTTTTAAAATTAATGCTTTCATTTCTTTCTCCAGAAATGTTATAAGAACTGTGTACAAAATTTTTATACCAAAAAACTGTTAAAGGCCAGTCCTTTCCTTACCTTTGCTTGTTTTTGTTTTTGTCAATGGGAAAGAGGACACTTGGTAGACTGAATTCCACAGAATAAACAGACAGTTTTGCTTGAGCGGGGAGGCATTTAGTGGAGACTAACAAGCACATGAATTTTTAGGGAAATTTCTAGCTCCATAACAAATATACAAGTCCATGAAAATGGCTTCTAGAAATTGAGAATATAAACACAGATCCCAAAGGTATTAGACATAAGTATTCCCACACATAAAGAATGGAATTAGATTTCCTCTCTCACACTATGAGGTCACTTCCCAATCTCAATGTTCCCACTTCAAGAGATATATAGCGGGTTAGTTGTTATCCTTCATTCTCTTTTTCATATTTTTATTATTTAATATTTTTAGTTTTCAACATTGATTTCCACAAGATTTTGAGTTACAAATTTTCTCCCCATTTGTACCCTCCACCCTCTGAGATGTGATATATTCTGAATGCCCCTTTCCCCAGTCTGCCCTGCCTTCTGTCACCCCACTCACCCCATCCCCTTTCCCTTTAATTTCTTGTAGGGCAAGAAAGATTTCTATACCCCATTGCTAGTATATCTTATTTCCCGGTTGCATGTAAAAAACAACTTTTTTTGAGCATTTGATTTTAGAACTTTGAGCTCCAAATTATCTCCCTTCTTCCCCCCAACCCACCCTCCCTAAGAAGGCAAGCAATTCAACAGAGGCCACACATGTATCATTATGCAAAATACTTTCTTAATAGTCATGTTGTGAAGGATGAACTATATTTCCCTCCATCCTATCCTGTCCCCTTTTATTCAATTTTCTCCCTTGACCTTGTCTCTTTTCAAAAGTGTTTGCTCTTGATTACTTCCTCCTCCAATCTGCCCTCCCTTCTATCGTCCCTCTTCTCTTATCCCCTCCCCGCCTACT
>CM053623.1:191376234-191395195 GCA_028646595.1 Phalanger gymnotis
AGAGCAAGATTCACTCATTCCCTTTCACCTGCCCCCTCTTCCCGTCCAATAGAACTGTTTTTTGCTTGCCACTTTTATGTGAGATAATTTAGCCCATTCTATGTCTCCCTTTCTCCTTCTCCCAATATATTCTGCTCTCACGCTTTGATTTGATTTGATTTTTTTAGATATCATCCCTTCATATTCAACTCATCCTGTGCATATTCCCTTCAACTACCCTAATACTGAGAAAGACCTCATGAGTTACAAATATCATCTTTCCATGTAGAAATGTAAACAAAACAGTTTAATTTTAGTAAATCTCTCATGATTTCTCTTCCAGTTTACCTTTTAATGCTTCTCTTGATTCTTGTATTTGAAAGTCAAATTTTCTATTCAGCTCTGGTCTTTCTATCAAGAAAGCTTGACAGCCCTCTATTTTATTGAAAATCCATATTTTGCCTTGGAGTATTATACTCAATTTTGCTGGGTAGATGATTCTTTGTTCTAGTCTTAGCTCCTTTGACCTCTGGAATATCATATTCGAAGCCCTTCTATCCCTCAATATAGAAGCTGCTAGATCTTGTGTTATCCTGATTGTGTTTCCACAATACTCAAATTGTTTCTTTCTTGCTGCTTGCAGTATTTTCTCCTTGACCTGGAAACTCTGGAATTTGGCTACAATATTCCTAGGAGTTTTCTTTTTGGGATCTTTTTCAAGAGGCAATTGGTGGATACTAGCAATTTCTATCTTACCCTCTGGTTCTAGAATATCGGGGCAGTTTTCCTTGACAATTTCTTGAAAGATGATGTCTAGGCTCTTTTATGATCATGGCTTTCAGGTAGTCCAGTAATTTTTAAATTATCTCTCCTGGATCTATTCTCCAGGTCAGTGGTTTTTCTAATGAGATATTTCACATCGTCTTCCATTTTTTATTCTTTTGGTTCTGTTTCATGATTTCTTGATTTCTCATAAAGTCACTAGGTTCCACTTGCTCCAGTCTAATTTTTAGGTGGTATTTTCTTCAGTGGTCTTTTGGACCTCCTTTTCCATTTTGCTAATTCTGCCTTTTAAGGTATTCTTTTCCTCATTGGCTTTTTGGAGCTCTTTTGCCATTTGGGTTAGCCTATTTTTAAGGTGTTATTTTTTTCAGTATTTGGGGGGTCTTTTTAGCAAGTCATTGACCTATTTTTCATGATTTTCCTGCATCACTTTCATTTACTTCTCTTACTTGTTTTTCCAAATCTTTTTTGAGCTCTTCCATGACCTGAGACCAATTCATATTTTTCTTGGAGGGTTTTGATGTAGGCTCTTTGACTTTGTTGACTTCTCCTGGCTGTGTGTTTTGATCTTCTTTGTCATCAAAAAAAGATTCAGTAGTCTGAGTCTGAGTCCTTTTATGCTGCTTGCTCATGTTCCCAGCCAACTACTTGACCCTTGAGCTTTTTGTCAGGGTGTGACTGATTTTAGAATGGATTGTACTTTGACCCAAGCTTTAGGGGCCTTGCACTGCTGTTTTCAGAGCTACTTCTACTCCACAGTCACTACAAGCTCTGCCACAGCAGCGCTCCTCCTCCCCCAAGAACTGCCAACCAGGACCCATATCTAAGCTGGGCAAAGCAAGAGAACCCTGCCTGTGTGCCAGCAAAGCAATCCCTGCAGTCCTGCTCTGATCCACTGCTTGATTCCTCCCACTACGTGGGTCTGGGACCAGACGTAGCTGACCCTAAAGATCTGGAAGCAGCCGCAGGAGCTTCCTGCTGTTGCTGCTGTGCCACCTCTGCCACCCCCAGGACTGGGGCCTGATGGTGCACTTCTCTCACCTAGATCCAGCAGTTTTCCCTCTAACCTGCTCAATTGTCTTTGGCATTTGTGAGTTGAGAAGTCTGGTAACTGCTACAGCTCAGTGATTCATGGCCCTAAGGCTTCCTCTGCTGACTCTCAGTCTGGTCTGTCCTGGCATGGCCCACGCTGGGCTGTGCTCTGCTCCCAGCATGGTGCGATAGACCCTTCCCAGTCACCATCTTGGCTGTCTTGGGCTGGGGACTTGTTTCCCTCTTTTATTTTGTGGGTTCTGTAACCCTAGAATTTGTTCAGAGCCATTTTTACAGGTGTTTGGAGGGACTTGGGGGAGAACTTAAGTGAGTCCCTGTTTTCCAGCTGCTTTCTTGCCTCCACCCCTCATTATCCTTTATTCTCAAAGAGGACCAAAATGATATCACTATGTTACAGTCAAGGTACAGTGTGTCAGACTGTGGCTGATCAGATAAATATGAGCTTGGAAGGCTCTACCACTTCTCCCACACTTTCAGAGCCTCCCAAATACTGAACTAGTTCTTGCAATGTGTGCATCGACCTCATCATCTATGTGTACATTCCTGGAAAGGATACTGCCAAGGTAAGTGAACTTATCCACAGCATTCAGTATTTCTCTATTTGCTATAACCAATGGTTCCATGTATGGATAGTGTTGTGCTGGCTGGTGGAGAACCTGTGTTTTCTTGGTGTGAATTGTTGGACCAAAATTAGCAAAAGAAGCAGAGAACTGATCCATATTTTGTTGCATCTCATGTTCAGAGGCTGCACTGAGTGCACAATCAGATAGATAGATAGATAGATAGATAGATAGATAGATAGATAGATAGATAGACAGATATGTGTGTATTTGTATGTGTGTGCATGACAAAGAGAAAGGAAGGAAGGAAGAAAGGAAGGAAGGAAGGAAGGAAGGAAGGAAGGAAGGAAGGAAGGAAGGAAGGAAGGAAGGAAGGAAGGAAGGAAGGAAGGAAGGAAGGAAGGAGAGAAAATACTCTTGTCATGGGAGACAGCCAATGAAAAGGTATAGAGATGGGAAACGGAGTGTTGTGTGTGAGAAACAGCAAGGAGACCAGTATGACTAAACTCTAGTTTCTAGAGTGTACAGACATACCTTAGAGATATTACAGGCCTGATTCCAGACCACTGCAATAAAGCAAATATTACAATAAAGCGAGCCACACAAATTTTTTTTTGGTTTCCCAGTGCATATGAAAGTTATGTTTACTCTACTCTGTAGTCTATTAAGTGTGCAATAGTATTATGTCAGAAATGTCAGAAACCTTAATTAAAAAATACTTTTTTGCTAAAAAATGCTAACCATCATCTGAGCCTTCAGTGAGTCATATCGTAATCTTTTTGCTGGTGGAGGGTCTTGCCTTAGTGTTGCTGGTTGCTGACTTATCAGGGTGGTGATTGCTGAAGGCTGGGGTGGCATTTTCTTAAAACAATGAATTATGCCTGATCAATTGATTCTTCCTTTCACTTGAACATTTAGCAGCCATTGTAGGGTTATTAATTTGCCTAATTTCATTATTGGTGTGTCTCAGGGAATGGGGAGACCTGAGGAGAGCTAGAGAGACAGAGAACTTCCAGGGCGTAGAGCAATCAATCTGACACGGAAACATGATATCAGCACACGGTGTTGGAAAAATGGTGCTAACAGACTTGTTTAATGCAAGGTTGCTTCAAATCTTCGATTTGTTAAAAAAATGCAATATCTTCAAAGTGCAATGATAAAGCATAATAAATACAGTAAGAAGACTACAAAGATAGGAAGAGGGGAAGCTGTGAGCAGTATCCAATGGGAATATTGGAACAATATTTGACCTTCTGAATTCCAAGAACAATGCTATATCTAGGGGCTAATGTAGATGCATTATCAGTTCCAAATCTTTGATTTTGATTTGATGATGGTCTGACCAAATTTTAGCACTAAATGCAAAAAAACACAAATCTTTCCTGGCTTGTGGATATCCTAAAACTCACTTTCCAATCTGAAGTTACTTACTTATCAGTTAACTTAAAAATCCCTCTCACCATTGATACCTTTTCTCAAGAATAAGCTATTCATTGATAGACACAGAGAATATGACCTTCTTATGAGAGGCTCTTCCATGTTTGACCATAGGACTAAGGGCAATAAAACCTAAAAATCTTCAAAGATACTGACAAGAAAAAGGACCCTTGTTCAATTGGACAAATAGACGACTACTTCTGAATTTAACCATTAACTAGCAAAAGGATTCATTTGTTCATTCCAAACTGTTTTATTAGTGTCTACGATGTACATATTGACACTGGGGAACAGGCAAGTTCCTGGATCAGAGAAGCACAATTAGCAAAGTGGCATAGTTACACACTCCACGTGAGCAGTCCCTAAATGAGAAGACAATAAACAGTATCTCCCAGAAGTAGGGAATACTTACCTATCTTTTCATTAATGGAGTATCTATAAGACACCTTTTTTCTTTCCTGGGAGGTACTATGATTAAAATTGAAAAAAAGACCAGTCAGGACACATTGAATTTCTTTAAGTGTCAAGTTTATTAATTAATCAACCAATAAAAATTTCAAAGCACCTACTATGTGCCAGGCACTGTGCTAAGTGCCAAGGATAAAAAAGAAGCAAAAGAGAGTCCTTACCCTCAAGGAGCTCATAATCTAATTAGGGAGACAACAGACAAATATATACAAACAAGCTAAATACAGCATAAGTAGGAAATAATTAACAGAGGGATAGCACTAGAAATAAGTATTCTTTTTTTAAAATTATATTTTACAGTTATTCATTCTGAATAAATGGGTACTGGGAGAGGCTTCTTGAAGAAGGTGGGATTGTAGTTGGAATTTAAAGAGAGACTGGGAAGCCAGTAAGCAGAGATGAGGAGGGAAAGTGTCTAGTTATGGGGGACAGTGAGAGAAAACATTTGGAACCAAGAGATGGAGTATCTTGTTTATAGAACAGCCAGGAAGCCAGTGTCACTAAATTGAGGGATATGTGGAAGAGACTAAGATGTAAGAAGACCGCAAAAGTAGGAGGTGACTAGGTAATGAAGGGCTTTGAATGTCAAGCAGAGGATTTAGTATTTGATCCTGGAGGTGGTAGGGAGCCACTTGAAGTTATTGGGTAAGGAGAAGACATGGTCAGACCTGTATTTTAGGAAAATTTGTAGGAAATTATATATTTATAGTGAATTTAGAGGGAATTATCTTTGCTATCTTTTGCATCTAAGAATCAGTTACACCTTCTTACCCAAATCAAGAGCTATAATGTTTACTAAATCTTCAGAATCCCAACAGTCTGTTGAGATTGCAAAGAAGGCTAAACAGAGTACATCTTTTCTCAATACCCTCACTCCTTGCCAAATTTCAAATGACCTTCTGGTTGATCACCTATGAACCACGAGAAAGAGTATTTGTCATAGAAGAAAAAAAATGGATTTGGGTGCTGATTGCTTTCGACCATCTGACCACAAGTTCCAACTGAGATAAAAATGACCAAAATGCACTTCATTTCTACCTCAACCTTCCATTTCTTTTATGTCAAATCAAGTCAACAAACAATTATTGAGTGCATACTGTGTGCCAGGCACTATGTAAAAAGAAAGACAGTGCTTGTCCTCATGGAACTTATATTCTAATGAGGCAAGACAACACATAAAGGGGAACTGAAGAGCATGTGGGGATTGGGTGCAGGTACTCACTCCTGGTGGTATCATGGATATCCCCAAATAGTCAGGAGTGAGACCAAAAGAATGATGAAATGAACATGTCTGGCTTCACTACTTTCCTCAAAATGGAGGTTCCAGGGGGCAGCTAGGTGGCACAGTGAATAGACCACCAGCCCTGGAATCAGGAGGACCTGAGTTCAAATACGGCCTCAGACACTTGACACTTACTAGCTGTGTGACCTTATGGAAGTCACTTAACCCTGATTACCTCACCTTCCCCCTCAAAAAATGGAGGTTTTCAGGAGAAAATGATTGATCAGAGGAAGGGGCTGCAGGGGCAGGGTGGTTGGGAAGACTGTCAGCTACAGCTACCAAATTTTCACTCCTTGAAGGTGTTTCAACAATCTGGCTAGCAGCTGCTGTGAGGGTGTAAAACCAACAATAGCCAGCTCACAGAATGTTGCAAGCCCAAGTCCTTTTCATCTGCTTTATCAAGGAAAGCAACATTAAAGGGTTAACAATCTTACTTTAATCCAGCATACATATATTATTTACTTAGTTCAGGGGAAAAGACCAGCACCCTGAATTACAGACCAAATACAATTCGTAGTTATCAACATCTGAGTCTTCAGCCAGGAAGCTCATTACAACAGCTGGCCCAGAGTCACATTCCACTCCTGCTGTGGCTCAGAGTTCCAAGAGAGAACTCTAACCTGTTCGCTTATATATCCTGTTCAGGGCCTTCTTGACCTCACCCAGGGTGGGTGTGGAAAAGTTCCCCACCCCCAATATCACATCAGATACAAATCAATGACTCCCAATTGTCTCAGTGCTGAGAAATACAAAAACATCTCACTTTATCTGCCCTATTCAAACAATGGCCAGAATCATTAAAGGTCAACAGCAAAAAGTCCCACCTTAATTACTATTACAGAAGGAGATACTGAAATTAAAACATTCCAGTAGATGGCAGAGTTATAAGAGGCTATTTGAATAGAAATTTCTTCTACAATATCCCCTTATAATGATCACTCAGGCTCCACTTGAAGACCTCCATTTATGCAGAACTCACATGAGGCAACCCATTCTACTTTGGGATACTTTTAATTGTTATGGATTTTATCTTCACATCAAGTTAGATTCCATCTTTCTACAATTTCCAGTCCAATACAACAAGCATTTATTATATGTTGAATATGGACCAGATGCTGTGCTACAAAGGCTACAAAGAAAAATAAGGAGTTTCTGTCCTCAAGGAGATTATATTCTAAATTAGAAAAAAAATTTTGGAGGGGGGAAGGCAGGGCAATTAGGGTTAAGTGACTTGCCCAAGGTCACACAGCTGCTAAGTATGTCAAGTGTCTGAGGCCAGATGTGAACTCAGGTCCTCCTGACTCCAGGGCTGGTGCACTACTCACTGGCCACCTAGCTGCCCCACAGAGATTATATTCTAAAAGCAGCTACCATGTTTTCCGGAATCTTCTGTTCTCTGAACTAAATATTCCTAGGTCCTTCAACTGATTCTCATATTTCATTGTCTCCAATATTCTCCTTATTCTGTTCACTCTTAATAATGAGTGATCAACCACCAATGGTCATTGTTCTCCTAAGTCTCATCATAAAAATTCTGAAATCTGGTACCTGATCCTCACTAGAATCTGAAGGACAAAGGTATTGTTAGATTTCTTCTTAACTTCATCAACTGGGTGACCAATTCCCTCTTATTCAGCCAAGGACACATACCTAGTCAGAACATCTCACTTTGTAGTCTGGTGAACACAACGATAAGGGCAATGGTAACAAAAACAACAACAACGCTTTAAAGTTTACAAAGAACTTTACCTACGCTTTCTTATGTGGTGACAAAGTCTCTAGGAGGTACATGCTATTTTTGCCCCCATTTTACAAATGAGAAAATGGAGGCTCATAGAGATTAAGTGACTTACTCGTGGCCACGTAGTGTCAGAGACAAGATTGGAATTCAGGTCTTCTTTACTCCAAGTCCAGTGTTCCATCCATTGTGCCAGCTAGCTCCCTATTATCTTCACCACCACAGCCACCACCACCACCACCACCATCATCATCATCATTGGCAGCATTATCATCCTTGTCACCACCATCATCAAAATATATACACCAAGAAAACAGATTCTTCAGAACCTATTCGTTTTTTACATAAATATATCTATCTCATGTTATGAGGGGTTTGGCTTTCTTCTACTCTTCTGAAAATCAATGGAATTCTCCGTTTGAGGCAGGGTAGCCACAGATAAAACTTCTAGAGGGAAGCTACCTTGTCTTTCCTACAGACTGTCATAATACACTATTGCTTTGATCTCTTTTTTCTACTGAAATTCCATTATCCTTCTCCAGCCACACAAGCAACCAAGCCTTCCATTTTTCAAGAAACTCCATTCACCTACCAATAAGCTAGATTTTCTGGAGAGATTTTTCTTGGCCATTGTTCCAGATATCTTCCCTCCTCTCTATGTCTTAGAGTCTTGGCAACTGGCAAGTTCTATGGCTCTGTGGCTGGAAAGACCCTCGATATTTAGATATATAAGAGGCTATAAAAATACCTCCATGTTAGGACTCACTTCTGTGCATCAGCTATGGTGTGGGGTTGCCATCAATTCCAGAAGCAATGGGGATAATGATACATACATAAAGTAGACTCTGAGATTTTTCTCCTTGTTGAAGAAAATGATTGCAACTCTTCTCCATTGATACTCTCTCTCTCTCTCTCTCTCTCTCTCTCTCACACACACACACACACACACACACACAGCTTAGACTTACTGGGGAATAATTACAAAGTAGGACTCTGTACCAATAGAATGATTAAGCTTGTATAGGTCTTTAAGTACAAGGAGTTTTGGGGCTGAATCTTATTCTATGTGTAAGTGCATGCTGTCATCTAAATCAGAATACTGAATGGAAAAAATCAGGCAGCTATAATTATTTTTATTTATAAGAGACTGAAGATATCTAGTAGGAACCCTGTGTCCGTCCATCCATGGGTGGCAGAAGGGATGCAGAAGGCCGATTCATATCATTTAGGTTACCAGGGATTTCTGCCTTCTAATATGAGTATTCCCAAAATACCTCTGGCTAGATTTGTTTGTGTGTGAATATAGTTCTGCATCTCCATCTCTCCATCAGTGAGCAGATACTGGGGAAGAAGCAATAGAACTCAACACCTCTTCTCCACCAGAAAGAACTAGGCTAGACCCTCCATCCACTCAACCAACCACTTACCCATGCACCTTGCATCTCTGTATGGTCTGTGAGCAGTATAATAGCTAGAGAATTATAATTTGATGGGATGGTAGGATCTAGTGAAGGTTTCTTAAGGATAGGGGAGTCTTGGGCATATTTGAAGATAGTAAAGAAGGAACTGTAGATTGAGATAAAAGATTAAAGGAGGTGATATTGGAAGTGGCAATCTTTTGGAGCTGGGAGAGGGTGGAATCAAGGGCAAATGTCAAGGGGTTTTGAGATGACAAAAAGGTTAAAATAGCCTGTTTTCTCAGTTAATTCAGAGGTAAGTTCCCTGGATGAGGAAGAGTAGTAAAGGGGGGTATACAAAAAGCCTAAGGGGAGAAGAAAAGATATGGAATAGTTTTTTGGGGGGGGCATGAGGTAGAGAATCAATTAGGGAGGAATAAAAGGTTTGCCTTGCTGCAGTGAGGAACCAGTTGAAGTTGCATAACATGAATTTTAGTATACCCAGTCAGCACATTTGTGTGACTTCTTCCAGCTCTGCTTATCACCATCTGAGTAGGATTGGAGGACACAGATGGTAAACATAATCCAGAACTGGAGTCTGGCAAAATGGTCCAAATGCAAGGCAATTGGAGGAGAAGAAAGGATTAAGAAAGCATTAGTAACAGTGATGATCAGGAAAGGTCTCATACAGAAAAGACCTTTGAGTTGAAATTTGAAGGAAAATAGGGATAGAAAGGAGTACATTTTATGCATGGGAGATAGCTAGTGAAAACACAGAAATGATGATAGATGGAATGTCATGTGTTAGGAACAGCAAGAAGTCCAGTTTGGTGGGATTGTAGAGTATGTGAAAGAGATCAGTGTTTAATAAGATCAAATTCGATAACATATGAAGTGCTTTGAGATCTTAAAGCTCCTTATCGATGCTATCTATTATTATAATATTATTATTACTAAATACTCTCAGCCAAGGCTTGAATCATCCTCCTTTGTCCCCCTAGGAGGGTTCTACTCCTGGATCTTAGGTCCTAATTATCTGCAAGCGTCAGCTCTATTACCCTGTTCCCCAGGGTTGAGCATCTGACAAAAGTGGTTTGAACTTAGGCAATAAAGAACTATGAAGACTCTTGATGAAAGAAGTGGCAAGACCAGATAAGGGGAGATTATTCTGGTAGCTGTATGAAGAATGGAGTATAGAGAGAGAGAAGCAGGAAGGAAGATCCTTTAAGAAGTTATTGCAGTAGGCTAGGAAGGTGATAATGAGGGTTTCTAATAGATTGCCAATGGGAAAAGATTGGAGGGGATGAGCATGAGTGATTTTGCAGAGTCAACACCAAACTCAATTAGTAGGACTGAATAGAAGGGAGAATGGGGACTCATCCACACTTTTTTCAAAACACTGCTAAGGTACAAAGACTTCTCTGTCTTAGCCTCAGGCACAGAAAGATTGGAGGGGGGTATATAGGAATAACATTTTAATGATCTCAGCATACTTTGCAATGTGAAAGATAAAGTCTATTTTGTAGAATGGAAATGCTAAAAACTAACAATGCTGCTACTTCTGAAGGAAAAGAAAATCTGTCTCTCAGAGTCAGAAAGCTATAATTTTTATGCATCTTGTGTTGCTGTTTATTATATTTTATTATACTTCTAATGTTTATTAGATTAGATGAAGAGGATTTTTCCTGCACTGGAACTTTTGACTTTTTCTGAGTGGAGAGTGTTGCCAAGTTGTATGAGAGGACAGAGGAAGTTGAGTCCAGAATACAGGCAAAGCCTGAGAGTTTTGGACCATATGTAATGGTTTTGTTGTTGTTGGGTTTGTGCAAGGATTTCGGGGTGAGTCCACTGGACAGCAGCCATGTCTAGCCTGGTCTTCAGTGTACCTCCTTGCATATTTTTTTATTCAGTTTACTATCTTTCAGGCTCATGAGACTTTAAGCCCATAAATTAAGTGAATTGGTTTTAGCCAAACCATTAAGCTGTTTAACCATCAATTGATTAGTTAGAGAGACATTTTGCTTACTAGATGTTTCCCTCAGTTCTGGGTCTTCATGGCCAGGCAATAAAATGCTCCTAGGCTGCTGTCCATTGTCATAAGCTTTTTGACGATTTCCTTGTGTGTAATCAGGACTGATTTCTGACATACTCAATTTTTATGAGGTGAGCAGCTAAACTCATGATTCCCATACATTTATTTCGAAATAGGCAATATGTACTGGCAGATTCCAAGGTGCTGAAAGGAGTAGGTAGGGTTCCTGAAATGCTAATGTGAAATACTTTTAAAAGAAAATCATCAGGAATTTTATATTGCAAGAAGAGGTAAAACTCTCTGTCTCCTGACTTGGGCTTGCTTTTTTGGCTGTGAGTCCCCCCCGCCCCGAGTTATTAAAAGAGCCAATTTCCTTGCTCTTTTATCCATGATTTGTGGAAGTTGACAGCTTGGGTGTTAAGGCAATTTGAGCTTCAGCCAAGCACTCTGATTTGTTGCCTGGGTAGATTTACTCTGTCTTGATTTCCTTGATAAATTCTGTGCAAAACTCGATACCAGCTGGCTTGACATCTTTATTAACGTGAAAAGGTCCCATGGGTTTGGGTGCAAAAGGAACCTGATTCAAGGGTAAACAAGAAAGATGATGTATATTAGTGTGCCAAAAGAAGTATAGGGATTTTATGTATTTCTCTTAAAAAGTTATTACTGGTCTATTACCTTTTTGGAACAAATGAATCAATCAATCAGTGAGCATTTATTGAACACCAACTATGTGCTGGGCACTGTACTATGTGGATTTAGGAATGATTTGTGATTTAGTCAGCATTTGGAACTCTTTCCATTGAGCAAGTTGAAACCTATCTATAATTTAATTGGTCATTGATTTAGAGCTAGAAGGGAGCTTAGAGGCCATCTAGTCCATTACCCACATTTGACAGGTTAGGAAACTGAGGCCCAGAGAGGTTAAATGACTTGCCTTAAGGTAACATGAAGATTTATTGGCAGAGCTGGGATAGGAGCCAACATTTTCAGACTCCATATTCAGCACTCCTTCCACCATGCCACACTGCTTCTAAATCACAAACTAAGTGACCTCCCTAGTTAGTGTCAGAGACAGGATATGAACCTGTCTCCCTGCTTTTCCTGCACAAATCTAGCACTTTATGGAAGGCAACACAGAACAGCATAAAGACTGCTGGCTTTGGAGTCAGAAGGCCTAAGGCAAGGACAGAGCAGATATAGATTCAATTCCATAAGGAAATTAGAAAAAAAAAGCCACCCCCACCTTCACAGATGAGTTTTGGATACCAGATCAAGGCTTCATCATCCCATCAAATGTACTCTTAAGGAATGGAGGTATTTCTCTACTCCCATTGGCTCAAATATGCTACCCCTAAATTGCCCCTCCCAAAGATTATCATGATAATAAATTGGTCAGCCAGCCTTAAGTGGCTTTTAGAAAGGAATATTTAAGGCAATACAGCAAAAACAGTTGGCATAAAATGTCCTCTCAAAAGTATGTGATATGCTTTATGTGATATACAAAGTCCAGGGGAAAGTGGGCTCCACCTTAGAGAGTCCATATAGCAAAATGGATAATTCACAGTTGCTGACTGCTGGAAGTCTTCTCATTTGTGAGATGGTGAAGAAGTTCCCCTTAAGCACAGTGTAGTTTCTTTTCTAGGTTCTTTATGAAATTGAATCTATATTCAGTTTGTCCTTGGTTCCCATTGCAGACATTGCTGTCAGCTAATCCAGAGATGCCAGTAGGTCATAAGTTGGAAGATGAGAAGTTTAACATTCTTTATATCCTTTGAATAAAGTCCTTGTTTGGCTAGAGGTGTAGGAGGAGACCCAAAGCCTCTCCTACACTTCTGTCTCCATGTTTCTTCTCAGGGGGTTTAGCTAGAATGCCGTATTTATTCTGATGTCTAGAATGACTCCAATTCAAACTAGTTTGGTCATTTATAGAGATTCCTAAAGCGTGGTAAAGTTTCCTCAGACTATCTAAATAGGGTTCCTATGCATTTAAGTTTGAATGGGTCTATGCATTTACTCTAGAGTCTCTCATTGTTGAGACATAATGTCACCTCATTAATGTATCCAGTGTAAAACATGTTGGGGTGGCTTCAAAGCCACATTTATACTGTCTTGATCAATTAATTAATCAACAAGCATTTATAAATACCTCATATTCTACTGACTGGGTTACAAATACAAAACAACTGCATTGGAAATATAGCAACTGCATTGGAAATATTGGAAGCCAAGGTCAGAAGAAGTAGCCATCAGTGTCAAATGTTAAAGAAAGGTCAAGGAGACTAGGGAAGAAAGGATCTGGGAACTGGTGATTAAGATGACATCTTACCTTGACAAACCAGTTTCAAAAAAGTGGGAGGGAAATCACTTAGATTGCTGGGAGGCGATGGTGATTAAGATGTGAGTGGTTGGTGAGAAAATAAAGGCAGTAATCAAAGATTACTTTTTCCTAGAACTTTGGCAATGTGGTGGGAGAAAGTTGGGTTAACAGTTTGAAGGGGCAGCAGAGTAAAAAGCAAGTATTTTAGGATGGGAGAGAAGGATAAAACCAGGAGAAAAGGAGAGATTCCAGATGAGATGGGGAAGAGTCAAAGGGGGCAAGGCTTGGAGGAGAGAGAGGATCTAGGATTAGGCAGGGGTAGGGAACCTGCACCCTCAAGGCCACATATGGCCCTATAGGTCCTCAAGTGTAGCTCTTTGACTGAATCCAAACTTCACAGAAGAAATCCCCTTAATAAAAGGATTTGTTCTGTAAAATTAAGACATGGTCAAAGGGCCACACTTGAGGACGCTGAAGCAAGAGAGAAAGATGAATGAAAACAGATTTTGAAAAGTAGTAAAAAGGAGATAAAGATCATATTATGTGGTCTCAGCATTCTTAAAATAACAAAGTAGTAAAGTTCATCTACTGAGAAAGAGGGATGAAGGGAGAACAGGAGATGGAGGAGAAAGGAGAAAGTTTAGAACAACATTTGTGAGTAACCTGATAAAGGGTCAGAAAAATAAAAGCATTGTGGCAAGGCCAGGAGCTCCCAATTGCTGTTAGATAGCAAGAATTTGCATGAACATATTTGGAACTTTTTTTGGAAGTAATGTGTAAAATTTATTATATATTTTTTAAAAAAAACTCAAGCAGTTTGAAATGAATTTAAGGGAAAAATTATATTGATTTTATATTTGATATTACAGGAAAAATATAACAGTTGATTGTGTATCCAAGAGATCTCCAGGGAGCTTGGGAAGCTTTTTCTACACAATAGTCCTAGAGTGTCTTAGCAGTAAGAAAAAGTGGAATCTGTGATTTAGGGCTGTTATGAATTCAGTTCTACAAATTAATCTATCCAGCATTTATTAAGCACCTACTATGTAGAAAGCATTCTGCTGAGCATTGAGTACATAAATACACAAAGATAACAGTTCCTAACCTTTCTGGGGCCTACACTATATACATATATAAGTGAAAGTAGGTATAAGTTACACAAAGTAATTTTATTTTATTTTATTTTTACTTTCTAAATCATTTTTTTGAGATTTTTATTTTTAGTTTACAATACTCAGTTATTTAGAACTTTTTAATGTTGAATGTCCTTCAACAGCACTTTGCAAATGGTTTAGTTTGTGTTGAAGATGAGGATTGATGCTTTTCATAAGAATATTGTTCCTTTGAAAGACGTTCCTTACATAAAATTCAACTAATAATCTTATCGATGACTCTTGGGAAACAGCCTCAAGTTGAGTCTTCTCATTCATTTCAGCTAAGATCCAATTCTAACATCCTCCAGTTATGAAACAACAAAATCAAAATTATAAAATAAAGTGTTTCTCCAGAAATGATTAAAATAAAATTAGGTTGCAATTGGAAGATTATTTATAACATCAGTGGGATTCTTATCCCTGAGCCAATTAGGTTAACTTCTGAGCAGTCTAGTGAAAGCTGACCCTTTTACAGGTGTCTTTCATGGAGACCTGCAAATGCACTCTAGATAAAATGAATAGTAATCCCCTTCAAACACACTGCAGGGATACTTGTGGTATAGTCTGCATATATCTTCACCAAATGAAGCTTGATGTTTTTTTGGCCATAGTAACAGTTTTCACAGCTAAGGAACACTAAGGAGTTTTGTTTGCTTTTAATACTTAACCATGTTTAACCTTGAGGTAGAAGCCATTCTACTGACATCTATGGATAAATGTAATGGAATATTTCTATTTACACAGGTAGTTGCAATTTTGAAATTACGCTGGGAGCGCTTTACTAATGATCTCATTGAAAACAAAAGCATATATTAAAATTCTACGGGGCGAGCCCTTAAGTGAGAATATTTTTTGTCTCCTGGATTTCAAATATTTGTGATATTTTGTGATTTGATAGTTGGGCATGATTTCTGCCGGAAGACAGCCACACAAAGTTGTTTGTATTAGGGACTGGGACTGAATCCATGGTTTGTTTAATATAGGAAACTCCCTGAACTAATGTATGTTGGCACCTTCTCTGAGACGTCATCTAGGGGAGCTGCCTAGGGAATTGAGGAGTTAGGTGATTCACCCAGGGCCAGCTCTCTATCAGCTACATCAAACTGTCTCTCTCTTATCTGTATTATTAAAACATTCTCTTCTGCCAAAGTTCTGTCTCATGCCTTGTCATGATGTGGAATGAATATGGGGCTCTCAAAGTTTGTGTCAGCCAACCATAAGCTCAGACAGAGGCTATTGAGTTAACAAGATCTCAAGTACTGGTTCACCAACAGGCTATCAGCCTAAGTAAGTTCAGAAAGTTGGCCACATTTCTTTTTTTAACCCCCTAAATTAAAGACATTATCTAATAAAGGATGGCACTAGAAAGATCTGGGTCCAAATCTTTCCTCAACTGTTTACTAGCTGTGTGATCATAGACAATCACTTAACCTCTTAGCTTTCATTTTCTTATCTATCAAATGGGGCTGATAGCCTCTACCTTATAGAGTTGTTATTAGTAAATGAGATAATATATGTAAAGTGCTTTGTAAACCTTAACATGTTATATAAACTTACATTAGCATTAGCTATTATGATGATATCATAGCTCTTTTGTAGTATCAAAGGCATTTGAGAGTTTATGGCACAAATGTGCTCTCCAATGTTGGTGTTCAAATCCTTTTTCATTATTTCTTATGTAATCTGGACGGCTGTCAAGACATGACTTTTCACAGTCAAGTGTGGATTGCTTGTGTTAACATCAAGATGGTCTCTTGAACAGCACAGTTTTTATACTTGGAATACGCCTGCATTTCATGTATTAAAAATGCTCTTTCCTTTGTCACCTGCTGTGGTCAGTTTAATCCTTTGGAGTGAGTGAAACCACACAAAACTACTTAATTTTTCAAATCCAGCAGTGGAAAAAGGAAAAAAAAACACAAACAACTGAAAACCTGCTCATTAAAAATAGAACAACTATGCCTTTTTCCTCTAGGATTTAAGTTTGCCTCATTCGTACATTTGGTCTTGCTTGCATGTAGAAATAATTGCTCTTCATGAAAATCAGAGCCTGCTCTGAAGCTACCAGGGCACCATATTGTTCTCTTATAAAAATCAGTTGGTATCTGGAATTGTTTTATCTTTCCCTTGAAACACATTACTTGGACATGCTCTGCTTCATGGAATACCACATCTAAGATTGAGTCTCTAAAAGACTTGCAGCAGT
Source organism: Phalanger gymnotis (assembly GCA_028646595.1). Classification (NCBI taxonomy): domain Eukaryota; kingdom Metazoa; phylum Chordata; class Mammalia; order Diprotodontia; family Phalangeridae; genus Phalanger; species Phalanger gymnotis. The sequence continues at coordinate 191,392,644 of CM053623.1, forward strand.
TATGGTGGGCTATGGCCTCTCCTAAAAGAGGAGTTAACCAACTCATGTTTAATCTCAATGGTGAATACATGAAGTCAGCTAATTGGCTGTTATACTATTACATTACTCATTTCGCCTTATTCTAATCACACGTAGACCAAACAGGAAAGAATCTCAATTTAGCATTTGGGCATTTTTTCTCAATCTTTAGATGCTTGACCATAGCTTCCCTAATACAAGTGAGGGAGTATTTCCTACCCTACCCCCCTTCCCATGAGACTTTAATACAAGTTGCTTTGTTCTCTATCGTTCTGTGTTAACTCTATCAGGCTGTGCTGTGCATTGGAAAGTTCTAATAAAAAACAGTATGATTTTTTTAAAAAGTCTTACATTGACAGAACATCTGCAAACTTAATGAGGCAACCCATTGAGATAAAGACATCAACTAATAAATTCCCACACATGCAGCCAGTAGCATCGCTGGCCAAGTCCAAGCCATCTGGGGAAGTTTGGAGAGTCTCAGCCAGTTTTGTCACAGGTTAAACAGAGCACATGTTCTTCACAGCAGACTTTTCCTCAAACAGTCCTCACTCATGAATACAAGCCATTGAGACTTATTTAAAAAAATATGAAAAACATCCTGGTTCTTAAGGTGGAAGGAAATTTTGCAATTTGCAGAGGATATGGGCAAATGTACATGATCCTAACACAGCTTGAGTTAGTTGGTAGCACAATATCCTTTCGGACAATCTTTTTCCCAATTGTCATTTACCCCATGTGTGGACAATAAGCCTTTGGAGGGCAGGTACTTTCTCTCATCTTTTATTTCCCTCTCAGCACCTAGCATAATACTTTGCACATACTTAGAGCCTAATAAATAACTCCTGAATGATAGAATATATAATATTCATAAAAACCTACACCCTAGAACATTTGCAACCAACAGATATTCCTGCCTGCCTCTCTCCCTTCTCCAGTCACCCTCCACTCACCTGCCAAATGAATGATATTAAAACTAAGGAATTTCTCATGTGGGAACTCCCTCCACCATAGTGACTCTTTTCTCTCCTCCCACTTCCCCATACTGTAGCAGGTAAATTTTGAGGAGTTGCTTGACACATACAGAGGTTAAATGACTTGCCTAGTGTCACAAAGGTAGTAAATGTCAGAGGTGGGATTTGAACCTAAGTCTATCTGATTAGGAGCTGAAAATTTTATCCACTATCCTCCCTTCCCCTCTCTTTATACATTGCTACTTAAACATGTTATCTCTTAAATGTATTATTCATACAAGCTTGGCCAAATATCATGGCCTCATACATTCTTCTGCTGACTATTTTAATAGCCTTGTAATTGGTCTCCCTAACTCAAGTCTCTCCTCTAATAAATTTTCTACTCAGTTGTCAAACTGATCTCTAAACAAAGATCCAAGGATACCACCTACCCTAATTCAAACAAACAAAAAACTTCAAGTTATCACCATTGCTACCAAGACAAAAGGATACAATTTAAGTCCCTCCACATTTTACCTTCCACTTACCTTTCTAGTCTTATTTCACGTTATTTCTCTTGATGATACGCTCTAGTCAAAATCTCCATGTCTTTGTGTTTAGAATATATGTCTTCCTTACCTCTGCCTCTTGGAATTTCTTCTTTCTTTGAAAGCCAACTTCAGATGCTACTTTTACGGAAGGTCTTTTATGTCCCTCCCCTGCATTTTTAACATTCTATTTTGAAATTAGTTTGTGTTACTTTGTAGTTAGAATGAAGGAGTGGACAAAGCAATAAACTACACAAGGCTGGAATCTTGCCTAAGAAGCTTATTCTGTTTCTTCATCTGAGTAAAGGTAGAGAGTTATCAACTGAGTCAATAAATCGCGCCCCTTCCCCCATCAGCCAGGATGTCTTTATCAGGTGAGGATATCTACTCTGAATAAATCAATCAAAATCATTTCAGCTAGGTACAACAGAAAGCCTGTTATGATTAGTTAAGGAGATTTGGACATAACTTGTATAAAATCAGCAAGCTAGTTTGCAATTGGGCATTCAAGCATCTGATACCTTCACGGGTAGACAATCCTTTAAGAAGAAATCACTTGGAAGGGCTGGGGAGAGAGGAGAGTATCTCAGCCTCTTCTCTCCCTGTCTTGGTCAGAGAAGGACCTTGTTGATTTCAGCAGGTTGGGGGATTTTTGAATTCCTCTCAGCATCCTAGTCTTAGCAGCAGCCACAGAAACAGCTGATTTAGCATCTTCATTGGGAACCAAGGACAAATTAGACACACTGAGGAAGAGGCCAATAGAAAAGCTATGTAATGCCTAAGGGGAACTTCAGAGGAAGCCCCAAAAGAGGAGAAAAGAAACCAGGAGCTATACATTTTTCCTTACCTATATGCTTTTAAGCTTGAGCCCACTTTTCCCTGTACTCTGTACTAGCAGGAAAGTACGTCAGAATTTTGGGAGTATTTTCTGCCTCTGTTCTTACTATGCCGTCTTAGTAAAATAGCCTTTTAAAAAAGCTGATTAAATCTGGCTAATTGACATCAACTGACAATCATATGTTGAAGCAAACAA
>CM053623.1:191395295-191412085 GCA_028646595.1 Phalanger gymnotis
CCTCCCTTCCTTCCTTCCTTCCTTCCTTCCTTCCTTCCTTCCTTCCTTCCTTCCTTCCTTCCTTCCTTCCTTCCTTCCTTCCTTTCTTCTTTCCTCTCTCCCTCCCTCCCTCCCTTCTGGAAAATACTTCCAGTCCCTCAGAACCACCTCTAGACTCTGAAGGGTGCTACAGCAACTGACCTCTGGGGCACCAATCTGCCAGTCGAAGTCATAAGTGAGTCCAAAGTCTCTATATGCTACATCTATAAAATGGGAAAAATAATACCACCTATTACATGATGTAAAAAAGTGAAACAATATATGTAAAATACTTTGCACACCTTAGAGCACTTTCTAAATTGGAGCTCACTCCATCCATCCATCCATCAATCATCATCATCATCATCCATGTTATCCAACTATTTGTCATCGATCCAATTACTACCTCACCCCAGCAGAATACTAGGTCCCTGAGGGCAGGGTCAATTTTGCTTTTATCTTTGTATCAACAGTATTCTGAACATAGTCTAGGAATTGGACCTGTGATGCTGGTATAGTGAACTTCTGGGTGAAGAAATTCCATCTACCAACAAAGGGTAACACCTTCTCTGCAACTTATTTACTGTCTTGGAGAGTAGCTTAAAGCATCCTGAAGTTAAGTGACCTGTCTAGAGTTATACAGCCAGTATGACAGAGACAGGACTGGAATTCTATACCATCGATACTGTCAAATCCATCTTCAAAATCAGTACGTAAGTAATCTCAACACAACTCTTATGTTACTTTTCTGAACAAAAAACCTTCAATGGCTCCATAGCCAACTGGTTAAAACATAAATTCCTGTTCCTGATGTTAATCACTGCCCCCAAATACCTTTCTAGTCTTATCTCATATTATTTTTAGCCTAATTTGTAGGTTGGTGGTACAGCAGATACAGTGCCAGTCCTGGAATCAGGAAGACCTGAGTTCAAATCTGGCCTCAGACACTTATAAACTGGGTGACCCTGATTAAGCCACTTCACCTCAATTTGTCTCAGTCGACTTATCTGTAAAATTGGGATGAGAGTGCCTACTTCCCAGGGTTTTGTAAAGAGCAAATGAGATTATAATTATAAAGTGCTTAGCACAGTGCCTGACACATAAGTTCTATATAAATGTTGGCTATTATTATTAGTATTTACAACACAGGTAAAATAGATTACCTTCCATACTGTTCCACACTGACCTCTGTTTCTGTGCCCATGCTTATTAGGTTGCTCACATCTGGATTCTTCTCCATATGTTAATGTCAATTTCTTTCTTAGAAGGACCAGCTCAGATGTGACTTCCTATTTGTAGCTTTGTAAACTCCAGTCAACTAGTAGGAAAATTATTTTTTCCTAAAATTTCTCGCAACACATAGCCTTTATTTTTTTTTCTCTGCATTTATTTCGCTCTCCCTTATTTCACCATTAGTTGTGTGCCATATAGCAAAGGCTTAATAAAAGCTAGTTGATTGGTTGGTATACATTGCATTTAAAGACATTCTGATAAAGAGTGTGTGGGTTTTTATCACATGCCAAAGAGGTTCATGACACAAAAAAAGATCAAAGACCCCTGAAGGAGACTATAAGCTTCTTGAGGCCTCTGTCAGAGCTATCTTTGGATTCCTAGTCACTATCTAGCACAATGCCTCACATGTGGTAGTTTATGAAATATTGTATCAATTCTTTGCAACTCCAGGGTCTAACATTGCACATTGAAGACAGTAAATAACTAGTAAAGTGTTTGTTGAATTAAATACACCACCAAATTAGAAACGATAGTATTATTTAGTAATACAAATTAACCCTAAACTATAAGCCAGAATAAAATGTTTTGTCTCTCAAAACAATGCCAAATTTGAATGTGTATCCAGTATTTTAATTCGCTTGTAAATAGAGGCAGTCTACAACTTATACAACTTTTAGACTTTGTTCCAAAAATCTATTTGTAAGCCAATTTGGAAATCTGAACATCGTTTCCCATAGAAACGAAGTTATAAAAGTTCCCATGCCAATGAAAAAAAAATCTAATTAAGCTGAGCTGTGGAACTGGTTTGGTGTTTAGTGTTCTTGAATCTCATGAACTTTGTACCTAGGAGAAGAGGACTAGGAGAATAAAGAATGGATGGGTACTGGGTGGAGGCACCATAGACTGAAAAGCTTTACTCATGATGGTGATGGAACTCTCCAAGGGCAAAGGGGAAGGGAAGAGGAGGAGCTACAGGTCTGAGGAATTTGTGTAGGGTGCTCTAGCCCTCAGATGCAATGGTGAAAGTCACTGAGAAGCAGGCTGGCGTAATAACTCATTTCCAAAAATCATTTATAAGTTCATTAGTCAGGGATTATCTATTATAAATTTATTTCTAATTTTTGTCACGCAGACTATTGTTTTTTGTTGCTTAGAAAAATATGCAGAAAGTTTGGATTTTTAACTAGTTTACTACACAGCCAGTGTGATAAAGAATTATCTATGATCATGAATGAAGCATTAAGTACTTAATATATGCAAAATGCTGAACTAAACACTGGAGATATAAATAGAAAAGCAAGGTGGTCCTTGTTCTCGAGGGTCACATTTTAATGGGGGAGACAACATATAGCGACACTTAATTTTCCCTCAGAGTCTCATAATTTTGGATTAAGTAAAAACTTTGCTCAATGATAGTAAATTATACATCCATGGTCTTTTTTTTTTAAACTCTGGTCAGACTGTTGGACTTAAATGTGAGGAGGGAAAGCTTCCTCAGGCAACCTAACAATTATTTTATTCTGATACACTTCTTCGATGTCATAATATTCAATATCCCTTTAGAGATCAGTAGAGAGAGAGAGGTCCTGAAGTCAGGAAGACTCATCTTCCTGAGTTCAAATCTGGCCTCAGACACATCTTAGCTGTGTGACCCTGGGCAAGTCACTTTACCCTGTCTGCCTCAGTTCTTCATCTACAAAATGGGCTGGAGAAGAAAATGGCAAACCACTCCAGTATCTTTGCCAAGAAAACCCCAAATGGGGTGATAAAGAGTCAGACACAACTAAAGTGAGTGAAAAACAACAGAGAGAGAGAGGTGATGTTTGCAACTTGATGAAAGAGCTACAGGTTATGTTGACGTCAGGGCAGGATGGGCAGGTATTTGAAGTAGGGATCTAAGACACTTTATTTTCACTTACTGGTGCATATTATATGAATATAGGGCTTTAGCCAGGGAAGGAATTGAAAGGTTTGCCTAGACAGAGGTTTCCTAGGGTGTAAAAGGAAGGCCTTATACCATTTCTGAGACATTCTACAGGAAAAGAGAAGATGGCCTTCCTTGGTGAAGAACATGTAAAGTGAAGTAAGTGCCCTAACTTGAATAAGATGTGAAGCTAATCGATAACAACATGGTCTTAGTCTTTGTATCTCCTCCACTGCCTAGCACACAAGGCATTCAAATGAATGTTTATGGAATGGATGGTTAATTTTGAAAATACACTGAAATGCTTGTTTTGTTTCATAAATTTAAAATAAAATTTAATAATGATTTTTAAAAACACACTTAAAATAGACATAAATGTTATCTTTAGAATGTGGCAAATTAGTTTTGCCCTGGGCTGGCTGCTTACACAAATGAATTCACTGGTTAATCCTGAATGCCACAGTAATTGATTTCTCTCAATATTGAGCAGACTAGAAGAATTCAAGCCAGGTTTGATATAATAACAACATATGTATGGTATTTAAAGGTTTGTAAAGTGCTTTATATATGCTGTCCCTCTTTTTTTTTTTTTGGAGGCAATTAAGGTTAAGTGACTTGACCAGGGCCACACAGTTAATAAGTGTCTGAGACTGCATTTGAACACATGTCCTCCTGACTCGAGGACAGTGCTCTATCTACTGCACCACCTAGTTGCCCCGTCTCATTTGATTTTTAAAATTATTTTATTCAACTGCAAATGCACAAATGTGCCTGGTCTTCCAAAGTGTGACTTTTCTATGTGATTTTAAGCTCGTTGAGAGCAGGCACTATCTCATTTAAATTTAAGAATAATGGCTTTTTAGTATTGCCTTAAGTAGGTCTTTTCAGAAAAGCATCAATGGGGATGTTTATACCAAGCCGATGTCTTAGGTAAGCAATGGAAACCTGAGCATTTTTCTGCTAATTACAGGAAGTTATTACTTATGCTAACACAAACAATAAAGACAGTATCATGCTCCTGAAATACAACCTTTGCTTAAAGAACCATTTTATTGCTGTTTTTCCATTGCTGTCACTTTGAAATGACATCTCCACCTTGTAACATAATTTAAGCAAAACAAACCAATACATTGACTATGTTTGAGAATGCATGCCTTCTGCGTCCATAGTCCACCACTTCACTCCCGAAAGAGAAAGGAAGCATGTTTCAACACTAGTCCTTGGAAACCAAGAATGACTGTTGCATTGAAGAGAGTAGTAAAGTCTGTCAGTGCCATTTTTTATTTTTTTGTTTTATACAACATGTCCTTTTATTTTCTTGGTTCTGCTTACTTCACTTTGTATCACTTTATACAAGACTTTCCAAATTTTTCGTTTTCCGAATTCTTCATGTTCGTCATTCCTTATGGCACAGTAATATTCCATTCCACTTCCAAATACCACAATTTGTTTCGCCATTCCCCAAATGACGGGTATTAACTTTGTATCACAAAAAGTGCTGCTATAAATATTTCTGCACATACCTCTCTTCTGTCTTTGACCTCTATGGGATATCTGCCCAGTAGCAGTATAGCAGGGTCAAAGGACATGTAGAATTTTGTGATTTTTATAGCATGTTTCCAAATTGTTTTCCCAAATGGCAGGACCAATTTATAGGCCTACCAACAGCACACAGTGTGCTTGTCTTGCCGTAACCTTTGCAAACAACCACCATTTCCTTTCTTTTGGTCTTTGCTAAATAATGAGTCACTCTTCGATCCACTTGATCCATTATAATTAAGAGAGACTTAATAATGCTAAAGATAGATATTACACTATTCAAAATCAGATACATACACAAGAAACCTCTGAGGGACAGATTGATTTTTAACAAATATGGACAATTACCTCCATCAGAATGTGAGCTCCTTTAGAAAAAAACTCTGTTTTTGCATTTCTTTGTATCTCCAGTGTTTAAGCACAATGCCTCACCCACAGGAAACACTTAATAAATGCTTACTAATTACTTCATATAGCTGAGATTAAAAAAATGAAAATTTATAATCTATAATCTAAAAATCTATCTTTATCTATCTTCCATATCTGGTCTAGTGCCTAAGTACAGATATGTTTTTAATGTAGATTTACCATACTGAAAATTTTCAAAATCCTACAAAAGTGTGGGAGAAGATGCTGGAAGTCTGAATCACTCTATTAATGTCATTTTGTTGTTTTTAAGTCATTGAAAAAGCCAAAATTCTAACATAGAACAAATATTAAGGGCCTAAAAATATTGAAAATAGGGATAACATTATAATATCAGATTATTGTACAGCTTCTAGGTCAGTAAAGTCAATTAACCCTTTAGCAGATTCTGGGTAGGGGAGGATGGTAAAGGATTGACAAGAAAAAACTAGAATCCTATTTTTCATGATTTATTTATTATTCATTAAAAATCCATACAGAAATCATCACTGGCAGCTGTTATTATTAATACCAAACTACAAAGAGATGGTTAGAAAAGCAATCATCATTGCATCAAGTCTCCAGCCTGGTTCCATCTAACAACTCGCTTCAACTTGAAAGCATGGCTGTTTCTTCAGAGCAGTAACAGCATAGCATCTGGGGGATTTCACAGGATCAAATAACTTCACGAGTGCAGACCAGGCAATGTTGTCCTGTAAATTGATATGAGCTTTAGATACATAACAATGTGTTGACTAAAAAAGGAAATAATGGAGTAGGCATGTATTTTTGTAATGTAAAAACAAGACACACAGAATTTCTTAAAAAAAGAGAAAAAGTCTTCCTTGACTAAAATAGAGTTGCATCATAAAGTATACAAGGCAACTGCAATAAAAAAGATTGTTTGTGGTTTAAAGTAATTAACTATTTCTTATTTACTAACTGGAGATATTTTATATTGCCAATACAAGTGGATAGAAATCTCTTCTATAAACTGTAAAAAAAACAAATGAGCATTTCTCATGACTTTCAACAATTAACTGTCAACCTGGTAGTCTTTAGCCCATAGCGTTTTGCCGAACTATAAGACCTAAGTCGATGGAAAGAGTTGTGAAAAGGAAAATGAGTGTTCAATAGAGGAGGCGTGATCTTCCCTTCCCCCACCCTCCATCTTGAGAATCAAAGATATTCTTTGATTTACAGTTGGCTGGCAGCTGAGAAAAATACATCATTATTTAAATATTTTAAAATTGCCCTTTCCATAAAAATACCAGTTAGAACAAAAGCAAACATTTATTACAACCCATTTGTTCCAAGTAGGCTGTTGAAGAGAAGAAAGCAAAGCTGTCCTTATGATAAAGTGTAACTGTTAAAATGAAGGGTTTATAGTGGAAAAACAGGGCTGTTCCCATGAATGTGTTTAATTTAAACAGGTCACAAAACTTTATTTTGACCATAGCCCAGAGCAGAAGCTGCAAAAACCACTTCCCTCAAAGCTAACCAAAAGGCCATTCCCCGCCCCCCATTCAAACAAGAACCATACAATTATGATTTACTAAAATAAGAATTGCCATGAACACTACTCAGAAGGGTACTAATACCCAGCAAAGTGTGCAAGTAGGGAAATTCAAATAAATGTGCTAATCTGTGTGAAATGGAGTTTATAAAGGGTATCTTCTGTCTAGCCCTTACTAATTTTAGCCACACAATGTCTCAGTATACAGTGCTTGGTGTGTTTACTGTCTAGTGACTAGTAATTACCATACAATTACAAGAACATAAACTTTACTATTGCAGCTTTGCTACAAACAACATCTGTTGTACATATGTTGAAAAAGAGATGGAATGAATACTTAAACTTTGTAAATATGATGAGAATAATTGTACTGCTAGTTTTAGAAGGGACCCCTTTAGCAAATTAAGCACATAACTGATTCAATTAAGATATTTTTCCGATATTTTAAAAAGTGCAAAAATACCTGTTCTTTAAGATAGCAAAGTCGATCCATAAGTATCAAAGTCTCTATACACGGAGCCAAAACAACTTTCAACTAAAAGAAAGATTGGATATGATTATAATTGTTGACCAAACAGTAGAATGAAAAACTTTTCCTTTGTACTTGTTCTGTTGAAGAAAGTACTGATAGAAAAATTAGAGATCTAGCTATCCCTCTAGATATGGTAAATGCCCATCATGCAAAAGGAGGAAGTAGGGATCAAAAGTTTCCTGAAGTAATAAATAGGGAAAATGTATACTACGTAAATTGCTTTGAAGTATCATCATCACGCAATATATGACAGGAAGCATTTACAGGGCACTAAGAATGAAATTCATTAAAAGGAATGCTTGTGAAATAACTGCATGAAGACAAATATGGGTTCAAAGAACTCTAATATTTCTGCCCATTTATAAAATTCCTTATAAGGAAGCTTCCATGTGTTCTCTTCTTACTTTACTGACACGTAATATAGTTTTGAAATAGGACATGATCCAACGCAGTGTTCTTTTAGAATCAGGGTATCATAAAATAAGTTAGTTTGTGCCATCACAAAATTTCACAGGATCCTATTCTAGTCTGTGATAGACACACACACACACACACACACACACACACACACACACACACACACACACACACACCCACACACCCCTTACTGTGAATTCTGTGATTTACCATATTAAATGCTTCCAGTTCATTCATTCTAGGCTTGTACTTCTCATAGTATTCCATTATCATTTTTTCTGTAAGCTACAAGATAAAAGATAAAAAAAAAGGTTCATAGATATGAAAAACAGTTGCAATGCTACATAGCTGGAGTAATTCCTAAAACAAATTAGGCATAAAAGAAATGCAATTAAAAAAAATTTAAGACTGATGATTCTTCAAATCTAAAAAATAACAGTGCCTTCCCCTCTAAAGGTACTTTGCATTTACTTTGTATATACCTACATATGTACATGTTTACTTTCCCATTAGAATGTAAGCTCCTTGAGAGTAAGGACTTTTTTCATCTTTTCTTTGAATTCTCAAATACTTAACAAACTGTCTGACAAATAACATAGTACCTTCCACAGAATAGGTACTTGATAAATGTTCATTTGACATAGTAGGTGTTCAAAAAACATTTGTTGATTAATTGGCTTATGATCCAATTAATTTTTTTTTTATCAAAATTGCTGTCACTTCACTTTCCAGTGACTCAACTCTATCCTTAAAAAGAATTCCACCTTGTAACAAAAAAGTACCATTAAGACAAGAAATTAGCACAGTGGTCATGCTGCACTCTGTACATACGCTCCACTACAGTCCTCTCTGCCAAGAGGCATTAAGCAATTTGGCTTAACAAATCTTTTTAATCATCTGCAATGACACAAAACATTTAGGATAATAGCACCCATTATTCCTTACTTTGATTTCAAAATCAGAATTGGAAGGGCCCTTAGAAGGCACCTTGTCCAACCCAAACATGACTGACATTCTTCTTTAAACCAAAAAGACATGCAGACTTCGTTTGGAAGTACATTATTTTATTATTGTACATGTTCCTTCTACCAATGAAGCCTCTTATGTCCATCTTAAAATACTATTTAATTTTAATCAGCAATGATTCAGTTCCTATTCTGGGTCATCTTCATCATGAGCTACAATCACTTCACTCCTTAGTACTTTCCCAGGCTTTAATCCCTGTACTAGCTACACTCTCATCGCTTCCTCATCTCGATTCCTCGGTGAACCAGCCCCACTCTAGGCTATCCTTTTCTCTAGGGTTCCTTACCCTTCTTACCTTATTGTCTATCTTGGCCCAGTAAGCAGCATCCTTGGATTACTCCCATCAGCTGCTGCCTTCACTCCTCTGAAGCTAATGGTCCATTACGAATTTATGTCACTTAATCTCAACTTGGCCCTGACCATGGCAAGGCAATGCTTTTTTTACATCTCCCTAACTGAATCACGATCCCGTTCCCCTAAAAGGTTTTCCAAACATTTCTATCGCTCTTCAAACCTCTATGGCTACCTTCCCCAATCCTCTCAGTTGAGTACCTTGCCTCATATTTCACTGGAAGAATTGAAGCCATTCACCGAGAGCTTCATCTTTTCTCTTCAGACTTGTATCACTCACTTGCTTTCTACCACTATCTCTTCTTTCACCTCTGCCTCACATGAGAGGTGACCCTTCTCTTTCCTAATATGAATCCCTCTAGGGATTCTCTTTCCATACTGTCTTTAGCAGAGTCGTCCCCATATTACTCTAAATCACACTAATCTTGAATATTTTTCCTGTCTGCTTGTTAATTCCCTGCTGGTACAAACATGTCAATGTCTCTTTAATTGCAAAAACACTCATTTCATCTGTTCGTCCAAGTGAGTTCTCATATATCTCTCTTTCCTCCTTGAGAAGGTTTTTTTTGCAGCTGGTGCCTCCGTATCCTTTCCTCTCATTCTTCTAATTTTCTGCAGTCTGGCTTCAAATCTCATTCAAATAGAGCTACTTTCTTAATTGACAAATCTAACGGCCTTTCCTTAATCCTTATCCTGACTGACTTCTTTGCAGCCTTTGACACCATTCATCACCCTCTTCTCCTTGACTTTTTCTTCTTTCTAGGTTTTAATGACACTGTTCTTTCCAGGTTATCCTCGGGTCAGATTGTTCCTCAGTTTCCTTTGCTGGATCTTCATCTAGATTATGCTTGTTAACTATGGGTATCCTAAGAGATTCTGTCTTGGGCCCTCCTCACTTCTCCCCCTGCACTACTAAGCTTAGGATCACCTCAGCACGTGAGTATTCGATTAGAATGTCTATGCAGATGATACTCCAGCCCTAACCTCTCTATGGGCTTCCAGTCTTATGTATAGAATGGTCTATTGGACATCTAAAGTTCAATGTCTTGTAGACATCTTAAACTCAGCATGTCCAAATCCTTCCTTCTTCCTAACTTCCTTCTTACTACTGAGGGCACTACTACTCCTCCATTCACCCAAGATGGAAGCCTAGGTGTCATCCTCGACTTTCTATTCTCTCATTTGCTATATCCAATCTGTGTCATATCCTGCTGAATCCACCTTTCAATCACTCCTGTATAAAAGCTCTTAAAGCCTCTAACACTGCCCCCCTGATGCAGGCCCTTATCTCCTGACACTTGGACTATTGTAATATCCTCCTGAGTAGCCTCCCTGCCTCATCTCTCTCCACTAGTCCATCCTCCACTCAGCTATTCAAGTGATCTCATTCACGTAACCCAACTGAAGCTGTATGAGACATAAGAGAGCATCCAATCTGACTGTTTTTATACATGGGGAAACTAAGGCCCTAGGAGTTTAAAAGAGAGGGGCAAGAAATAGAGAGAGGAGACAAAGGAGAGAAAGAGAGAGAGAGAGGAAGAGAGAGAGAGAGAGAGAGAGAGAGAGAGAGAGAGAGAGAGAGAGAGAGAAGTTGATTGATTTCTCTGTACAGAGGAAATACTTGAAATAATGGATATGTGAATGAGAACTGTCAATGGAGAGGGTTTAGAAAGAAGAGTGTCAATGACAGAAATCTGGATAATGTCTACCCATCGAAGAGAAATAAGAGAACTATAAGAGTGTAGAGTCTCAAGAAGGTAAAAGAGATTAGATAGTATATAGGAAAGGGTGGCCACTAGCTTCAATGTTGTGGAGATGTTTAAGATGAAGACTGAAAGGACCATAGGCTTTGCTAGTCATAAAGTCAGCTGTGACTTTTCAGAAAGCACTTTGAGTAGAACAATGGAAAAACTAGATTACAAAGAATTGAGAATAGCATAGATGGTGAAGAATTAAGAGGCATTATTCAGAGAAAATATTTTAAAAATAATTTGGCACTGCAGGTGAGGTTTATTGATTGATAGATGAGAACAGGATCAAAGAAAGGTTTTTAGAAAATTAGGACTGAAGGGCCCTGAGAACATGTGTAGGCACTGGGGAAGGACAAGTAGAGAAAGTGAAACTAAAGATATATGAGAGAGGGAGGGGATGATTATGGAAGAAGGATGTGGAGGAGGTGTGAGAGGATGAAATGAAAGATACAGCTAGAAGGATGGATCTTACAGGAGGCAGAGACATCTCCTGACACAGAAAGCAAGGGGAAAGTAAGTGATGGTAATGAGTTCTGAAGAATGAAAGAGAGTGGAGAAAACTGACTACCATGAAATGACCTTAGTTTTTATTAGTTAAGAAGGAGCTTCTAAATGTGGAAGGTTGGGGTAGGGTTAGAGGCTTGAGAAAAGCGGAAACTTTTGGAACAATCCTCACATTCTATGAGTAGAGGAATTAACAAAAGTGGATTATTCGAGTAATAATAGCTTGAAGTAATGTTGTTTTTATTGAATTAAACGTATTTTCCTCCTTTTATTGTTGAAAGTACTGTATTGATTAAAATAAGTTGACATAAGGAGCTTTTGTTTTTCTTTTCCTGAATGAGAAAAAAAGTCATAACCTGTTTTTCTCTTTTATTTCTCCTTATTCTTTCAATGACATCTTAACATTACACGATTTCCTAAGACTATTGGTTACCATAGAGACATCTGTAAACAATGTAGTCAGCTGAGAGAAAGAGATGATAATTTTGATATGCAAAGTGTATATTCTATTTGGAGTAGCTACATGCTTAGTGATTTTTTTTTATTCTTTAAAGGAAAAAAAATTTAACTTTTTATGTATTTGCCACTAAAAAGTGGTGTATTTCCAAAAATCATATTTGAGGCATGACTTTTGATTGCTTAATTTAACTCTAAGTTTAGTATCAAAATTTTCTGGACTTTGGTGATATAGAACCATATATTTTTAGAAGGCTAGATAATTAAGAATCAATTTGTTGGCTATAGCAACAGATGAAACAGAAAAATACAAAGTGAACCTCAATGTTATGCTGCCTCTTTCCATTTTTATTATAATGGGGACACAGTGGTGGAAAAAGGTAAAAGGTGCTAAGAATCATACTTTTTTATGTTTCCTAAACATTAAGGCACCACAGTGTAGTGGATAAAAGGCTGGTATTGGAGTCAGGAGGACCTGGGTTCAAATTCTGCCTCTGATATACTGGCTGCATGGCAAGTTACCTTTGAGTGCTGCAGGCAACCAGCTAAGACTAAATTTCTGAGAATATTATGACCTGCATTCATAGAGATTTTCTCATGGGGAGTCCCTTAAGCTTCTAAAACCAGTCTTTTCCCATCCCATAAACATTATCTTCGATGTTAGTAGTCTAAATATGCAATCTCTGTCCAAGCGATAAGAGATCATCCCATGGAAGAACCAAGCATAGTAATCCTGACATTTTTGCTGACATTTTGAAGAAGAAAGAAGGATGTTGAAGCTCAGTGGAAGGAGGGCTCAGAGGTTCTCTTTGGAGAGGAAGATAAAGGACTTGGCAGAGCTGACTTAATCATGCGCCTAAAGGCAACAAGAAACATTTTATGGGCATCTACTATGGAAGAGATCGCAAGTGCAAAAAAAGTCACTATGACAATAATTGTAGCTCATTCACCAACATCTGTTGTAGAGAACAAAGAGACAGAGAAAATCTATAGACTTTGATAAGGCTCTCTACATTCAATCTGCTTATGTTTTGATACTTACTAACTTCCGTGAAAAATTGGGAATCAGTGAAGAGGATCAGAGATATATTGGAAAATACAGATCAGGAATAAGGAATGAGAGAAGTCAAAGATTTATAGATTACAAAGAAGCCTCACCCTTACATAACATGTATATTTTCTTTAAAGAATGAGTGGGAGAGGGCAGCTGGGTGGCGCAGTGAGTAGAGCACCAGTCCTGGAGTCAGGAGGACCTGAGTTCAAATCCAGCCTCAGATACCTTGACACACTTACTATCTGTGTGATTTTGGGCAAGTCACTTAACCCCAATTGCCCAGCTTTCCCCCCTGCAAAAAAAAATGAGTGGAAAGGCAAGCAGTAAATAATAAACAATTAATGAATTATATTTTAAGATTTTTTACTGATACCATTCCTTAGTTAGCTGTCAGTGTGCAGCTTGCCTGCACCACTGGCCACCAGCTTGTTAGAGTAAAACTTAAAGATAGATCTTGCTCTAAAAAGATTATAATCTGACTGGAGGAAAGAGAAGCACACAAATGTGATAAAAGGGAGTAAAACAACTACAAACGAGAGATTAAGGTGTGGGCAAAGAGCTATGGGAAATTTGGCATTAGTTTCAACAAAAGTAATAAAGTGATTCCTTCACTAGGCAGAAGGTTGGTCAGGATGACCTCTTGGGTTATTTCTAATTCCACGACTCTATAACAGTTCCAAAAGCTTAGCACAGTAGTGTAATGGAGACACACTGCTTTTGCCAAAGGTTGCTATTTAGTGAACTGTCAAAGAGAGCAGAAGAGAGAAGACTGAGCAAAAGCACTGTATGTACAGAGTAACTGAATGTTTAATAACCCTTACCTCAAGCCATTGCTGTGATAATCTATTCTTTCTTCCTCTATATCAGCATATTTCCTTATTTTATTATCATTCTTAATTTTCTGATAAATTCTCCTGTAAGTCTATGAATTCTTCCTCTCTTATGCTTTTGCTTATTTTTTATGAATCTATAATAAAGGGCTGAGAAAACCTCAAAGAAATAGAAAAACATAAAAATTAGGTGTTTACAGACTGATGAATAGTATTCATGGACATTTTTATTTGTTTGGTGGTTTAGAGCAAGGGTTTTTAAGATTCTTGTGTGTATCATGGACCCATTTGGCACCATGTGATGAAGCCTGTGGGTCCTTTCTCAGAAAAATGTTTTCATAAAATCAAAAGAAATGCTAAATTTCAGTTAGATTTTAGGGAAAATAAAGATATAATGCTTTTTTCCATCCAAGTTCATAACCCTCCTGAATTCTATCTATAGACCCCTAGGGTATGCATGGTGCCCAAATAATCTCTGTTTGAAGGAAAGAACACAGGGACAAGAGACAGGAGACCTAGTTAGTCATACACTGGATTTATGATTTGGGGCAATTCATTTCCTCCTTTTCTTATGGTCTTTATCTACAAAATGGGAATAAAACCTGTCCTACCTACCTCAGAGTTTTACTATATCATGTAATATGTTGTATAGGAAAGGATCTTGAAAAAAGCATAGCATAATATAATGCTATAAAATATTAGGTAATGTTATCATTATTATTATCATTACTTTGTTCAATTAATTTTGGCTTATCAAAGATAAAGATTTAAAAAGATATCCCGGATACTTCACAGGTACTTAGAAAATGTTAAGAGACAGGGACGGGACTGGACTTGTAGAAAGGTGATGAGGGAAGCTCATTCTATCAAAAAAAAAGTGGCTCTAATTCTGCAGTTTATAACCTTAGAGAAAAGCCTATCATTCAGGGGTGGGGAACCTGTGGGCTCAAGGCCGCATGTGGCCCTCTAGATCCTTAAGTGCAGCCCTTTGACAGAATCTAAGCTTCACAGAACAAATCCCCTTAATAAAAGGATTTTTTCTGTAAAACTTGGATTTAATCAAAAAGCCACACCCAAGGACCTAGAAGGCCACAGGTTCTCAACCCTGGATTAAATGAATTGACCAGGTTTATATAGCCAGTACATATTAGGGGAAAGACTTGAGCCCAGATCTTCCCAACTTCAAAGTCACTTCTCTACCCACCACACCATATTGCTCATCATGAAATTTAAAAAGATCTCTAAAAGACAAAATTGACCTTCTGGAGAAGATCCTTGTGACAACGTAGAGCAAAATTGTAGAGAATCAGAAGGTGTGAATGGATCTGGGCTGAAGGAAGACATATCCATAGATATGACGAAGGAGTTTAGAGTAAAAATGACAATAATTGTAGCTCAAATTAGCTTGGGGCTTTAATCACTTTCTACATAAGCCCAGCAAGTAAGTTGTGCTAGTTGTATCATTCCATTCTATACTTTAGAAATTAAGTCTTATAGAGAGGTTAAGTGACATTTGCATTGTCAGACAAGGTCCAAGGTAAAGGCCAGAGCTGAGACTGGAACCCAACCTGACTCTTAAATCTAATGATTTTTCTACTATAGCTGTAGCTCTATCTTGTGAAGAATTTACATTCTAACTTAGAAGAGATGTTCAGGTTAGCCAAAAAAACCCTTATTGACTGTTATCCAAGTATCAGGCACTGTGTTTAGTGCTGATTTTACAAAGAAAGGCAGAAACAGGATCCTGTCTTAAAAGAACTCACTATATGCAAATAAGATCTAAACAAGAGAAATGTGAGGTAAACTTAGACGGCTGGAACAGTTGACAGGAGTGTTAAAGACATCTTGCAGAAGGTAAGATGTAAGAGGCATCTCAAAGAAAGCCAGAGCAGCCAGAGGGTAGAGAGGTCAGGAGGGAAAATATTCCAGGTATGGAGACAGCCAATGAAAAGGCATGGAGTCAGAACACAGAGTATCACGCATGAGGTAAATAAAGCAAGAAGGCCACTGTCACTGGATCACAGAGTACATGGACAGGAGAAATAATAAAAATAACTAATAAAAATATTAGCTAGCATTTATATAGTACTTTATGGTATGTAAAGGGCTATATAAATATTATTTGGGAGGGAGGCATGATTATTATCTCTATTTTATAGATAAGAAAATTCTGGCAAACAGGGGTTAAGTAATTTGCTCAGGGTCACACAGCTAGTTAAGAATCTGAGGCAGGATTTGAATTCAAGTCTTCCTGACTTCATGGCACCATCTAATAGTGTGACAAGACTGAAGAACAGTGCAATAAAAAACAAAATGAAGATTGTGGAAGAGAAAAAAAATCAGAAAAATTCAGAGAAAGATTATAGGTTAATACAATCAGGAATAGAATCTAGTATCCAATTTGGTATAAATATGTGTATACACATATACATATACATACTTTTATACATATACAAAGTTTATATATCTGTTATTTATATGTGTATATATGTACACATACACATACACATGCATGTATACACATATACATGTATACACAGTATGTGTATAAATAAATAACTTTCATATGCATATGTACATCTCAATCAACCTTTGTCTGGTTATACCACAGAAACTGAAGGTAGTTATTTGAGATCTTGATGCCTTATTTGTATCTCTCAGACCACCTATGTAGTTTATAACAAACATGTGGTCTGACAAGCATGAACTTTCTGAGATAGAGAATTCTCATTGGCTATGAAACTTATGATAACAGGGAGAGGAAACAATTTGTATTTTAACTCAGAGCCTTGGGAAAGCCATCTCAACAATTCTGTCTGAAAGTACCTATATGTGCCTAGAAATAACTTGCACGGGAAGTAACAGAAGATAATTAGGAACTCTGCAACCAAGAAGTGCTCAGAAAAGAATAGTGGTGATTTGTAATTAATGAAAATAAGAGCTTAAAATTATTGTTTATCAGAGAAGCGGTAAAAGTTGGACTAGACAGCCTCTCAGGTCCCTTCCAACTTTGAGATCCTATGTTAATTGTTTACTTGATTCCCTTCTTCTTACACTACTCAATGACAAGTATTTTAACCCTTACTGACCTCCCTCCAAAAAAAGAAAAGATAAATTTAAAGACTTGCTAGGGAGGCAGGGAGAAAGGGAGGAAAAGAGAAAGACATGCAAAGAGAGAGAGACAGAGAAAGATGTGGGGGACAGAAAGAGAAAGTAGAAGAGGGAGGGAGGTAG
>CM053623.1:191412185-191469513 GCA_028646595.1 Phalanger gymnotis
GAAGAAGAAGAAAAAGAAGAAACAAGAAGGAAAAAGAAACAGAATAAGAAAGAATGAGATCCTGAGATTTAATAAATACTTTGAAAAGCAAAACACAATGGTTCAGGAAGAACAAAAGTATAAACTGAAAGGAAGTTCTCTGACTTTTTTCCCCAGGCACCAAAATGATTCACAGAAGAAAAAGGCTGAGGAGGAGTAATTAGTTGAGTTATATGTCTAAATACCATTGATAATAGGAGTGAGATGGGAATTATGAGGACTTTGTGATTAGAGTTAAGCATTAGCAAGTCTTAAAATTTTATCATAAGAAGTAACACCTTTATCAGAATAACACTAAAAAGGACTATAGTAGTTTTATTCTGAGAAGGTCATTTCATACACAAGGCATATTTGGTGACATTGCTATGGTGTAGTTGGTATCCTGAAATACATACAGTTAGATTTAACTTGTTCTCTGGGGTCTAAAATACTTCCTTCTTTAACAGTCTATAATGGTATCTGAAGCAGACAATTCAGTCAAAAGATGCAAAAATGAAGGAATTCGTTAGTGACCATTTTGAATATCTATTTCCCTATGTTCCTAAAAATACATTCTTAAGACATTTTTTTGGAGAATTTTCTGTTCATGAATTATTAGGGAGGTCACTTAAACCAGGAATATTTTAGATGCCTGTTTAAAAAAATGGGATTTATGATGAAAATGTTGGCAATTCCTCTGTCTCCAAATGGAACCACTGGAATGACAAATACTCTAAGTGAGAAGAAGGCCCAAGGCTGTCTTTCATAAATGACTTTGGGACTTGTCACCTTGGATTCCTCTTTGAGGTTGGACATCAGTCATATGTAAATCTAGCACATGCAGAGTTGGCCTACTCAGAATGATAATGATTTGTCTGAGAGTGTTCTGTTTTACTTGACATGCCTTCAAGAAATTTTTCAGGGCAAAGAACCTGTCTAGAAGAGCATTAGAAGATTTTCTAGACACTTCTCATGTTTATATAATTCTGAATGTTAACAGATGTTCACTGCAGGATCAGAAACACACTGATATATATTTGTTCAACACAGATTCATTTGTATAAATGTAATAGTTTGTAAATATTAGGAAGATATAACACCAACTTAATCAAAAGGCTTCTGCAGGCATGTTGTCATCTTCAATGATTAGAAACTCATGTGAGCACTGATGTGATTTTGCTTATGCATAAGACTAGATTGTAGAATCTATTTTCAGTTGGCTGTGGTTAAAATGTTCCCTTCTAGACTGTAATGACAAGGATTGGGATATGTAAAATGGATATGAAACGAAGCTCAGTTCTACTCTAGCATTCCATTTACCTAGCTTTCTCTCTTTTTTTTTTTCTATTTTCTTTCTGTACTTGCTTATTTCCTTTCAACCACTTACTGATTTGTCAATATCTCCATTTTATCTCCATCTTTTAAGCCTTATTCTTCCTGTCTCCCTTTGTTTTCCTTCCTGTTTCTGTAAACCCTGCCCCCCACACACAGCAGGGGTTCTTAAACATTGGGGGTCAGACCCCTGTGAGAGTCTGCTGAGGCCAATGGACCCCTTCTCAGAACAATGCTTTTAAATGCCTAAAATGAAGTACAAAGGATTACAGAGGAAATAAATATACGGGAAGTTATCAGAAACTTAAAAAACAAAAACAAATTCATGAACCTCCGGCTAAGGTAACTCTGTTTTAGAGAAATAAAATAGAACCACCAGCAAAATCAATGAAAGACTCGGGCTTCCATTGCTATATAATCTGATATTTCACTTAGGACTTTTTCTTCGCATGGCAGTATATGCTTTCATGAAATTATTCTTTAATACCCAACCTTAATCTTGTCTTACCTTTTTTATTTCTCCTAGCATTGTACTAAATCTGTTATGCAAAATATTTCTGCCCCTCTAAGGTCTATATATTATGGTTAAAGAGAGGCTAAAATATTTGAGGAAATACAACTAACGTATGCATATGATTGCTTCTTGTGATATATGCAAATCTTTATTTAGGCTTATTAGAACATAGGTCTAGTGCTTAGAGATCATCTACATCAGAAGATCCCTGCACTGTGGCCCACAAGGGTCAAATCCAGCCTACTTCTGTTTTGTATTTTTAAATACAATTTTATTTAGGTTTATTAAAACTTTAAGTTTTATTTACTTATTCTCTTACAAGCCATACAAAAACAAGCTGCAGAGTGATGTTGCCCCCTGGCCATTGTTTGCTGACCTGTTTCTAGCCCAATCCCCATATTTTATAGATAAAAAAAAAAATGAGGCCCAGAGAGTTTAAATGACTTGCCCAAAGCCATACAAGTACTTATTTGTGGAGAGGATTTGACCCCAGATCTTCAGACTCAATCTAGCATTTTCTCTAATGAACTAAAATCACAGACACTAGAGAGTGATTATTAGCATAAATAATGTAGTATGGGATTCACTTAATTAGTAAGTTCCACTCAAGCAATTAAACATTTGTTAAACAGAGAATGAGCTGCCTGGAAAGCTCCCTCCCCATCGGTGAATTAAGACAGAGCACATAAGGCCTACCTATCAGGGTTGCTGAAGATGAGATTCTTTTACTGAATTAAATGTTGAACTTACTGGTCTCTAGGTTCTTTCCATCTCTTAGATTCTAGTAGATGATTACCAAAATTTCCAGCTAAGTCCGTTTTCCATCAGCAGCTCTCCCAGCTTCTGACTCCATGAAATATCTTGCACTGTGCCAGATTCCCTGCGCCTTTCCACTTTTCAGCTTCCTTTTGTGTTGCCTTCCCTATATAACTGTAAGCAACTTGAGGGCAGGGACTGTCCTTCTTTTTCCCATTTGTAACTCTAATGCTTAACACAGTTCCTGGCACATAGTGAAGTGCTTTATAAATATTTATTGAATTGAATTGAAAATTAACCACACTGTTCTATAAAGAAAGAGGCATAGGAAACCCTTTGGAGGTAGATGGGATATGGTCAGTGACAATTAAATGCTAGATACTTATTATAAAAGTACATTACTTCCAAGTAGAGACTATATCAAATATATTTTACATAAGCCCCTACTCTACTTTCGATGAGTATTTGGAAACACACTTCAAGAATTAAAAACATAAGCCCATTCTCTATAGCTCTGTTATTCCTTAACTTCTTGTTGTCACAAAACATTTTTACATTTCCTTTAAGAATTTTTTCTGATCGTTAGAATCAACAAGTCTCAGAGTGGGCAGGGACCTCAAGGGAGATTTCTTCCAACCTAGACCTGAGCAAGAAATCACCTCTCCTGAAGCCAATTTAGTTTATATACCTTACTAATTAACTAGGTAACTAGTTAATTTGTTTTTTAGAGGGAAGGGGAATTTCAGCTCTTAAATAAAATATGCAAAAATTAAACAATTTCTGTATTATTAAAATAGAAAATTTTCAAAGTTAAATCAATTCCTATTTAATTTACTTCTACTTCTTGTTTTCATTCGCAAACCTGGTGTAATCTTGACTTAGTTTCTTTTTAGCTATGTAAACACAAAAAGGGAAGTCCTCCGAATGTTCACAGGAGGGCACACTGTCTCTTATAGAAGAGATTGTGGTTTGTTCTCTACACAACTTAATGTTTCTCATAAAGACCATGGGCGAAAATGGAAGCAAAGTGTTCTGTGACACCTAACTTTATTCATTGTCATTCATTTATTCATTCAGTAAAACGTTGGATAACTGGATACCAACCTTGGAGTCATCTAATTCAAGCTTCTTCAGAGATTTTCTGACATAATCCGAAAAGGAAGTAGACTTGGAATAAACTTTACCAACATGTTTATCACTGAAAGATAAAATTGAATCATCTTGTACTTTTTCCACTGTTAATATATACATGTTTTATATTCAACCAACCAACATTTATTGAGAATTTATTAGGTGAAAGCATAAACTTCAGATTTGATCTAAACATAGTAATGGTCTCAATTAAACAATTTTTTATTATATATTACAATTTAAAATTGCTTTTGGTCATCTTTTGGAAATACTACAATGGAAAATAAGTGATACGGGACAAAACCATTAATATCTAATAACTTATTCTAACAAAAATCTGATATTTTCTGGGAATAGTTGTCTTGTAGGAATTTCCATTCTGTTACAAAACACATTTGTAATTTACTGGTTCATATTCACAGTGCCTATTTCATCACAACACCTGCAAACAGTGGCAAGAATTCAGTACATATGGCACGAACTCTTTCAATGTCTACAATTGATCAAATCTCACAGGCAGAGTTTGTGCTTATTGATCTTACTACATATGCCCTGAAGATCAGTGCATGGGTGCATGAGTGTGTGTGTGCGCGTGTGTGTGTGCGAGTGTGAGTGTGTGTGTGTGTGTGTGTGTTTATGGGAAATGCAATAGTTAAGTTTACTTATTTAAATGATACAATTCCAGAATTTAACCCCCTATAATCTGGGGAACAGTTTCAGAAATATGATCTAACCGTATGCCCTTAACAAGAGCTAATCTGGATTTGGAATTGTGTTGCATATTACCACTCATGTTTAATCACGAAGTCTTATCAATTATTCCTTTGTACTATCTCTTGCATCCATTTCTTTCTACTCCCACTTCTACCACCCTGATGTTCTGTGAAATGCTTTTGTCATCTTGGCTTGGGTTATTTCTCCTAACTGGCCATGCAGCCTCTGGCCTATCCCTTCTCTTATCCATTCTGCATATCTGTGCAATATCTGGATCAGTTACCTAGATGAAGGTCTATGTGATAACACTCTATAACACTAACTGTGAGTTGAAGGGTCAAGTGACAAGTAAAGTTATTCTTTTCAAAACACAATATTCATGTTATTTCCCTGCTATTTTTTTCAATGGTATGCACAGAGAATGGCATTTAAACTCTATCTGCTTAGTTCAAGATCTTGTAGAATTTGGGATTCACTAGCCCTTTCTTTTTCTTTGTGACTACATTTATACGTGAGACACCCTGCATACATTGTATATCCCTGTATTCCTATCTATGGGTTTTTGTATTGTGCTGTGATTGTTGCTTGTCTAGAACTCATCTTTTTCCTGCTTTGCCTAGCTGAATTCTAGGTCATGGCATACCTCCTCTGGAACACCTTCCCTGACCACACCAGCCCATGGCAATCTTTTTCACTGATTCCCTTGTACTGAGTTACCTTTTTATGCTTTTCCACAATCAGAGAGCTCCATGATAGTAAGGGCTTGGTCTTATGTTTCTCTCCCCAACAGTGCTTAGCAAATAACATATGAGAAAATCAAAAAATTGCCAAGTTTGGGAGGAAGGCTGGATTTGAAGTTGGAGGAACCAATGTTTGTGACTTTGGGCAAGTTACTTAAATTTGCTAGGCTTTAATTTTCCTGACTCTAAAATGAGGGGTGGGGGGCGGGGCTGGATTACATGGTCTCTACTGTCCTTTCTAGAGCTAAATACATAATCCTAAGGAGGCACCTTAGAAGTCATCTTCTAAGTCACCATGTAACTCAATGTATGAATCCTTTATTAATCTCCTTTTGAATACTTTCAGTGACAGAAATCTCATACTCTCTGAGGCAACCCAATACAGTGTTGGGCAGTTCTAATTTTTAGGAAGTTTTCTTATATTTTTTAGGAAGTTTTCTTACATTGAAATTTTGCCTCCTTTTGATTATAGCTTTGCCCTTTAAATCTATGACTCTTGTCCATAACAACTTAAACTATTTAAAGATAGCTATCATGATGCCTTCTCTTCTCTAGGTTAAATATTTTTTGTTCCTTCAATGCTCCTTATGTGACGTGGTTTCATTTTCCTTCTTCTCTAAATCCTCTAAGCTGCCAAAGTCCTTCCTAAAACGGCGAGTCCAGGACTAGACACACTACTTCAGATGTGGTTTGAATAGGACAAAGTCCAGTGAGACACGTACTACCCTTTCTCTGCACACTATAATTTTATTAATGCTCTTTAAGGTCAAATTAGTTTTTCCCCCATGCCAGACTACAGACAACTACAGAAGTTTTATTTCAACTCCCGGTCCTTTTCCATATAATCAGTGTTATAACCACATCTCCATTCCATACTTATGCAGATGATTTAAAAAAAATCCAAGTATGGAACTTTCCATTTTTTCCTATTAAATTAATTTTGTTAGCTTCAGAGCACCATGCCAAGTGGATGAAAGCTTTTGGCATTTTTATTCTGTTATTTCATGTGAAAGTTCCCTACCCCTCTCAACTTCATTGCATCTCCAGATCAGATGAGCAATATTTTCTCTTCTCTTTTCTTTTCTATTATTTCTTGGCTATTTTACTTGTCACCTACTTCTTCAACTCATGCCTAGCATTATGCAGTGTTATCTTATAGGCCTTCATCTAAGTAACTTGATACAGATATTACCCAGGACACTGTCACATTGAACAAATACCTGTCAAGTCACTACGTGATCCTATTTACAGAAAAAGTTATGGCAAGAAGCACAATAGAGCAAGCCCTGATAGTGTTGTTGTTTAGTTGTTTTTCTGTTGTGTCTGGATCTTTGTGACCCCCTTTGGGGTTTTTTTGGGCAAAGATAGCGGAGTGCTTTGCCATTTCCTTCTCCAGCTCATTTTGCAGATGAGGAAACTGAGGCAAAAAGGGTTAAGTCACTTGCCCAAGGTCACACAGATTTGAATTGAGGAAGATGAGTTTTCCTGCCCTCAGGCCTTGCACTCTATCCACTGTGCCACATAGTTGCCACAAAATAAATGGAGATAACTGTGGATTGAATCATATGCAGTGTGTGTGTTTTACCACTGTGCTACATTTTTGGCTTTAAAATTGTTATTGTTGTACAGTTGTGTCTGACTCTTTGTGACCTTATGGACTATACTTTCCACGGAGTTTTCCTGGCAAAGATATTAGAGCGTTTTGCCATTTCCTTCTTTAGTGAATTAAGGCAAACAGAGGTTAAGTGACTTGCCCAGGGTCACACAGCTAATAAATGTCTAAGGCCACATTTTAACTCAGGTCTTCCTGACTCCAGGCCTGGTGTTCTATCTACTATGGCAACTGTGCAAGTAATTTAACCCTGTTTGCTTCAGTTGCCTCATCTATAAAATGAGTTGGAGAAGGAAATGGCAAATCACTCCAGTACCTTTGCCAAGAAAACCCCAAATAGGGTCACAAAGTGTCACCTTTGAGGCCTGATGTTGGATTTTGCTGACAAATGGCAAGAGATCAAAGGTTCTTTTTTGTGTGGCTCTCAGCTTGTCACCAGCAGTAAGTCAATGATTCAGGCACTTTTGTTTTATAATGTTAAACTGACAGAGAAGGGCTGACTCCTCACCTCACCTGGAAGTCTTTTCTAGTTAAATAATATCAATGAGACATATGCTCTTAAAATATTTAATGAGCTCTGTAAGCTGAACTTCTTGCAAAAAATCATATGAATTATAAGTTGAGGTCCTAGTGACTTATTTCAGGTTTATAGTTTATATTTGTGAACAGACGAGGAAAATTCAACTCAACCCACTATGGGCAGAAGAATACACAAGATCATCAGGGAAAGATAAAGATGGTCGAGTTATAGTCTCCTCCTTTGTGGGTCAGATGGTAGAAATGCCTGAAAGGCAGGGTTTCAATATAAGAAAAACTTCCTAACAAGTAACTAAAGCATAACTAGGAAGAAAAAACTTCCTAACAAGTAACTAAAAAGTAACATTCCTAACTAATGTCACTATTCCTAATAAGTAACCATAATACAAACAAGATGATTCAAGAGAGTTATAAACAAAGGGCCATGAGAAGTCTGAGGAAGTAAACACAAATTTCAAATGGGGGTAATAAGGAAATGCTTCATGGAGAAGGCAACCTCTGAGCTAGATCTTAAAGGAAGGGGAGGATTTCAATAGTTGGCCATGGAATTGGGGCTGCAGTGACTTTCAGGGGAAGGAACAGCATGAGCAAAAACACAAAGGTGGGAAAGCACTGAATGTGTACTGGAGACATTGAGCGGTTAAGTCTGGCTGCAGCGGATGCTATGGGTAGAATAATATGAAATCTGTCCAGAAAAGAATGGTGATGTGAGAAGCAGTTTTAAATTTAGCTGGCAAGCAACAGGAAACCATTGAAAGATTTTGAACAGAAAAGTAACATGATCAGACCTATGTATAAGATAAGTTAATATGGTAATATTGAGAATGTTGGCTTGTTGGAAAATATATTTTTAATTTTATTGTCCTCCTCTAGCACCTTATTCTGCTCAACTTAAAGCACCGTTTCGATTGAGGCATCTTTACCAGACTTTGCCATCAATATATGGCCAAAAGAAGTTAATATCTAATGATTATAATTATGCTAAATTTAATTTGCTTGAAAGAATATAAAGACTGTTGGTTCCCTCAATGGAACAATATAATCTTCAGAAATCCTGATTAGATTTTTCTAGCATTTTGAGACATTATCTATATGCTCTACTCCAGTGGTATATCCTGATAAACTACGGATTTAATTTGAGGTCCAACATCACATTCCTCATATAGTCTTTTTTTTTTTCAGACATATAAAGGCTACGCTGCATTTAATATGCTAATTTTTTCATTGCCAGTTTTGCATGAAATAGCTTCTTAGGCAAGGAAAGCATTTTAGAGTCTTCAGATTTTAATTATGGATATTAATTTACTGGAGTTTTGACAGTATGTTAGATACAGGTAATACAAAGGGAAAAATAAAACCATTTCTGCTTCTCAAGTAACTTACATCCTCCTGCTGTACACAACACGCACACAGACATGTAAAAATAAGCTAATTTAGGGAGGGAAAGAGAAAGTCTTAATGACTAAGAAGACCAGGAAAGACTTCAAAGAGGATGTGGTACCTGAGATAAATCTGAAGGAAGAGGAGGATTCAAAAAGGCAGAAGTGAGAAGGGATAACACACATGAAAAGACAGGGAGACTGAATGTGAATTAGGGGAAGAATACATGGGCCATTTTGGCTACAGAGTAGATGAGTGAAGGAAAAGTATGTAAAACAAGTATGGAAAGGTAGGCGGGAGTCCAATTGTGGAAGGCAGTTGAAATTTACTTAGCAAGGAGTAATACGGTTAGTTGTGAGAAGATTATTTTGGAATATATATAGAGTGGAGAGGGGAAAGAACGACTGGAGACAGGAAGGCCAATTAAGAGCCTGTTGCAATACTCCAGGCAAGAGATAATGAGGGCTTGAACTTGGTTGGTATCTGTGCCCATGAAGGGTATGAGATGGATAGCTGAGATTATGTGGGTTAGAACTGATATGACTTGACAACTGATTGAGTATGGTGGGTAAAGGAAAAAAAAAAGGACAGAGGATGACCTTGAAGTTGTAAATGTGAGTGACTAGAAGGATGGTAGTGCCTTCAGCAGAAATGTAAAAGTTTGGAGGAGAGGCAGATTTGTGTAGCAAAAATAATAAGTCTCATTTTGGACATGTTGAGCTTGAATTGTCTATGAGATGGCCAGGTAGGGATGTGCAGCAGGTAACTAACTGTGTAACATCTGGGAAATGCTTTGATTTCAATGAGTTGGATCAAATGATCTCTAAAAGTCTCTCGATCTAATGCTCAATGATTCTTGGTGTTAACTGAAGAGGTGGGCAACAAATGAGACAACTAAGAAATATCTGAGATATGAAAAGAGAGGCAAAGATGAAATGTTAGCAAATGCCTTACAGGAAAAGGAAGAAGACTGGATAGTAGTAGATTAGTAACTTCAGACTAAATCTTGCGATGATTTTTCCACTGAATTTAAGATGATTTGACTATAACTACCACACATTAATCTCCTTTAAAATATTTTTCACAATTATGATGCATTTGTTATGACCTGAAATTTTCCCTTTCCTAAATCTTTAAGAGGAGAAGGCACAAAACTCATTTTATAATTCTATTCCTTTTAATTATAGAGAAGTCAATTTGGGCTAAAAAAATTTCCTAAAAATAAAGCTCTTTCAAAATTGAATGGCAATAGGTAGGGAGTTAGTTTATCATAGAGCATTATGGATGACTATGTGCTGGGAATATTAGGGAGAAAGGTCCTATTCAGGGACAGGATGAACAAGCTAAGCATATTTCCATAAGAAGTCATCAATTCTTGATGACTACCCATTTGATATCTTCAGCCACAGCAGTATTTATCTCAAAGGTTGGTGTCTTTTGAAAGGATTAGGATGAAAAAATATTGCAGCCAACTATTAGTGTTGATTGAGGAGGTTGTCAAAATGTTTCTTCCAATGAACATTAATAGAACATTAATATTTAATCAGCACTTCCAGTGTTTTAATTCAATTCAGTTAGCATTTATTGAGCACCTACCGAGTGCGAAAAGTGCTGGGGATACATCCTACTGAGGTAAAACTACACATAGACAGATAAGTATATCTGGTCCAAAAGGTCTTCAACGGCATTAAAAAAAGGACACATTGGAGTTATTGTTCAATATTGAAGTTCCATTGCCTCCTCTTAACCATTTCTTCTTTGTATCACAAGTCTCAAGATGTGTCAATAAATGTTCAAGTTTCTTTTGTATGTTTTCATGATCATTTTGCCACATCTAGAAGACTTTATCATTTCTCAGCTCCTAAGTATATGAATGTGGATTAAAGTATATCTCACATATTATCATTCTGTAGTTTCTCAAAACAAGTGTTCTTAGATCTTTCATTTAAGAATTCTGACATTTATATATACTTTAAGGTTTACACAGTATTTTAAATGCATTGCTCTCACTTGATCTCAGTGGTTATCTGGACCAACCCCTAACTGAAGCATGCATCTTATAAGATCCCTGAGAAATGATTATTCAGACTTTGCTTAAATATCTAAAGTGATGGGGAACTGAGTACTTTTTAGGACAGCCTTCACCATTTTTGACAGTACTAAGAGTAACAATACTGTGTTCCTATTGGACATTACTAATGCACTACTTCATTCCAACTCTTTGATGATGTACCTAGAGGAAAGGAAGTCTGAGAAAAAGTTTTCTGTAATGTGGGAAAGATATTTGACCATGATCCCTGGGAGGGGGGTGAAAACTGGGTAATCATAAGCCTAACTGAATAGGAAGTAACTCAGAAAATTGGAAAAGAGTATAATACAATCCTCCCAGTCTCAAGGAGGAAGTGGAGAATAAGCACAGGACATAGAGAAGTGAGAGGGAGTTTTAAGTATGGCCCATCACATAAATCTAAACAAAATCACAAGGGCGGCTAGGGGCACTGGGCTTGGAATCGGGAAGACTCATGTTTCTAAGTTCGAATCTGGCTTCAGACACTAGCTGTGTGACCCTGGACAAGTCACTTAACCCTGTTTGCCTCAGTTCCTCCTCTGTAAAATGAACTGGAGAAGGAAACGGCAAACCACTCCAGGATGTTTGCCAAGAAAACCCCAGATGGGGTCACGAAGGGTCGCACATGATGAAAACAACTGAACGACAACAAAATAAAGATCACTGGGGCCAG
Organism: Phalanger gymnotis; assembly: GCA_028646595.1. Lineage (NCBI taxonomy): Eukaryota > Metazoa > Chordata > Mammalia > Diprotodontia > Phalangeridae > Phalanger > Phalanger gymnotis. Next base: position 191,423,661 of record CM053623.1, read on the forward strand.
TTTGGAAGTGAAAGGACAGACCTGATGGCTGGACATTATCTCCCAGAACTCCAGGAGGTGCACTGTAGTGCATGTCCATCTTTATACCCCTTATAGACGCTCTGGTTAGTTGGCTAGCCAGCAGAACCTAACATCATCTCTCCTTCCACGGGCCACAGTGTGCCTTTGTTGTTGCTGTTGTGGTTTCTCTGTCTTCCTTCTCTATGGAAGAGGGAAAAGTGTGTACTATTACAAGATTGCTAACGCCTCGTATTTTGAAATGTTGTATCTTTTTGACAGAACAAAAGAAAAGCAAACAACCCCTCTCAATTATGGTGTCATCTATTGGCCACCCCAAGCTTTCACCAAGCTATGCAAATGTTCATTTTTGAGTCACATTCTTAAAAAAGGCATTTTCAGAAAGTTTGTGAATGGTGTGAGACTCAATTGACTGGAATTTTTGGTACAATAATATAAAAAAGGAAAGAACACAAGGCAATAAATAAGCAAAAATAATGACTGAGAATTGTGAGGAGGGTGGAACAGGCAAACACTGTGTCCAAGGTAAAAGGAAAACCACAGCAGTTTCTCTATTATCTCAAACTATTTTATGACAACAATTATTTTGTCCCCTTTTTATGTACTCCTGCACATGAAATCTTTAAGACTATAAAAGTAGACTTAAAAGGTAAGAGATAAAAGAAAAATTGTCAACTAAGTCACTGAAAATGGTGACCTTTTAACATGGTGACCTCTAAACTATGCCTGAACCACTTTTCAATTTAAATGCACATTTATTCATTTCAAAAAAGTCTTGATTTTCCTCACTGTGATGTTGGGTTTTCATTTTACAAGCTAGTTCTCATGGTTTTTTAAATTTTTTTTTCCTATGCAGTAAACTAAAAATAAGAAATTACGCTAAATAACTCATGATTATAGAAACCTTACATGACTCAGATTTCTCCAATGGCTGGGTATAATGGATTCATTAAAGATGATGTCGTGCCCTTCATTTCAAGAAAGTAAGCATACAAAAAACTTCTTTCTCTTACACATTAGACACAATTTTCTTTACCAATGTTGGGTGTTCTCAGGGTAGGACATTCCTTATTTGCCATATTTCTTTATCTAAAACACAAATGCCCTCATTTGGATGACTATTAGATAAAATGATGCTAAATTTCAATTATGATTAATAGAGAAAAAATGGTAGGCTTAATTGAAGACATAGACTATAGAACACTGACCTACTTCCAGCTTAAACAACTTCCCTATTTGACACTAGAAAGGCAGCTATTATCTACTAAAAATTAAGACTAATATTATAACAATGTCCAGGTCTAAAGTCTTTGGTCTCTTTTGAATTATGAATCCTTAAAGAAAAGACTTAATCAGTTTCAGGGAGTGATTTTAATTCCCTGAGATTTAATCATTGGAGAGTTGATGGAAGCTAAACTAAGAATGGAAATATCTTATTTGACTAAATTAAGAGTGGGAAGGTCTTTTTATTACTCTAAACAATAGGGGCACCTCTTTTGTTAACTGCAGACCAGACTCAATGGGGACAGTTTTAGTGGGTGTAGTTTAGGGAAGACATTTTTTTCCAAGGATACACTGGAATTATCATGACTATTTTTCTATCTGGTCAATCTAAAGCCCTAAATTTCTACTTTGTTCTTTGTTTTACTTCAATGTTAAATTTATTCTGCTTCTGGTTTACAATTTCTATAAAATGTAAACTGGAAATTGCATGGGCCAGAGAGTTGTCTGTTTGTTAGAGGGAATCCATCCCTTAGAATCTCTCTCTAAGCAGAAATGCTTGGATGTTAATAAATTGTTTTTGAGAGATTTTGGCTACAAAGTTAAGTTTAGAGGGTTTTCTTCCATACGCCTTTCAGACCATACACATCCTTGATAATGAAATTATTTTTCTGCTCCTGGTTCCCTGGTGATAATGTGAACTAGCACATTACCTACACCAACCATGAAGCTCTCTGCACTTGGATTGGGTATTATAATCACAGTTACACTGTTCTATCTTCATAGTTAAATACAGCTAAAAGTTAAAACAGTTAATACTGTTTTATAATCATAAAAGTACAATGTAATAAAGTGTGGAACTATGCTGTTTAGGGAAAAGTAGAAAAAAATGAATTCAGAAAAGGGAGGATTCAGGGTGGTCCACAGAGAAGAAAAAAGAGAAACAATAAAAAGTCATACTCCCAGCTTGAGAAGGAGATAGTAGGCCCTGCTAGCTAGTCATATCAGGCAGAGATTTGAAGGCAGTTGCATGTGCCAACTCCTGGACTGCTGGGGGTCATGTCTAGCCAGCAGCTTTATTCTTTTGCTAGCCACCTGGTCAAAATGGTCTTACTTTACATACAGAGAAGACTTTATGAAGAGATGGCCCTGAAGGCTGGATGGGACTTCTGAGAGTGAGAATAAGTATAATTATGTTTATGTTTGCTGTGATTTTTACTTTCATATTTATTATGTTACATACTTTTCCAACAGTTGTTCTTTTTTAGAGAAACAGAGTTATGTTACCCAGCAAGTTAGGACGCAGGTCTTTGGACATCCCAAGCCTGGGACTTTGTCCATGCAGCCACACTTGGCACTATTCACATTCCTACTGAAGAAAGATGATGATGCTCCTACAAATAGCAGCTGTCAGACTGAGCACTGAATAATGCCCTTACCCTCCTCTATTTTAGTGGTACAAAAATCCAAAGGAAAAAAAAGAGAGATTATATGGTGATAATGTATAATATCCCTTATTAATTCTCTTTATTTGTTCAATTCTGAAGCCCATTTAACTCATGTTTACAACAGTCCAGCAGGATAGGAAGGTAATGTTATTATGGTCCTCATTCTAGTGATGAAAAATTCTAAGGACAGCAGTTAAGAGACTACCTACATGTCGCATCAGTTGATGCAATGACTTTAACATACATATGGCTTCAGTCATTGGTTAACTCGATACCAAACAAGTTCATCTTTAAAGATAATTTGCCTCCTGCATCTGTAATTTGACGGAATTGGACCAAAATCTTACCATTCAGTGATGCCGTAGCATTCTTTAATAATCTCTTGAAGGACAGCACGATAGAACAAAGATTCAGTGGCCAGCTAAAAAAGAAAACCAAAACATATGTAAATGTCTACACAACAGAGAAAATGTTAGAAAAAATAGAGACATGGGAATAATATGGCAGCATGTTAGAACCCTAGAGGTATAATCCTGCACAAATACCCCAATAAAGGACCAACAAGGCAAGAGAAGGAACAACAACAAAGAGTTGATGTATTAAGGATTTAAGTATTAAGCCTCTTTAGTAAAGGTGAGTATAATCCTATAATGGGGGAAATGGCATAGAGGACTTCCAAGAATTTCTGATGAAAAGGCCAGAACTGAGTGGAAACTGAAATACAAATGCAGGAATAGAAAGGAATAAAAATGGAAAGACAAGGGCTAGAGAGGTTCATAGAAAATAAAACAGATAATTTTGGTTACAAAAAAATTAAAAAGTTTTTGCATAAATAAAACTAATGCATTAAAATAGAAAAGCAACTGTGAAAAAAAAATCTTTGTCAAAAGTTTCTCTGATAAAAGTCTCATATGAAATTACTTCCCAATTTCCTTTGGGGTTTTGTCCATTAAAAGTCTCATATGTGAGATACATAAGGATAAGAACCATTCCTCATTCTACCAGATTGATACAATGAAATGAAAAAGCAGTTTTCAAAGGAAGAAATCCAAATTTTCAACAGCATATAAAAATTGCTCCATATAACAATAGTTAGCATTTATATATCCTTTTAGGATTTGCAAAAGGCTTTTCAAATATTCTCTCATTTTATCCTCATAACACTAGGAGGTAGGCACTATTACTATCCACATTTTACAGATAAGGAAAATGCGATAGACTGAAGTTAAGTGACTTTTCAGAGTCACAGAGCTATTCTATACCCAAGGCAAATCTGAACTCAGGTCTCCTTGACTGCAGCACTCCATCCATTCTGCCACCTAGCTTTCCTTATTGGGAATTAGTCAAGTGATTCTGAAGCAATTTGGAACTATGTTCAAAAAGTTACTAAACTTTGTGGATCCTTTGGCCCAGCAACACCAGTACTAGGTCTATATGCTACAAAGGGATGAAAAAAAGACTCTTCTGTCCAAAAGCACTTATAGTAGCTCATGTTGTAGGTGGAAAGAACTTCAAACTTAGAGGGCACCCACTAAATGGGGAACAGGTGAACAAATTCTGGCACATGAATGCAATGGAATTTTATTGCACCATAAGAAATAATTAAAGAGTTGTTTTCAGAGAAACCTCGAAGGTCCTACAGGAATTGAGGCAGAATGAAATGAGCAGAACTTTGAGAACAATTTATTTACCTATAACAATGCAAAGATGAACAACTCTAAAAGACGGAAGAACCTTGATCAAGGTACTAACTGATGGCAGAGAGGAAATGAACTTAAGATGCAGAATGAAACATCCATTTTTGGACATGGTCCATGTGGCAATTTAGTTGGACTATGGAAGAAGTAAGGATGGGAGAAAGGAAGGAATTTCTTTTTGAATAACAAAATTTTAATGTACCAAAAGAATCTGACATGGACAGCTCTGAAGGTTAGATGTTGTATTTATTATATATTTTAAAAGAAAAGCAAGCTGTTCATAATAGAGATGTGCAGTTTCATATATGATACATTTTTTTTTTTGCTCTGCAGTGTACATGAAAGTATTCCTTTTAGTTGGTGTTTGCAAGTTCAGAAAAAAAATAATTATAACGACAGAAGAAGACCAGAGAAGCTGCTGTATTACTGGCTGCTCCAAATATGATGATCCACGAATTAAGAACAGTTTTTTAAAATAATTTTTTCATTTCAAAGTTGAAAAGGCCTTCTATAGTTAGGACTCAAAGGAACTGTAACTGTGAGAGAAAATAAAGGAAACTATGAAAGATGGAGTGAGACAAAACTAAAAGAGAAAAATCATGAGAAAACAAATAAACCAAAAAATGTTTTATGAGTGTCCTAAGGTTGTGTATGTGTGTGTATATATATATATATACATATATATGTGTGTATATATATATATATCTGTGTATATATATATATATATCTACACTCATATGTACACACACACACACACACATGTATTTGGTTTCACATCATTCCCTTTTGCAGAGGAACATGGACAAACAACGTGGTATAATGGAAAGATCAGTGGCCTTGGGGTTGGGAAGCAGTCCTAGCTCTGATAATTAGCTAGAAATGTGGCAACAGATGATCCACTGAACCTCTCTGAGGCTTAATTTCTTCTTCTGGAAGATGGAAGAGTGACACTTGCACTGCCTACCATAGATGGGTCTTGAGAATAAAGCATTTTGTAAATTACACAGCACTATATAAAAGTGATATACTGTCACAGGAAAGTAGAGCATACAAAATTTCATACCTTTAAATGTGATATATTTATATAGGAAAATAAAATGTAAACAAAATAAGTAATGTCATAAAGAAGGCACATGGAAAGATCTTTTTTTTTCCCTTCAAAATTCCTTCTGGGTTGAGAAATTGTAGTAAATTATATGTCAATGACTTGGTATCACATTTCCCTATATCTAAATGGTTAGATACAATAATCTTGTTTACATTAAACTAGGCCTGTCCAAAAAGAAAAATTCAGAAGGTTTAAGTCTGTAATTTTATTTGTGGTTAGGCAATGGTATTGAAATTACACAGTAATGAAAAATGCAACATGAATATGCTCGGGAATCTGATATGTAAAATGAACAAAAATCAGACTGGTCATGAACACTCAGTAACCAACTTCTATTTCATTTTTATCCACTTTTTTTTTTTTCTCAAGAGGTGTCACAAAGTTAATCACAAATTTACAATGTATACTACTGGGCCAAACCCTACATATGGATCTTGGACCTTGCTATTTTACACAAAATTTCCAGTTGGCATTTTTTCATCTTAAAAATGAATTACTAAATTACAGGTTCTTTTATCTTTACTTTAGTCACCTACTGTTATCATTTAGTGATATATATGTGTGTCTGTACATATATATATATATGTTTAAAAATACTTACATATGCCTACTGCTGAACTAAAAGCAAAAATTATTATAAATTCTGTGAAGAGAACACAATCACAAATTGTAGAATTCACAGAGATCTGACAGACAATTTAGTTCAACCTACATTTGAATAAGAATCATATCCCCAGTCTCTGCTTAAAGACTTTTATTTGTAAGGAGGACATCCATCTCCAGAGGTGGTTTGTTCCACTACTAGGACAGTTCTAATTGCTAGAAAGCTTTTAATTACACTGAAATGAAATTGGCCCTTCTGTGGCTTCTACCCACTGCTCCTAGTTTTATTCTTGGGGGAGGGTAGTGTAGTGAGGGGCTAAGAGATGAGAAGAGAACAAGTCTGACCCTTTTTCTATATGATAATCCCTATTTGAATAATTCCTGCGGAATAAATATTTAAAGAAGCTAAAATGACCCCAACCTCAACTCTTGTCCAGAATACACATGCTCATTTCATTTTAACCAGTCCTCAAAGACCATGGTTTCTAGGCCTGTCATTTTGCTTGCCCTGTCTTTGACCTGTCCTCCCTAAAATTAGTCACCCAGAGAACTGAACACAATACGCCAAATGTGGTCTGATCTTGCGATATTAACAACTGTTTGCATCTTTTTCATATGCTATGCTTCTTTTCATCCTAAACTCCCAATGCAGTTGAGTTTTGGAACTCAATTTCTGGGGTTTACATTTGTTCTCATTTAATTATAAAAAATCTAGTCTGATTTCCTAATTAATAGCAAGTTTGTTGAGATGTTTTTGGGTCCTGACTCTTTGATAACCATAGTTGTCCCATGTTACTTATTGCAATTATAAGATCATAAAATTTAGACCAGTTTTTCCCCCCAGTTAGTTGTTCCAAATTATGCTTTGAGTATGGGTATAGCACCCTCCAATAAGAAGCAGTGCTAAAATGTGGGCATAACAAAAAAAATTATCAGAAGAGTTCATAGAGGTAAATTCCATGCAAAATAACATTAAGGATCAGACACTTATGCATATAATTCTACTATTCAGCCAATAAACTGTGTTTTTTACTTATTTTGTATGTATATGCAAATTGGTAATCCAATAAGGAATTATCATTAACATCTGTCAAGAGCTTTTTCCTCCAAAATATAACTCGAATTATATACACAGATTGCTTTTGTGTTATGATTCATTTCTTCTTGTGATTACATAGAACTGGTGATACAAGGGAAAGAAGATTTACAGATTAAGTTTCCAGTAGAAAGAAGTAAAATGTGTAATACCAATGTAAAATATAATAATTAAGAGTGGTTTTTCTTAAATAAAAAAGGACATCAATTTACTTGTTTTTTTACTCATTAAATAACTTTATTTTTTTTCCAATTTTAAAAACATTTTTATTTAAAGTTCTGAGTTCCAAATTCTATCTGTCCTTCCTTCCCTCTCCTCCCCCCTCCTTGAGATGGTAAGCAATAAGATACAGGTTATACATGTGTAATTAAAACATTTCCATATTAGTCATTTTGTAAAAGAAGACTCAAATAAAAGAATTTTAAAAAGTGAAAAATAGTATGCTTCAGTCTGCATTCAATCAATATCAGTTATTTCTCTGACAGCAGATAGCATGCTTCATCATTAATCCTTTAGGATTGTCTTGGATAATTGTACTACTGAGAATACCTAAGTCATTCATGGTTCTTCATCGAACAATATTGCTGTTACTGTGTACAACATTCTTCTGGTTCTGTTCACTTCACTATATATCAGTTCATGTAAGTCTTTCCAGGTTTTTCTGAAATCGTTCTGCTTGTTATTTCTTATAGCACAATAATATTCCATTAAAATCATATTCTACAGCTTGCTTAGCCATTCCCCAATTGATGGATATCCTTTTGATTTCTAATTCTTAGCCACCACAAAAAGAGCTGCTATAAATATTTTCATACAAAGAGGTGCTTTTCTCTTTTTTGGGGATGTCTTTGGGATATAGACCTAGCAGTGGTATTGCTGGATCAAAAAGTATGCACATTTTTATAGTCTTTTAGGAATAATTCCAAATTGCTCACCAGAATGGTTAGATCAGCTCACAATTCCACCAACAACAGATTAGTGTCCTAGTTTTCCCACATTCCCTCCAACATCCAACATTTTTCCTTTTTTGTCATATTAGGCAATCTGATAGGTGTGAGGGATTGCCTCAGAGTTGTTTTAATTTGCATTTCTCTGATCAATAGTGATTTAGAGTATTTTTTATGACTACGAATAGTTTTGATTTCTTTGTCTGAAAACTGCCTGTTTATATTCTTTGACTATCAATTGGAGAATGACTTATATTTTTATAAAGTTGACTCAGTTCTCTATATATTTGAGAAATGAGGCCTTTATCGGAGACACTTGCTGCAAATTTCCCTCTAGTTTTCTGCTTTCCTTACAATTTTGGTTGCATTGGTTTTGTTTGTGCAAAAACTCTTTAATTTTACATATTTACATACAACTATTCCATGATCTCTTAATTTACTTGTGGTATCACCTTTCATGTGTAAATCATGTACTCACTTGACCTTATCTTGGCATATGGTATGAGATGTTGGTTTACACCTAGTTTCTGCTAGATTGTTTTTCAGTTTTCTCAGCAGTTTTTGTCAAATCTTGAATTTCTGTTCCAAAAGCTTGGATGTTTGGTTTTAAAAAAAATTTATTGGCACATAACTGGGCAAAATAGCTCCTAAAAACTGTCTTAATTTCCTCTTTGGTGGTAGTGAATTCACCCCTTTCATTTTTGATACTAGAAATTTGGTTTTCTTCTTTCCTTTTTTTTTTTTTAAAAATCAAATTAACCAATGGTTTATCTATTTTATTGGGTTTTTTCTTGTACAAAACTAGCTTCTAGTTTTATTTATTATTTCCAATGGTTTTCTTACTTTCAATTTTATTAGTCTCTCCTTTGATTTTTAGGATTTCCAATTTAATGTTTAATTGAGGGTTTTTAATTTGGTCTTTTTCTAGTTTTTTTTAGTTGCATGCCCAATTCATTAATCTGCTTTCTCTCTATTTTATTGATATAAGCAATTACAGTTATAAATTTTCCCTTGTTGTCATTTTCTTTAATGGAATTATAAATTGTTTCAATGATTTATTCTTTGACCCACTTGTTTTTTAGGATTAGATTTCCAATTAATTTTCAATCTCTCCATTATCCATTACTGAATGTAATTTTGATTGCATCATGATCTGAAAAGGATGCATTTATTATTTCTGCTTTTCTGCATTTGGTTATGGGGTTTTTGTGGTCAATTTTTGTGTAGGTGTCATGTACTGCTGAGAAAAAAAAAAGTATATTCCTTTCTATTCCCATTTAATTTTCTCCAGAGATCTATTATATCTAACTTTTCCAGAATCTTATTCACCTCCTTAACTTCTTTCTCTGTTATTTTTTGGTTAGATTTTTCTTGTTTTGAGAAGGGAAAGTTGAGGTTTCTCACTAGTATAATTATCTATTTCCTCCTATAACTCATTCAACCTCTCTTTCAGAAATTTAGGTGCTATACCATTTGGTGCATATGTTTAATATTGATATGACTTCATTGTCTATGGTACCTTTCAGCAAGATAGAGTTTCCTTCATCTTTTTTAACTACATCTATTTTTGCTTTTGCTTTATCTCAGATCATGACTGCTACTACCACTTTCTTTGCTTCAGCTGAAGCACAATAGATTCTGCTCCAGCCCCCTTACCTTTACCCTATCCAGCCCCCTTACCTTTACCCTATGTGTATCTCTCTGCTTTAGATGTGTTTCTGGTAAACAACATATTGTAGGATTCTGGTTTTTAATTCGTTTTACTACCCACTTCTGTTTTATGGGTGAGTTCAGCCCATTCATATTTATAGTTAAGATAACTGTGTATTTCCCTTTACGTTATTTTTTGCTTGTTTATCCCCCACCTTACCTCCCACCTTTTCCCTCCACACAAGTATTTTACTTCTGATCACTGTCTTCCCCAATCTACTCTCCTTTCTAATCAATCCTCTCTCCTTCTCCTGTTAACCCCATCGATTCTTACTTCCTTATAGGGTAAACTAGATTTCTATATCCAACTGAATGTATATGTTATCCCTCTTTGAGACAATTTTTATGAGAGTAAGGTTTAAGCTCTGCCTGCCACTACCCCCCCCCCCACCAAATCTTTTCCTCCATTTTAACAGCTCTTTTATGTGAGATAATTTATGCATTCGATCCCCCACTTCTTCCAGTGCAATTTTCTTTCTCACCCCTTTGTTTTGGGGGGGGGGTATCATCCCATCAAAATCACCTTATATCCCCACCTTTGTCCACATATATTCCTTTTAATCACTCTCATGGTAATAAAGTCATTAAGAGTTACAAATATTATCTTGCCATATAGAAATATAAAGTTTAACCTTATTGGATTTCTTATGTTTTCTCTTTCTTCTTTTTTACCTTTTTATGTTCCCTTGTGCCTTGTATTTGGAGGTCAAATTTTTTATTCAGCTCTGGTCCTTTAATTAGAAATGCTTGAACATCTTCTATTTTGCTAAATGTCAATTTTTCCCCTGAAAGATTATACTCAATTTTGCTCAGTAGGTGATTCTTGGTTGTAATTCTAACTCCTTTCCCTTCTAGTTTATCATATTCCATTCTTTAATGTGGAAGTTGCCAAATCCTGTGTAATCCTGACTGTAGCTCCATGATACTCGGATCGTTCTTTTTGGTTGCTTGCAATACTTTCTCCTTGATCTGTGAGCTTGAGAATTTGGCTATGATGTCCTGAGAGTTTTAATTTTGAGATCTCTTTCAGGAAATGATTGGTGGATTCTTTCAATTTCTATTTTGCCCTTTGGTTCTAATATAGCAAGCAATTATCTTTGATAATTTCTTGAAAGATGTTGTCCGGCCCCCTCTTTACTCCCCTTTCAGTAATCATGGCTTTCAGTCTAATAATTCATATATCATCTCTCCTGGATTTATTTTCTAGGTCAGTTATTTTTCCAAAGAAAAATTTCACATAATCTTTTATTTTTTACTTTTTTGATTTTGTTTTATCATATCTTGATATCTCACAGAGCCATTAGTTCCCACTTCTTCAGTTCTAATTTTTAAGGAATTATTTTCTTCGGTGAGTTCTTGTATTTCCTTTTCCACTTGGCCAATTCTATTTTTTAATGCCTTCATCTTCCCTATTGCCATAGTAATTTTCTGTAGTCAAGTTCTTTTTTTCGCACATTTTTTTCTGCCTTGGTGACTTGGTGTTTTTATGTGAGAGTTGGGCTCTGGTCCTGCTCTGTCCCTAGCTTTTTGTGCTGGGGCTCAGGGTCTTACTGCTGGCTTTTGCTGGGCTTCAGGAACTGGCAGCTGCTGCTTCTTTTTCCCTTCTGGATTGTACTGGGGTGCGGTGAGGCCTCCCTTGGGTTTGGGGTTTAGCTGCTGGTCTGTCCCAGGGGTAGGGCCTTGCTGCTGGCCTGCTATGATAAAAAAGTCTCTCTGATGGTAGGCCCCAGGGGGAACCGGATGTTGATGTTGGCCAGCTCCAGGGTGGGGATTCACTATGGGTTGGCAATGAGGTCAAAGCCTAAATGGTGGCTTGTGCTGGGGAAAGGGGTCACTGGGTTGGGACCTTGCTATACTGCGCAGACTGCTCACTAGCCTAGGGGGCTGCTGGACTGCAGGAGGGCGTGGCCTCGCTGGTGGATTGCCCCAGTCTTGGAGCCTTTCTATAGGCCCCCTTCTGTGAGGCGGGCTGCTGCTTCTCCTGCTCCTGCTCCTCTTGGACCTGGCTCTTCTCCCACCCCAATGGGACAGACCTTTCCTGTGGGCCTGGTAAGCTGCTTCCTGTCCTTAGATCAAATCTGAAGCAGTTTTCTAGTTGTTTAGAGGGAAATTTGGGAGGGCTTCAGAAGGTTTCTTCCTCACTCTGTCATCGTGGCACTGGAAATCTATCAATTTGCTTTTAAAGTGAATTTAAAATCCTTACACAGATGTTATTTAAAAAAAAAAAAGGGAGCCATGCTGCAGACATAAAAGATTGACCAAGCTAAGATTTTTGAATTTCCTGATTATACTCTTAGAAACCAATAACAGGTCAGAGATGATGAACACTCCAAAAGAAAAAATATTTTGGTCATCCGCTGGGTTATAATAAACAATATCACTTACCCCTTGGCCGACTGCGACTCGTTCCAAAGCCTTTAAAAAGAAGAAATGAGACTGTGGTTATATTTAAAATTCTCTTACAAGATATTATAAACATACCATATAAAGGCTTGCGAAAATGACATTTAAAAAGATTAATTAGGTGATACATCATATGCTTATACACTCAAAAGTGTTAGTACCATTGAGGCATATTAATAAGCACACTTGAATCACTTGGTGCTTATTAATAGGTATGTAGAGATGGGCATATTTTTATATGCTTGAACTTTTGAAGAAGTTTGAAAGTAAAAAGAAAGGAAATACTCTTGAGTTCCTTCTAGTATAACTGAAACTATTAAATGTTTCAGCAGATATTATAGATTTTTTTAAATAGTGTTTTATTTTTTCCAATTTCACATAAATATGATTTTAAACATTTATTTAAAATTTTCAGTTCCAGATTTTTCTCCCTCTCTACCTTCCCTCTGCCCTATCTCAAATGGTAAGCAATATATAGGTTATATATGTGCATACATGTAAAACATTTCCATATTAGCTGTATTATGAAAGAAGAAACAGATATGGATACATTTTTTCCAGTGTTTTTCAATGTTTTCATTCTCCAAATCTTTTGATAAGCATTTAGTTTTTTGTTATAGTAAACTAAAATCCACAGATTTAGCTGAAGGTCTCTGTTTAGGATTGGGCATTTTTTTTTATGACCCAAGATGATAAATAATTAGAACAGGAAATAAGAATCATTTTTCTATCATTTGACATATTGCTGCCTATCATATTCAGAAAGTTTTCCCCAGGTAATAAAACATGTTTGCATAATATTTTCTCGCATTTCTACTAAATACCAATCATCTAACAAATTAATATTTTTGAAGCTCTTCAGTATTCAATAGGAACTGATTGGTCAATTTAAATTTGATTTAAAAACCAAATAAACTGCCAGTAATTTACAAATTGTAGACATCGCCTCCTCCTGATATTTTCAATATTACAACTGGATGAATTAAAATTGAAATGTACAGAACATGGAAGTCAACCCTTACTAGACAGCTATGACATATTAACTTACATTTTTTTTCCTTTTTACAATTTATTTCTTGCATGTAATGCTTATTTACATGCTACCCACAATAATATAACAGTAAGAGTGATAATGTTCGTTTAATGATAACAATGTGTTTGGTTTTGGGACTAAGGAAATACTTGTAAAATATGAGCACAATAGAAAGGGCTGTCTTAAGGTTTTAAGAACTCAATGGTTCTCTAATTGAAAAAAAAATTTATCACTGCTTGGCATAAACATATGAAAACTGCTAATTCCAGTAATCAAAATACTGTTAGAGGAGCAGCCAGTTAACAGAAGCTTTACAAAGCAGCCTGTTGGGCTGGACATGCTGGTATACACTGTATAATCTCCATTATGAGGAGGCTAAGGCTGGAACAGAGCTTCTGTTTAAGAGTTCTGGGATGCTGCTGGGTTAAAGTCAATTGAGTGTCTGCACTAAGTCTGACACCAATATGTTGAGCCCCAAGGATCAAGGGAGCCACCAGGCTGTGTAAGGAGGGCTGAACTAGTCCAAGTTGGAAATGGAGCAGGTCAAATCTTCCATGACAATCAGCAAGAGTATGGGGCCTGTGAGTGTCTGCTGCACTTCCAGACTAGGTGAGATAGGGAGACCTGGTATCAAAAAACAAATAAACAGAAAATCTTGTTAAAATAGACCCCAAGCTTTTTAATATGACATGTTGATCGCAACTAGTCAGTGAGTAAAAAGATATTAACTATGCATCACAAGTTGAGTACTTGCTGTGTGTATGGTGCCACATTGTATGTTGTGATCTTTTCTTTAGTCTAGGCCTGCTTTACAAGAAGTTATGCCAAAGTTGAAAATGTGCTAAAGGTCAAGGCTGAAGATTTTTTAAAAAGGCAGTCCATTAGCAGTTATGAAGCACCTACAATGGGCTGATCACTGTGTTAAGTGCTACGGGAATAAAGAAAAGCAAAAGGGAGCCACAGTCTTCAAGGGGCTCACATTCCGATGGTAAGGGGTCACCTTGAAAGTAATTATAGATAAATCATATGTACAGGTGAAATTGCCAATAATCATTCAAAGAGTAAATATGGCTACAAACAGTGGTATGCTGGTAAATGTTTAACCACTGCTTCCTGAAAAAAGAAATGTATGCATAATACTTTAATCTGCATCATTAACTTTTTCTCTATCATTTTCTTAGGTTTATACAATCAACACAACAAAAAATCAAGGCTTGACTTGGAGGTGATTTCCCAGGTGTAAATCCTCATGCTGAAAATTTAGTAACTGGTTCCTGAATAAGTAGGAGTTAGCTCCAAGACACCTCTGGTTATAGATGACAATAGGAACAGTCATAGAGAGTTGTCTCGGGAAATTCTGGTATCTTTAAGTGGCTTTCTCAAAGTTACCTTGGCAGTGTATACTTGAGGCATGGATTAACCTAAGTCTTTTCCATTTGAAACCAACATTACAGATGCTATAGGGACTAAACAACTGCAAAGTAGTATTGCACAGACATTAAACCTTACTATATGAAATAGGAAGCTTCAAATATTTTCTATCTCATTAATCTGGTTATTAGTTAAGGAAAAGTATAGCTCACATAGAAATCAAAAACAAGGAATCAGAGATTTCTTTTTAGGACTAGATGAAAATTAGAAAAGTCAACTATTACAGCTCTTTGCATTCAGGAACCTAATCCATACAAGGCAAATGAAGATTTAAAAAAGACAAAATTCTATTTTTAATTCTTATTTTATTTATTTTTAAATTATTAAAAATAACCCCTTCTTTAGAAAAGAAGATTCTTTAATCTTAGTAATTTAGTCTCAGTGTTTAGCTACTCTGGAAAACCTTCTTTATATCTAAACTAAATCCTTCATGCTACAGTTAATCTATTTTCTCTTGTCCCGTCAGCTGGTCACCATCTTCAGTTCAATAGCTGTTCATACACTCAAAAACGACTGCCCCTTAATTGAATAACCTCAATTGTTTGAGACACTTCTCAAAGATTTTACTTCCAGCATCTTAAATCATCTTTATGACTCTTCCATGAACTCTCTCCAAGTTCTTCATATTAGGATTTCATGGGGAGTGCAAATGAAAATTCAGTGTTTTTAGAAGGGCTTGACCAATTCTGACAGTAATTTGAGTTGGCCAGAAAGTCAGTCAACAACATTTACAGGTATAGCTTTTTCTCTAAGTGAACAAGACAGAATATATTTCATTATGATGTAACTAATAAAAAAGGGCAATGGATTTGATACCTTAAATTTTCATTAATGGAATTTGATATGCTACCTTGAATTGACATTAACCATGCTCTGGTTGTAGACTAGGTGGTCTGAATGTTTTGCTCATTTTAGCAGCTAGAACAGTCTGACTTCATTTATAAAACAAAACAAAACAATTTATTGCTCTCCAGTAAAAATAACTTCTGTGTTCCTACACTGTTAAAGGGAAAGGGCACAGCATCACAGGAGTTCAAGTCTTTTCAGGACAATGTTATCCTCTGGTGGCAGTTAGCTCCAGAACACACTAATTCTTGGGGTGCACAAGGAGCATTTATTTCATTTTCTGAAAGATTTATTAAAATTTGAATGAGTTAGCCAAGCTGATAGTGCTTTTACTTGCCATGGAAAGAGGGAGAAGAAAAATGGGTTTGGTGTGAACAGGTTTTTTTGCTTGTTTGTTTTAAAGCAGACACTATAGGCTAATCTTGAAGCTCTTCTCCTCCTCCTCTTCTTCCTCCTTCTTCTGTCAGGAAGTACTGGGGTACACAGCCAAGCCAGAGCCAGAGTGAAGGGTAGGAGTGTGGGAGTTTATATATCAATTACTTTTATCCTGCTTAATAATTCTTCCATTCCTTTCTATCTCTTCCCAAACTACATCATGGCGAGATAACTTTTAAGTGTTTAGCTTCATCTTTAAAATGGGGGGTGGGGGCTGGACTTATTGGGTTCTAAGATTTCTTCCATTTATAAGTCTATGATCCTATAACTTAGGCATTTAAGAATGTAATGCTGCCCCAGTTTTTGACCCAATGCAGAAATAAGGTTCATTATGTAAGATCATTTCACAGGCAGTCTCTAGATAATATATTTAGAATGGACAGCCACATTGGGTATTTGGTAGTAGGTACAGTGCTATGCATAGTGTAGGTACTTTAAAATGCTTACTATAGGGAGGTTAGGTTCATCTTGAACAAGGCAAATTGTCTTGGTGGAAATCACTGAGTTGGTGGTTCAGATGAAACTTTGTAGGAGTAATCAGAAGGTACCTGGATAAAATGGAACTGAGTCGAGTCCATATTAAGTTGGATGGTTTTGTCAGGGAGTGATGTCGTAATTACACCCTTCTGGAATAAAGTTACAGGGTAGAGAGACAAACTCTTGCTGGAAAGAGATGAGTGACATAAACATAAAAGTTCAGAAGGAGCTAAGGTTGGCAAGGAATGCTAGAAGGACAAAAAAGCCTTTTAAAAACTGTATTTGGGGATAACAGGAAGGTCAAAGAATGGGAAGGATGACTGCAATTCACTGATAATGATAAAGGATGAGAGAGACTGTAGAACTCGTCAACTTTGATTTTGCTTCTGTTTTCTTTTCCAAGCAAAATAAATCTTTGGAAGGGGAATGACAACATTAAACTAGTAGATGGTAAGTCAAAAAACTCAAGAAAAAAGGACTTTGCTGCCTTTTATGAGTACAAGTTAGGAGGGAGGTTCAAATGAACTTCATCCGAAGGTATAGAAATAACTGGCAGATCTAACTGCTGAGCTGTTCTCATTGATTTCTGAAGGAGTATGGAGAATAGGAGTGGTCCTTCAGGATTGGTGTAAAGGCAAATGCCTCAATTTTCAAAAACTCCAAAGAGAACAGAGCCTGCAAATGATAGGGCAGTGCACATGACTTCAACGAGAAAAATTCTAAAATAAAAAGGATGGCTAGTGAATACAGAGAAAAGTAAACTGGTGATTTCAAAGAAGCTGACATAGATTTGTTAACAGATTGTACCAAAAAAAAAACAAAACAAAACCCTTATTTCCTTTTCTGTCAGGGATTCTAGAATGGTTGATCCAATGAGGTGCTCTGGGTTTTCTCCAACTGTAACAAAGCCTACCATGTTCACCATGTAGAGAGGATGTGGACAATATTACAGTTAGATTGATTCTGGTAATAAATCAGAGTCACAATATTCAAAAGAATATGCGTTGACGGTGAATCAAAATTCAGGCTTTTGTACTTCTGGCATTATCCACTGCATATCTAGTTAAAAGAAAAACACTTTTGAAGTCCAGTCAGCATAACATCTTAGTATGTCCTCACTCCTCATTCCCAACAGGTCCTCTGCCCTTTTGTGATGGCCTAGTTGGGACGTCACCTTCTCTCCCTTTCATTTTGTTAATGTGATCATTCCTTGTTAATGGGGCCATAATAGTGTTTTTCTGTTATCAAACAATAGGAGTCCATGTGAATCTTGCCCACGTACCATGTACCCTAGGTAACATTTATTCAATGATCACAACTTAGGGGATCTGATTGACCAAGTCAGATAACTGAAAAACATTAAGGAGGTTAGAAGGTGGACTAATATACTCGGCAATATAGTGATAAGAGGCCAGAATCTCTCTCTTTACATGGTAACAAAGCCAAAAATTTCTCCAGAGGGTATTCAGGAAGTAAGAAAATGATACAGTGTGCATTGGGTGTCAAAAAGTCATTTCCAAATGCACAGGAAGCCAAAAGGGCTGTCAAGGAAGCCAGGAACGCCAAAGAAGCCAGAAGGGCAGACCAGGGAGGGCAATGTGTTCTCACTGCAAAGTGAGTACTTCTAGAGAGAGGCCTGAAATAACATTTATTAAATGAAATTAAAGGGTACCCAGAATTGGCATTTTTATTTGTTTGTTTTCATTTTTTGATGATCAGGATGAGTGTTCTGATAATAGCTAATGTTCGAGCTAGGTTTTCTTAGCTTTGGCTTACCAGCTAGATAAAAGGGTTACAGCCGGCTCTTATCAAGAGTTGCTTTATTTCAAGAATGCCAGGGAATTATATGTGGAGTGCTTTTAGGCTGCAGTATTGACTTGTTTATTTTTAGAAATTATAAAAGAAATTTCAATATGCAATTATAGGCAGTGAAGTAAACAAAGTGTATACATTGTATTCATTAGAAGCATTTTGCGCCTAAAAACAGGAAGCCATAATGAGGAAAATATCAGATGTTCCTTTCATAATTTAAAATTAAGTAGAATGTTGTTTATAAGTCTCATCAAGTTTAAAGTTATTTTGGCTTGACTGAAGTAATTTTATTAACATTCATTTTCTATTTAGGACTCAATGCGAACAATCAATTTGACAATGTACACACATAGTCTTTCTTTAAATTTTAAAAATTCATTGACCATAAAAAAAATCTTATTTGGAGAAAAAGGCAACAAACAAAAACAGTAAAGTAAGTTTCATTTTCTCAGGTGTTTCTGGGATGATTAAAAAATGTCTAGGTTCATTTGAATGAAATAACAAAGGCATGAGAGACTGATATTAGTGGGGATATGCCTTAAATTCCTCAAGTGCTTTGCAAATTCACCTGTAGAATTCAGTTCTAAAAAGCTAACTCTATAACTTCCTGAATGAAAATAAGTCAAGACATATACTAAGAGAACACCCATTGTAGTTGCTCTTGAGGAAATTAAGTCATCTGGACCCAAGGAACTATATTCTTGGGTACTAGAAAAAAAAAAGAGAGGTACCACAGGGGAAGGGAAAATATCCCAGTTTTCAAAACAGTAAAGAGAAGAAATTCTGTAAGCTATATGCTATGGGATTTAAACTGACTGCCTAGGAGAATTCTCTAGTAGATCATTAAAAAGATGGTTAGTTAACATTTGGAAAATATTTTTCAATTCTTTGTTCATTGTTGTCCTTCGTAATCAAAGAGGACCAAAGTGTCACTGCAATGTCGGAGTCAATATATAGTGTGTCTGATCAAACCAATACAAGCTTGGAAGGTTCTACCACAGGTTGAGCACAAATAATCTGTATGAAGATGTCTCTATCTGAAGAAGATAGCATTGATTACAAAGAACAAGTCATGTCTGACTAACTTTATTTTCCTGTCGAATACGGTTACTAAAACGGTAGACCTGGGGATTCTACGGCTATATTATGCCTGATTTTTTGCAAAGGATTGGATAAGGTAGTTCATACTATTCTTTTGGAAAACATGGAGAGACATGGAGGGCTAGATGATAATACAGTTTAATGGATTCGGAATTGGTGGGATGGCCAGATTTAAAGAGTTGTCAGTCACTAATGGTTTGATGTCGATTTAGCAAGAGGTTTTTAGGAGTGCCCTGGGCTGGGCCTCTGGCTGTTCATTTTGTTACCGATACTGACAGAGTAGAGCACTGAGCTGAATCTATAAAGACTGCATTCAGAGGGGACAAATAGTCTTACCCTCGGGTTCAAAAAAGTAAGTTTACAAGAACAGAATAGGACAGGGGGAGGTGGGCAGGATGGTTAGATACCAGTTTGTTTGAAAAAGATCTGAGGATCGTATTATACTGCAAGTTCCATGAATCACTATTATGACGTGGAAGCCAAAATAAGACAAAACAAAAACAACTTAGCATGACCTTGGGTTGCATTAAGAGAGGCAGTGATTCCAGTAACAAGGAGGTGAGAGTCCCACTGTGCCCTGTTCCAGTCAGATGCATTTAGAATATTATGTTCAGTTCTGAGAATGAGTTTTGGATGGACACTGATAAGAAGGAAGGTGTCCAGAGGAGAGAAACACAGGTGGTGAAGGGCTTTTAATCACTGTCATATGAAAACAGGTTGAAAGGTCTAGAAATATTTCAGCTGGAGAAAAGAAGATTCAGGGCAGGAGGTGGGGGGTGAGACATAATAGCTGTCTTCAAGTATCTGAAGGGCTATCACAGAGAAAAAGAATCAGACTTATTCCATCTAGCCCCAGAGGGCAGAACTGGGAGCAATGTGTGGAAGCAGCAAAATGCCTGATGTCAGGAAAAAAAATTCCATAAATGGAATGGGCTGGCTCAAATGGTAGTGGATTCCCAATCACTGCAAGTACTCAAGGAGAACTCCACTGATGATAAATCCAGTACCTCCTAAGAAACTCTGTTCAACTTTTGGAAAGCTCTAATTATTAGGAAACTTTTCCTTATATAAGCAAAATCCTGTCTCTCTTTAACTTTAGTATATTGGTAATAATTCCTTGGACAAAGCAGAACAAATCAAGTGCCTTTTCTACATGACAGCCTTTCAAATACTTGAGGATGACTCTCATATATCTCCAAGGCTAAATATACTCAGTTCTTTTAACTAATCCTAATATGGTATAGTCTTCAATGCCCTCACCATCCTTGATGTAGCTTTCTTGAAAATACTCCAGCTGTTCAACGTCTTTTGTAAAATGTATCCCCCAGAAATGAACACAATCCTCAAGATTTGATTGGATGAGTCCAATAGAACTTCATCTACTTCACTGTGAATTCTGCTTCTCAATGCAACTTAAGCATACATTAACTTTTTCGGTGGCTGGCCATGTCACACACTATTGGTTTCTTGTAGGGTGGGTTGGATTTAGGCTGATCAAGTGGTTCAGGATTTATAGTGAGATGACACACTCATAAACAAACTACTAGTTAAAAAAAGAAATTTACTTGGCCATGGCATGGAAAGGATGGATAACCATTAGGGATAATTACTTCAGTATCACTGTATTCCATGACTCCAGATTGGTGCAGCTTTCTTGCCTCCATATTGGCTGTGCTGGTGCACTAGTCAGAATCATGTGTCTAAACTAAGGGAGAAGGACTTTATGGTAAAGATGAACAACTTCTTAATCATTTCACAAGAAACAGAAAGATGTAAAGAATATAAGATCTCACTGTGCTTCTGGTTTATTATGAAAAAAATTTAACTTGTTAGAGCAAAATATTGGCTTAGAGGTTGTTTTTCGACAAGGTGTCTTCCATCCATATATGGAAATTATTCAAGGTTCTTGAAAGAACTAAATAAATAACCCTATTCAGTGACCTTGTGGGGCAGCTAGATGGTGCAGTAGATAGAGTGATGTGACAGGACTGGAATCAGGAAGACTCATTTTCCTAAGTTCAAATCTGGTCTCAGATACTTAGTACCTGTGTGACCCTGGGCAAGTCACTAAACCCTATTTGCCTCAGTTTCCTCATCTGTAAAATGAGCTGGAGAAGGAATGGCAAACAGCTCTAATATCTTTGCCAAGAAAACCCCAGATGGGGTCATGAAGAGTTAGACACAATTGAAAAGACTTAACAAAAATTCAATGACCATAAAAAATCAATGATCATAAATACAGTATCTATATAAAAAGCGGGCTGGGAAGCCCTTTAGAGCCCATCAAGCTCTATTATATCATTTTATAGATGAGAAAATTAGGTCCAGAGAATTTAAATGACTTACCCAAGGTCATACCACTAGTAAAGGACAGAACTGGTATTAAAACCTGGTCCTCTGACTCCAAATCTAATATGATTTTCACATCAGGCTAGGCAGAAAGAGGGGGAACTGCATGTTGGAAAAAGGTGTTTGTTTGCCTCTGGATGAAGAAGTCAGTGTAGAGATCAAGTTTTCTGTCTAGTCTGATGAGAGTATCAGGAGACCATCTATAAAATGATACCCACTCATGTCACACATTGTTGGCTTCTTGTAGGTTGGGCCAGACTTAGGATACATAGTTATCAAAATATTAAAACAAAATTTACAAACTCTTGTTCTAGAGCTAAGGATTTTGAAATTTTGAAATTTCAAGAAGAAATTTAATTTTATTCCCTATGTATGTCTGAACCCAATGAGCAAGCATTTGCATTACTTGGAGCTACTGCTGAAATGGAGGCTTCATGGTAAAGCAGCTTAAGTATATACAGACTGAGTACCCTCTGGTGGCCAGTGGGGATATTTCAGTCCTTAGGAAGGCTTTCATAAGCATATATTTATGAGGGAATAAGGGGAGAAATGTGTATTTGGGGCCCCTAGCTAGGTGGATCAGAGTGTAAGGAAACTAGGAGAAAAGGGAATATTAGCACTGGGTTGTTGGCTCAAGGACAGCACCATCTACTGGACAACCACACACCCTAGATAGAATATGGTAACATTGACAAGCAAAGAAGTCAGGGCATGAACCAATTTAGGCTGTTTATACTACTGAGACCTCCAAGTGTGACATTCAGCAGCAGCAATGCAATCGAAAGTGTTATGCAAGCACTGACTATAATAATGAGATGAAAATAACACTAAAAGGCAACTGAAGTTAAATTCCAATTAACCATAATGACCAAGCACGGACTGGGGCAGCTGATGACAAAACGCATTTCTCTCCTCTCAGTAGAGAAGTTGACAGATGCTCTCAGACTTGGCTACTCTATGTGGTCATTTTGCTTAAAGATTTTCCTTTATTATAAGGAAAGGTTCAGCAGAAAGGAGGGAGAAATAGTAAAGGAAAATGATGGTGAAGTAAAAACAAAAGGCAACACTAAATTTTTAAAAAGAAAACCTGGATTGTCTACAGCTAAGGTATTCTCTCTCTATAATAACCTTATTGAAAATATGACCTTTCATAGCCTGTTCCTGATGAAGCCATCCTACTAGCTATTAGTGATCACCACATCCCTTTGTAAATGTTTACAAACCATCACTTTAGTAGTCTGTTCTGGAATTCCGTTAGGAATCTAAGTCACCTAACAGTCAATAGCTTGAGGTCTCTATCCTTTTTTGAAAAATAGGGATATTTGTTCATTTCCAATTCACTTAAAAAAAGATCAGCTCAGTTATCACATCTGATAGTTCTATTAATATCTTGGGGTGTAGTTCTCCCATACCTAGTAATTCATACTGATTTCATACAGTGAAGTGCTACTGGACTTTGGACTATGGGATCCTAACTAGCCTTTCAACAATGCTTCCAAATCTACTCTATCAAAAGTTAGCATTCATGTTAGACTATATATAATTTTCCTCCTATTTATTATGAGTAACAATTTCTGCTGAAGTTTCTGTCACTTCCATTTGAGCAACCAGTTTTTCCCTATTACTCAGAATCAGGGTCAGAATAACAGTTATTCTCACCATTTCCTCCCCTTTTTCTTTAAATATTAGTTTTGTACATTCTCCATAATATCCACTGTAGGTATAAATAGGGAACAATACATGTTTGTTGACTGATTTCTAGGTACTAATTAGTTACTAATCCTGATAGAATCTGGCATGTTATACTCTAATTTAACATGTAAATATTTGACTCTTTAAGTATTTTAACAATGGTTCTCTCTCTATCTCTGTCTCTCTCTTTCCTCTGCCCTCCCTCCATACATACACCCACACACTATACACACACACACACTCACAACCTTCGTGTGGATTCAGTTTTAAAAAAAATCTTAGAAATCTTACAACTGCTGATAAAAGAATGATGTCAATTAATCTGGTGATTGAGTCTTGACAGTTGATATCTTCTACAGAACATTAAAAATAATGTAACCTAGATTTAATTACAAAGGATAACCATAACATCATATGTTCAATGTGTAAAGTTGGAAGGCTAATCAATTTTTAACATAAGTTATGATACACAACATTAAATGATAATATTCTGAAGAATCTGGGATATGAGTCATGACTTCAGCACAATAAACCAAGGGCAACGAATTCTGTAACATCTGGACAAAGCTCTTAGTAAAGGGGGAGGAAAACAGAATCGTACCAAGCACGCTGACATTCTGGCATTTCGACCACAGCACCAGCCTTCTTCCTTTAAATACTGGCACATAGGAAACCCCCACACTTCCAGAGTGTAATCTACAGATGAAGAACAACAATATAGATTAACTAAAATTCTTCCTCTTCTGCTTAATGTAAATCATCTACTGAGAGAGACAAACAGTAGTTAAACATGGTAGCAGTGATGTTTAACAGTTCATTCCAGTCCATTAACTGAAAGCATATTAGTGTTATGAAAATGGTATTTGCTCAACAACAGCTGTTTTGTGTTTAAGCTCCAGGTCTGAAAGCAA
This sequence comes from Phalanger gymnotis, assembly GCA_028646595.1. Taxonomy (NCBI): domain Eukaryota; kingdom Metazoa; phylum Chordata; class Mammalia; order Diprotodontia; family Phalangeridae; genus Phalanger; species Phalanger gymnotis. Next base: position 191,447,999 of record CM053623.1, read on the forward strand.
CCCATTTGCCAAAACTATTTCTCCAAGATTTAGCAAGGGCAATTTAGTACAGAAAGAATTTTCATATATGGTGAGATTCGAAGCAGTAAGCAATCAGTGATTTGCAAAAAAATAATGCGGTAAACAACTCATTAGTGTATATTTTAATGTGTGCCTTAAATATATAGCATTGATATCTCATCTAGAAAATTTACTACTGTTCTAATTTTCTGATATAAATTACTACAAATATTATATTTTGGCAATCTATCATCAAACAATTTTCACTCAATGTTGCAAACTATTTTATTTTTAGCCATTACATTTGCTTTCCAGAAAAGACCAGCTGCAAAGATGTTTATTTCTTCATGTTGCAGAGTCTCCAAACTATGATTCAATTTGGTTCACATGTATTAATGATGATTAAGTAGCAACCAAAATCAACATTCAGTGTTTAATACTGTACATCTATTTTATGGCTAAACTACTAAAATTACACTGCATTCTCAATGTTCAAAGCTTATATGTTGATTTTTTAATTACATAGTGAGCAATTAATAAATGCTTGCTGACTCACTCTAAGAAGACTTGAGTTACCTGTAGAAGTTTTGCCTTTATTAACCTAGTCTCGGTAAACCCAGTTTTTCAGTATAACTGATTACCTTTGTAATTCTATGTATTTTATTTTATGCCTTTAAAAACATTATTCCGAAAAGGAATCCACAGATTTTGCTGTACAACCAAAAAGTTCCAAGAAACAAAAAAAAGTTAAGAAAGCTTGATCTCACAAAAATTTAGCATTTCCTTCAATTATATTAAAAATTCTCAGAAGGGGTCCAGAGGCTTCACCAAACTACCTAAAGGGTCCATGATACACAGAAAAAAGTTAAGAATCCTTGATTTCTCTGTATAATTTCACTAATGCTCAAAACACTCTTACAATAATAGGTGATACATTTTATTACTTCTGTAAGGATGTGAGTGGCATTTGATGACCTTTAGATATCTAGAATCATGGGAAAAATAACTGGTGTTAAAATACTGGATCTTCATTTCCAGGTGAAGTTTTGGATCCTTAAAAGTACTTTCTCAAAGTGACTAGCATACAGTAAGCACCTGATACATGGTATTTTGCCCCATTTGTTTATTCATTCACTCACTTGTTCATTTATTAAAAGGCAAGTGCCTTTTAATGTCTAATTTAGAAGTTTTACTTAATTTCCTACTCCTCAAGTCAATAATGACCATTTTCCCTTGAATTTCATGAAGTAGTTCATTTCACATCTCTAATACACTCATGTTTTCTAAGTCATTATGGTTACATGGGTATGGGTAATATTCTCCTTCAAGAATTTAAAGTCAGTGAGGACATGGACCATGTCTTATCTAAACACTCTGTCTTCCCTAATGGTTAATATACAATGATCTACACACAGCACAAAGCAGGTGCTCAATAAATGTTTGTTGAATTGAATTAGCATCTTACAGTACATCATTTACATAACTGTTAACTCAAAGCAATTATACTATGGACCTCATAAGGGCGTTTTGGGGTCTTTTGTGAAGATTAAAATTATATAAAAATGTGAGCTGTTACTATAATAATCATTTTCTTTATCCGCAGTAGCCACAGTAGTACAATCCCAGTATCTGAATTGAAAGGGTACGTTAGCGGCAGCTAGTCCAATCCTACCGGAGTCCCTTGACAATGTCATTGGCAAAATCATTCTATACACTCAACCTCTTCTTGCGGGCTTCTAAAGAGGGGTAATATCATCCTGGATTTGGACTCAAGAGGACCAGGCTTAGAAATTCAGTTCTGTCATTTATTATATTCTGTGACCTTGGGTAAGTCATTTAACATGCTGACATTTCATCCACAAAATGAGTAGGGTTGGACAAGATGAACTCTACTGTTGATTCCAGCTCTCTCTATCTTTGGTTCTATGACATTTCTTGAAACAGTTGATTTTACTTTTATATAACTATAATTGTTACAAAGTTTTCTCTTACATCAGGGATTGGCCAGGGAGGCCCCCAAATACCACACGGTGGGGAAATTTCTATATTTACAGATTACAGAAGAGGGTTAGAGAACAAAGAGATAGCAGGGGCCGAAATGGGCCTCAGCAACTTCAATTCATTGTTCCTAGTTGTTCTCTCTGGGGCTTAAAAGAACAAGTGGTAATAGTGTATAAAAATTACCAGGAGCATTGTAAAGTTCAAAAGAATTCTTTTTTTGTAATGCTTCCATCTGCTCTGGAAACTTAAAAAAGAAAGGAATTCCACTACATTTCACATAGGCTTTAAATTTGACGCTGCCTTCTACCAAAGCAATTTCTCTCCAAATTTAAGCATGTTATAGTTCCAGTGTGTAGCAATGAATCCCGATAGTAGTGATTCTTTTATTAATTTTCTTTAGAATTCTGACTCTTCCCTATCACATGGTAATTACAATCGTACAATAACTGCAATACAAGTAGGCTCATTTGGAAACTACCAAGACGGTTCAATGGCACAGAACATAGCTATTATTTTTCTGAAAATCAGACTATTTTATTTATGTTCACAGTGATTATGTTTTCCTACTTGTTTGTCAGTATGTCATTGTTCAACAGCATATTCAGGGAAAAAAATCCAAACAACTCTTCAGAGACTTAATATCAACACTAGACAAGAGGTAAAATTACCCTCAAACCTTTAAAACTTTTAAATGTTAAAATGTTTTTTTTTTTAAAAAAAGACTTTGATGGAATTTCCTATTACAAAACACTGTGTTAGTGTGGTATTCTGATAAACAGACAAACAAACAATAATACAAAAACCTAAACTCTATGACTACGGCGTAATAGCTCACATTTTTGTTAGTGGTGGTATTTTTGTGGTAGAAGATCAATGATGCCTACTTGAAACTAGCTGTTTTGCATCCCCTAAACTCCTCACCCAGGATACCTCTTTGTTCTCTAACCCTTTTCTGGAAACTTGTATTAGAACTCAGGTTTTCCTTACTCCAGGGCCAATGCTCTATTTACTGTTAGCCAAAAACAATATAAGATATTATATATAATAGTATACATTATATATACTATATAGTGTATATATATATCTATATCTATCTATCTGTCTGTCTGACTGTCTGTCTATCTATCTATCTATGACACCTATATGCCTCCTAGGCAAACAGAAGATAAATGACTTGCCTAAGGTCACACAGCTAGTAGGTGTCTGAAGTCAGTTCTTGCAGAGTCCAGGCCCAGCACTTTATTCACTGAGTCATCCAGTTGTCTCATTTCTGGGTTAGAATGGCCTAGTTATCCCCACATGATAGTCAAAGATTAGGTATTGAAAGGTATTGAGGAGAGGATGATTAATTCTCCAGTAATTACTTGATAAAAATGGTGATTGAAATTTTAAAGTAAATGATCATTAATTTACACTTCAAAAACTAGTAAATGCACATTATTATTTTAACATATTTAAAATAAATACTATTAACAAATTAGTTCTGATATAAATATACCCTTTCTCTGAAGCCTTTTTTTTCTTTTCTTTTTTCTTATTCTTGAGTTCTAGGCTATGCAAATGCAGCATAAGCTGTGGCGATTCCTAACCAAACTGAAAAGGTTGTGAATATGGCCCAAGGAATGAACCTTGACAGTTTTTTGAGGACAAGACTAGCAGTTAGTTAATCACTAGACAGCTGGCCATCTGGTGATTAGTTGGATAAATAAAGTGCCACAAGAATAACATCAGTGACTGGGATATAGGAGGTGTTTAATGAATAAGGCTATGGAGGAAGAAGGGATGAAAAGAAAGAAATAATTTCTCCTTTGGGTTACAATTTTTTTATTGAACAACACCCTGTATAGTTTCCTCTCCATGGGTATTCCTTTATGCAACTTACAAGTTAGAAGAATATACTGGAAAAAAGTATTTACAAACTAAAATTATAAATTCAAATATAAATAAGTTGTATATTCAGGACACTTTTTTTTTCATTAACACTGTTTCTAAATATGAAACCAATGTTGTTCTGAAGCATTTGAATTTGTATACTACACAGGATAAAATAAAATAAAAATACAAAAAGCATTCCATTTCTCAAAACCTTTTTGTCATTCATTGAAAGTTTCATTGTAACATTGGCAAAAATTGTTTACAAACTAAATTATAAACTAAAAATCTCCCTGTTGGTTTTGTTTTGAGTTAAAAGTATGTCTCCTACATTTTTAGACTTATAAATTACTCATGTGAAGCATGGATAAAAAAGAATGTATAAATTTTCAAGATGTAATATATAGTGTGGCAGATAAAAAAATGAAAACAATTATTTCTAATAGAACTTCCGAATGATCTAATGACTTAACAACTGAATCCAAGTTTTCTTAAAAGAGATAAATGTAGCACTATTAAATGTCCTCTAAAAGTTGAGCTATTTACATTTACTAAGACTGTGAAGGTGGCATGGTGGAAAGGGCACCATATTTGAACTCAGGAAGATATCTTCCTGAGTTCAAATCTGGCCTCAGACACTTCCCAGCTGTGTGACCCTGGGAAAGACACTTAAACCTATTTGCCTCAGTTTCCTTATCTGTAAAACAATCTGGAGAAGGAAATGGCAAACCGCTCCAGTATCTTTGCCAAGAAAAATTCAAATGGAATCATGAGGAATGAGATATGACTGAAAAACAACAGCTTTTCTGAATAACAACAAAAATCAAAGAGATCTATAGTACTGTATTACCGTGGATCCAACATGGCAAACGGAAACATGTAAATCACCTTATTGATATTATTGACTTAAATCACTGATGGATGATGAGCTCTCATTAAAGCATTTAAAAGCATTATTCTAAGAGGTCCATATGCTTTACCACATTGAATTGACACCAAAACAGTTAATAACCCTTGCATTAGAGATTTATTCAATGACATATTTGATCTTTAGCTATAAATTTCTAAGAAAGAAAGCCTGTGAAATAGTAATAGATAGATGGTAATTTATCTATTGTGAAAAGAGTCACGGTAAAGATGTCTTTGAATCAAGTGCAATTTCAGATTTATTTAATAGAACAGAGAAAGTTTTGCTCTTAGAAGTACATACCAATCAAGTTCCTGCTCTATACTTTCTCATTTGGATAAATGACTAAAAAATCTAAGGGCCGAGTGCTCTGAAACTGATTTTGTGCAAGATATATATTATTTAGTTTGTTATGTTTGAATTTATCACCTGCAGGATTTTCTAGCAAATCTGTAAACACAGATTGCTTCTATATTTAAATGCAGGTCATAAACTCTACCAAATAAGTGTAAAATTTATGGCCAAAAACAAAAAGAAAATATCAAGGCCCAAAGCTAAAGGTGACCACAAAAACAGGCAAGTATGTATGTTTTTATTTATGTTTGTGATAACATATGTGTGTAAAACAGTTTCAGTCAATCCCTAAAGGTGTCAGGGAGACATACAGCACCTAGCTCCCAGGGCTGGTATAAGGGTAAAATGAGCTATTTGTAAAGCACTTAGCATGGTGCCTGTCACATAGAAGACAATAAATGCCTCTGTTCCTTTGTTCCTTCGTTCCTCCACAATTCTTTTATTCAAGGAATAATATAAGGGTTATCATGCAGGAAACAGACAATTAAAAAAAAAAAGACTTGCTGTTCATGGATCAAGAATGAGAGATGAAAGATGAACAGTTTAGATTTGCTGGTACTCAATAAGATAAAAAGGACCTAGAGGAAAGTATTAACACACTGAAAAGACCCATTGTAGAAGTCATATTGGAGAACATAGACCAGTTTAACTGCAGAAGATAGTGCAGTGGGTATTGATCTGAACTTCTAGGCAATATACTATCAATGAGATCAGAGATCCCAAGGAAATATTCAAATACACAGGGACATTTAAGTAATGTCAAGAGGGGTGCCTTCAGAGAAACCTGTGTGAGCCGATATAGAGAAGAGAGCAGAAAAAGAACAATTGATAGAATAGCAATAACAACATAAAGAAAAACAACTGGAAAACTTAAGAATTCTGATCAACATGATGATGAGCCATAATCCCAGAGGACCGATGATGACGTATGCTAACCATATCCTGACAGAGAAGTAGGTGATGGACTCAACATTCAGAGTAAGACGTAAATTTTTTGGGGGACACAACCAATGTGGGAATTTGGTGTGCTAGATAACATAAAGTAAGGATATGGAAAGAGTATAACTAACAAGAGCTTGTAATAATGGCAAAAAACCAAACCAAAACAAAAATACCCTAAACCAAAAAAGAAAAAAAAAACCCAAACCAACAATAACGAAACATAGAAACTACTGACAATATAGGAAAAATAACAGTATAGATGCCCAGAAATACACAAGAGCCAAAATCCAAGAAAGGAATCCTCAATTAAGACCATGGCTATACGCTAATGGACAAAGTGTGGGTGAACCAGAGAGTCAAAAGCACAACAATTAATAATTTCTTGTCTTGTTTTTAATGATAATGTTACACTTCAAAAGATTTAAGAGTGACTACCTCTGACTGTTACCAAAAAGGAGAAATAAGTTGCTGGGATGGAAATAATGGTAACTCTGGGAGAAAGCGACTACTCCATTTTAAATTATGTGATAGAGAGGAAGAGGAAAGCCAAACAGTTTGGTAGAGAAGATTTTTAAAAGTTCAGAGAAAGTACAGTAAAACATCTCTGGATGAGAATTCTACGGGGAAAGTATCCAAAAGGAAAAAAAAAAACAATTCTCAAAAATTTCACTCTTGAGATGCAAGAGAAAGGCATATAAAGAAATATTTCCTCCTTCTGATGAAGAGGAAAAGAAGTTGTCTTAAGAAGTTGGTAAATGTACACAAGGGACTAATAAACCAATTTAGGATTTAAAAGATATGTATAAATACATATACAATATCAGAAAAAAATTAATATGAATATGAAAGCATTTCACAGGTCTGCAGAAATAGTGTGGGGAATGCTAAAATTCAAAAACAATTGAGGATTACAAAGACAAGTTAGGACAACAAATAGGCTAATATAGTTCAGAGTAAAAAAAAAATCCCCCAAAATGTACATTAACAAAATAGAGCGAGAGAGAAGTAATGAATTGAATATATAATTTAAAACCACCACAACAAAAAAGGATCCCAAATAATCACAAAAAAGCAAACCTAGACAAATATGGGAGAAATAGATAAACTGGAAACCAAAAAGACTATCAGATTGATAAACATAACTATATACTGGTTATCTGAGAGATCTAGTAAAATTGATATACCTTTAAACACTTTCAAAAAAAAAGGAAATATCAAATCAACAAGAAGGTAAAATCAAATAGGGAAGAAGTAGAATTATCAAAACCTACTCCACAATTATGTGCCAAAAAAACAGACAAAAAATAAGGTATTTAAATTTATAGAATATTAAGTAGAGATCTTATATAATTCAAACCCACTAAAGGAAACTGATCTAGCTGTAAAAGAACTATCAAAAGAAAAACCCTGATCCAAATAGATTCATAGAAGAATTCTATCAAACTTTTAAAGAATAATTACTACCTGTATTATAGACATTATTCTCAAAAGCTGAGAAAGAAAGCACTCTATCAAACTTGCAAAATTAACAAACTTTACAAAATAAATATCATCTTGATACTTAAACAGGGAAAGGATATAACAAAATAGAACTAGAGATGAATAAAATTAATGAATATCCATTTAAAAATTTAAACACAACCCTAGAAAAAGATTACAAAAAATCATTTAATTATTCAATATGATTACACTTGATTTATACCAAGTATGCAAGGAACAGATAAACAGCAGAAACTACCAACTGCCAAATATGGGAGTAAAGCAAAGATGTCCCCTTTCCTCACACTATTTGATATAGTTCTAAAAATCTTAGCAATAGTAATGACAATAAAAATAAACTGAAGGCATAAGGTTACATAAATAGGGGACAAAAGTTTCTCTATATACTGACAACATGATGGCTTACTGAAGAAATCCTATGGAATTAGCAAAGAAACTGACAGAGTCAATAGCTTGAGTAAATATTCAGAATACAAAATAATGCTTCCCTTCTCCCCACAGTTTTTTGAAATAGCAATAACATAAACAAAGAGGCAATATTAGAAAGGAAAGCCCTATTCAAAATCATCAATATGCATTAAATATCTGGCAGCTAATATACCAAAACACACTCATTATTTGTATAGATACAACTAAAGCACTCTTTAAAGAAATCATGATCAACTTAAATAACTGCGGGCTTTTGTACAATGATCATTGTTAGGAATTGCCAATACAATGAAATTGACAAAGCCATCAGGATTAATTTATGGATTTAGTGCTATGGCAGACTCTCAAAGGGGCACTTTAATGATCTAAACAAATTGAAAACAAAATTAATTTGGGAGAACAAAAGATCTAAAATACAAATGGAGATAACGGGGAAAAAAGTAGAAAAGAAAAGCAGTGCTTCTAGATTTCAAGTTATATTAGAAAGCAATCATCAAAACAATTCAGTACTAGCTAAAAAAGAGAAAAGTAGATTAGAAGTACAGACTAAACAAGAAATCCAGTGTTCATTAAACCCCAAAACATGTATGACCTCAAAAATGACTCTCCATTTAGCAAAAATTTCTGTGAAAAGTGTATTCTGGCAAACATCAGATTTAGAAAAAATATATATGTATATACTCATATATATATGTGCATGTGTATATGTGTATCTATATATACCATATGCCACAATAATTCAAAATAGGTACGTGACTTGAATATTAAAGACCATGCTATTAAAAGGAAAAATTAGAAAAGATGTAGCTTGGAGGTAAACTACTAATGAAACAAAGAACAGAGGCAATCACAGAAGAGAAAATAGATAATAACACATAAAATATGAAATTAAAATGCTTTTACATGAATAAAATCAATAAAATGTGGAGAAGTGGCCAGCTAAGAGTAAGCTCTCTATCGAATATTTATGATAAAGAACTGTTATACCAGATATATTGACAATATGTAAGACTAAAAGCTATTCTCCATTAGAGAGGTAGTCAAAGATATGAATGGTATTCTTAAGAGAAATTCCAAACTATTAATTACTATTGAAATCACTGATAAGGATATGTTCAAACCATTCTCAAAAGAAGAAATCCAACCTATTACAATCATATATAAGAATGCTCTAACTCTCTAATGATAAGAGAAATGCAAATCAAAATAACCCTTAGGTTTCACTTCACACCAAGCAAACTGGCAAAGATCATTTTAAAAAAGTAAATATTGAAGGGGTTATGAGAAGACAGACACACTAGTGAACTGTTAGTGGATCTGTGAATCAATGTAACCACTGTGGAGAACAATTTGTAGTTATGCAAAAATGTGACTAAAATGTTCATATCCTTTGACCTAGGGATTCCAACATAAGTGGTGAGCGTGTGTATGTGTGCACACACACACATATACACATGTATATACACATCTATATATAGATACTGACAGACACAATGTATATACACGTGTCTATATGCAACTACATAAACATATGTATGCATGTACGCATATATTAAGAATAATGTCTCTACATACACTAAAATATTTATAGCAGCACTTTTGTGGTAGCAAAGAACTGGAAACAAAGTAGATGTTTGTCTACTGGCTAATGGCTAAACAAACTATGTAACATGAATGTAATAGAAAATTGATAATAAGAGATGACAAATATGGTGAATACAGGAAAGTATGTAACTGATGCAAAGTGAAGCAGAGCTAAAAAACAGGATACTCCTAAATTCATTAGAGAGAAGGGCAATGAGAGACAACAGGCCAAATCTTGTGGGACACAGCCAAAGCAGTACTTAAGGGAAATCTTTTATCTCTAAACACATGCAACAATAAAAGAGAAAAAGCAGCTCAAAAAATTGGGCATGTTAATTAAAAAAAAGCTAGAAAAAGAACAAATTAAAAATCCCCAATTAAACACCAAAATGGAAATTCTGAAAATCAAAGGAGAGATTAATGGAACTGAAAGTAAAAAACCTTTAAGCTAATAAATAAAATTAAGCAGTTTTGGTGAAAAAAAAACTAGATAAAACATGGGTTAATTTGATTCAAAAAAGAAAAAAGGGTAAATGCACCAACAATGAAGATGAAATTAAAGGAATTATTAGGAAGTATTTTGCCCAATTATAAGCCAGTAAAATTGATTAGTTGAGAGAAATGGATGAATATTTACAAAATGTAAATTGCTAAGATTAACAGAAAGGGAAATATAATACTTAACCTTATCTTAGAAAAAGAAATTAAATGAGCTTGAAAAGGAAAAATCCCTAGGATCAGATGGATTTTGAAATGAATTCCACCAAACATTTAAGTAATAATTAATCTAAACACTAGGTAAGGTATTTGAAAAAATTTGTAAGGAAGAAGTCCTTATCAAATTCCTTTTATGACACAAATTATGATTTTGATAACTAAAGCATGGAGAGCAAGAAGAGAGAAAGAAAACTATAGATCAATATTTTTAATGAATATCAATGCCATAAATTTAAATAAAATACTAGCAAGGAGGTTACAGCAATATATCACCACGATCATATACTATGATCAGGTGGATTTATACCAAGAATGCAGAGCTGGTTCAGTAATAGGAAAACTATCAACATAATTGACCATATCAATAATAAAATCAAGAGAAATCTTATGATTATGTCAATAGATGAAAAAAAGTTACAACATTCATTCCTATTAAAAACACTAGCAAGCGTAGGAATCAATGGACCTTTCTTAAAATGATAAGTATTTAAAACCAAGAACAAGCATTATTTGTAATAGGGATAAATTTGATACCTTCCCACTAAGATCAGGGATGAAGTAAGGATGTCCATTATCACTAATATTATTCAATATAGTAAAAGAATTCGCTCTTCTGATGAAGACATTAATCCAAAACAATTCCAAAGGACCCACAATGAAAACAGACAGAAGGCAGAAATACTCAACACTTAACCTTGCTTCTGTTTTTTCCTACTGAGGTGAACGATCTTTAGCCTAGGAAAGACAATAAAAATTGGTTAAGAAAGAATTGAAATCCTAGACAAAGGAGAAGATGGGAAGATAATCTACCTGCTTTCAATGAGTTCAAGTCATCTAAGCCTAACAAACTGGATCATTAGGCTATTGAAAGAACTATCAGATGTTAAGGCTGAACTACTTCCAAACATTATAGGGAATAATTTCATGGGGAAATACGGTAGATTCATCAATCTTTATTCTGGTGAGCTTCACTTTGGTTGCTTGTGAAATTCTATAATGTATCACTAATGGGATGACTTGCACATATTTCAAAAGGGACATGGTGATAAATCAAAGTTAACTTGGATATATAAACAACAAATCACAGCCCAACTACATTTCTCCTCTCTTCCCCCCAGGGTCAGTAAATTGACAAGACTAGCATAATGGCATTCATGCTGTACAAATGGATTTTAACAAGGTATTCAACTCATGTTATTCTTATATGTATATTAGAAAGATATGAGCTATATAAAAAATTAGGTATTGTGAAACTAGAGTAAATTTGAATTAGAAATACTGGAATAACCAGACTCAAAGAATGGAAATTTTAGTGGAATGCCATAGACCAGGACTGCTCAACCTGTGACCTGTCAAAGGATTTTGGGCTGCCCACAAAAAATGCAGATCCTCTCTATTTTTCATGGGCCGCCTGAAATCCTTTGGTGTGCCCACAAGCTGCTTATGGCCCACGGGCTGCAGGTTGTGCAGGCCTGCCATAAAGATTGTGTTCTCTTTTTGATCAAAATAGACATTTCTCAATCAATGACTTAGAGGCATTTACAGATGGTATGCTTTTCAAATTTAAAAAAAAGTTAGGCGGCATAGACAACCCCTGGCCGACAGCCAGGATTCAAAAAAGAACTTGAAAGGCCAAATTCTCTAAGATGAAATTTAATAGGGATAAATATAAAGTCCTACACTTGGTTCCAAAAATATTAACTGAAAAAGTACTGGATGAGGAGATGTGGCTGGGCAAGAGATCCTGTGTAAATGATTAAGAGGGTCTCAATAGACTGCAAGCTTTATATGAGTCATCTTGGGTATACAGAAGCCAAAATAACTTATAAATTTTACGCTAGATTAATAGAGTTATAGTAGCCAGAATGAGGGGCAACTAGGTGGCACAGTGGATAGAGTACCGGGCTTGGAGTCAGGAAGACTCATCTTACTGAGTTCAAATCTGGTTTCAGATACTTACTTGCTGTGTGGCCCTGGGCAAATCATTTAACCCTGTTTGCCTAAGTTTCTTCATCTGTAAAATGAGCTGGAGAAGGAAATGGCAAATCAGTCCAGTATCTTGGCCAAGAAAACCCCAAATGGGGTCACAAAGAGCCGGACATAAACAAAAAAATGACTGAAAAACAAAAAGCCAGAATGAAGGAGTTCACAGTCCTACTGTATCCTAACCAGGTAGACTACATCTGGAGTACTGTGGCTATTCCTGGGTGCCACACTTTTAGAAGGATGTTAATAAAGCTGAAACCCATCTAGAGGAGGACAAATAAGGTTGTGGGAGCACTGAAGCCAATGCCATGCAAAGATAGGGAGAAAGAACTGAGGATGATAATCCTGGTAAACAGAAGGGAGATAAGAGGGAAGAAGGGATGATAGCATTTTTCAAGTATATGAAGAAGAACAGGATTGTCGACTTTGAACTATAGGCTATCTTATAGACCATCCATTCCAACTCACTAAAAATTCTATAGATTAGGAAATTGAGAGCTGTTAATATAGGAGCAGAATTAGCTGTGTTATTCTTAGCCCCAGAAGGCAGAGATAGAAAAAACAGGTTTTATTGTAGAAAGGCAGATTTTAATTCAATATAAGGAAAAACTTCTTTATAGTTAGAGCTGTCCAAAAGAGGATTAAGCTGAGCCTCCTTATGAGATGGCAGTTCATCCTTCAAGTGTGTGGGGGGGTGTCATATAAACTATTTGGCAAGAACACTGTAGATGGGATTCTCTTGCTTGTATGGACAGGACTAGACAGCTGATGAAGTCACTTGTAACAGTTTCTACTACATACTCTCAACATCTTTACGTAGCAAGAAGTAGATTGTCATAGCATTTCTGTGCCTGGCAGAACAGCACGATTTGACGATGTTTAAGGAAGAAAAAAGGCAATTTAGAAAAAACCTTTGAATTTTCCATATGATAGTTAATAAAGAAAGTTTCCCATTTACGGATTATGAATTCTCCTTGGTGAAAGAATTTGTTCTGGGAAAAAAAGATGGCATAGAAGCACATCTCTGATTCCTGGGACATCTCAGTATATAGGGCTTCTTCAAGAAGTCAATGAACCTGCATTGTGGCTACTGAGGGTGTGCAGAAGAGTGGAAATAGTTTTTTGTTTGTTCGTTTTGTCCCAAGCTAGTAGTGATAGGAGTAAAATATTTCCTGCCATGTAGACTAGGCTAGCTTTGTCCAAGGCTGTATCTCAAACAGCTTAGGCTAGTGTTTTATTTTGTTTGCTTTTATTTTTTTTCCCCTTAGAGGTATTGAAACTCTCACTGAGACTTGATTAGCTATGGAGACTTGTTCGGCTTGTTGCTTCCTAGTGGCTCAGTGGTCTCAGTAGCGTAGAAGTTCACAAGGAGTTTCAGCTCCTGCCGTAAGGTTTCTGAAGGCAGATGAACAGTATAACTAAAATCAGGAAACTGTTCTTGGCTGAAACAACTGAAATCCTCCTTAGACATCCTCACTGAATATCCTTATTTTGCTATGGCTTGGCAAACCACCTTCAGTTAACCATTAGCTAGATTACAAGTGGCTTGTTTCATTCAGATACAGAATCTAACTACCAGGGGACTGGCCTTCCTTGTAATAACAGTCATAAAGAAGGATCACTGGTATATCTGAGAAGAGATCTATAAATGGCATTCTTATCCTAGATTTTATATTTTCATTTAAAAAGACTAAAAATACCTAATACTTAACAAATATTTACTAAAAATAGATTTTTTTTAAAAAAATGGAACCCCAATGGCTAAACGAGTTTTGGTATGTAAATATAACAGATTGTAAGAAATTAATATCATGAATAAAGAGAAGCCCAGAAGGAGACAGACTGATATAAAATTAAGCAAAATGGACCAATGGTAACAATAATATACATGGAAAGAGCAACAAAAACAAAATCAAAATTGAACCTCATGTAATTATTATGAACGCTCGATCCCAGAGAAGAAATGAGCAATATGTGTAGCTCCTTCCCTTCTTTGCAAAGTTGGGAGACTATGGGTATAGAACATTATATATACTGCTAGATTCAGGTGATGTGTTAGTTAATTTTCCTAAATTTTTTTCCTACTTTATTTTATAAATCTTTTAAAAGAAGTGATGGCTTGCTGGGTAAAGCAGGAAGAACAATGTATTTGGAAATGAAGATGATGTAAAAAACAAAAAGTATCAATACTATACATACATATGCACACACATATAGTCAGTCAATGAACATTTATTAAGTGGTTACCACTGTGCTAAATGCTGAAGATACAAAGAAAAGTCAAAAGACTGACCTCGTCCTCAAAGAGCTTACAATCTAATGGAGGAGACATAATTAAGAAGGAGAAGGCACTAGGATTAAGAGGGTTTGGGGAAAGCTTATTGTGGAAGACAGGATTTTAGTTGGGACTTAACAGAAGAGAAGGAAACCAATAGCAGAGATGAGGAGGGAGATCATTCCAGGCATGGAGGACAGCCAGAGAATATATTTGGAGATGAGAGATGGAGTATCTTGTTTGTGGGACAGAGAGGAGATCATCATTACTGGCCTAAAGAGTCTGAGAAGAGTAAGATATAAAAAGACTGGAAAAGTAGGGGGGCTTATTTTATATTTGATCATGGAGGTGATAGAGAGCAATTGGAATTTATTAAGTAGAGGGATGACGTAGTCAGGACTGTATCTTAGGAAAATCATTTTGGTGGCTGAATAAAGTATAGACTGGAATGGTGAGAGATTTGAGGCTGGCACAAAAGCAGGCTGTTGCAATAGTGCAAATGTGAAGTGATGAGGGTATGCACTAGAGCGGTGGCCATGTCAGAGGAAAGAAAAAGGCATAACGAGAGATGTCGCAAAGGTGAAATCGACAGGCCTTGGCAACAGATTGGATAGTGAGGGACAGTAAGGAAGACTGCTAAATCTGAGAGATTAGGAAGATTGTGTTGCCCTGGACAGGAACAGCGAAGGCAGGATGTGAGGTAGATTTAAGGAAGGAAACAATGAATTCCATTTTGGACATTCTGAGGTAAGATGTCTACTGGACATTCAGTTTGAAATGTTTGAAAGGCATTTGGAGATATGACAATGGAGGTCAGCATAGAGGTAAGGGAAGGATGAGGAGATCTGACAATCATCAGCATAGAGATGGTAGTTAAATCTATGGGAGTCAATGAGATCACTGAGTGAAGTCATATAGAGGGAGAAAAGAGCCCTGTGGGATACAACCCTGTGTGCTGGAGGGCATGACCTAGATGAGGATCCAGCAAAGAAGACTGAGATAGGTTGGAGAACCAGTAGGGAGTAGTGTCCTGAACCCTAGAGAGTATCAAGGAGGAGCACAGAGTGATTAGAGATGAATCATGGTTCTGCCATTTATTATCTGTATGACTGAGCAAATCCTGAGCAAGTCCAAGACTCGTGCTCTATGGGTTTTAACTTCCTTATGTTTAAGATGAAATGGTTGGACCAGAGGTCCTCTACCTGAGATCCTTTGTAATTCTAGCTTTATGATCTTATGAACATTACAATAAAATATTATGTAAGCATATTTACAAAATAATTACATATACAAAGAAAATTAGTCCAAATTTGTATATTAAATCAGTAAAATGTATAGAGAAACTTGAAAATCTTGTTCTATATTGCTTTTGAAGTTTCCTTTCAGACAAAAATTCCTATCAATTTCATATCTTCAGTGAAAAGGAGTTCCCTTTAGTATTTCTTTAAAGTGTGTATTTTCATTTTCTCTCTTGTGATATGTTCAAAATCTTTCCTTTTTTATTTACAGTATTTGCACAAGAAACAGATTTTTTTTTTTGCTGGAAAAATACAATATGCATGAACATCAAAAATCGCATTTATTTTTTGGTCACAAAAAATAACGAGGTGCAAATTAAAGAAAGAAAGAGGCAAGAATATTTGAAAGCTCTGTTTCTAACCACTTCTAGGCAGCACCAGAATACCCTAAGGCAAAAATAAAATCAGTGCCAAGGCTGTAGAAAACACACAACTGACTGAAGATCAGATACAGCTGTCAGTGTGAGGTAATTGTGCATAGACTGCCAAGCACATCTAGAAATCTCTGTACGAATCCCACACTTATTGGCGAGGATGGCTCTGGGATGCAAGCCAGAATCAAACAGTGAAGAGTGGTAATGTGATAGGGCAACCAAAGCTTAGACACAGCTAAATCTACGCAGCTGGCACCCAAGTCTACTCATAGGCTATGTGGTTACAGAGCGCAATACCTAGGAGGTAGACACCATGTAAATAGCATTCAAGGTTGACTAGTTTCATATATACATGTACTATGTGTATATATGTACATATATAACATATATTTATAAAGAAGCTACAATTAGAACTAAGAGAGAGGTCAACAGGAAACATATTTATCTAGTAATTCCTAGTCTAATTCTAAAAAAAAAATGTGTGTAATCAACAAATTGAGATGAACATTTATAGTTGTCAAAGTGGACAGTTAGAACCAGCACTTTACTACTCATTATGGTGAAGTTATTTTCCATAGAATCACACATAAGTCCTTGTGCAGGGGTAGGAAAATATGCACTAAAACACATACTGTCATGCAGCACAGAAGTACAATTGTCCCAGATTCTTGGTTAATAGTCATATGCAGGGACATTGAAGGAATATAGTTAATTATGCAAAACCAAAACAAAACCAATGTTTAGGGGAAAAAAGATGAATAAAAATGTCAAAAATATATAGATATACCTGTATCTATATAACTGACCTGGTCTTTGAAAAGAATATAAATCTTGGCTGTAATCAGAATTTGTGCAAGGTACCTTATGGATCATTCTGACCAATGCTCTCATTTTACAGGTAAGGATACTGAGGCCCAGAGAGATTCAGCAATCTTTGCAAGATTGCACTGCTTCTTAGTTATTTAAGTGAATTAAACTGGTATTAAAGCCCTGGTTTCTTGCTTCCCATCATTCACATTTATCTATCGCTTCATATGTTTTCAATAAATGACCAGTTTGATCATCTTGCTATAACACATTACCATCATACCATATTTTCCCATTTGACTAACCTCACCTATTAAGCAATGGTTTCCCTTCATTTCTCACTGAGTTTTGGGTGGTAGCAGCTAGTAATACTTTGTCACTAAGTTCTCCCACACATCAGTACCCCTATCTTCTTAAGCAGACTTAGTGATCAAGAAATTAAATGCAGCAAAAGACCTTTTGTTTTTTTTTAAGATGGCTTACTGCCATTACATAGCTCCATTTTATTATGCAAAATGATCAGCTCTTTGGATGTACTGTTTGATGCTGTTTGGATCTTCCAAGAGTAGGTCAAAATGTGTCAAAATACTTCTCTTAAAATCAATCAATCATTCAATCCAGCATTTCCCAAGCAGGCATGATGTGTCTATGTCCTAATTACCATGAGGTCAAAAATAAGCCGGGGGCACAAGGACTCCTTGGTCCATATATTAAAATTAGATGAGCAGACATGACATAATTGAACAACAAGGCAGAATTTCTCTCTCTCTCTCTCTCTCTCTCTCTCTCTCTCTCTCTCTCTCTCTCTCTCTTTCACACATACACAAATCTATCTATCTACACCTATCTATGGATATATACTTACATGATGCACATACGAAGTAATACCTCCGTTAAAGAAAAGGATTGTTCCAACGGCACACTTTGCTATCAGAAACTTTGCTACTGAAGATGGAAATAACAAACACGAGTTTTGAGATGTTGAAAAAGGAGGTGCTAGTACAAGATATAATTAAATGAATGAACACAAAAAATCATTAAGCATTTACTAGGTACCAAGCACAGGGTCTCTTTTCACTGCTTTATTGTAACTTTTGTGGATAATTCTTTTTACATAACCTTCATTTGTAAAATTATGTATCCCTACTCCCCTCCCCGCCTCATTATGGCATTTCTTATAACAAAGAATAAAAAAAGAACATAGTTCAACAAAACTCCTCCACAGACCAATAAAGTCTGACAGTATTTGCAACGCTCCACATACATACTATACTACCAAATGAGTGCTCAGTACAAAAGTATAGAGCATTATCCCTGCTCTTCAAGTACATTCTCATTTGACAAATAGTTTCACTAGAACTGATAAACAGGATGTACCCACTATGTGCTGGGTACCACCCTAGATGCTAGAGACAAAAAGACAAAGATGAAAAAGTTTCTACTCTCAAAGAGTTTCCTACTTGGGAAAAATATCATGTAAGATAAATAAAATACAAATCAAATAAATACAAAGCAATTTTTTGGGGTGACGCTAATAACTGGGGAAAGATCAGGGCAAGTTGAATACAGGTTGAGCTGAGCATTGACGGAAACTGGGGATTTCAAGATATGGAGGTTAGGAGGGAGAGCATTCCAGAAATGGAGAGCAGCCTGGTAAGAGCAAAGAGAAAAGTTACAGAATACTGTGTACAGAGAACAGGCCAGTTTGACACAAGTTCAAATGCTGCCTCTCATCCATGCCAGCTGTGTGGCCTCAAACAAGTCACTGAACCTCTCTCAGCCTCAGTTTCCTTATCTATAAAATATGGGAGTTGGGTTCAGTGATTTTTATGTTCTTATGCAGTCCAAATCTATGATCCTATGATCTAACTGTCCCCACAGCAGACCAGACCATGCTTCAACTCTGGCCATCTTTTTGCCATTTACCTTGTTACCACATGTGTACAGTTTCCATCTCCCCTTTCTATCACTCTCTTGATGCTTTCTCCACCCTTTTCCGTTAAAATATAAGCTCCTTGAGGGCAAAGGCTATTTTGCTTTTGTTCCTATACCCAAAGTGTTTAGCAATGTGCCTAGCACATACTAAGAAGCTAATAAATGCTTCTAATTTGATAATTCTCTCTACTTTCAAACATATTCAGGTGTCACTTTCCTTTGGACATTCCCATTTGGATTTCATCATGCCCACGAAAACCTCTTCATCCCACAAGATCTCATCGATCTTGTTGCTCGAACTTCACAGTAACTTCTGTTCTTAGAACCCCTTTGAATGGAGGGGGCAGTGGAGAACTCTTCCCAAACCTTCCAGTTTAGGAAGACTTTGGGGCCAACTACCTCCTCGTTCCCCATATGGCTACACTCATTTGGACTTCATCATGCCCCCATGATGGGCACCTTCCTTTCCCCCTCCAGCTTCCCTTTGTGTGCTGGCTTTCCCCATTAGATTATAGGCTCCTTGAGGTCATGGTCTGCCTTCTTTTTTCTTCCTCATGTTGTATCCCCAGCATTTAGCACAGTGTTTGGCATATAGTTGGTGCTTAATAAATGTTTACTGACTGACTGACTGAATTATTTATAGAAAAATGCCTTGCTCTGACCCTATTGTCTCTTCCTGCCATTATTCAACAGCATTGGGATTTTTACTTTTTGGTTCATTGTCAAAATTTTCAAAAGTTTGTACCTTATCCCATATATACCAGAATATTCATACCACCACTTTTCATGACAACAAAAAACTGGAAACAAAGTAGATGTCCATCAGTTGGAGAACGCCTGTTGAAATATATTATATATTATACTATAAAGATACATTATGTATAAATATTGATATATATTTTATATAAACATATTGTAATATAATACATGTTATAAATATAAATTCTTAATACATAGATAAATGCAATATTAATATAAATGCAATAATTACATTACTGCATCACAAGAAACTATGAAAATAGGGAATTCAGAGAAATATGGGAAGATATTACTGAACTAATACAGAGAAGTAAAACCAGGAGAATAATATACACAAAGACTACAAAACTGAAAATGAAGAGAACACTAAAAGGTAGGTAGACTTGGATAAAGTGCATCAACTGAGATCCTTGAGGGTAGGAACTGGTTTTTGCCTGTTTTTGTATCTATCCACAGTGTCTGGCACTTGGTAGGTATGTAAGAAATGTTTACTGTGACAAATCTGGTCCTGGAACATGGATAATGAAATATATTTTCCTCTTCTTGGTGGAGAGAAAGCTGGGATACTAGAGGTATGGAATATAGCATAATGAACAGGGGTGTATATTAAAAAACTAATACGACAGAAAAAATGGTCAATAACTTTTAAATTATTTACTATTTACGATTATTTGCTATTTGCTAGCAAATGACTGACTCTGGACAAATCACTTTACCTTTCTGGGCCTAAGTTCCTTCATATTTAAAATGAAGGCGTTGATATCAAATGATTTTTAAGATTTATTCTAGTTCTAACACTATATAATTCTAAGAAGAATACTAAAACCACTTCATATGAGATTCAGTCTGGGACTTCCATGTGATGACCCAACCCACCTTTCTGGGCCTGTCTACTGCTATTACCAATGAAAACATATGCTCCACTCAAATTAGACCAGGCATTCCTAGCCTACGGTCTTCTAAACTTTTTTAAAAATGATTTTGAAAACTGAATTTCAATATGACTGGCTTCTTTTACAATCTTATTAACTTAAAAACTTTATTCTCAAAAGAGATCTATCAGCCTCACCAAACTGCCAGTAGGGCTCAGGACACACCAAAAGGTTAATAATCCCTAAACTAGACTATTAGTTTTGAGCATGCTCTGCACATTCCTTATTTCTCCCTTTGATCATGCTGTACTTTTGCTGGGAGGGATCCTATCCTTCTCCCTATTCTCTTATACAAACCCATCCCTGGCCTCCAGCTCCTGTCCTCATTTCTGTCAAAGTGCTATTATTCAAAGTTCAGGTCAAATGTGATCTCCTTTGTGAAGCCTTCTCTGATCTCAACCAAAAGAAATCCCTTCTCCTCTCTTTCCATGACCCTAACAGGTTCCGTGGGTTGAATTATCCTATCTATATAGATGACTTCCAGTACTAAATATGCAGCCCTGTCTCTCCTGAGCCCCAGTCCTACACATTTCCAACCAGATGATCCACTGGTATCTGCAACTCAATCGTTTCAAAATAAAAACCACTCTCTTCCCTTTCACCAAATTATCCCTCTTCAAAACTCTCCCATTTCTGTCCAGTGTACCACCAACTTTAAAGGCATCCAGACTGCAACCTCAGTCTCATCTTCTGCTCTTCCTTCTCCATAAACCATAAGAGCTAAACAATTGCCAAATCTAACTGATTCTACCCAATAACTCTCACAGCTGTCTTCTTATTCACAGGGCTGCTAAACTAGTTCAAGCTCTCATCAGCTCTCATTTGGAAGACTGCACTAGCTTC
>CM053623.1:191469613-191484515 GCA_028646595.1 Phalanger gymnotis
TCCTTACCTTTAGCTCTTAGAAACCCTAGCCTCCATCAAAGCTCAAGTCATGTCACCTAATAGATGAGGCTTATCTTTATCAAATTCTCTGACTCTCTTGTGATTCCTCTTGCCAACTGTCATGCTTTTAGTTTGTATGAGTATGTGTATGTGTATGTATATGTGTGTGTATATGTGGTTGTCACTAGCAGAATGTTAGTTCCTTGATGACTAAGGAATGTCTTCGTATCATCAAGACCTAGCAAGTACTTGACATAATAGATACTTAGTAAATGCTTACTGACATCGACACACACACTCACACTCATGCATGTGTGCGTGCATGTAGGTCTATATGTACATGTATAGGTAGTTATGCATAAAGACCCTGAATCCATTCCCCAACAGATAAACGGTCAAAGGATATGAATAAATATTTCAAAAGAATCCCAAACCATTACTAGACATATAAAAGAATGCTAAAAATCACTAATAATAACAGAGATACAAATACAAACAATCCTGAGGTTTTACACCACACCTTGAAAATTGGCAAAGATGACAAAAAATGGAAAGAGTCAATGCTGGAGGGATTGGGGAAGATAGGCACATTGATGGAGCTATGAATCAGCACTTTTTGGAAACTAATTTAGAATTATGCAAATAAAATTGACTAAAATGTCTACACCTTTTGATCCAGGGATTCTACTACGTGATGAGAAGAAAAGTCTCCATATATATCAAATTTATAATATAACTTTTTACGATAGCAAAGCATTGAAAACAAAGTAGAAGCCCATTAACTGTCGAGTGGTTAAATAAATTGTGGTACATAAATGCAATGGAATATTAGTGTACTGTAAGAAGTGATGAATGCAAGGCGTCTCATGAACTGGTACAGACTGAAGTAAGTAGAGCTAAGAAAAAAAAGAATATATATATATGCATATATATATACATACATATATAAATAACAACAATGCAGACAGAACCACAAACACAAAAAGTGAACGTTGCAAAATTATAAAAAAGAATCATGGCTCCAAAAAAGAGATATGAAATGACACCCTCAACTCTTTGCAGAGGTAGGAGATCTACAAATGCTGCGCATTTCACATATTTTCAGACTTTTTCCATATATTAGTCAGCTATGCTGATTTTTACCCCCTCTTCTTTTCCTCTTTTTTTAATCTTAAAAAATATTATTTGTCATATGGATGACTCTCTGGAATGAAGGCAGGGAGTGAAACTGGAGAAAATTGTGGTGATGTGGAGAAAAAAGTACTTTTGATCCACTGTCTGAATGACAGAAATACACAGAAAATGTATTGCGATTAGTTGAAATAATTAAACACCTTATGTATCAGAGAAAGGCCTGCTTTGAGGCGGCAGAATCCTGCACCTGTAACCAGAGAGAGCCATTCTCCTTACCTGTCCCTTTCGCCAGAAGATGATCTTGTGCAATTCAATAGGATAGAAGATTTGGACTCAGTGTCAACAGTAAGGCTGCAAGAAGAGCAGTAACTGATGACCAGCCTGTGCCTCAGGAGCTTAGAGACACACTGAGCACAAACGGATAGCCTGAGAAAAGGCATCTTCAGGATTCTATGAGGACAGTGATCCTCTGAGGACGGCAAAGAACTACATGTTGAGGGAGCTTCATGAGGACTACACAAAGGGAGAAAAAGAATCCCATTAAATCAGGAGATATGAGTTACTTCTTTGCTACTAGCGCTCCCTAAGCTGGAGTCCATTTTCCTTTGGATACAGCATATACTTATGGGAGAGTGTGTCCCATAATTTTCCAGCAACTGTTATATTAATAAATTCCTCTTTCTAATAGCTAATTAAGTCGGGTCATCTGATAATCAATGGAGAACATATTAGATTGGGGCTCATGAGCAACAGTTTAAGAAACCTCTAATACCTAGGGATACTCCTATAACCATAAAAGGAAGGGTAAATCAGTTGCTGCCAGGGAATTACACCTGCCAAAGTGAATCCGTTCATCTGAGGATGAAGACAAATGTATGTAAATTCACCTGTATGAATAGTTCCTATGAAGTAGGATGATGGCAGTACACAAATGGTTTCACATTACTGCATCAACTTATAATACTGGCATAACAATCTGTGGATATGGAGGAATTTATTGTAAAACACAAGAATTATGAAGTCCTTAGGGATATTTTTTAATATCTTAAAGGCACTTTGCCTAGTCTTTGCTGTTTGCCAGTAAAAAAGAAGCAAAAATCTAGGAAAGGAAAACAAAAATCTTGCTAAAATATGAACAAGAAACAAAAGACTGAAAATAAAGCTGGTACCAATATCAGCCAGATCCAATGCATTTTTCACAAAGAAATAAAGCTAGCTGCATGTAAACATACTAGGCCCCAGAAATAGTATCAGAAAGATGCTGTGGGAAACTTAAAAAAACAGATCTTTTTGACAAAAAGAACAGATACAGCCCTAGGCTAATTTAACAATCTGGAAAAGCAGCAATATGTATGTTTAAAAACAACAACTGAATGTACAAGAAACTTTTAAAAAACTTCTGTTGTTGAGACATAATTCTTTAAATATTATTAAAATGAATACATTTGAACAAATAACCCTTCCCTCCCTGCCCCACCCCCCCCCGCAAAAAAGCCACCTGAAATTACTTGAAAACTTCAATATGGGCTTAAGAAATCTGGAAAAAAGTTACCCCAAATTTAAAAAAATGCTTTGCACTTTGTCAAATGCTTGAAAATTCAATAGTTGAAGATGCATCTTAAAAATGATTGAATTTATACTGTTTGGATCTTTCATATAATCCCAGATAAGCAGAGAGGAAAAAAAAATCTCACTGTGCTTATTAAGCCCCAGTATGACACAAGTAATAGGGAGAAAATCTATTTGAAGAGGCTAGGACAAATGAGAATCTTAATGCCTTACCTTTACTGTCACTATTAAAAAACTCAGTTAAAAAGCGAACTCTAGAAAGACAATTCTAGCTAACTGCAGAAAATCTTACTATATCACCACAAGAGCATGGTCTTTCTCTTATTTTTCTCTGAACTATTCCTCAAATCAGTTGGCATAGCACCTTGTGCACAGTATATATTGAATAAATATTTGTAAAAGAATGAATAATGGCATGTTCAGAAAATATAGCTTCCTGTGACGGAATCATAAGGTGGGCATGAAAGGAAATAGAGTGCCTAATTATACCAGTAGAGTGATCATACAGTTCAAATGATTAAACCACATGATTGGATTTGGCTGTTTCCTAGTAAATGAATATAGGGACAGGAAATGTATGAGTAATTTTATTGGTATAGGGTACTGTGGGTTCAGGAGTCTCTCTCTCTCTCTCTCTCTCTCTCTCTCTCTCTCTCTCTCTCTTCCCCCCACCCAAATGCAGGCCATCACCTCCTCTGCAATTTACTTTCTTAGGGAGGTGCCTAACATACTGATTGAATAACTCACTTGCCCAGGGTTACAAAGCCAGCATGTGTCACAGGCTGGACTTGAACCCAAGTGTTCCAGGCCTTGAGGCTGGTTCTCTAACAACTACCCTAAAAATATCTAAAACCAAACCAAAACAACAACAAAATTATCACCTTCATGACCTTTATTGGGAAAAAAAAAACCCAACAACTCTATTAGAAACTCAGATTAAAAATTAAAGGAAATTAAAAGGAATTATGCATTAAAATAAAGAATAACAGACACTCAAATTTTTTAAGCAAAATGGCTTTATGGAGACCAGCATGCATCTGTAAAAATGTAATTTGTGTCTGACAAATTGGAAATTTGATATGCTCTCTTAAGGACAATGCTGCTCTATGTGTAATCTTAATGATCCTGCACTGACTTCTACACATTTGTCCTTTTCTATCCTACAGGAATATTTTGGCTGAAATAAAAGACCTTGTACGAATAATATTATTATAAACTAGTGGCATCTGGCCACCTCTAGGAAACATCAGCAGCTGTACAAATGTTCTATACTGCAGTTTAAAACCCATAACGTTGACACAGAGAAATAGAGGACAGAATTTTACGCAATGATTTGGGACCTGTAAACTAGAGCGAAGAGTTCAGCAGACATACTCTCAAGCAAGCCATGGATCTAAATGTTACCTGAGAGATGCCCAGGGAGACATTCATGGATTGGTCCAAGGCTTGGAAAAAAGCAGACTGGGATGTTGGAAGGAATACTGAAAGATATTCAGAACCCAACAGATGAAACTTGAGCAGTTATGTGTTTTGTAAGTAAGTTGTCATTCTGTTGAGAGTTGATATTAATAAACAGTGAGAAAAGAATGTTGAACTTACCCCATCAAGCCACTCCAATCTTTAGTGGAGGTGGTCATAAGCAGGAAAATGGTGGAAAGGAAGATGAACAGAAATGGAAAAGAAAAAGAAAGGCAGTGGGAAATTCACAAATGGCAATAAACTGCATTGCCCTTAAGAATGCTTTTGCCACACTGGAAATTTTGAAGTTGTTGTTTTGGACTTAAAAGTTAATTAATATATGTAGATTGCCTAAAAAGTAGTGAAACAGAATACAGACAAACATACCAAAACTAATACATAAAGGATGAAAGATGTCATTCAAATATCACATTTGGAGACTTTCCATTAAGGATCACAGATCATTCATAAATGTGGAACTGGCAGGAAAATCAGGAGACATCAAATCTAATCCCCTTATGTTATAGATGAAGAAACTAATACCCTACTGTTCTGAAAGAGCTTCAACCTATGCCTTCTTATCCCCAAAGTCTGTGTACTTTCCACATCTATTCCAATGATGGCTCTTACTCAAGACATCTTTGGAATTACCTTTGGAGACCATTCACAAATGACATGAGAAAATCAATCACATTAAGTGGAATCGGTGAATAATGTATTGAGTGATGGACATTTAACCGTGAACTCTATCTTTGACATTTACTGGCCGAACAACCATAGGCAAATCACTTATTATACATGAGATTCTGTGTCTTCCTCTATAAAATGAGGATCTTGTATTATTTACCTAATGGTATAGGTGTGGGGCTCAAAGGAGACTATGTGTGTGTGCATATGCACACAAACACACATATACACAATATAGACATATAATATATGAGCATATCTACATAGATATGTATGTATATTGAGTATATGTGTATATATATGTATGCATATATATATTTCAACTTTAGAGTACTTATCATTATCATAAGCATTTGTTGCTGTCTTAAAATGGCATTACCCAGCTTGTTTAAGACTCCTCTTTACTGAACCTGATTCTGAATAACCTGGTTGCTTTGAAAAGTCAAGTCTACTCTCAAAGGATAAAAATGTAACTCCCATTAAGGATATTATAAAAGAATGCTTAGAATGCAAATAAAAAGAGTGGTGATATTTTGTAAAGCAGTGACATCATCAAAGGAATATCACTTCACAAGGTTACTACTTTGAAAGTGACACCATTCTTTTGGATGTAAAAGTCCTGGAAGCACTGTTAAAATTTTTCTTTAGGGCCACATCTGGCTTATCCTACCTTTTTCTCCACTCCAGAAGCACGTTCTCTACATTCGAATGGCTAGGTTTATTTTTAACCAAAGTGGAAGTACACTAATTGATTCATGTATTTCCAAATATTGCTAAAAAGCCATGTGCCATTCATTATTTTCATAATATAGGTGATCTGGTTTTAATTATACAATACTGCCTGTACAATCAGCCCAATGCTTAATCAGACACTTTCCATAAACAAGACAGTATTCAGAGTGCATGTGGCTTATTACCTTAGAATAGCCTGAGGAGAATCTGTAGCCCTTGGTGTAATCTTATTTAAATTACAATCTTTTTAAAGGATGGATACATAAACTATTTTTTCTAAGGAGAAAAACTAGACTGATTGTACTGTAATGGTAACCTTAGAAATTCATCTCTATCTTCTGGGTGGCCTTTTATAATTATTATTTTCTAAAATGTTGCTAATATAAATACAATTGAAATTTCCTAGGCTGCCACATAATTCTTGTCTCAAATGTTTGACTTGCATTTAATGAGATCTGGCTTCTAATAATAATGATAAAAATATGGCACTTTAAAATTTGCAAAGCACTACATGTTACTTCATTTGATCTTCACAACAATCCCATGAGCTTTGCTGTTGTTGTTTTTGTTCAGTCATTTCAGTTGTGTCCAACTCTTTATGACCCCCTTTGGAGTTTTCTTGGCAAAGATATTGGAGTAGTTTGCCATTTCCTTCTCCAGCTCAATTTGCAGATGAGGAAACTGAGGCAAACAGGATTAAATGACTTGCAGCTAGTATGCATGTGAAGCTGGCTTTGAACTCAGGTGCTCCTGACACTAGGCCCATTTGTTCTGTCCACTGCACCATCTAGCTGTTCTCTTGTGGGCTAAGTGTTCATTATTGTCATCTCCAGAGAGATGAAGAGTCAGAGGAAGGCTATACCACACATAGGAAAACAGCATGCACAAAGGCAAAGGGTGAAATCAGGGACAGTAAGTTGCCCCATTTAGCTGGTGTGTTGAGTACAGGGAAAGGGGGGCATTATATGAGATAAAGGATAAGGTTAGAACGGCAGTGTGGCATCAGAATGTACACAGCCCAGAATGCCAAAGAAGAGCATTTGATTGTCCTTGGCAAACAATAAGAAGACACTGCAGATTTTGGAACAGAGTGGGTACATAAGCAGATCTACTGCATACGTGAGATAAATCTGGCCGTGGATGCCAGAAGGGAATAGAGGACAAAAGATCTATAAAGAATCTACTGCCATAGTACAGATTTATGGCAACGAAAGAAGCAGCATGGCGGAATGGACAAGGGTGAGGGAATTGGAGTCAGGAAGACCGGTGTTCAAACACCACTTTAGAACCTTTAGCTGAGTGACCCCAAGCAAGTCACTTAACCCCTCTGTGCCTCACATCTCTTGGCTGGACTCATGGCCTATAAGGTACCTTCTAGCTGTATATCTATTACCCAGTGTCTGTATGAAGAGAGAAAGAAGAAGGGACAAAAGTAGAATCAATGAGACTGGAGAGCCGAATGGGCAAGAGGGGTGATGGAGAGGGAAGGATCATAACAATTTAGTAAGCTGGAAACAACGGGTAGCAGTACCATTGACAGAAATAGCAAAATCAGAAGAAAATTTTAGGAGGAAAGATAATAAGTTTTGTTAGACACACTGACTTTGATGGGTTGGTGAGATATCTAGATTAATATGTTTTGTAGTAGTTGAAAAGTAGGAGTCCAGAGCTCAGAGTAAGGGTTACAGATCAAGATTTAGGAGTTACCTCCCAGTTTTGAAACAGCCCATTCAGACTGAATAGTATCTTTACCTGTATCGCAATTCCTCAACCAGTGAAACCCAGTTAACATAAAATAATTTCATGCTCTACCCACAATGACACTACTAATTATGTGCTACATTTGAAGGCACAATCTCACTGAAACTTCTTTAAATTTCCATGTAAATGGCTTATACTACATAAAAAGTGAAATCATAGCAATTTATTTTCGATGTATTTACACTTGGAACAAATCTAGGAGGTAAAGAAATTTCACTTCTTTTATATTCTGAAACTTTAGATAACATCAAAATATTATGAGTTCTAGACCCCAAAGTTGTGCCGTTGTTTCAGTTGCATCTGACTCTTTGTGATGCCATTTGGGGTTTCCTTGCAAGGAAAATTAAGGGAACTAAAAGGATTAGAACAGCAAGCGGTTAATTGTAAGAACTGAGTGAAACCAAAATGACTCTATCTTGTGACTCAGTTTTGGAGCTAGCTCAGTTCCATTTCTATTCAATAGGTTAGTCCAATTTTTGTCTTGTGAGAAAACTTTATTCAATGTGGGAATCAGGAAAAAAAAAATCTTACTGCATTGTTGGAACCTAGCCTTCTATGGCTGGGACACGGGACCACTTCTCTGTGAAGCTTAAAGACCCTTAACCAAGGACGTAGGTTATGCTGACCAGAAACTCAATCATATCCAAAGATTGATGCAAGGAGTTTTTGCACAATTGTACATCTCAAGCAATCACTATGTCTTATCTGAAAACTGGACCCATATTGGTCAGTTATTGTTTCTATGTCTCTTTGATTAAATACAGACACTTGACGGGGAATGAAACACCTTTGTTTCTGAATTCAGGGAATTGTACCTGTTTGCTCTCCCCTCCTAATTTAGAAAGTCCCTAATCTCTCCTCCAATTAGAAATCAGATCACCTAATGTTGTATTGTTTCCTTTTAATTAACTAGATTTGCTTGACTGTTTTTAATGTATAAAAGTCTGTCTCTTCCTGTATCTGAGGTCCAGGCCTAACCTAAGTAGGTCTGGTCCCAATTTCTTAGGCAAGTGCCATGGGTTGCTTAAAAAACTGATATGCTCAGAAGATCAAACCTTTATTTTCCTCAGTTATTTCAGCTTTTACCCACAACACTTGGCAAAGACGCTGGACTGGTTTGCCATTTGCTTCTTCAGCTCATTTTATAGATGAAGAAACTGAAGCAAATAGGGTTAAGTGACTTGCCCAGGGTCACACATCTAGTAAGTGTCTAAGGCCAAATCTGAATTCATAAAGATAAGTCTTCTTCAACTCCAGACTCAGAACTTTATCCACAGTACCACCTAGCTGTCCAATCTTGGCCTTATTACAAGGCGCACTGAAAATTAACAAAACCGAAGAAGGCTCCATACTCTGTAATACCAAAAGCAACTATAAGCATGGGAAAGAGGACAATATGTAAGTGAAAAGGCTATTTTATATGTATACCATTCCTGAGTTATGAAAAGTATCCTACGTAATAAGTTTAAATATAATTCTGAACCAACTTTAAATGCCTATAATATCACCAAATACGTAACCAATGGGTGTTAATCTTTTTCTAAACTGTTTTAATGGCTACTTCCAAACAACTTAGATGTAGAAGTTTTTTGTTTCATTTTATTTTCTTTACCTCAGTAATTGTAGTGGGAAGAGAATTTTATTAGTTTCATTAAGGTTAAAAAAAAATTGGCCTTGGTTTTGTGGGCAGCCACTAGTTGATTTTTTAGTGTAGTCCAAATTTAATGAGGTTAAAGGAAATGTAAAGAAATCCTGTGAGAGAAACATATTCACTTTTCCATAAAGGATGTAGGTGAACATTGTCACTACTAGTCTTGCAATTATTTCCATGTTATTCCTTCCAGGATTCTTTTGAGGCTTATTAAGAATTGCTATTACATGATTCTAGATATCTTTTGATTATGCTATCTAACTTGCTACAATAGTGAAAGTGATTTTATTTGTAATAGTACTAACAAATGTGTTTCTTTTACTTTCAACAAAAAATATGATTTTCAGCATGAAAATGTATATTCTCACATGTGTCTTTCACAGCATAAAATGGTCACCAGGGCTTTCCCAATGGTTTTCTGTAATAGTTCTCTGTTGACTACTCTTATATTACTCAAACTTCACTACGAGATGCAATTGTTTTGTTCTCTCTTATTCTTAGTAATCTTAGGGATATGTTTTCCAGGATTCACTTCACTGTTTGGTGGTCAATACAATTCAGAATCAAGGAAAGAATAGAGGATTATAGGAATAGAAGATTAATGGGGAGAGGGAAGGGAGAAGGGGATTTCTTCTTCTATCTCAAAACTTGTTTTTTTTTACAATCTATAAAAGCCAGAGCAGACAAGGGCACAAGTCATAAAAGTAATTCAGGAACCTTTACTCTTTAAAGAAACATACTATTCAAATTCAAAAGAAAAGAAACATTGTTCTGCCAAGACTGGATTAGTTCAGTATCCACTTTATAATTAGTCAATACTTCAAGTAGAAGAACCCAAGTTCTGCTCATATAGTAATAAAATAATATAGTAAGAACTTTCCTAATTTTAAAAATAGGGTTAAGCTTTTAGAAAGTTCCTTAACACTAGTGCATGTATATGTAGAATTATTTGAATCGGTACCTCTCTATGATCTTACATAAGCTACAAAATGTTCTACACATAATTCCTTATTGTTAATGATCTGGGTTTAATTGGACAGATCCTGGTTTGTATTTTATAGAACCTCTTTAAAACAAATTAGAACTAGAATTTCGCTGAATCATACAATTTTCCAGATAGAAGGACCTTTAGACATCATCTAAGTTTCTTCACTTTTAATGCATTTTACATAAAGGTCTGTCCTTGGAACTCGTCTTCTTCCATACTCTTGCCTTTTTTATATATGTGGCTCCCATACCTATGTTTGCAACCTCAATTGTTCCCAAAGCTTTAGGCACTCATTTCTCAGTGTCTGCTAGACAGTGCAAGCTGGACACTGCACCAGCAATAAGTCTAAAACTCAATCCTTCATCTTCCCTCTAATAACTATTCCTCTCCCTGACTTTTCTATTTCTGTCATTCACAGCAATATCCTCTCAGTTACTTAGGCTCAAAATCTTGACGTCATCATTGGTTTATCTCTTCTGCGTCATGTTATAAATCCAATTGGCTGCCATTATACCTGTGCAGTATTTCTCACATTTAGCCAGAGGGCCAACTTCCACTCCCAATGAACTCTAGTTCGCATCTTTCTTCCTTGGCTTTATGATACCGAATGTTCATGGTTCTCCTCAACTGCCTGACCATTCTTTGTGAGTCACCTATAGACTATCACTTTCTTCCCAACTACTAATGCTCTCTCCTAAGCATTCGTCTCTTTTGTCTCTTACACTCTGTCCCTCAGCAATGTCTTCTACAACTGTGGATTCAAAGATCAATTCCATGGAGATGACTGAAAAAAATCTCTATAATTCAGCACAGTCCCCTAAGCTCTAGTCCCCCATTTTCAACTGCTTTTTGATCATATTCACCTGAATGTCTAGATGACAATTTATGGTAAACTCAGTGTATCCAAAACTGAATACATCATTTGCTCCTTAAGCATGCCAAGCATCCCAATTCTCTATTTCTGTTGATGCTACCATCATGCTCCTAGTCGTCTGTGAGGCCTGAAACCTCAGAGACATCTTTGATTCTTCTTCTAATTGCCTATTACCCAATAACCAAATTCTTTTAAATACTTCTTTAATATCTCTTGCATCCATCCCCTATTTATGCCATCAATATGGCCACCACCCTAGTTTAGGTCAGGCTCTCAATACCCTTCTGCTGGTATTTTAATAATCTTCTTAATGGTCTCTTCTTTCTCACCTTCAAAGCCTATTTCACATAGCATACAAGATAACCTTCTTAGTAAGCCGTGTGACCAAATCATTTCCCCATTCAAAAACCCCACTGAAGCATAGGGTAATCGAATACAACAAGCTTTTACTGAAAGGCACCATGCTAGGTGCTAAGGATAAAAAGATAAAGTTTGTTCAAAAAGTTTCTGCCCTCAAAGACTTATGTTCTATATAGGGAATATAGCATTAAACAGGGAAGTAAATATAAAATAACATGATGGAGAAGAGAACACTAATAAGTAGGAGGATCAGCAAGCAACTCTTATAGAAGATAGCACCAGATCTGAGCCTCCAAGGAAGCTAAGGATTCTCAGAGGTGGTCAAGAGGACGGAGAGCAATCTAGACACATAGGACATTGTGGACAGAGGTTGAGGCAGAATCTTAAGTCAGAGAACAGCAAGTAAGACAGTTAAGCTAGAAAATAGCAGGCATGAAGAGTAATAGTGTGGAGAGGTGGGCTGGATCCCAAAGGCCTTTAAATAACGAGCAGATGTAACTGTATAGAATGAAATTATCATATATAGTATATTAAAAAAAATCCTGATTCTAACATGTAAGGCCTTTTACCATCTAGTTCTGGCCTTCTTTCACCCACTATTCCTTCCTTTACAAGACTTGGCAACAGATTAGATATGGGGCTAGGGCTGGGATGAGAGTGAGGCATTAGGAAAGGCACCTAGATTGTACTTGGGTGTCTGAGAAGATGGTGATGCCCTCTAGAATAGAGATAAGGAAGTTCAGAAGAGGGGAGAGGTTAAGAAAAAGGTAAATGATTTTTTTTTTTTTTTGGATATCAAAGTCTTAGTCAGATGTCTTACTGCAATGGGGAGATGATCCTGAATTCTCAAAGGCTATGCCATAAGAGTGAAACTTCTGACAGGAAGAGGAACCAGGCCAGCTATCTCTTCACTTGCCATTCGGCTGTACTCTTTTGGACTTTTCCATCAGGACTGCCCTTTTCCCCCCAATTAGACTGTAAGCTCCTTGAGCGCAGGGACTATCTTTTTCATATCTGTAACTCTAGAACTTAGCATAGATGCTCTCACTGCTCCTACTATCCTTGAAAGGCTTTCTGGATGGTCCCAGCAGCAGAACATGTTGTATGTATGGTCACAGCACAAGCAGGCCCACCTTAGTAATGAATTTTTTGGCCATGACACCTCATTTTGATTTTTGTTGTTATTCATTAAAGAATTTTAAAAATACTTTTGGCAGTACCATCATGAGTACAATCTCTACCTGGATTCAAGAAATGAATGCCAATTTAGAAACTGTGTAGCCTGCAGATTTCTTACAGGGAAACGGGAGCCTTGGGACTCTTAAGTCAGATAAATACTCTCAATGAACTTATTAACTTCTAACTTTTAAAAGCTTGTAAATATAATGAAAGGAAATGAAAACGATTCAAAAGAAGGCATACTTTGTTTTCAAAAGGGTGCTATAAATAAATTAAGTTTTGGAGACAACTGAGGACTCCTAAACTAAGTGTTATATAGAGTACCTCCTGAGTCGAAGTTCTAACTGAATAGTCATTCCTTGTTTGAATGTTCTGTCAAAAATGTGAAAATAACAATCTTTGAGAAATACTGTAGACTTATTATTTTGCATCGGATGCCCCTTCTTAGTTTTTCAGGTAATTTCTTGTTTAATTGTTTTGATGATGTTTGGTCAATTAAAAATTCCTTAATTTGCTCTGAAACCACAATTATCATGGTTACTGTACTAAGTGTGAATTTTATTTCATGAGACAAATTTAAATATGGTTTCTGTCCCATTTTCCTGTATACCATAAGTGAACAAAAATTGTATGGAGGCCTTTAGCAAGTTCTTTTGAGGCAAACAACTTTAGACAAGTATGTTGAAGAAAAATTAATATTGGAATTTCTTCCTGACTTTACAGGTGAGGATAAGCATGATAGGTTTGTTTTTTTTTAAATTCATATAAATTACATCCATTTGTATCATATGGTAGAAAAGAAGGCACTTAAATGATAGGTGTGAAATAAACTCATTTCAATTCACTGGACAAGGCAGAAGCCGTGTGTGTGTGTGTGTAAGTCATAATAGCTTGCCTTGAGTTAGTTCTGGCCTTCTTGTCATCTTTAATGTCCCAATGTAAGAAATATGAGTAATGCTAGAAGATTTCCAAATACAGTGAAGGATAGGGCTGGCATGCTACGGTCCATGGGGTCATAAAGAGTTGGACACAACTGAGCAACTGAACAACAACAACAAAAAGCTAGATGCCTATTTTGGTCCTGGGCTGATGAGCTGGTGCAGCTGGAGGGAGTCCAGGATCTGTTTTCTCAGTTGCTTAGATCTGGAACCTTAGCATTGCATAAATCTGTAATTAGATACTAAGGAAACTAGTTTATGCCATTCAGTTCATGTAAGTCTGAAAACAAAAGCTATAACTGCCAAGTTAAATCTACATATTTTTATCATCTGCTTTGGGCACCATTTTCCCTTGCACAAGCTGGTGACACAGTGACAAAATCTTTTCAACATTACATGATGCGCATCATCTTTCTGTTTATCCTTCTTATTACAACTCTTTACCTCCTTTCAAAATATTCTCAAAGTAATCAGCTGCCAAAGCTTACCCTTTCTACCTCCATGACATCTTTGGTATACTACCACGTTAATCCAGGCTTCAAAAACAGCCTCCTAGCTGATTTCCCTGTCTCAGGTTTCTTACTACTTTAGTTCATCCTATGAAAATTCTGCCAAAGTGGGATTCCTTAAGCGCAGAGATGATGATGTCACTCCATTGATCAATCAATTCCAGTAGCTCTCTACAATCTCTAAGGGGGAAAAATAAACCAAAAAAACAAACTCCCATGATTAGCTTTTAGAGTTTTGCACAACTTAGTTCCAACTTCACTGGACATTACTTCCCTTCCCATACTCTGCAATCCAACTTAAATGGTCTTCTCTATGTTCCCCACACAACACACTCCAGGCTCTATGCCTCTGCAGTGGCTATAGGTCTAATCTAGTGTCATATCTGGATAATATGGGCAAAGTTCTGTCTATGATAAAGGTACTGATCTAGTAAGTTCAATTTGTTGAATTCTCCAGTCTGATTTGAGATATGAACTTGTAGTAAAAGTAATTTACGGGAGGGCGGAGCCAAGATGGCGGCTGGGAAGCAGTGACTGGCATGAGCTCCCCACCAAGTCCCTCCAAAAACTTATAAAAAAATGGCTCTGAACCAATTCTAGAGCTGCAGAACCCAAAAAGTGGCAGAGGGAAGCAGGGCTCCAGCCCAGGACAGCCTGGATGGTCTCTGGGTAAGGTCTATCACGCACAGAGCTGGGAGCAGAGAGGAGCAGAGGCTAGGGTGGGCAGCAGCAGGACCAACCAGATGAGGAGGTGGGCAGAACAGGCCCTAGCACCCTGAATCGGTGAGCTGTGGCAGTTACCAGACTTCTCAACCCACAAACACCAAAGACAACAGAGAAGGTTAGTGGGAAAAGCTACAGGGAACAGAATGAAAGGAGTTCACGTTTTAGCCACCACCCCAGGTACAGCGGGGGTGGTGCAGCTACAGAACTACAGCTGCAGTTGCTTCAGGCCCCAGGCCCACCTGGTGGGAGGAATTAAGTGGCAGATCAGAGCTGGAATGCAGAGCCTGCTGAAGATCTGAGTCCACTGTGGGTTGGTGGTTCTTGGGGGAGGAGGAA
>CM053623.1:191485015-191512104 GCA_028646595.1 Phalanger gymnotis
GCACAGAAGTACAGATTAAGTAAGAAAGAAAGAGAATTTAGCTAAAGAGAATGTAGCTAATGAATAAAATTCAAACATGTAAAGTGAGGTTTATATGACAGTATTTTTGGACCTGAAATGGCATCATATTTCCTTTCATTTTTTTTCCTTTGCTTAGGCAAATTTTCTTATGTTTTCTTTACTTACCAAGGTTTTTTTTTAAATTATTCTGCTTTATGCATAAATGAGACATTGTTTAG
Organism: Phalanger gymnotis; assembly: GCA_028646595.1. Lineage (NCBI taxonomy): Eukaryota > Metazoa > Chordata > Mammalia > Diprotodontia > Phalangeridae > Phalanger > Phalanger gymnotis. The sequence goes on from CM053623.1 coordinate 191,485,255, forward strand.
CTTACAAGTTTTAGCTTACTATGTATTTTCATAAATAAACTTTTACAGTATTTTTTTTAAATGACAGGTCTTTATCTTAAGTTGTATTAGCATATTCCATCAATTCAATGATCATAACCCAGTGACTGGATTTGGAATCAGAAGACCTTGGTCCAAGCTATGTTTTTGCAGTGTGTTTGTAATGGCCCTGGGGAGGATCTCGGTCTCAACTTCCACATCTTTCAAATGGCTTTTCTTGATGAAAGATGACTCACTCAAGAACATTAAGTGAAGTCAAATTTCATAATGAATGAATATATTAATCAATTATTAATGTGGAATAAGAATTAGATCTATGATATCAGTGGTATAGGGAACCCCCAGGTAAAGAAGTTCCCACTCTTGATACAGATCAGTACCTTTCCTACAACTTAACAATTTAGAGAATTTTGTAGAGCAGATGTCAAACTTGGGCAAAACTCCCAAGTGCTTCTGAACCAGACTGAAACACAATTGGAAAATGTTTAACAAAATAAATAAAAATACAATAAGACACAGACAATATTAATTTGTGGTTTTCTAAGTCAGTATGTGGCCCACAGGGATCTATTTCTATTTGAATTTGAAACCACTAGCCTAGAGCATTGAGAGGTGAGATGATGGTGACAAAACCAATGTCTGTCAGAGGTGGGACTTGAACCCAGATTCTCTAGGTTTCAGGACCAACTCTACATCCACTATCCTAAATTGTGTCTAATCAAAAATGACTACAGACTACACATGTATTTTTATTTTTAAGTGTGAAACTTTCTTAGCGCAAACTATTCTTGTTAATAAAGGTAACTGAAGAACTGTCCTAATAAAATATCAACTTCCGCTTCTTCATTGACTACACTAAATGTGGCAAGTCCTCAAAGAGATGGGAGAAACGGATCATCTTACTTATGTCCTGAGGAACCTGTAAGCAGGCCAAGAAGCAACAGTCAGAACTGAACATGGAACAATTGACTGGTTTAAGCTGAAAAAAGTACAACAAAGTTGTATTGTTATCTTGTATATTTAACTTTTATATGCAGAGTACATCATGCAGAATGCCGGCCTAAATGAACCAAAGGTCAGAATTAAGGCTGCCAGGAGAAATATGGATAATCTCAGATATGCAGATGCGATAACACTCTGATGGCAGAAAGAGAAGAGGAATTAAAAAACCTCTTGATAAGGGTAAAAGAGGCCAACTTGAAGCTTAACATTAAAAAAAAAAATCTAAGACCTTGGCAACTGGTCCTATTGCTTCATGGCAAACAGAAGGGAGAAGAAATGGAAGCAATGTCAGATTTCATATTGTTGGGTGACTGCAGCCATCAAATTACGACACTTGCTCCTTGGAAGGAAAACTATGGCTAATTTGGACAACATATTAAAAAGCAGAGACATCACCTTGCCGACAAAGGTCTGTCTAGTCAAAGCTATGGTTTTTCCAGTATGGTTCTGAGAGTTGAAATAAAAGAAAAGCTGAGAGCCACAGAACTGATGCTTTCAAATTGTGGTGCTGAAGACTTTGAGAATCCCTTAGATAGCAGGGAGATCAAATCAGTCAATACTTAAAGAAATTAATTCAGGCTATTCACTGGAAGGTCAAATACTGAAGCTGAAGCTTAACTACTTTGATCATGTAATGAGAAGACAGAACTCACTGGAAAAAACCCTGATATTGAAAAACACTGAAGGCAAAAGTAAAAAAGGATGGCAGAGGATGAGATGGAGAGGCAGTGTCATGGAAGCAACGAACATGACCTTGGACAGACTTCGGGAGATAGTGGAGGATAAAAAGGCCTGGGTACTATTATCCCGGGGGTCACAAAGAGTCAAATACGACTGAACAACAACAAAAATAAAACATGAAGTGACATATATTCATGAGCTGGTAGCAAAAAGACCCGTGCCTGAATCAGGAAGATCTGAATTCAAATCCTACCTCAGACCCTTACTAGCTGAGCAACCCTGGGTAAATCACTTAAGCTCTCACCTTCAGTTTCCTCATATGTAAAACAGGGATGATAATAGCACTTACTTCACAGAGTTCTTGTCAGGATTAAATTAGATAACCTGTAAAGTTCTTTGCTAACTTTAATGTGCTAAGAATGTTAGATATTATTATTATTATTGCTATTATTTAACATTTCTACCGTACATACTATAATGCATATTAACTTGAAAGTGATCTAAAGCCGGGGTGTCAATCTCAAGTAGAAACAGGGGTAACTAATCCATACATAAGGATCTCTGTCAGCCACATATTGATTTAAAAACTTTATGTTAATGTTACCTACATTCTATTTTGTTAGTTTTCCCCAAGGAGGGGCAGCAACGTGGCCCAGTGGATAGAGCACTGGGCCTGGAGTCAGGAAGACTCATCTTCATGAGTCCAAATCTGTTCAGACATTTATAAAAGCTACGTGACCCCAAGCAAGCCACTTAACCCTGTTTGCCTCAGTTTCCTCATCCGTAAAATGAGCTGGAGAAAGAAATGGCAAATCGCTCTAGTTTCTATGCCAAGGAAGCCCTAACTGGGGGGTCACAAAGAGTTAGACACAGCTGAAATGACTCAACAAAATTTCCCAATTACATTTTAATCTGATTCCTGCTATACTAGGGAGTATAGCAACTGCACCTGATGCCTGTTCTAAAGCACTATTACACCCATGTAACACAGAAAACTAACATACAAATGGTACTAAGGTGCTTCCTGACCGAGGAGGCAACAATCTTAACCTAGCAAGGCAGTGAAACGAACATAATGTATTTATTTCTTTTTTATGTTTAACTTGCATAGGTGAGTCTTTCTTAAACAATTATGGACATTGCAGTGTCTCTAAAATTAGACTCTAAGTTGAAATATACTGCTTTTAATTTCAAGCTGTTGGCTGATTTCAACATCTCCCAAGAGGCCTCTAGACTAGAAACAAGCAACAATTCAGTGTGGAATTCAGACTAGAAGATACTCTTCTAATCTGAACCCAATGTTGGAGTTTGTTGTGCTTGACTATACATATTTGTAAGAAAGGTTTTGTTTTTCTTTCTTTTTCAATTCAAGAGGAAGAGAACGCAGCTCTGAAAATAAAATCAAATTTAATGAATTTGAACTCAAACCACCAAGTTACTGATTTCAAGGCCTTTAAAAGGGGAAGACAAAAATACTTATAAAATACTTAAGGACTCAGTTATCTACATTTTAATGAACAAAGCAATGCTTAAAAAAAACCAAAGGAATAAAAAGCAAAACAAAATGATATGAAATTTATATGAAAGGGAGAAAATATGTCATGAGTATTACAGAGATGTGTTGGGAGGAAACTCATGGCTGAAATGTGTCAACAAAAAGGTATCAGTTTGGCCCAGCAAAAATGATAGCTATTAAGTACAGACAGAGCCAGGAGAAGTTAACAGTGACCTGATCTGAGTGTTTGATGTTTGTGTTTCCACCAAAGGCAAGTAAGAGAATTCTCAAAGTACAGCCAGGTCTCTGTTCCAGAAGATAAATGCTTTGTACACCTAAGGTTAAAGGAGAAGAAGAAAGGAAGGAGGGAAGGAAGGAAGTAAGAAAAGGAAGGAAGGAGGAGAGGAAGGAAGGAGGAGAAGGAAGAAAGGAAGAAAGGGAAGAAGGAAAGAATGAAGGAAGAGAAGGAAGAAGGAAGGAAGAAAGAAAGGAGAGAGAGAAAGAAGAAAAGAATCTGATGAATACAGGGTAAACCTGTATTCAAGAGCTTGGAAGCAGAAGAACGTCATGAGGAAGAGAAAGGGATGAAGAAAGACCAGAGAGCAAAATGCAGCTAAGAAACAGTTGCCTCTTACCAAAGAGGAGACAGCTATACACTCCAGAGAAGGGCATTTACTCTGAAGGGAAACTTCAGTTTACTCACATTGGTCAAAATCAGGTTCAGAATAGCTGCTTCCCACACTTCCTCCACCACCTAAAAATGAACTTATCACTAATGCAAGTTAGGAATTTATCAACTGTTTCGCTTTTTGGCAGAGTGAGTATCCCAGCAGATGTCCATTAAGCTGAAATCCCATATTACTACTATATCAAATCTCTGTGCCAAGCGCACAATGTTTCCTGAACTCCTTGTCTCCTTCCCTCTTCTGTCCAGGTGGCCTGTGGGATATTCCTACCACAACACTGCTTCCATTTTTCTCTCCATTATGCTTCCACCAAATTCCCTCCATTATGTATCTTCCATCTGGTTTCTAGATCTCCTCACACGAGTATATATTCTTAATATACAACGCTACGCCACCTTTCCTTTTATCTATCCTATTCCTTTCAAATAGCCTTCTGTAGAAATATTTCACTCATGGATCCCATCCCAGAAAGTCTCCATGATTCCCATAAGGGCAAATTTGCCTTCTTGTGTACCTCTAGTTCACATGCTTTATTTTCCATACTTTTTTTATTTGTATATAGACATCTGAGGCCAGATTCAAATGAAGACTCTAGGCAAAGATGTTTTTACTGGCCTTTGTTAGTTTCATTCCATCCCTGGCTAAAATCCGATATTTTAAGTCACTATCCAAGAATACAAATCTCTTTCTCAGACACTAGCTTCTTAACTAGCTACTTACTTCTCAAATCTGACTTTCTCCTTTGAATTACCCACCTTTAATCAATCTTTACTCAATACACGCATGAATCTGTAATTTCATCAATCCTTAAGTTCACTACAATGATACAGATTGCAGCCTATCTATGCTTGTCCATCCTATGTCCATGATCTCCAAAAGCTGACCACAGAAGATCGATGCAATATGCTGGTGCCTGTCATCCCATCATCCTTAGTGGAGTCAAAAGCAAGGCCTAAAGTCTTCAGTTCTCACCCAGGACCATATGATACTTAGCCATGTCTCTCAGGTTGCCATACAGTCATAGTATTTTTTATCCTCATGTAAACTAATATATGTGGAGAGAAGTTGTCAGGTTTGACCAATCTGAGAAGGGTATCTGTAATCCCCTAGATACGGAGCAAGCTGTTTATGGCAGCTTGCCAAATAGCCATCTCAGCACCCTTCAGCAAGGAGCCAACAACTATCATAACTTGTCAACGTAGCTGGGTATTGCAGTTGAGAGAACATGGGACCTGGAATAAGGAAGACTTGAGTTCAAATTTGACTGTAGACAATAACTAGCTAGCTATGTGATCCTTAACCTCATCAGTCTCAGTTCCCCCATCTGTAAAATGGGGATAATAATGGCACCTACCTCACAGAGTTGTAAATATCAAACGAAATAACATTTGTAAGGTACTTTGTGAAACTTGAATTGAAGCACTATATAAATGCTGGCTATTATTTTGTTATTTCTACTATTACTATAGCTGCTGCTGTAGCACTACTACTACTGCTACCACTACTACTATTACTACTACTACTTCTACTACTACTACTACTACTACTGCTACCACTACTACTACTACTACTTCTACTTCTACTACTACTACTACTACTACTACTACTACTACTACTACTACTACTACTACTACTGATGTCATCCTCTGGATAACCTCTCTTCCCTCTTCCCTCTCTTCGTCCAATTGTTGCTGCTGCTACTGCTACTACTGCTTTGTGAACCTTAAAGCACTATATAAAGACTAGCTATTATTTTGTTATTTCTACTATTCCTATTGCTGCCATAGCACTACTACTACTACTATTATTACAACTATCACCACTATTACCACTACTACAATTACAACTACTACTACCACTACCACTACCATTGCTACTACTACTGCAACTGCCACTACTATTACCAATGTCTTCCTCTAAATAGGTGACACCTATGGGTCTAGTCATCTCCTACTATACTACTGCCACTACTACTACCACCACTACTACTGTTAGCACTACTACCACCACCACCACCATCACCATCACCATCACCATCACCATCACCATCACCATGGCAACTACCACTGCTGCTACTACTACTGATATCTTCTTCTGGATAATCTATCTTCAGGCATCACCTACTACTGCCTTCCTCCTGGACAACTTCCCTCCAGGTGACACCTGTGGATAGAGATCTTCATTCCGTGAAGCATGGTAAAGATTCTTCTTCTTTGAAGGATCCCCACTAAGGGAAAAGCTTCATACCAACTGCCTGGTTTCACATATTCAATGGTCCTTCATCCTTTCATTCTCCATACCACATTCGTCTACACTTCCAACTTCCAAACACAAGTTAAGTTTCTCTTTGTCCCTTAAGCATTTTTCTTCTTTATTTTCTTTTTCCATTCTTAAAAAAATGACTTGATGGAATGGTTAGATATCATGCCTTATAGTGTTCTTTGATAAAATAATAATAATAATAATGATGAGAATTTATATATTGTTTTAAGGTTTAAAAAGCACTATGCATATATAATCTCATTTGATTTTTACCTTAAGGTGCTATTATTATCCTCATTTTAGAAATGAGGAAATGGAGGCTGAGAAAGGTAAGTAGGTTACAAACTCAGGCTTTCTTGACTCCAAGTCCAATATTCTATCCAGTGATGAGACCTGCATGTACATACTAACATCTGCAAAAGGACAAAGAAGCAAAGAAATTACAGAAAGAAGTGGACGTGATGCTCCAACCATGGCAACATCTGCCTTTGCCCTCTGATTTCCAAGTCCATGTGCGGAAGATGTCTTGCCCCTACATAATCACAAGTAATAGAGCAGGAGTTATTAACCTGTCATAGACAGTTCATGTCTGGTGAAGCCCATGGAACCCTTCTCAGAATAATGTTTTATTTTGTTTTCAAAACAATTGAAGAAAATTTTGAATTTCAATTAGGGGTTAGTGAAAATAGAGATGGTTCAGGGTTGCCAGGAACACACATGTGATGAGGCAAAGACAGTCTAGAGGTCTATGAATAAGAGTTTCTTTCCTAGGAGGAAGCCCAGTAACACAGATATCAGCTTATTGGCTGGGATGCAGGGACTGTATCTTCAAGACACATAATATCCCTGAGTTTATGCTAAAGTAAAGATGGGTGAGAAATACATCTAAATTTACAGATAAGCCATTTTATCTCTTCATCTAAGTAACAAAAAATAATTTAAACCTACCAGGTCTTTGGTGTTGATTTCCACCAAGTGTTACAAGCAATTGTTCCAAAGGTGTACATACTCCAAAATATGGCAGAGAATAATATTTAGCCGCTAAAGCAAAGGCTTCCACATTCACCAGCTTCTGAGAATTTTCACAGAATATGTTGGAAAAATCACAAAAACCTGCAAGATGGGGAAGAAAGCTATAGGTTAATGAGTAGTCGTCTTGCTCTAGTAATATGAGACTAAAGAAGCGTAAAAGAAAAATTAATAGCTCAAAACATAAAAGTTTGATTCACAGAGTAAGATACCCTATTCTTAAAGTTCTTATTTCACTATAAAACTAAAATTGAACAATTCTACTATTATTTACTATTCAAACTTTTGGTTTGACCTCATGCTCTTTCCCAGTACCAGAGACAATTACATAGTTTAATCCTAAATTACAGTTTGGCTTTCTCTCTTCTTTTGCTGGTTTCAGGGGACTAAAATAGTTTAATATTTGGATAAGGAGAAATGTGGCCATTAAATTTATGAACTGTCCTGGCTGACCTACAACTGTGAATTTATAGGATAAAAAAAGTACAACTGTATACCACTAAACCCTGTCCACACCAGATTTAGAACAATGTTATCACCCCCACCGGTACAGCTGTTACTGTAAGATGTTTTCTCTCTCATTTGGTCCTTATAGACTATCTGGGTTTTGGTTGGGTTTTTTTTTTCCCCCTTAAATGCCTTGTCAATCTCAGTACCAAAGAGGATGCTGCATGTGATGAAGCTGTCACTACAAAGAAGAGAATGGACAGTTTCCATGGTCATTTTTAACTTGGATTCCACAAATCCAATATAGCGAGAGTTGATAGAGTTTCCAAACATTTGTTCATTGAAGAAGGCTGATAGAGGTTCTTTCGATTTGCTTTCCTAATCTAATTCTACTCAGGCCAAGTTACTCTTTTGCAAGGGTGAAAAGGGATCCTTCAATGTACCTACTGTAAACTGAATCAAAAATATTTTACGGTTTTTCATGAGGGCTAGAACTCAGTTAATTCTTTGGCAAAAACTTTTTAATAACTTAAAAGCATGTGACAATATTTTAAATGAATTATAGACAACAATGAACAAATAAATGCTTCAGCTGAAAAATAAGGGGAAATCTACTGGACTCCTTTGGTAATTCTAGAAAGATCTGTATAATTTACACTCAATCATTCAATAATAATAATTATAATAGCTCTCATATCAGGCAATTAGGTGGCACAGTGGATAGAGAACTGGTCCTGGCGTTAGGAAGATCTGAGTTTTAATCCAGCCTCAGATGTTTACTAGCCATATTACCCTAGGCAAGTGACTTAACCCTATTTGCTTCAGTTTCTTCAAGTGTAAAATGAGCTGGAGAACGAAATGGTAAACCACTCTAAGAACTCTGCCAAGAAAACCCCAAATAGGTTCATAAAGAGTCAGACATGACTGAAAAATGACAACAAAAAGCACTTTCAAATATAACTTTAAGGTTTACAAAGCTCTTTATTTGTATATTATCTCATTTTATCCTTTACAAACCTGGGAGGTAGGTGCCATTACTAACTAAGGCAGACGGAGGTTAAGTGAATTGCTCATGGTCTCACAGGTAGTTTGAAGTTAGATTTGAGCTACGATTCTCCTGACTTCAGGCTCAGCACTGAGGATACTCAGCACTACCTAGCTGTCTAAGTATCGGTCACGATACTAATTTCTAGGATATATAACACCACAAAGCATGTTAAAAACTATTTTTCTAGCAATGTTACTTCGCTACATGGAGAAATGAAGGGGGGGGTAAGAGAGTGAGTGTGAGAGAAAGAGAGACAGAGACAGACAGAGACAGATAGAGACAGAAGCTAAAAGAGATGAGGAGAGAGAGAGGAAAAGGAAAAGTGAAAGGGAAAGGAAGAGAGAGGGATAGGAGATGACAGGAGAGGAGAGAACAGGAGAAAAGAGAGGTAACATTTATTAAGTCCCTTACTACATGACAGGCACAGAACCGAGTGCTAGGGATACATATATGCAAGCAAACAACACATCCCCATCCTCAATGAGTTTATGTTATATGGGGAAAGACACCCCATAAAGGGGACCAGAAAAGCAGAGATGTAAAGAAATGGAGAGGAGGGATGCGGGTAAGGGGGTGGAGAAGTCTAGAGAGTGAGTCAAGCCAGGAGTGAACTAAGCACAGCCCTGGTCCCTTAAGAAGTGGTGACCTGGGCTGAAGAGTCATCAATCAAATTCCAGGGTGGGGCACAGAGAGCCTTGAGTCAGGAGGCTTGTATAAAAAAAAAAAATACTAAAAACTGATCTCTGAAAGAATAAAAATCAAGGATGTGTTCAAAGATGATCACAGAAAATGAAATATAACTTTTCTTATGACAAAATTAAATGGTAAGTTTTTTTTTCATAAACTGCTACCGTTAGCAGTATTTTTTCCTATAAACTTGAAAAAGAAAAAATGAGATAGCCCTATGTATCTATTTTTTTTCAGTCTGTGACAAAGGCCAGTGTCATGTGGAATAAGCTATCATAGACAATTTCTACTGACTGGTTTATGGGCCATCACCACTTACCGATGAGAGGCTCTGAGGATGCCTCTGCTAAGCACGGAAACATGGAGCTTTTCCATGCATCTTCACTAATGCCTTTATTCCTCTCCTCAGTGTGTGCAGAGCCAAGTTCCTCCCTCAAAGGTTAACATTTAAATTAACATGCCAGGTTTGTCCTGGTGACTGCACATTTCTGCCTCCCAAATGGCCTATATACTTTCTTGTACAATACAGTCTAAGATGTTAAACTGAGCCTTCTTGGCAGTGAACTTTTCTCTATTTTTCTCAGGTATCTCATGGTTCTTTTTTGTTGCAGATAAGATTTCAGATTCTCTAAATCCCTGCACTGCTCTGGGCCCAGGTACAGCACTGGGTAGTGGAAAAAGCCCTGGTTCTGGGTTCCAATCCCATCTCTTCCCCTTACTACCCTTGTGACCACGGGTAAATCACTTACCCCCCACCCCCACTTTCCTCATCCCTAAAAGGAAGGAATTAGACCAGATCATATCTAAGGTTGTTCCAGTACTAGATTAATAATCCTATATAATATATTAATAAACCCTGGATTATAGCAAACTGGCAGATGTTCTAATCAATTATCAAGGATCTATTAATTGCTTATTATGTTCCAGGCTCTGTAGAAAATGCTGAAGATACAAAGAAAGGCAAAACTAGCTGTTGCTTTCAAGGAGCTTACAGTCAAATGGCAAAAACAACGCATAAAGCAGTAGGTACATACAAATTCCAGGGAAGGCCTCTAGGAAGAGATGAGATTAAAAACAAGTCTTAACAGAAAGCTAAGAGGCCAAGGTGAGGCAGGGCATCTCTGGCATGAGGGGTAGGCAACGAAAAAGAACAGAGACAGAAAATGGGGTATCACATGTAAGGAAGATGAAGCAGACCAGTGTAGCTTGATCAAAGATGGGGAGGAAAGAGTAAAGCACAAGAAGGTTAGACAGGCAAAAAGAAGCCACATTATGACCTTTAAAGGAATGACGACTATATTTGATTCTAGAGCCACTGGGGTTTAGGAAGGGGCATAGTCAGACCTATCCTTCAGAAAAAACACTTTGTCAAGAGCAGGAATGGCCCCTCACGGTCATCTAGTCCAACCCCCTTACTTGAGACATGAGGGAACCAAGGCCCAGAAGTGTTAAGTAGAAATGTGCTACTTCAAGCAGGACCCTGAACATACCAAGCTCTAGATCCACCCAAATAACTGAAAAGATGTCCTGGGACTAATGGATAAGGGTGATATTTGAGACAACCTTACTTGCCTTTGCTGTTGCCACTTAATGTAGAAATAAAGAAAACATAAATTCATACAAATACATTACTCAATAATAAATTTTGGATAATGCCTCCACTTTCAGAGTTGCTAACATTTATATAACGTATGTGTAGCACTTTAGCCTTTCAAAACACTATATATACTGTCTCATTTTATCCTAATAACAATACTGTGAATTAGCTATTATTATAATTACTATTATTACTATGGAGGAAAAAACCAAGGCTAAGAGAAGGGATTTGCCCAGCATTATAAAGCTTGAAAAAGAACAAAGATGTATCTACAGATGTGAGATATGAAGAACGGAGATGAAGCCAATTACATTACTGGGTACCCAAAGTCTTAGTGCAGTTTTAAGATATTAAAAATATCTTACATAAAGTAACAATATATAATATGATTATGTTTAGATAATAATGTTAAAATCTTCCAAGGTCAATGGCTAAAATATAACACGGCAATATACATCTGAGCAACACATTTGAGTTTTCATTCAAAGCTACCTTAAATCAATAGTCCAAGGATGTGTGGCTGCATCAGCGTGGTATATCCTGCCTTCCCACTGCAAAGGAAAACCCCTTTACAGCTCTGCAGTCTTTGTTGTTGTTGTTCGGTTGTTTCAGTCCTGTTTGACTCTTCATCACCCCATTGGGGGTTTTATTGGCAGAGATACTAGAGTGGTTTGTTATTTCCTTCTTCAGCTCATTTTACAGATCAGGAAACTGAGGCAAACAGTTAAGTGACCTGCTCAGGGTCACAGAGCTAGTAAGTGTCTGAGGCCAGTTTTGAACTCAGAAAGATAAATCTTCTTGACTCCAATCCTGGTATTCTATGCCACCTTGCTACCCTGCAAAGTCTTACTGTGGCCAAAAATTTGTATACCAATATAGTCAATCTTCAACATTCAAATTCATGACTTCAAGCATTTGTGCAATTTTTATTAGTAACTGCATTTTCACTTTGGTGTTGGCACATTTGCAGCTATACGCAATACAGAAAAAAAGAGGTGTTTTACACACAGGTTTGTGGAGTTGCTTGTATCCTACTTGACGCTTCATTGGTCTTGTTCACGCTACCTTTGCAAAGAGCTCCACTCACTGTGTATTTTCATTGTTTGCCTTGAAAACTCAAGTTTGGCATTGCAATTATGACCCCACACAATGTAATGTAAGTCCTTTGGGCTCTAAGGTGATGTCACCCACCAGATTCTGTGTCTTCTGACAGCAGTGATACATGTCCCAACCTCTCCCTCAGATGAGACAGAGGACAGCCAAGGTAGAAATGTTTACAGCAGTATAGTATGCAGTACAAGCCCTCACTCACATTGCCATCTGACACAGTGGAAGGAAGATTCCGGTTAAAAAATGTTTTAGTTTTGAGAGTTTTATTTGCTGTATAGTTTTTAATGGTACTGTAGGTTTTATATATATATATATATATATATATATATATATATATATATATATATATATATATATATATATATATATATAAAAAGTGAATGTTGTCTGAAATAAATGTTTTTTTTCTTATTAATATGTTGACATAAAATGTCAACACAATTCTATGGAATTACTAGTGAGAAAAATGTTTTGCATGTTACCAATTTTATTTTGTGTACTGTATTTTACGGATTATTTCATGTTTACTGCATTAGGAAAAGCATATGTTATAAGAATTAATATTTTGTTATAAAGAACTGTATGCAGAAAATTTTCAGAAATCTCTAGTGGAAGATTATAACTTTGGATGGACGAGGGAACCTACTCCCATATTTCCCATAGATTCAATGTATTAACAGTCATGTTTTTGCCTTTATTGACATTTTCTAGGAAAGTTACCCTCATAAAAGTTGAGGATTGGCTGTATGTATATACACATACACACACGTATAAATACACATGATATATATATATATATATTATATATAGTATGTACCTATAGATGTAGCTCTCGCTCTGTCTCTCCCCCTCTGCCACTCTCTGTCTCTCTCTCTGTCTCTCTCTCTCTCTCTCTCTCTCTCACACACACACACACACACACACACACACACACACACACACACACATATTCTGCAGCCAATCTGATGAGGAGCCTCTCTAAACTAAGGTAGGTTGTCTCAGACAAAAGCTAATATTGTACCTCTAGGACAGTACTAAAATTCTTTTTGCAGGGTAATAGGACTGCCACTATGATGAATTAGTGAGTTTGATAAAGAAAAGCTAATTCACACAAATAAACTGCCCATTTTCCATTGTCTGGTGAACATTCATTTCACACGCATGACATAAATAAGAAATGAGCAAAACCAGATTTTTCTAAAGAACAGCACCATCAAGGAAACAAGCACTCATTTGAGCAGCAAGGTCGCCAGAGCCCTGGACTTGGAGTCAGCAAGGCCTGCCTTCAATCCAACCTCAGACACTTAGCAGATGTGTGACCCTGGGAAACTCATTTAACCTGTATCTGCTTTAATCCTCACATCTGTAAGTTGGGGATAATAATAGCACCAACTTCTCAGGGTTGTTATGAGGATAAAATGAAATAATATTTGTAAAGTGTTTTGCAAATGTTAAATATGCTAGCTACTATTATTATTAGCCACTGAGCTGAGTAACTATGTTCTATACAGCAGTTCTTTACTTTTTAAAAATGTTGGATAATTCAAATATTTCACTATTCAGTGGTACTGTCCTTTCAAGAAGTTAATTAGTGATATGATCTATAGCCAACAGTCAAGGGCATCAACCAGTTCATGCCCATCACCCATCCTTGACTTAGTAATATTTAGTGGATTATCCCTTTATAAAACTGTTCTCATGGATCAAACTGTCTTCTTTAACTATTTTACCAATGGTCATGTTTTTACCAAATTAGTTAATGTGTTTGGGTAGGGAACACCAGTAAAACAATTCTGTCTCTTTTTCATTCTAAGGTTTCAGAATCACACCAAATGATCAGGCAGAACTTAAGTGCAAGGATTAATCAGAGATGAATAAAGCAATAAGATTTTCCCAGAAGATGCTGCTTTGACACTTAAAGAAAGGATGTCTCTTTCTTTAGACTAATTTGTTAAATATTTTAGCAACTGGAAAAGTAGAAAAATCATCTTTTCTAGTCTAAAAATAAACAAGAGATGAAGATGAATACTTAATTAAATGCACAACACGATCTTTTAACTTTCTCAGGTTGACCTATTGAAAACAGCCTCAATTGAAAGAAATTACATTTGCCATTTATAACTAACAAGCATAAATTCAAAGGCACATATGCTTTGGTTTTTAAATAAATAATTATGCATGTCTTGTGAAAAAAAGTATCAAAGATGTATGTATGTCTTATTTAAATAAAAATATTTAAGTAAAACAACGTGAATGTTTATTGTTTGGGGAGAGAGAAAGAACTGGTTCAAAAGTTGTGTGGAAATGTAAAATGCTCAAAGATGTGTACCTCTTAGCTTACCATCAAATGCAAAAGACATTTAAATTATATAAATTCTATGGTGAATTATTTAAGACATTTTGAGTAGCACATTGAGTTCTTTGGATATAATACAGGCTAGATGTACTAATGCAGCCAAAAGTAATAAAAATCACATAGAAATGTTTAGGCATGATATAGCAAGGACAACTCAGTAAGCTATTAAGTAAAAGGCTCAGGTTTAAGGGCTGTCTCAGCATCCCCAGGTTCCAGGGCAGCAATTTCATAGAGTGTGATAGAGACAGAGTATTAAATCTCTAAGTGTAGAGGGACTACTATACTAGTCAGTCAGGGGACAAGGTTGCCAGCAGAAAGAAATGTGATGTTTCTGTTGGATGGATGAAGGTTCCAATCAATATAACTCTTCTAGCAGTCTAGTCTCTCCTTTATACTCAAATTATTAGCAAAAATTCCAATCCAATACGAATTATAAGTCATGCGTTATTTAGCTTCTAATTGTGATTGTCCTGGCAATGTGACAAAAGGTTCCTCTACCTCCAATTATTTCAGAAATATGAACATGGGATTGAGTCATACAAGACACAAATATTTTTTCAACAATCATCACTTTACAATTAAAAAAAAACCTTGTCTAATTTTCTAAGATAATGTCCATTGAGTAATATTATTTATCAGAATGTAAGCTCTCTGAAGGGGCCTTTTCCAACTTTGGATACGCAACAGCGACAGACTTAAGGTAAACCAGTCTGGGGCCGTTATGTCCGTCATCTTAGATGCCTCATGTAATAGTGAAAGGTGTCAAAGAAGCCTCCTCTTGACAGAAGTTTTGAACTTCTAGTATCCTGTGGGAGGATGTTTGAAAAGTTATGCAGACAAAGATTAAGTATATACCAAGGAGAGCGAGCTCCCAGGGACCAGACAAGCCTCCTTATTTAATCTCTCTCTGGTTTTTGGATCCATTTATAGATTACTACAGTCCCAAAGAGAAATCCCTATTTTATTCAACTCAGTTTCAGTCAGATTGCAATTACCCAAATTTCACGTGGTGAAGGACAAATATTTCTTTCAAGCTTAAAATGAATAACTTGATGGTGTTCAAATTGTTCATTTTGTTGACATCTCCGATAGAAACTACCAACATGTAAGAGAAGGGTCACTTGACATGGAGTCCAAAGAACATTTCATGGCTAGGCTTTACCACAGAGGAACAATATAACACTGCAAAAATCACCTGAGTCCTGTGGATAATAACAATTGCAAAATGTTCCTTTAGACTGGGGCTGTTGTTAAAAATATGTTTTAGAACCCCCCAAAATGCTACATAGCAGGCATTACTATCAGATATGAAATGTACTAATAATTTCTCAGTCCTGAGATCATATTCCAACATTAATGTAACTGCGGGTTCCCTTAATGTTAGATCATTATCTAATAACTAGTGAGCTGATGCCCTCTTTAAGGAACTGAAACGTTGCCAAACTGATAGCCTTTCTATAAATGAATTACTCGAAGTATGCTTAGAGGCAACAAGAATATCATTTCATGGCAGTCTTCATTATGTTGCCTTACAATGCTCACAATGAGCATAAACAAAGGGACCACACTGAAGGTGACTGCCATTCAAATGCCAATGATGGTAGCAGAAGAGGAAGTACAGAAATCTATGAAGAAGTTGATAAGGTCTGCCAAGTTAAGTCTGCATTTGCCTTAACACTAGATAAAATCAATGGTGATGCAGGCACAAAGAGGGGAGGTAAAAACTATGGTAGAAATACAGTTTGCGTTAAGGAAATTAAAGAAGTCATAAACACACAGTCTAATAACCTCAGATTTGTAAATCTTAGCACTTATTGTAAGAAATGAGAAGGAAAATTTTGCTCATGGGAAGTCTTAAACAGCAGAGCAAAACTGTGTATGATTCCAAAATGATTTGTTATCAATTAGAGCAAAAGCCCAAACAATAACAAAGAAAGAGAAAAAATAAAGATAAGATGATGACTATTTATAATTAGAATTGTTCAACTTGTCTGAACTCTTCTCAGCTGATGATGAAACACACTGTTTCAACAATCCAGCTAGCAGCTGTTGTGGGAGTGAAAGACCAACACAAGCCCAACAACAAGAACGCTGCCAAAGCCCAGATTCTTTTGATCTGCTTTACTAAGGAAAGCAACATTAAGGGGTTAACAAGCTTACTTTAATCCAGCATACAAATACCATTCACTGAGTTCAGGGGGAAAAGCCAGCACCCTGAACTTCAGAGCAAAATACAAACAAATTACAAACACTGACAGACAGACCAAATACAATTCATAGTTACCAACATTTAAGTTCAGCCCAGCAGGTCAAGGGCTGGCCCAGAGTCACGCGTGCCACCACAGTTGTGGGTAAGAACTCCGAAAAAGAGAAAGCCAACCCCTGGTTTTATATCTTTTTCACAGTCAAGGGTGAGTCATACATGCAATTCACCCACATGACCTAAAATCTTCACAAAGAGGCGACTTAAATCCATGTGGTCTAAAAGCCTCTGATGTCCCAAACACCTCACTCAAACCCATGTAAACTAGGCCCTTCCCTGAGGCAAGGAGGTCACCAAGAACTCCCAATCTAATCAAGGAAACAAAGGCCAAACTCTTCAAGGGCACTTGGTTGAACTGAGTGCTAAGAGCCCATTTTGATTGCCAATACACACATCCATCTTATCAGAATAAAGGTGGGAAACAACAGTTTTGGGATGCAGCATAAACTATCAGATATAATCACTTGTGTCTATTGATTTTACTTAATTTGCTAAGAAATGCTCCAATGTTTTAACCATTACAACATAGACTTTAATGTGCATGTGTGGGAGGGAGGTGTTAAGGGGAAATCACTATAGTGTAAAAGGTATAAAAATAAAAGGCAACGACCATATTTCTAAAACCAGCTCTCAATTCAAAACTTTTTTTTAAAAAGGTGTGTGTGTTGGGGGGCGGGGGGAGAAGAGACAGATGGAAGAAAAGACATTAACTCTGATGATCACCATTTCTTTTGAGAAATTCAACCAAAGCAAGAGTCATCACAACAAGAAAGCCAAAAGAGCCCAGAAACTGCCCAAGTTAGCAAATATTTAAGTACTTGTAAAGGAGTGATGTATGACACACAAGGGCAAAAAGGAGTTAGAGTACAAGTTCATTTACAAAACTCTATATACAAGGTTGGTTTGAGATTGCAAAGATTATCTATCCCTCACAAAACAGAAGTAATGAGGGAGGAAAAAAAACCTGCAGAGAACTTCACTTGAGACCTAACTAAACCACTGATTCATCCTGACATTTGCAAATGAAAACGAAAAGGCAAAAAATAGGCAGGAAATGGAACAGTGTATCTGTCACTCTCTTTTTTAAACCAGTTACCATGTGTTTACTCGACATCTTCAGGATGTGCTTAGGAAGAGCAGCTAATCAAGATTAAACATAAAGAAGAAACTCTTGCTGGAAGTAATTCCATTTTATAATACACACAAGTGGTCATAAAGACATTTGGGGACTTACTTGCAAAACATCTAGAGGAAAATTTACTAAAGAATGGAAAAAAAAAGTGATAGTATTTTTATTTCTCTTGCAACCAAAAAGCAACCAAAAAAGATAGTAGTAACTACTGTCACAAACTTTTCTCAGTTCTAGAAAACCCTTGTGCAAGCTGGAGAAGGAAATGGCATATGTATGTAGCTATATGTTCAATAAGTTGCCCATCTAGGTACCACATATTTTGGGCAGTATCCATTTTTCATCTACTTTGTTAGAATTCTTTCACATAACTACTAAATTGAGACTCTGAGGGAAACAAATTCCCCTTTAGTGGAGGTCTTCAGCCAACAGCTGGATGAAAGATTCCTTGTTGGGTTTATTATGGTGTCATGTCTTGCTGAGGTATGCATTCTACCAGATTGGCAGCCTCTGAGGCTTCTACCACCTTCTAGATTCTTTGATTCTTCTGTCTACCAAAGAAGTACAGGAAAAAGATGTGACCCAGTCTGCACAGCCACGCACACCACTGCTCCAAACAATAAAAAATCCAAACAATAAGAAATCAACGGATATCTTAAAGGAAACAATGGAGCCTTATTGGTTAGGTAGCAGTTTGGTCAAGACAGAAAACAATATCTGGAAACGATCATGGTTCAGTCTCCAAGATCGAACGGCAGTGACAACTGTGGCCTCAAGTATTATGTTTCTCTACCAAAGTCTTCATTTTGAAACAAGCTATTGCCCTGCCCTCATTCACTTGAGAGCCAGAACTCTATTGCCTACTGAAAAGAGATCCCTGCAAGTATGTGCTGCTGAACATATTATGGTCTTCTAATGATTCCTCTGAAGTGTCTTTAGCGGCAGCTATGACAAAAGGGACTGAGGCATATTAAATAAATCTATATACAAGTATTTCCTAAGTGCCCACGATAGGTCTAACACTGTCAGGCACTGCAGAAAACAAAAGAAGAGTAAAACATAGTCCTTTCCCTTAAGAACTATAGAATTAGAGCTTGAAGGGGCCTTAAAGGCCATGTAGCCCAATTCCCTCACATTATAAATAAGGAAACTGAGGCCCAGAGGGAAGATATGACTTACCCAGAATCACACAGTTAGTGGGTATCAAATGCATAACTTCAACCCAGGTCTTTCTGATACTCAATCCAGCATTCTATACACTTATTACTGGTTGGGAAAACACCACTAACATTGTCTAACTTTGCTTATATAAAGGTGATTCATAATAGCAACCCTTCACTAAACTCCTGCAACAAAATTAGCACATGTAACTATGTGTTAAATTGTGTGCTAATTTTGTTGCAAGAGTTTAGAGAAGGGTTACTATCATGAATCACCATTATATAGGCAAAGTTTGAGAAGATGACATGTTATATTAATTTGCACCAAAGCAGCATTTCTCTGTAAGAAACAAATAGATTTCTATTAACATAGTCCTTTGGACAGATGAGAGAAAAAAAAAATTCCATTGTAGTAGATTTTCTATTTTAACAAAAGAATTTAAACTACAGGGAAAAGGAATTAACCTTATGCTTTTGACTCATGGAATGGAAGATTTTTCAAAGGACAGGCTCCACAAATGCATACTGCACAATACTGGAATCTCTTCAAGACAGGACGTGAACTTGGGTCAGAACTCCATCCATGGCACCATGTATCCTGCACCAAGCAGACTTCAAGCCTCAGGTTTTACATATTTGCTTAGGACTATGTTCAGTCAATAGTTAAAATCCTTCTTAGCAAAACTTTTGAACACTATTGATGGTCTGAGATGCATTCTATAAATGTTTACATTAATACCTAATCCCCAATCTATTTAAGGTATGAAAGAATACATAGTACTGCTTTAAAAATGTAACATTTTAACACCCAATTTCTTCCTAAGACACTTTTTGGCTGCATTAATATGGTTTAATTCATCACAGAAAGAGAATTCAGTCAACAAATCATTTCAGCATGTAAACTATTTTTTTGGAAAAGCATGAGATGTTTTATTAAAGGATTCACATGTCTTTGCTATGGCAATGTTAACCTCAACTAAAATGCATTAAACAGATTCAACCATTCCAAAAGTATTTTGAATTTAGCCAAGTTATTCACTAAGCAATTTTATAAATGTAGAGTCAACTACCCGTAGTATTTCTTCCACCCAAAAAAGAGAGATGAGAAGGCACTCATCATAGATGTGTTACATTCAGTCATAAAGAAAAGAGAATCAACAGAGAATGTAAAGAGAATCTGTGACACCAAGCTGAATCAATTCCTGGTCTCAGTCAGGTGAAGCAGGTGACACCTTGCCCAAAGGCTTTGCCCAGCTATGGCTTGATATCTGGTCTGCCTCAGCTTGGCTCCCAGACTTCTGAATCAAGATGATCCATTCACATATCACTCTCTGCTCATCTGACAGTCAGGAGCTTCATTTTATACGTTCTTTTCTTCCTCTACTTAAAGACGCCTTTGTTAGTCTAATTAAAAGATGAATTTAAAGGTAAATTTACCACATCAAGAAACATATTCTGAAAAAAAAAGAAACAAATTCTGTTCTGTCTTGCTGAACACTTTTTTTTTTGGTTTGTTAAGTCATTTTTCAGTTTTGTCCAACTCTTCGTGATCCTACTTGGGGTTCTGTTGGCAGAGATACTGGAGTGGTTTGCTATTTCTTTTTCCAGCTTACTTTATAGATGAGGAAACTAAGGCAAGCTGGGTTAAGTGACTTGCCCAGGGTCACCCAGTTAGTAAGTGTCTGAGGTCACATTTGAACTCAGGAAGATGCTCTATCCACCACCCCATCTTGCTATAGAACATATTACTTTACATTATATCTTTAAAAAAAATAGCAGGAAAAGAGCAATATTGGGAACAGGAAGCCCTTGGTTCAAGTTATGCTCAAAGTGAAAGAAAAAAAAAAGTTACCTAAAGTGACAAACTAGCACTCACTCCAGGCCTAAATCCTAATCTAGGATTACAACTGAAGCTGTGCCTCAGTTTCTTCGTTTATAAAATGCAAGCCTAGATTTAGCCAAGCTAACTAGATTTATTTCTTACTGTACTGTTCACTATACGTGGCAGCTCTTTCACGCTGCTGCCCTCTGAACATGCCATGCTTGTTCCCAACTCAGTACCTTCAATTATGCTATTCCCCTCACATGGAAGGCTCTTAAAAAAAAAAAAATCTGAACTGATGATTTCTTTTCCTCTTAATTTCTTTTCTATGGCAAGCATTCAAAATTGCCTCTACTGATTTTAGATAAAACTCAAAGCAGTAGGAGTTCAAAAAAAAGTTTGCTTCTGTTGACAAAATGGTATTTGTCCACTGAAAAGTACTTTTTTTAATAGGTGCTGATTCAACATTTCTCCCCTTGACCCCTACCTTGGATCTCAATTTCTAAGCTATGGTCAAGTTTAGTCACCAAAGGACAATGTATTAAGTCATTTTTCTGGCCACAGCATCACATGAGCCAGAAAGGAAGAGAAGGCCATCTACTGCACACCCTTCATTTTACAGATGAGGAAAAGTAAGTACCGGAGAGGGTAAGTCACATGCCCATGGACATAAAAATAGGAAATGATAGAGTTGGGAGATGAAGGAAGTCCCTGAGCCTGTAAATCCAGTCCATCTGTCATCTTTCACAGTCGCTCTGCTGCTTTCAACCAGGGAGTGTGAGCAAAAGAGCTCTGGATAACTAGGAGGTGTCTGTCCTCTTCAGAACATGGTCTCTCCTAGGATGTTACCGGAACCCAAGACTGGAACCCTTGCTCTTTCCACTCCCACCTTCTCTGTAAACACTCCTTCTAAAAACTGAATAGGGCAGCTTTCAGCACCTCAAAAGTGCCTTCAAAACAACAAGCATATGTCTTGAGACAGTACAGAAATAGTCAATATATTTTTGTAAACATGGCTGACATCAATTAATCAGCTTTGGTCCATGATGATTAAGTTAATCAAGGTATAACTAGTGCCAACAGCTCCTTCTTGAGAGCACAATGCCTTCCACAGAGTAGGCACGTAACAAATGATTAACATAAAATAATTAGGTTTATAATAACAAATGATTAACATAAAATAATTAGGTTTATACTGATAATTAAATAGAAGTTAATTAAATTAAGTAGAACTAAATTATAACCAATTTACAGACTTCCTTATGTGTATGACTACATTGGGTTTTTTTCTTTATGTTACTCTCACTTAGAATTAATTTCTTCTGCCATAGTTTTTTCTTATTTCTACCTTTTAAATACAATTTTTCATCTGGAAATGTATTTTCTAAGAGGTAGACATAGGGAATTTGTTCTATTATCACTAAACTGGGCTCCTGACTATTGCCATTAAACAAAATAAAGGAAACCTGCAAAACAAATTCACAAAAAATTTAAAACTTTTTTCTTTATTGCCTGATCATTTTTTTTCTTTACTGTATGTACAATTTCTTAACCAATCAAGTCGAGTTTCACTATTGGAGTTACTTTTTCTGTTCCACAGGGAGAACAAACACAATGCCAACCTAGACAGTTTAAACTTGGTATGCTGCTTTTTCCCTGTGATCTAGCATCGGACAGGAAAGAAAGCACAGTCGTTCTCTTTGGTTTCAAGTCTAGACAGAACTGGGAGGTGGCTGCTGCTACTGAAATATGAAACACAGCGCAAGAAATACACCACTATTTTTTAAATGGGGCAGAGTGAGAGTCAGAAATATAGAGAATAAGTAAAAACTTTAATTAAATCAATATGAATTTAAAGAGCTTTGTAAGACCCTAGGGACTCCTCTGACTCTTGTACCTGAGACTGGGGCGGGGGGGATGAGAGTATGGAATAAGGCTGGAAAAGTTAGCTGGAATCAGAATATGAAAGGTCTTAAATGCTAAGCTAAGGAATTTATATTTCATTCTACAATAGATGGCTAGTAAAGGCTTAAAGCAAGAGAGCGACATGATCAAACCTGCAAATTATGAAATACTAAAAGCGCTGATAACATACTATAATATCTATCCAGCTTTTTTTTTAATCTTACCAACAGCTTTAAAACAAATCTTTTCAGACAGTTAAAAAAATTTAATTTTCAATTCCATTTTCCCATCTGGCCAAAGTAGCAAAAAACAAAAACAAAACAAAAATAAAAACTTAACATTTTCTATCTGTGACCCTGGGCAAGGATGTTGCCTTTTTTTTTCATAACCCTGGAGGCAGAATTTTCTCTAGAAGACACTGACAAGCTCTCCCTTAATCCAATGAATCTGTATTTTGAGGCTTATATTACTTGTGATAAAAAAGCTGCTAATATTTTTTTTCAAATATAAAGTGAACAGGAACATAAAAGGAAGGTTAAAACTAGCAAACAACAATGAGATTAATAAAATGTAGTTGACAGCTATACAATTTGTACACTCTTTTAGGGCTTGAAGGAGAAAGAGATTGGAAAGAAACTCAAATGAACATTTCTAGAGTACTTTAAACTCCTGAATTGCTTTTTGAAATCTATTATAAGAAAAGTTATAAATGATTAAGAAGTTTTAGAGGTTTATACATATAGCCACAAAGACTGATGATACTTGCAAAAAATTCTACTTATACAAATCTTTGGGCCCAACTACGAGGCATTTGAGAATAATAAAATAGTAGGACAACGAACTTCTAAAAATAACTGGTGACAAATGTTAGAATGAAGAATTGAAGGATTAGTAAAATGCTGTCAGTTTAGAGAACGATAAGAAAGAAGGAACATAACAATTCTAGTTCCCCCTAAAATAACGCAAATCCCTTTAGAAACATTTAGACAATAAAAACAATGAACAATAAACAGTTTTGAGTTTTAAAAGGAATAATATATCTTCCAGGAAAAAAGAAACCAACTGGAATTCTAATAGTGAGAATTATAAAAAATAACTGATGAATTGACTAAGACATATAAATAAGCTCCCTAAAAAAATAAAATCAACTGATGAAAGGAATACAGTAATCGAAATGCATCTGTAGCTAGACTTTTGAAAAATTATGGCTAGACTAAAAATTTGAAAAGTAAATTTCAAAGACTTGGAAGAAAAAACACCTACACAGCTAGAGAAATTTACACACGACGTATAAATTGTTCTAGGGATCAATGCTCAAGTCTCCAGCTCACTTAAGATATAAAATAGGGGAGAAAAAAATATCAATTTAGTTGAAGGGCCCTCTAAGTATCAAAACTGACTGATTGCTGGCGAGGGGAGGTAGGAGGAGAGAAAATAGTACGAGATTCAGTCTAAAAATGACTTTCAGGTGGGGGTGGGAGAGGGTGGCAAAACTAACCAGCTAAACAGTGGCAATGTTGGATAGCACTTGGAAGGCTCATACTGTATCTCAAGTACCATGGCAAGTGGCTCAAAATTAAGCTCAAACATCACGTCCCCCAACAGGCTTTTCCTGATCCTACCCGGTGCTCAGGACTTGCCCCAAAGCGATGATGTATTTATTTTCCATATACTTTGTATGTACTTGTATGTGCCCATGCTAGCTACTGCTCCCTCCCCAACAACATAAGCTCCCTGAAAACTGAGAATGTGTAACTTTTGTCTCTGAATGCCCAGTACCTAGAATGGTGCCTAGTCCTTAGCACACACTTTAGAAATGTTGCCTGACTGGCTGACTTAAATTAAACATAATGAACACCCAGAGCATATGGCAAAGTGGCCAAAAGAGACACCATGGTATGGTGGAAAGAACCCTAGCTAGAGTAAGAGGATCTGGGTTCAAGTCCTGACTCTGAAGCTCACTTACTCCTAGTTTGAGCTTAGGCAGTCATGTCACTCCCTTGGCCTTCCCTTTCTTCATCTGTAAAATGGAGAGGTTGGAATCAGTGACTTTTGAGGCCCCTTTGCTATGATCCTACATAACAGGTTTCATGAAAATTCCCATACTTATCAAAGGCTCCATGACAAAACTGCTTATTTTTGCTTCCTAAGGTCCAAAAAGTTCAAATTTGTTCCAACTTAGCCACAAAACTCTAACCATTCCAACTTACTCTGTCAGCCCTCAGTCTGCAACCTTATTATCTTTACAGGCAAACATGAGAGTTGTGTTCTAAAGAGCTGCCCTCTAAGGATTAGATTTACTTTGTTGTTATTTGTCCTTTGTTCTAGAAGACTATGACGTGAGTCAGGTGATGCCATGACTTGCAAGTGAATTGGATTTAAGAGCCATCTGGGCCCAGCGGCCAAGTATAGATCAGGACGACTGGAGATGGCCCCCAGGTTTGCTTTATTTAGCCTCAGACTACAAGAATAAATGGGTGGAAATTGAAGAAAGGCAGATTTATTTATTGATGAATGAATGAATGAATTTATGAACATTTTAAAATGCTTCCTATGCAGCAAGTACTGTGCTAAGCTCTGGAGATGGAAGGAAACCATCCTAAGGATCAGAGCTGCCCCAAAGTAAAATAGGTTGTCTAAGCTTCCCATCACCGAGGAACTTTAAGCAGAGATAAGATGATGGCTTCTCAGGAATGTTACAGGGAATTCCAGTTCATACACAGGTGGAACTACATTACGTGAGGAGTCTTTTCTAAATCAGATTTTGTCAATATGTCTAAAAACAACTTTTCTCAAAAAAGAAGAGTTGCTCCTCCTGCCTTCACTATGTCTGGTAAGCACACCACTATTTTAAACATTTTAAGTTGTCTTTGGCTTCTTCCTCTCCCACATCCTTCACATCCCACGGGCCACCAGTGATCGTCAATTCTTCCTTCTCAATTTCTCTTGCTTTCCATTTCCACTGCAACTACCCAAGCCTTGGCTGCATCTCTCCTTGCCTGGACAGCTGTCTTAGCCCGCTAACTGGATTTTCAGCTTCAAATCTCTCTGCCTCCTCTCCGGCCATATTGTAGCCATCACCCAATCTTCACAAAACATCACTTTAATCATTTTATCCCCACTCAAAAACCTTCGAGGACTTCCCATAAGATCAAGTCCAAATCCATAGTTTTAAGAGACTCAGAAGGGAACTTCGAGGTAATCAATCTAGTCAGGCTTTCTACCCAGGTCAGTACCACTTCTGTAATAGCCCTCATAGATGCCCATCCAGCCTAGGAAGATCACTACCTTCCAAGAAAGCCTAATGCCCTAAGGTGCAGCTCTCTCTGGTAGGTTAGTCCCTAAGCTGAGCCGACGTCTGCCTTTTTAACTTCTACCTGCTTCGGTTCAGTTTTCTAGAGCTACACAAAACATGTCTGCTTGCTCACCTGAGTCCTCTGCAAACCTAAAAGAGCTATATAAATGTTCGCTATCATTGTTGTCATTAATCATCTCTTTCCTAAGTTTTTTCCTCTCTAGGCTGAAGAAGTTCATTTTTTTTACACATCATTCTTCACTAGGAAATCTCTAGATCCCTTCCCTTCCTTTTCCCACCCCGTTCAGATGCACTCCACTTTTCCAAAGTCCCTTTTAAAATGCAGCCATCAGAAAAAGACATAATACTCCAGGGATGTTATGACTAAGAGAGGTCACAGTTGAACTAGTACCACCTGTGATGTGAACACTTCTCTCGTATTTTTCTTGAGTTTTCACAGTCATCAGCTGGGTCATTGCCAATCATCTTGACTTATGTCTTGCCATTGGACTCAGATGACCCTGGAGGAGTGAGGCTAATTACTGCACAACCCTGCCTCACTCAAATCTAATTCAACTGCAAGTCAAGACATCACCTTCCTGATGTCACTGGTCCTCCTTGAGAACAAAGGACACACAACAACACAGTCATCAAACAGGATGAGATGATGTGGAGGGGAATGAAAGCTATAGGAATGTGATAACTACCCCCACTAACTACAGCTCAGTAGCACAGTAAAAAGAGCACAGGCCCTGGAATCAGGAAGTCTTGAGTTCAAATTTAACCTCAGTCATTTATTAGCTGTGTGACCCTGCACAAGTCATTTAATCTCTGTCCACCATGGTGTCCTCATTTATA
>CM053623.1:191512604-191540466 GCA_028646595.1 Phalanger gymnotis
AAAAAAAAAAAGATAACATTTTTCAGTGCTTTGCAAACCACTATATAAATACATGCTACATAAATGCTAGCTAGTGTCAGAGTAGTTACAATGAAATCAGATGTACCAGTCAAGAGTATTTCCTAATTCCCCCTCCACACACTCTGTATTCTAGCCAAACTGGACCATTAGTTATTATTCATTGATCTCCTTTTGCTCTCTCCTATCGCTATGCACAAATAAGAAAAAGAATACTCCCCGCCCTCAAGAAACTTACAAAATATTAGGAAAATACACAAAAAGAAGTTGAAAGGAAATGGGTATACTAAATGACACCAGATTGGGGGCAGTGGGAAAAAGAGAGTGGGGCATGATGAAGATGATAATGGAGTTGAAGCCAAGCAGAGCAGCTGGTTGCAAAGGAAGAGGAGGCTGGTATTCTGAGCCTAACCTCCAACCCAGCACATTCCCAGCAAAGACCCTGGCACTAGGCGCTGAAATACTTGTCGAAAAAACCCTCCACTTTTTCAATACGAATGTTATTTATTTAAAAAGACTGAGAGAGTAACTAGTAATGCTAATGAATTTAAACTTGGACATCTATAAATTTCCGAGGATCTGAGAAAGGCTTTAAAGTATAATTGGGCTTCCCATAAAACAAGTCCTAGTTAAAGCTACACCACTTAGGTGCCCCTGAACAAATCCAGGCTGCTTATGTTCCTACTTGAATTCTTCTTAGTTTTCTTCCAAATGTGAAGAATAACAAAATCCATTTTTCTAGCAGTTTTGATTGTCCATAGGATAGAAGGAATCTTTAAGATTTTGTCTAGCCCAGAGTATCTCCTGAGGGAGAAAAAAAATTTAAATGACTATACACGGGACTTTTAGAGGTAACTTCATGTTATAAAACACATTATTATGCCAAACATCTGTTAATGTAATATTTACTGTGAACTAAAGTCAGTACAGCTCAGAGAATAGTCTGTAATTCAACTGCTGTTCCCAAGCTAACAGGAAACCATATTTATCATGTTCCTAATGGACATTTTGAAAATGTATTGTCAAGAAGACAATGAATATATCTGTTTTAAATCACATATTTTAGGCATTCAGAAATCATTCTCAAACAAGTTTAACAATCCAAAATCCTTCTATGGGAACTAATATGCCATTAAGGTAATTTTCTTCTTAAGTATAGTTACTAGTGTGTATATAAGGCCTCTTGGTTATTTATTTATGACTTACTGTGGCTCACCAGGTAGTGAGTCTCTGAACTTAACTAGGCAGGTCCTTGAATAAAAGGCAGAGAGTTTGTCCCAGGACATGAAAGAGAAGCCTTTACAACTAAGACATACCCATGAGATCCTGTATTCTAGGTATCCAGCGTCACTCCCTTCTTCCTGCGGTGCTATCCCCAAGCTCTAGTGATAGAACAATGGAACAGTTCTTTAGAAATTCATGAAAATGACTTACTAAGGTGTAAAAGGGGCATAGTTGTTACCAGTAGGGGCGACACCAGCACCAAGGAAATCAGGTGTGTTTTGAATTCAATGGAAATAGTTTTGTTGTTCTTGCTTAGTTGTTCAGTAATATCTAACTCTTCATGACCCCATGGACCATAGCATGCCAATATTATCTGTGGGGTTTTCTTGGCAAAGATACTGGAGTGGTTTGCCATTTGCTTTACCAGTGGATTAAGGCAAAAAGAGGGGGCCATCTCTGGTCCTTCTGACCTATATCAGGCCACTGCACCCAGATGGTTCTGGAGGAGAAAGTGACGCTGGTGACCTTGCACGGCCATCCCTCACTTAAATCTAATTCGCTTGCTAGTCAAGGCATCATCTTCCTGACATCATGGTCCTCTTTGAGAACAAAAGGACAAACAATAACAAGGCAAACAGAGGTTAAGTGACTTGCCCAGGGTCACACAGCTAGTAAAGGTCTGAGGCCAAATCCCTACTTAGGATTTCCCTCCTCTGGGCCCAGTGCTCTATCCGCTGAGCCATCTAGCTGTCCCACTTAGAGCTTCAGTGACAGGCAATTTTAGTTTCTGGACCTCCCTTAATAATGACTCCTCAGGCAGTCTTCCACCCAACCAACTCTATGCCATTTGTCTACAAGACCAAAGGGCTTTTCTCAGCTATTTATGAAAAAAAAAAATCTTTCCTATGGCTTACCCTTAGATTATTCTCATTAGCGCTCTTCTATAATGATGTCCTCATGTCTATAACCTAGTGGCAACCATCTCCTAATGAGATCTTTTTTTGGCATTTTAATAACTAGACATCGTTGAATAGGGTCCAAGAATACACCCCAATAATAAATTCTGCTCTACAGCAAATGGTGCCATAACTAGGTTCCAGTGTATAATAACTGGCCTAAGTTTACTTTTAAAAGATAGAAATCTTGTCTAACTTCTCTAACATCCATCTTCAAGGCAACTAGGGACTTCACGAATTGGGGAAGCAATAAAATATAGGACTCTTACTAAAAACTGAAGGAGTATGTTCCCTAATAGACAGCTGGAACCTACTTCCATTAGATGAATGAGTCAGAGAATGCAAGAATATGTGGATGCCTCATCCTTCAAATGGAAGAATTTTAATTGCATTTGGCAACTAACATAATCCCCATTGAATATAATTCATCTTTAAACAATGTATTTATTTACATGTTGCTCCCCTCGCTCCAATCCTATTAAAATTTAAGTTCTTCAAGGGCAAAGGCTGTTAGTGCCCTTATACTTAGCACGATGCCTGGCATACAGCAAATGCTTAAGAAACATTTGTTGACTGAATGACTGATTGATTTCTATCATGCATCAAAAACTAAATAATTCTTCTACTCCATTTAGACTGATGAAACTTTTACTAGAATATAGTGTTGTAACCAGTTCTGGGCTTGAGAACTTGAAGGAATATAGGAAATTTGAAGGAGTTTCAAAGAACCACTAAAATTATTAATGGGTTAGAAAATAGGACTTCTGAGGAAAGGCTAAAGGAACAGAAATTATTTATCCTGGAGAAGTCTGGGGGGTATGTTAACAGGCTTAAAGTTTATGAAAGGTTATTATATAAAGAATGGTAACCAGCTGTTTTCCATCTCCTAAGAACACAAAGAGAAAACAGACCAGAGCTGCAGCATGAAGAATTTAGGGTAGCTATACAAGGAATTTCCTGACAGTGTTTGAACTGAACACCAAGTAAATCCAGGGCAATATTTTCTATCTTTTGTAACTGTGATAAAAGCGAGGGGAAGGGGAAGGTATATGCCTGGAGGTTATCTTTTTATTAACCTATCAGAGAATTGGAAGCAATCTCGGAAGTCATCAAGTCCAACTCCCAACTTAAAAAGGAATCTCAACAAATGGCCATCTGAACCTTTGTTTGAAACTCTCTTGGGATAGGAAGCCTAGCCCATTCTAAAGTGGCACACCTGACTCTGAGAGAGCTCTCTCTGAAAAAGGTTGTCCAATGTGGCAGGCCAACATCTAGTTCTGCAACGTCCACACAGGGCTCCTGGTTCTGTACTCCAGGGCCAAGCAAATCAAGACAAGTTTCTACAGTACAAGATAAACCTTAAAATACTTGAAGATTGTAATCATGGCCTCCTGCCAAGTCTCCTCTTCTTCAGGTTAAATATTCACCATTCCTTCAACAAATCCCAGTACGGCATGTTCTCCAGTTCCCTCCCTAGTCTGATCACCTTACACTGGGACAAATGTAGCCTGTATCCTTCCTAAAAATGTAATGCCGAAAGTGAACACGAGACCCCTGATGTGCACCAGAGGAGAGCACTATGAGGGATCACTGTGGCATCTAATGGATCCAAAAGTGCATTAGCTTTTTTATTTGTCAATTCAGACTGTTGGATTAATTATGTTGAACTTCCTGTTTACTAAAACCCCCAGGTCTATTGTTGTTGTTTTTTTTTAAATGACTTTTATTTTTATAGGTTTATTTCCAAATATACATCCCCTACCCCCACACACTGGTGCATATCACCTTCCTTGGTGACAAACAACAACAAATAAATTCACTAAAACAAACAACACATAGAGAAGGGTGAAAGGAAGAGAATAAGTATTTATATAGCACCTACTACATTCTAGGTGTGGGACTAGATGCTTTATAAATACTATTTCACTTAATAGTGGAATAATAGACTACGTCTGATGGCATGTGCAATATTACACACCCACTGTTTCCCAACTCTCCAGTGAATATTTTGCATTTTCTCAACTGTTCTCCAGGACAAAGCCTGGACGATGCAATTATATAGAGCTCAGTTCCACTTTATTGCAGTCACCATGTGCAATGTCTTCCTAGTTCTGCTTACTTCATTCTATACATGTTGAGGTCTTCTTTTGACATCACAATACTATTTCTTTATATTCTCCTATCACAATATAGGTAGCCACTCCCCAATCAACTGCCCAAGTTGCACACTTTGTTTCAAGTTCTATGCTACCAAAACGGGAGGGCTATAAATAGTTTTGCATATACTGGACTTTCCTTTCTGGCTTTAAACTCCTTGAGTTATAGTCTTTAGCAGAGATATACCTGGGTCAAAGAATATGGTTGTAGTCCTTTTCTTTTTTTGGCATAATTCTAAATTATTTTCTAAATTAGTTGGACAAATTCACAGCTCTACCAGGTATATTAATATACCTGTCTTCCTATATCACCTTTGTTAATTAGCTGATTGTGAAGAGAAATTCAGAGTTAGAAGTTGTTTTCAATCGCATTTCTCTTATTATTGGTGATTTAGAGAAAATCTTTTATACGATTATAATAGTTTGTAATTTTTCACTTGAGAAATATTTGTATCTTTTTGCTATTTAGGTACGGGGGAATGGCTCTTGGTCTTATATATTTCTGTATATACTTACATATCCTTCTGTAACTTGGCTACCAGAACTTTACTTGGGTTCATGATGCAATGATTGTTTTTGCATTAATTTAATTCCTATAAAATCTTTTTGATTTGATCAGAGAGCGACCAACTACACTCTTGTTGGTAAGATAGAGAATCTCTAGGTCTTATCATCTGCTCTGCCACTGCCTCCTTAGGTCCTCTGGGCCTTACCTTACTTTGCTGCAATGCCTTCTAGACCCCTGGCCACTGTCATCAAATTATGAAAGGGTCCATGGGTTCTGAGCCTTGTCGTCTGCCCCACTGCTGGATCCTTACAATTTCCAGGATTTTTCATCCATCCTGAAAGTAAACTGTCTTATTTCATGTCTCCTCCAATTAGATTACAAGCTCACTGAAAGCAGGACTATCTCACTTTTGTGTCTGTATCTTCGGTGCCCAGCATACTGTTCAGCACACAGTAAGTTGATAATAAAGGCTTTTTCATTAATTCATTAATTCTACCAAAAAAGTCACTAAAATGCCATTTGATCCAGTAATACCACTCCTAAGCATATGCCACAAAGAAATCAAAGATAGCAGGGACCCATGTGTACAAAAATATTAATAACAGCATTTTTGTTGTTTTCAGCAAAGAACTAAAATTAAAATGGATGCCCATCAATTGAGGAATGAGCTGAACAAAGTATTAGTATAATTGGCTATTATTATGCTATAGGAAAAAATGAAAGAGATGGATTCAGAAAAATCAGGGAAGGTTTACATTAACTGATGAGGAATGGAGTGAGCAGATTCAGAATAATTTATACATCTAATAATATTGTGAAAGAAAATAATTTTGATCAGTGCAATGACCAAACATAACTCTAGAAAACTGAAAATAACGCATGCTTTCCTACTTGTAGCCAGAAAGGAGACAGACTAAAGGTACAGAATGAAATAGTCATTTTCAGACATGACTAGTGCATGGATTTGTTTTCCTTAACTATACCTACGAGAGTGGTATAGTTATGGGGAAGGGGAAAATGACAGTGACAAAAAAAAAAGAAAAAAGAAAAAGCATCAATCAAATATTTTAAAAATACACAGAAAAAAAAGCAGAAGGAAGTTCAGAAGAGAATACAGACAAGCAGGGCAGTGTTGAGACTGCTATGTTAACTTTAATAAACACTTAAAACAAAATGTTGTACCTAACAGAGAATCCCAGTTTCAAATACTATCGCTTTTTTTACCCTCATTTTTTTTGTGTATGTCAATGTCCCTGTTTCTTGACGTTTGTTAAGTTCACAATTTTTAAAAAATGAAAAACAAAACCCTAGCAGTGATGATAATACCACTTGTTTCTTTAAAGTCTTCAGTTTCTTGCCCAGGACTTCAGAGTTCCTACAATGTATTCTGGGCTCCTTCCTTTTGGCAGTATCCATCAGTGCCATGTTAACCACCAGAGGGGGATGGTGGTTATCAGGTTTCTCTTGATCCAGGAGATGCTCAATCACACCACAGCCACAAGCCCAAAGAAGACAGCTGATTGCTCTACTCCTGATGTCATTTTCACATGTGGCTATAGTTTTATTCAGCAACAAACACATGAGCCTATTCTATTCAGCTCTTCTTCTGGCAAACGATGGATGCTTTCTCTCCTGATGGAAGCTTTAGAAACACATCATCATTCCATGGAACACAGGAAGCTTCTTTGCTTATGCTAATGTCTAGCTTTATCCCATGGGAAGAGTCTACTGTCTATCTATTAGCTCATTCAAGACAATTCAATGGTACTTCTTCCCTTCCCATGTTTCTACCTTTAAAACTCCAGACACTGGATGGAATTTCTAGCTTCTTTTTATTGTTCAGTGGTTTTTCAGTTGTGTCTGACTCTTCATGACCCCATTTGGGGTTTTCTTGGTAAAGATACTGAAATGGTTTGGTATTTCCTTCTCCAGCTCATTTTGGAGACGAGGAAATTGAGGCAAACAGGGTTAAGTGACTTGCCCAGGGTCACACAGGTAGGAAGTGTCTGAGGCCAGATCTGAACTCAGGAAGGTAAGTCTTCCTGACTTCAGGCCTGGCATTCTACCCACTGCACCACCCAGCTGCCCTAGCTTCTTTAGAATCCTTTTATTCTTTTTTCATCTTGGAATTGCCCCCACCACCACTCTTTCAAGGAACACTTCATTTGACCAGATAATCTAGAGAACAGAACACATTCCATAAGAACGATGGCACTAAAGTCAGAAGACGTAAATTCCAATACTGCCTTTGATATGTCGCCTGTATGACCTGAGGTAAGTCACCTAACTTCTCTGGGCCTCAGCTTCCTCATTCATAAAGTAAGCAAGTTACTCAAGATCAGGCATTTTTAAACTGGAATTTGTGGGTTTTAAAAAAATAATTTTTTTGAATTATTATATTTAAATATAATCGGTTTCTTTTGTAATCCTGTGCATTTTATTTTGTGCACTTAAAAATACTATTGTGATGAGAGGCCTTGAGGCTTCACAAGGCTGATCAAGGGGCCCAAGACACAAAAAGAGGCTATGGACCCTGACCAAGATGCTCCTGAAGGTCCCTTCCAGCTGTAAATCTAGAATCATAGTGTAATATCAATTAAATTGGGACTTTTTTTTCACTGTTTTAGAATGATAAATTAATTGTCTTTGATTGAGCCTTACTAGGTGCAAAGCCCCAGGACCAAACTTCTATCTACTAGGAGCTAAGCCTATGTGGGCACGAAGCCCTCAGGGTCCTAAGGGGAGATGCTAAGGCCAGAGCCAACAGCAGGAGCCTAAGTTCTGGTTGCTCAGATGATGTTTGATGACAGCTAAAAGAGAGAATACAGCTATTTGCTTGGGGCTCTGCGCCACAGGAAGAGCGGCAGAGACTCTGGGCCAGCCGTTGTTATGAGCTCCCCAGCTCATCAACCCAGATGCTGGTTTCTTGGTAACTATGAATTATATTTGATCTGTTTATAATGTATGTTTGTAATTTCTTTGTATTTGCTCTGAAGTTCAGAGTGCTGGCTTTTTTCCCCGAACTAAATGAACAATATTTGTATGCTGGATTGAAACAAGATTGTTAACCCCCTAATGCTACTTTCCTTAGTAAAGCAGATCAAAAGAACCTGTGCTGGCAGCGTTCTTGTTGTTGGGCTTGTGTTGGTCTTTCAGTAGCTGCTATCCGAATTGTTGCAACACATAGTCAGTTGTCTCAGCATATCTAAGGTCTTAGAAACACCACTGAAGAAGTCAGATTTCTGTACTTTTGGAAATGACTATTTTATCATTTTCATTGAGGGCTTTTTTTTTCTGTTTGTCATCTCATAACTATGTCCCTTGAGCAAAGCAACCTTGTTATCCATAGTTTATTCAGAGTTTTCCCTGCTGGTGCTATGCACACAGTGTATACTCAACTAATGTTATAAAAAAAAAAGACAAGTAAGGTTAAGCCAGCATTGGCTCAGAGGCAAAGTTCCAAGGCACCATGTTTCCCCTCCAAACTCCCAACCCCATGTGTGAACCTTCACCATGTAGATAACAGAGTAATGAATAAATAAATAGAAGGTTTGGGTACAAACACTGACTTGATTACTTGCTATCTGTTTGACTTTGGGCAGGTCACTTAATATCTCTGGGCTTCAATTGTAAAATAGATTGTATAAATTCTAAAGTACCTTCTAGCTCTAAACTTGTAATCCTCTGCTCTTTCCTAAAGAGACAGAATTCATATTTAAATTGTATATATGACTATATGACTCAGCTAACCCTGCCTATTGCCACAGATTGAGAAGACACCATGAAAACAAAATGACGGGGGCGAGTGTTTCAGGAATTAATTATAATGAATCTAATGGTCCACATATATACCACAGGCCGGCTTTTTGTTCTGTGTTGGCCAATTAAGCAGTATTTTATGTGTGTGTTTGTGTGAGTGTATGTGTGTGTGTGTGTGTGTGTATGTGTATGAGTGAGAGAGATATGTATATATACAAACATAAATATACATATAAGCATATATACACTATAAGCCAAACGTACATAGATGCAACTGTGATTAATAAACTATAAAAAAACTATAAATATCACTTGATTCCTGTTTGTCATTATGCATTTTTCAATCAATGGATATTAATAGTAATTTCCATCATGACGATGTCCATGTAATGTGTTGACTTCTGATTGTGAAATATCTGGAATAGAACTGTAACTAGGATAGGGTAGCTGAGGCTTCTAACAAGGGCACTGACATGGGAAATGAGGTCCTCTGCCTGGGTATTTATGCTTTGAAAGCATTCACTGCACTGGAAATGAGCAGGGGGTTGGGGACAATGTAAGAAGACAAGGGAATGGGTCACAAAAAAGAGAAACTCCTCTGCACCATACCTGCCCAACCCTCCCCCCCCCAATATTTGGATTTAAATGAAAAGATGAAGGAATTCCCAGTTACAATTCTGAGGCTGGAAACCACAGGATTGGATGATTCCTAAAGATCTTTCTCGGAAATGGGATATGATGGAAAGGATGCTAGATCTGAAGTCAGAGGACCTGGGTTTACCCTCACACTCAATCCTTACCAAAAGCATGACATCAGACAAATCACTTAACTTCCACTGGCCTCAGTTTCCCCAACTGTAAAATGAAAGAATTGGGCCAACTGATTTCAAAAGATTTCTTCCAGCTCTGAAATCTATAGTGCTATCACAGTAAAATGGTTTCACTTAATAGAATGCAAGTTTTCTTAAGTCCCAACTAAAATCCCACCTTCTACAGGAAGCCTTCCCTAAACCCTCTTAATTACAGTGCCTTTCCTCTGTTAATTATTACCTATTTGTCCTGTAAATGGCTTGCCTTGTATATATTTGTTTACATGTCTTCTCCCCATCAGATAGTAAGCTCCTTGAGAGTCTTTTACTTCTCTTAGTCTCCCCAGCTCTTAGCACAGCCTGACCCATAGCAAGCATTTAATAAATGCTGATTGATCGTTGAGGATAGGGGGCTGTTTTTCACTATTTTCTTTGTTTAGACTGAGCGTACGTCTAGAGCTGGAAACATCTCCAAGGCAATCTATTTCAAGCCATTCATTTCACAGATGAGGAAACTGAAGCCCAGGGAGTTTAAATGACTTACCCAAAGTTACACACCTGCTAAGTATCTGATATGGAATTGATAGGTCATTTGATGGCAGAGCCTATGTTCTTTCCATTGTTACCAGTCCCCTAAAACAGTGTCTGGCAAGTAGTGATCATTAAATCAGTTTGTTTTTTTTAAATCAGTTTTTTTTTAAAATTGAATTGCATGCAAGGAGATTAATTTCCTAAACCACTGGGGAACTGGGATTCGAACCCCAGACCTACAGATAGCATTCTTTCCATTACGTCACACTTCCTCCCCTACACTAGGTAGCGCTGCTCACCTGAATTTTCTCCAGCTCCCTCCAGGGGGCGCTCCTCCAAGCGCGCAGGCGCGGCTTCTGCAGAGAGTCCGTGTGATCTCAGAGCTTCAATTACCTTGACAGGAGACCCCCCCACGAAGCGCTCCCACAGGTCTCCCGTGTAAAACTCCACCGTGTGGGCGTTGGCTATGGGAATGGCTTTGCGGAGAAACCGCAGCAGCTCCCGCAGCTTGCCGCGCAGCACGTCCAGGTCCCCGGACTCCGGGAACGGACTGGCGGCCGCCATGACAGTCTCCTTCCCGGGCTGCAGGTGGCGCCCCGGCGGCTGCGGGGCTCGGCTCGGCAGGGGCGGGGCACAGTCCTAACAAGTGGCGCGCCGAGCCTCCGATAGGCCTCCTAATCGATTGCCTCCGCCTGATGACGCACTTGGCTCCGCGACGCCTGCTGGGCCCAGAGAAACAGGAACATGGCCCCGGCGAAGAACGCCCAGGCGGTGCGGGCCGGAGGGGCCCAGGCGCAGGGTGGGCCGGCCGGACGCCTCGGATTCAAGAAGAAGCGGCAGCAACAGCAGCGGGCATGGCGGGCGAACTCATGGAATGTTTTCTCCGGCAGCGTGCGCGAGGGTGAGTAACATAGGCGGACTTTGAGGCCTCGAGGAGCCCCACTGTGACCGGGAGGGGCCGGACCCTGGCTCTGGTAACAACAGTGATAATTTACAGAGGGTCAGCCTCGGAGCCAGGTGTGGACGCCAGGGTGAGGTCCTGCCCCTGATCCTTGCCGGCTGTAGGACCCAGCGCTTGGTACAGGTGCATGTCGTGCAGTCATTTTTCAGTTGTGTCCGACTCTCCGTGACCCCATTTGGGCTTTTCTTCGCAGCGATACTGGAGTGGTTTGCCATTTCCTTCTCTAGCTCATTTAACAGATGAGGAAACTGAGGCAAACTGTTAAGTGCCTTGCCCGGGGTTACGCAGCTAGTAAGCATCTGCGGCTGGATTTGAACTCAGTTCCTCCAGACTCCAAGGGGCTGCGCTCTATGCACTATGGCGCCACCTAGCTGCTCCTCTAGGACATAGTAGGAGCTTAATAAATGCTCATTTGCTTATTGATCCTTTACTTAACCTCTTTGTATCCTCAGGCACTAACTGTCTTAGTGGAGGGAGTTTCCTCTTTCGGGAGTTCCCTGCTGCAGTGAAACAAGAGGGCGCATCCCTAGGAGAAGATAATTGTAAATGTCAATATGCATAGTGTCTTGTACATAGTAGGTGCTTTAAAAAAAAGCTGTTAATATTATTATAAAATATAACAACACAAGTAAAAATACAGTAGAGCGTAGAAAATGTTAATATTTGTTTTTCTAAGTCAACATACGGCCTGCGGGGATCCTTATGTATGGTTTAGTGGGCCATTTTATTTTAGTTTGACGTCACTGGTATAGAGGAAGCACAAGGGTAGTTTCTTTTCCAAAACTATATTCAAGGGCCTTAATGTTGTCTGATAGTGGTATGTATATACCCTTCTCTGCCCAGCTCCACCGAAGTCAGTCCAGTTGCCCTGAGGGGAACCAGGCTGTGGAAGCTGCCCCTTAGATTCTAGAGGGGCAGC
The DNA here is from genome assembly GCA_028646595.1 of Phalanger gymnotis. Lineage (NCBI taxonomy): Eukaryota > Metazoa > Chordata > Mammalia > Diprotodontia > Phalangeridae > Phalanger > Phalanger gymnotis. Next base: position 191,524,446 of record CM053623.1, read on the forward strand.
TGGGTGGTACAAGAAGTAAAGTGTTGGGCTTGGATTCAGGAAGACCTGAGTTAAAATCCAGCCTCATATTGATACTTAGGAGCCATATGACCCCAGGCAAGTCACTTAACCGCTGCCTACCTTAGTTTCCTCAATTGTAAAGTGGGGATAATAATACCACCTATTTCACAGTGCTGTTGTAAGGATGAAATGAAACAAATAAATTATAGGAGGCCAGCTGGGAAAAGAGAAGGCAGGGTCAGCTGTTTTTAGCATGAACTGTTATGCATCCTGAAGGATCCTAAACCCACTAAAATGAAGTAATTTTCCTCTGGTATTTGCCTGATGAAATAGGTACTCACTAGGCACTGAGCCAATTTTGTGGAATTAGAGGGGGATGCTGACAAACAAAAACAGCTTTGCTCTGTGATCATGCATTTAGAAGTGGGAAACACCCTAAAGGCTATTGTGTTACACCTATAATCACATTTTACACCTGAGGAACCTTAGACACAGGTTAACTATCTTGAGCAAAGTCACACTGGGAGTAGGAAAAGAGTTAGGATACAAAGACAGGTTCTCTGACTCCAAATCTAGTCATCTTCTCACTCCCTCATGCTTGCTTCTGTGCTTTTCCTATAGAATGGGGAAATTACTGTCTCTAGAACCTGCTTCCTGTAGTTATTGGGAAGAAAGCACTTTATGAATTTTAAAGAACTGTACAAATATGGGCTCTTTGTGTCATACGTGGTTATCTTTGGGAACACCATCAGCTCTTGATAAGGTCATCAATTTAGAGCTATTTTCAAATATTTGATAAAACTTTTGAAAAGATTGTAGGGGATGATTTTTTTTCCTTTCAATTTCAAAAACTTATGGTGGAAGTAGTGTGGCTAGTAGACAGACTATTGTATTTAGTATTAGCCCACTAAATCCTAGCTTACGGGTGAGCTTGGGCAAGTCAATCTCTCAGGGCCACTGTTTTTTCTTTAAAATGAGGGAGCTGGTCTGGCTGTTCTGTAAATTCTCTTAGCCTCAAATCCTGTCATCCCAATATCCGAGGACTCAGTTAAGGTCTATAGATGCAAGAAGATTTTGTTTTGATTCACTAATATAGTAAAATATTGTAAATATTAAGCATCGTCTCATTTCCTTTCTTAAGTTCCCTAGATGCAGATGTATACACAGTCATGCTAGCCTAATTTCTCCTTTCTATTACAAATAAGAAAATGAGGAGCTAGCTGCTTAAAGCATGACATCCTTGCTGTTGTTTCTTACTGTGCTTTTCTAAAGTTGAAACTATATAAAACTTGTACTTTGTGATGATGACTGGTTATGAAAGTTATGTTTAATTGATAATTTTAATGTGATTGATTTAAATATTAGATTCATAGATGACTAACATCTATCTATTTTTCCCCTTTGTTTACATTAATTTGTTGCTCTTCTATGTAGGACAGGGATTTGCATTTCAGAGGAAACAAAAGATTCAGCAAGAATACAAGAAATTGCTAAGGAAAGAAAAAAAGGCACAAATTTCACAAGAGTCTCAGTTTACAGAAAGATATCCAGAGCATTTAAAACATCTGTATTTAGCTGAAGAAGAAATGCTCAGGAGACAACGTAAAAAAGAAAAACAACCTTTGCCAGAAGAAGAATGTAGCACAACAGTGGAGTATGTTTTTTCTCTCTCTCGTTTAAATACTGGAAATTAAACCCATGCTTTGTTGGCTATTTTGATAGAGAGATGTTGTGAAAATTTATAAAAGAATTACATTTTTCTAACTGGGTTTTTAAAATACATGTAATTAGACAAAAATGTAGTTGTAGCATTATTTGAATGAATTAGGAGCTAGGATGGCTTAGAGCATTGGACTGGGAATAAATATACTTCAGTTCAGGTCTTAACAACCAATGGTGTACTCTGATGACCTGGGAAAGTCTTCTAAGCTGTTCTGAGACTCAGATTGTTTATCTGTAAAATGTTAAATAAGGTTAAATCTCTAAAGTTCCTTACAGATTAAAATCCCATGACTCCAAATTTTGTATTGTAAATGAAGAGAATAGTGCAAAAAAACTGCACAACCTCATTTTTGAGGTTTTTCATTTTTCTCACAGTTATTTTTTTAATTGACACAAACTGTAGCTCTTCTCTGACTATAAAACTGCTATCCAGTGAAAAGTGCTAAGGCTTGGAGAAATGTGAAATAAATGAGAAAAACATTCTTTGAAAGGTACTATAGATAGAGTTGACTATGATTTAAAATGTAAATTATAATGTGATGGGAACCCTGAAAGAGGAAAGAACTCTTACCTGATTTTAGAAATTGGAGCAGTCATTTCTTGCTAGCTAAATAAGCAATAATGTCATTGAGGTGAAAACATTCAAATTGGACCTTGAAGGTTGCTCAGAATTTCAGCAGGTAGGATAAATGAAGATGAGGGGAGAAGGGAAAAGCGTTTCAAATGAAGGGAACAGCCTTGTGTTTGGCTAGAGTGTAGACCTAAGTGACTCGTTGATAGACTGCAAGATCAAAATGGGTCAGTTGTGTGACATAGCCACCAGAGAACTTAATGTGATTCAGGGCTTCATTAAAATAGGGGTAGCTTCCAAAAGTGATGTGATAGTCTTGCTGTTCTCTGCCTTGGTGATTCCACATCTGGAGAATGGTGTGCAGTTCTGAGCAACACATTTTAGGAAAGACTGATAGACCGTAGTGTAAAGAGCAGGATAACCAGCATGAGAAAGGAGTGTCAGGTTCATGCCAAGAATCAGGTGAAAGGATTAATGTTTATCCTGGCAAATAGAAGACTCAACATAGAAATAATAGTTGCCTTCTCGTAGCTAAAGGGCTAGGTTGTGGAAAATAAATTAAACTTGTTCTGTTTAGCCTTAGAAGGCAGAAATAGGAGCAGTGGGTGGAAGTTGCAAAGAGGAAGATTTAAGCTTTTTGTAAAGAAAGACTTCCTTGAGCTATTCAGAAATAGAATGAACTGTATTAGAAAGTAGTAGATTATCCTTCCTTGGATGTCTTGGAGCAAAGACTGAATGTCCCCTTGTTGGGAATGTAGGGAAGATTCTTTTGGTTACTAGCTGGATTAGATGGCCTCTGAGATGGAGGAATGTTAGCAGATAGGGAAGATAAATTGGGACCAGATTTAAGAGGGCCTTGAACACCAACATTTGCTCTGTGGTTAAAGTAAAAGTCATCAATTCAGAATTCATGATCATTTAGAGAAAGGGCTGGTCTGACTTGTACTTAAGGAAACAGAATTAGAGCGAGTAGGTTAATGATAGAAAAAAAAACAATATTGGGGAAGAGGGGGTTTCAAAAATATCTTTTCAGTTATTATCTACTTTGTGCCCATAACTTCATTTAGGCACTAGAGAAGGGCTAATGGACCATCCTGACCTCTAGGAACTCTTGGTCCAGTTAAGGAGACAAGACTAGCACACATGTAATTTACACAATACTAGACAAGAGCTAAGTGGTTTGATACAAATTACAAGTAGTAGAGGAATCCAAGAAAGCAATGAGAGTTGGTGTGGTCATGTGAGTCTGGTGAAATAGACCAGTTAAAATGACCGGGAGTTTTGGATATCCTAAGTTCTACTAGTATAAAGTACATGTGATTGGTCTCTCCAGTACTGACACCAATATTGTCCTCCATTATATCATTCTTAAAAAGGCATCTGTAATAACACTTCTTGGCTCTATGGTCCATGATATGCAAACCATTCTTGACCTTATTTATATTTTAAGCCCATAACATCTCTTCATGTAACACCTGGACAAAAATTTACTCCCTATTGTGTAGTGTTCTCTTATGATGTGAAGCTTCTAGAACTGTCCTTAGTTTTAATATGCAATGGGAATATCTGCCTAGTAATTTGTTACTAGCCAGTTTTAGTTATTTTTTGTCCTTGAGAGTCATAAAATATGTCTTGCAACTTTTCATGAAGTGAGATGCTTACAAATTTATTTGTTTGTGACTAAGTTTAGTGAATATTGGTGATTTTTTTTTGACCTTCATAACTTTTTTTTTTACATTTATTTTTTGTAGCCCTATTGCCACCCCCAAAAGAAGTAAGAAAAAAACATCAAACCAAAAGGCAAAAGAAGAGTATGAACGGGTGCAAGCTAAGCGTGCTGCTAAGAAACAGGTAAAACCTACTTTTTTATAAAACAATTAAGTACTTCCTTTCTCTTAAAATCCTAACCATAATATATAACTAAATATTTTCACAGAGTTAAATTATGAACTTGGCCTTTCATTCAAGGTGTTATTCTATCTCTGTGACTATTTACAATGCATTACAACTATTTGCATTTTAATGAGTTAAAGGAATAAAAGCCCATAACTTATTGGTCTCTTAGGGCTAATGAGAAACCAAATTCAGTTTGAACACTAAGAAAAACATAGTCTTACCTGCAGTCATTTTTGCTGTACATTGAAGCAACCTTATGAGATAAGGGATATAAAAATACTTAAAATGATTGTTTATTCTAGTTATGGCCTTTTAGGAAGAGTTTATTTCTAACTTACAAGAGGGAGCATAAACTAAGTGTTAGACTGTTAAAAATTCAAAGTGCAAAAGTATGATTTTGTTAATGCCACAGGCTGTTCTTGTTTTGAATACTTCAGAGTTGCTGGCATCATGCCACTTCAAAAAGTGTTAGAGCCTCCATCACGGCAGTTGCAGATATGATAGTGAATGATGTTACCAAAGATAATTTGCTGTGCAGCTTAACTCCCCTACGCCTCACTGTCTTCATCTAAAATGAGGTTTTGGAAAAAAAGCATTCAATAATTTAATTTTATTTCGTTTTGTAACTTACAAGCCTTTTAAGCATTTTATCATGCCAATGAGGAACAATAATTTAGACATTTAAAAATTTGTATTTAATAAAATGACTGTTTTTCTTAATAGTTCATAAAACTGCTGATTGACTGTGATGAAACAGCATTTCTCTATGGAGCTATTGAAACTTATATAATTGGTTACATTGTGCTTTTTTCTAACCACATTATATTAACCGTATTCTGAAACAGGATACCAGATGAAGTAAATGAATGTTCTACTATAAAAAATTTTATGTTCCTTTTTCGTTAACTTATCTGAAACTAGAAGCTTTGCTGTTGATAAATGTTGACCTGTTTACTTGGAATTCAGTGTTTCAAAATGGTAATATAAAAGTTACTACCACTACAGTGATAAAAGCTGGACTATTAAAAGTTTCAATGAACGATCCAAATTGATTACAAACATATCAAGTTTCTTTTCACTTTGTGGACAGTCCACAGATATAAAATGTTCTCCATGTGTCTACATTGGTGGTTTTATCTACAAACTAGGACAAATTAAGTCTTATCCCATGTAAGACTTTATTTGCATAATATACAGCCCTGGTGTATTTATCATAATTATAAAAGTAGAAATCATGACAATAGAAATAGGCTTTTTTTCCCTAAGAAGATAATTGTATTAGAGTTAGGGGCTGCTGGAAAAAGAAAATGTGATCCATTCTATTTTAAAATCCTCAGTATAATGTGATTTTTTTTTTATAACTGCTTTTGTATAGGATGGTATTACATAAGCTATATTTAAAGGATTTGTGTCTTTGTCTAACTGTGGAAATTATTAAGTAATCTTCATAAATACATTGGTTATTTATCAACAAGTATGAATTAAAGGCATTTATTAAAGCACTTACTATATACTGAGTGCTAAGCCTGGAGATACTGGTAGAGAAAGTCAGACAGTTGGTGCTGTCCAGGAGCTTACCCACTGATTGGAGAATAAGGGAAAGTCCAGCTACAGGGTGAATGAAAAGTCCTCAGGTAATAAGGAGGTAGGACAGCTTAGAGAGAGTGCCATATCTTTAAAATTCAGGAAATCAGAATAAATGAAATTGACTTTAAGAAATACCTTAAAGACAAAATTTGTATCTTGCTTTTCGTAAGTCTTCAAGTAACAGAACTTATTTCAGGGTTTCAGTGTGGGTAGATTCCCTCTGCTTACCTAGGTTGCACTCTCTGCAACTTCATAAATAGTCTTTGAGGGTTTCTGTAACCAAAAAATTCATCACACGTCAGCCAACTTAGGAATAGGCTGGGCTGATTTTTAGATGACAGACATATAAGTCTGTCCCTGGAAGCTTTTCCAGCTCGGTATGATTTGCTGCAGTTTGTGTTCCTTTGGCTTAGCCTTCAAGAACCCAGGGTCACTTAAGGACTATCTAGAGCAGTTCTAGTAAATGGAGTACTTTCTCTACCGGATAGGACAATTAAATGAGCTCTGAGGTTCTTGCCAGTCGAATCTTAGACAGTCTGTTCTTTCAGGATTGTAATTTAGAGAACATAATAATTAAGAAATAATGATAATAGCTCGCACATATTTCATATATATTATCTCGTGTTATTCCAGCAACTTTGTGGCACGTGCTGGGAAGATATTATACACGTTTTACATATGCTGAAACTGAAGCTCAAAGTACAAGGTCACACTGGTACCAAGAAATACGTGAGACTTTTATTTAACCTTAGCCTTTCGATATAAGGTCCAGTATTGATTCCACTAAACAACACTGGCCTGGAAAAAATGAGATACCTCGGAATTTAGAAAAAGCATCTCATCTTCTAAAATATCTAAATTCATTCACAAATATGGAGATCGGTTTTTTTTTTTTGGAAAATGTTTGCATTTTACTGTATTATTGCTCAGTATTTCAACCATGATATCGGATTTCTAGAAGACAACTAAAATATAAATCTTATCCTCAGTAAGAAATGTTGAGGTCTTTTTATGGTAATTCTTTAAAAATTCCAAACTATTCATATACATGCTACTCATAATTAAGATATTTGTTAATTTCAGGAGTTTGAGAAAAGAAAGCAAGAAAGAGAAGAAGCACAACAGCGCTACAAAAAAAAGAAAATGGAAGCGTATAAAGTACTGAGCAAAAGGACTAAAAAAGGCCAACCAAATCTGAACTTACAAATGGAGTATCTTCTAAAGAAAATACAAGAAAAAACATAAAGCATATTTTGTTCTTTGATGTATATTAAAATATATTTTTATATTGTCTGTGGATTCTTTTGAACCATTTATTATAATTCTTTGCTATTTGCAATTCCATGCTCATTGTGTAGCAACAGACAAAGTCAAACACATTGGAAATGTTTTTATTTTTGCAGAAAACATTTTAAAAATCCTATGAAGTTTTTTATTGTTTAATGATTACTTCTTAAAGAAAGTTGCTCTACTGAATTAAAACATTCTGTTGAAATGAATGGCATAAACTATATTCTTGTCCAATTGAGGCTTTTAATAGATAAAACTAAATTGTTTTGGCTTTTAATAGATAAAACTAAATTGTTTTATTGAAAAACAGCTTTTGGATATTTAAATACTAATAAAATGTGTAGGCAGCTAAAATTCTGTTCTTTCTGGTATTAGTAACTTGTTTTGGAAAGTTTCTTTTTTTAATGATAACATCTGTTTGAATTTCACAATATATGCAAAGAAAAATGTTAATATCATTAACAGTATTTCCATCAATTTTCCCCCCTCTTCTATTGAAAGCTTTCATCCAGAATTTATAAATATTACCAGGGTTTGGTTTTTTTTTCCCTGTCTATAATAATGTTTACTAATGCTGGTGCTGTATTAGGTCTGGATCCAGCTATAAAAATGTTGCATTTTATGTACTTGCCAGCATCCACAGTAGCATTTAAAATAGTTTTAGCATCCCATGTATCTTTGTTCTGCCCATTAAAAAACATTCAAACAGTAATCTTAAACTTTATTTTCCTTTTTCCTATTATTAAGTAGACAGAAGGTGAATCGGACAAAAACTAAAAGTTTCTAAATAGGACATAGAATGTAGTAATTGTTATGTGATAATTTTAAGTTTTTAAAAAAAGAATCATCATCAGAAGCTATGACTGGCCTCTTCTAGTTTTTTATATATGATGATTCTAGTTAAGAACTAATAGGTGACAAATCCTGCACTTGCAAAAACTTCACACCCATCATATTCTTTTATAAACAACACCCTCCTTTCTCTTCCTTCCCTTCCTCATACTGTGTATCCCCTTGTACAGGCCCCTGCAGCCTTTCCCCAGGCACTTTTGGAGAGCTTGTTTTTTTTAGGGGTTGCTAGGATACTGTTCACTCCACTGCCACAATACTCCAGAGGAAATTTGATGCTTAGTTTGCAAAGATTCTACGTGGTTGTTTTCTTTAGAAAATGTTTTCTTTTTAAAAGATTAGTCTATAATTGAAATCAAATTGAAAATTATTTTACTCTAATATTTTCTAAAACTTACTCTAAAATAACTATGTCCATAGTGCCAATGAATTTTTGAGATGCTAAGAGCTGCACTTCCTCTGTTTATTTTTATAAAATGTATTTATGTTAACTTATGATGTATATTTGTATACATGATTAATTAGATTAATTTCTAATGCTGAAGTGATTTTTCAAATCTCTCACCAAGAGTAGAGGAGGAAAAATACCAGTGAATTTTGAATGAATGACTTTTTGCATTCTTCCTGGGTGATTTGAATCTTTTGCCAAAACTCTTAAAAGGTCTGACTTCCCAGATTATCGTACTCAATTAGGATCATAAACTCAGGTGTCCTTTGAAAACTACATCTTGACAGATCACTAATAAAGCATGAAAACAGTGTTGTACCCTTGATTAAATACTGATTAACTTAGGGAGATATTAGCTAAAAAAACAAGCCATTTTCAAATCTCTACATGGAGAAGTTTAGTACTAATGAACTAAACCAATTATGCATATAAAGAAGAGATTATATTCTTTTTTAGGCTACCTGATGGATCATTTGTTTGGTACGAGATTTTTGGTTCCAAGGCTATTGCAGTCTCCAGATCAGCCCTAGTAAATTACTGGTATGTAGTACCCTGGGGCAGCTAAAAATGTCCAGGCCTGGGGAGTACATCCTTATACCCAGCCAATAAGTCAGCCTCTTCAGGAAATAAAATCCTAGCTCAATGACTCATAGCTCCCACCAAAAGTTCAGGAAACTTAGATACTGAGAGATCTCTCTTCCTGATGCACCAAAGGCTACTTTTCATCAGCTTCTGTTTAACAAAAATTTACAAATGACCCAGAATTTACAATCCTGTCACCTAGTGTTTGTGCCTTTTGAGATCACCAAAAGTCATAGCTTCTCTCTGACTCAAAGATAACAATTACCATCATCAAAGGGGAGGACTCAAGAAGTGTCATCCATTCTCAATAGTTCATCTAATACCATAATTTGTGATCCCATCTGGGGTTCTGGCAAAGGTACTAAAGTGGTGTGCCACTTCCTTCTCCAGCTCATTTTATAGATGAACAAACTGAGGCAAAGAGGGTTAAGTGACTTGCCCAAGGTCATACAGCTAGTAAATGTCTGAGGCCAGTTTTGAACTCATGAAGATGAGTCCCCATGATTCCAGGCCTGGCACTCGTCTACTGTACCACCTAGCTCCCCTGTTCGGCAAATGTTAGCACCTACTAAGCATAAAGCATGGCAGAAGGAGTGTAAGGGTGGGAGGAGGTAGATGGGGAGGATACCAGAACTAGATTTCATTGGTAAAAGGAGCTCCTTTTGAAGAAACTCCCTCTAAAAATACAGGTCATTACCTTCTCTGCAATTTATAATCTTAGAAAATTACCTGGGATACACCATATGTGTTAAGAAGCTAATCTTGACCTTGGGGCTTTCTGACTCCAAACCCAGTTTTCAGTTTTCTACACTATGCTTCCACCAGTTAATGCTGGAGATACCAGGACAAATGAAACAATCCCTTCCCTCTTGGACTTTTCATTCAGCTGGAGTGTATGCAAATATGTCTATTGAATGTTCTTGTCTTTCTTACCTATTCTGCCTTCATTTCTTATGTAGCCTGTGGTTCATGTAGCCAGGTCTAAGATGCAGGTTTGAAGTGTACTTTTGAGCATTTATTAATCACCTACTACATACACTGCACTGTGCCCTAGGCATGGGCAGATAAAGAGGTCACATTAGGCTTGTTCTCTTCCAATCTAATGGGAAAACATGGCACATGTCTTAACTATAATAGAGAATAATACACAGTACACAAATTCATTCTAAAGCTGCACATAATGTGCTATGTATGATCTGAAGAGGGAATGATTATTTCTATTAAGCAGACCCAAGCAAGACAATGGCGATCCCATTTTTACCAGGCATTTAAGGATTTCAGCAATAGATTGGACATTTCAAGAATAAGCACAGACATGAAGTCAAAGAACGGGGTAGTCTGGGTTGGCTGGAATCTAGAGGTAGCATGTTGCAAATGGAAAATGCCCTGCATTAATAAGCAGAGAACCTAGGTAGGAATTCTTCATTTTTCCACTAACTACCCTGGTTACTCTAGATGATTTGCTCCACCTCTCTGGGCTTCCCTTTCCTTTTCTGTAAAATGAGATGGTTGCAGACTAGACAGCCTCTGGGACCCTTTCCAGCTCTAAATTCATAATCCTAGATTCTTTGGATAGAAATATGTAGAATTTTATTTTTCTTTTTTTCTGAAACTTAAAAAAAATGAAAATTTCTTATAATAAAAAATTGCAATGATAGCAAGACATAATCTGAAATTAGACCTGTTTCTGTAGCGTGACCCTATAAATGTGGATATCAGAGTTTTAAAAAATAGTTTGATATGTGAAATTAATCCTTTTGGGGGCTTCTTTACAATAGGACCTGATAACAGTATTCCCTTTTGTAAAGTACTACTTATAAATATTTATGATATGATATGAGGCTAGAAAAGAATAGGGTGGACAAGTCACTTAACCTCTAAGACAATAAGTTGCACAAAAGGCTCTACTCTGCATTGGTAGAGAAAGTTCCCCACCAGGAGGCCCCTGATAGTGGATAGAGGACTAGGTCTGGAATTAGGAAGACTTAAATTCAAATTCAACCTCTGACATTTAACTAGTTGTATGACCTTGGGAAAGTCACTTAACTTCTATTTGCCTCAGTTTCTTCATCTGTAAAATGGGGATAATAATAGCACCTCCCTCCCAGGCTTGTTATGAGGATTGAATGAGATAATTGTAAAGTTCTTAGCAAATGCCTGGCACATAGTAAGCACTATAGAAATGTTAATTATTGTTGTTAATACCTGGATAAAATCTCATGCCCAGTCCAAAAATCGAATAAGAGGCCTAATAATAGGGCAGCTAGGTGGTGCAGTGAGTACAGCACTGGCTGTGGAGTCAGGAGGACCTGCCTGAGTTCAAATCTGGCCTTAGACAATTGACACACTTGCTAGCTGTGTGACCTTGGGCAAGTCACTTAACCCCAACTGTCTTGCCTTCCCCACTCCAAAAAAGAAAAAAAAAGGACACCAAATAACAAAAGGCCGAGTTAGTCAATGTTTAACAACCAGCTCACTGGAAATGTATGTATGACATTTTGAAATTTAATCTACATTATTAAAATTTCCTCCATCACTTCTTAAGTCAAGACAATCAACAAAAAAAAAAAAAATAAATAAACTGAGCCTGACTTTGTAGCCTTTGCTTATTTCCAAGGTAAAAATGCTCACACTGAAAATTTAACAACCTGCTCTTGGAACTAGCTCCCATATACCACTGCGAGGTGGGTGGCATTGTAAACAGGACAGGCTATTGAGAAGTAGGTATGGAAGAGGGTAGGCTCAAAGTTTTGATCACAGATCTGAGATGTGTGTGATGGTGAAGTGTCAAGGAGGTCTGGAGATGAGGGAAGGAGTTTTTTCTCACAGATAGCTCACTGCATCCATAGACCTTGACTGGCTCTTCCCATTCCTTTGGTGCCTCACCAAGCAACCAGAGTGCAACATAATATTAGCCAGTCCACTTTATGACTCCAGGAGAGTCATGAAGCAAATGTGATCATGACCTTTTTTGGACTCTTCTTTCCTCCCATTCCTAGAGCCAAGGGAGTCAAAGCAAGCAAGAAATAATGCTAATAGCTCATGAGCATATGCTATTTCACATACATTATCTCATAAGATTCTAACAACTCTGTGACACAGGCTGGGCAGGAATTATTCATATTTTACATATGCTGAAATTGAGGCTCAAAATACAAGGTCACACAGCTATCAAGAGACAATCGAGACTTTTAACTTTTGTCATCTGCTATAAAGTCTAGCATTCTAAATGACACTGGCCTGGAAGAAAAGAGATACCCTGGGATTGAGATAAAGCATCTCATCTTTTAAAATGCCTAAATTCATTCACAAGTATAGAAATCAATTTTTAAAAAAATGTTACATCTTACTATATTGTTACTCAGTGCTTCAATCATGAAATCTGATTTCTGAAAGACAACTAAAATATAAATCATATCTTCAGAGAGAAATGTTAAGATCTTTTTATGGTAGTTTTTAAAAAATTTCAAATTATATACATGTACACATATGTATGTATGTTCATTTCAGGGGGTTTAAGAAAAGACAGCATGAAAGAGAAAAAAAGCACAACAATGCTACAAAAAATGGAATCTTATAAAATATTGAGCAAAAAGACTAAAAAAAGGTCAACCAGTTCTGAACTCACAAATGAAACATACTCCACGAGCACACAAGAATATGTAATCAATTTATACAAATATGCAGTAATGAGGATGAGAGAATTCATGGGCAAAACAGCACAGATTTATGTCAAGAAGTTTGATGAATTTCCTTAATGGGAATAGGTATTAAATTGTTGGACTCAGCATAAAGTTTTATTTTCCTAATCCCTGCAAATTTGACTAGGCTGTGATCCCAATCACAAAGCAAGTTAAAAAGAGTTAGTAGAAAGTGATTTTAGGCAATTAACTATGAATTAATAAATTGCAGAGTGTGATTGGCAAAGAATTGAAAGTACAATTGAAGCAGAGGCCAAAAAGATTTCTTTTTTTTTAAAAAAAGAGAGAACTATGAGTTAAGAGTTAAGGTACAGAAGTAAAACTAACTCCTGGAAAGTCTTGGAGGAGTGGATGGTAAATCATGCCGAAATCTAACACAACAGCCCAAAAGGCCAAAATTTGGCTCTGCTGGTGAAGACTGCACATCATGAAATGACTAAGATCCCTTACTGGATTGCTCTACAGAGATTACATCTGCAATACTGTATAGTCTTAGACACTTCATTAGGCAGCGGGCCAAATATGATGAAGATGGAAGTAATGTGAATGGAGAGGGAGCCATCAGGAAAATGAGTAAAAAGGTTTCGATGTAGTCATGTTGATAAATTGGTCGTTTATCATCTACCTCACCCTCTCCCTCTTGTCACCACCATTAAAATGTTATTTTTTAAAACAAACACAATGGACCTGTAAAGTTGTAACCTGGTTCAAAGAAGGATCATAACTCTAGCTGGAAGGGAACTCCCACAGGCCATTTAATCCAACCCCTGCATTTTACATTTGAGGAAACTGAGGCCCGCAGAGGTTAACTAATTTACCCAAAATGAAATGGGTAGCAAATTTCAGAGATGGGTTGTGAACTGAGATGCTCTGCCTCCAGAGCCAATGCTCTATGCAGTATCACTGTTAAGCATTCAGTTGGGCATAATGGGAAATATGCTTAATGAATGACAGCTTGAATCTGGTTTCATAGACTTACTGTCTGTGTGACCAAATCATTTTAACTTCTCAGAACCTCAGTTTTCTCATTAGAGTGGAAGCTCCTTGAAGGCAGGGAGAGCTTTCACTTTTGTCTTTATATTCTCAATGCCTAATACAGTACCTGGTACATTGCAGATGCCTTAACAAGAGACCAATGTCCTTCTCTCAAAAATGGACTTAATGTTTAATATTCTCTGCTTCATTGGGAAAAGCATTGTATAAAGTACTATGCAATGCAAGCTGTTGTTACTGCCAATCTGATGGCTACATTTTTTTAAAGCATTGCATTTCTGAGGAAATGCGAAACCTAATTGCCAAGAGGACCCCAAATGAGGTCAGGAATGACTGACAACAATTCAACAACAACAACAAATTTATGATTGAGTCATCATTTTATACCAGCTTGTGTAGGATAGCAAGATTTTTACCTGTTGGTTTTTCCTCACTCCAATTTACCTGTGATCTGCCTGATGACTGTGTTTGGGTGGTGTAATTCAAATTTATCTTAAAATATGAACATTCCCACTAATTAGATTCCTAGCAAGAAGAAATGAGTATGAAATACTAACATAATGTGCTAATATTATGTATAGTATGTGTATACATATAATAGCATTATTAATTAGTAATATATACATATATGTCCTTATTAAGTAGTAGTTTTATATCATTTTCTCCAAATCTAGACTGTAGATCAAACAGATAATAGGTCACAAAGTCAAAGAATCATAGAGTATCAGTTGGAAAGGAATTCATAGACGCTTTTATGTAAACTCCGTAGGAATTCCCCTATACAATATCTCTTAACAAGTGATTATCCATTCATTGAATGAAGGCTTCTAGTGAGTGTGAACCCACTATCTCCTGAAGCAGCCCATTTCATTTGAGAATAACTTCAATTGTCAGACAATCAGCCCAATGTTTCATGATAATGATGACAATAATAATTATAGCTAGCATTTCTATAGCACTTTATATATATTCTCTCATTTGATCCTCACAACCACCTTGGGAGTTGTTATTATTATCCCCATTTTACAGATGAGGAAACTGAGGCAGACAGAAGTAAGTGATTTGCCCTTAGTCACACAAATAGTGAGTTTCTTAGGCCAGATTTGAACCCAGGTCTTCCTAACTCAAGGTCCAGTGCTCTAGCCACTGCACCACATCAAACAAAGCTGATTACTCCCTTGTACTCAACTCTGCCTTCTGGAGGTAAAAAGAAAAAAAAATTAAATTCCTCTTCAGTATTCTTCAAATATTGAAGATAGCTATCACAGAATTAGAGGGTCATAGACACTAAAAATAGAAGTTAACATAGAGATCATTTAGTCCTACGCCCTAATATTACAGGTGAGGAAACTGAGACCCAGAGAGGTGAAGAAATTTGCCTCTGTGTGTTCACAGTCTAGTTCTGTGAACCTGGGCAAGTCATTTAACCTCTAAGGACAGTAACAGCAACATTGCTTTAAGAACAACTATGAGTAAATAAGTAATTTTGACTATTATAAATAGTCAAATTAACTACAAAGAATATGTGGAGGAAGGCACTGTCTACATTGAGAGAAAGAATTTGTAAATAGAAGTATTCATAGAATGAATTTATACATCTACACATATTAGCATCTAATGGTAGCTATGGCGGGGGAGAAAAAAGGGAAAAAAAAGAAATTTATGTGGTAACTTATACATTTAAAAGGAATAGCAAGGTGTACATATGTAATGCCATAAATTATATTCATTTCTGTCATCTTTACTTTGCCAGGAAAACACCTGAGGGCAAGCTTAATTTTTTTTTGCCCCAGGCCATACACAGTAAGTGACAAAGCTGGGGAAAGGGCTCCAATTTCTTGGTTTCCACTCTTGGGAAACCAAGTCCACTGCCTCAGTGTTAGCAAATGAAGCAGTACTAAATAATCCTTTTTTCTTCCTCTGATAAAAGCTACTATTAACCACAATGTATTTTACTTTGGGAGCAGCTAGGTGGCACAGTGGTTAGACTACTGGAGTCAGGAAGACTTATCTTCCCAAATTCACATCTAGCATTTGACACTTACTAGCTGCGTGACCCTGGGCAAATCACCTAACCCCATTTGTCTCAGTTTCCTCACCTGTAAAATGAACTGAAGAAAGAAATGGCAGATCATTTCAGTATCTTTGCCAAGAAAACCCCAAATTGGGACAACTAAACAACAACGTTACTGTGATTTCTTCTAATACCCATAGAGGGGAAATTCTGAATAGCATTTTAAGTTTACGAATGGTAAAATACAAAGTAAAATGTGAAACTAAATACTTTTTCAGGATTAAGGAGCAAACTGATTGTGGAGCAAGGAACAGACCTCTGGTTTTCACTGCCTTCTTCATTGTCTATCACAACTCTAGCAATTCTAC
>CM053623.1:191540966-191559031 GCA_028646595.1 Phalanger gymnotis
AAGAAACCTTGGAGATTATCCAGTTCGACCTCTTATTTATAAGATTAGAAAATGAAGATATTTTGACTTCACTAAGATCATACAGCTAGTGAATGACAGATCCAGGAAAACCAACTGAAAACCAGAAGCCCTGACTCCCAGTATTCTATCCAATGTAGCACATACTGCATTACATCTCCTTCATCCTCTGTGCCCAGCATAATTATTCTAGGCTCTCTCTTTTTTTCCCACAAAAGAAAATAGGCCTTAAGGTCATAATTTTTTTGCTTCCAAAATGACATGAGAAAACACATTTGCACTCTCTGAAATCACGGCACCAGCAATGAGAGCTAGAAAATAAGACGTTGCAGCTGCTTGATTGCAGCTGTGATGTCCTAATTTTCTTTTAGTGCTGATCCTGTAAAAGTGCCCTCCTTAACTTAAACATTCAATTATATGCACTTAAAATAACTAATAATGTCACTGACAGAAACAATGAAAAAGTGTTGCTATGAAAAGAACATTTTTCCATTTGCTCTATAAGGTAGAGAAGGTTTTTCCATGACCATATTAATTGCATGAAAGGGCTATCATTCAGATCTTTTATAAATATTTATTGACTAAATTATAGTGGAAAATGTGACCATTTAATTATAACATATCATTTTCAGATAGGTTCAAAAAATCCACCAATCTGTACAAGTTTTTTCTCAGTACTTCTTACACTTAACCTACATCCTCACATATATGCCTTTTTTTTTTTAACATTTTGGGTGATTGAGGTGACAGGTAGAATTAGTCTTGGCCTGGTAATACACCTTTTAGCAGTTAAATTCAGCAACTGTTAAAAAAACACATTTGCACAGTAATTGAAGGTTACAGAGTAATTCAAATAAATAATTTCATTAGATATTTGCAACTACCTATTGAGTCAAGTTGTTCAATCTGTTCCATGCCCATTCTAGATAAGAGGAATCTAAGGAGCAAAATGGTTAAGTCAGTTGCTCAATAGACTGAGTTAACCTTGAATTGTTTCTACATGCACAATGGCAGAACCATTAGAGAATTGTTCTGATCACAACTTTCAATTTGTTGTGATCTTCCTTCTTGCATAGTTTGATGGCTCTATGATCTCATCAAAGGGTGCACTCCCTCCAAGAGATTCAGATCCCAACTCATCCACACTTTCTCAACCTGTGAGACTCTAGCCTATGTCCTTTCACAGACCCTTTACAGAGGGTACACCAAATGTCCATGAATGGTGCCTGACCTTGTGTTTCTTGACATTACATGAACACCAGTGGAATATAAGGGCTGTCCATTGCTCATCCCTCACTCTTGGTACATGACCAGCCCCTCTCTTTTTCTGACCATACATCTCTCTGATGATATCCTTTATATTATTTCCCCTGTTTATTCTTCACAGCCCATTCATGCCCACTATGCACCTTTCCATTGCCTTATTGGTGACCTAAAGTTTTAATTCTTCAGGGATTTTGATATTACATGACTCATAGCTATACAATATCAGAAGAATATTGTTGAAAAGACAGGTATTTGTTTTAGAGAGGGTCTTGAGATCTATGCAATTTTCCAAAGGCAATGCTCCCCCATTTCTTCTGCCTATTCAATTCAGGTCCCCACTTCACTATTCATCTCTACTACGTACTGATGGACCACCATTACAGGCTTTCTATCCAACTATCTAGAACTATTTTTCATCTACTTGATTATTCCTAGGTCTACCCAGGATTTGGAAAACTTATCCTAGATTGCCTGTCTCCTACTAATGACATGTGAATGCAGGAGTCAAAGATTGCTTTTTTCTCTTTATATCCCTTTCACCTAGCATAGTACCCTGCATATCATAGAGTGTTTGATGTTTGTTGAATGAATGATGGGGATCACAGTTCATGGCAAAATCCTGGACTAATCTTGTGTACATCATCCAGAATTCCTGCACCAATAGTGGATGTAACAATTTGATATGGACCCTTGTATTATACGAACCTCAGAGCCTTTTCGCCCAGGAAGATCCCTCTGCTCTTATAATTCCCTTCTCAGACCAGTGAATCTTTCCTGGAACTTCCATTCTAGGGAATTACCCAGGCCAACCATGTTCTCTCCTCTCTTTTCTCTGCTTAGCTCCTTATGCTCCAGATTTCTCCTTCTCATCCTGGATGTTGACCTGGTCCCAGCTATTTTCTCAGCCTGGAAGATGCCTCCACCCCTTCTACACTTTCTTCTGATTAATCAGTTCCTCCTAAACTGCCCATGCAGCTATGTTCAATCTTCCATTCTTCTCTGAATTCTGTTTCTGACTTTCAAGGTTTCTTTCTCTCTCTCTCTCCCTCCCTCCCCTAACCCTGTTTTTCAATGACTGTTTATATGTTGTCTTCCCCCATTAGAAGGTAAGCTCCTCGAGGGCAGAGGCTGTCTTTCTTTTTGCTTTTATTTGTATTCCTAACATTTAGCACAGTGCCTGGCACAAAGTAAGCATTTAATAAATGCTTGTTGACTTGACTTCTAAGTCTCAGACTATGTGATTTCTAAGATTATGAGTTAATGTTGAGCTGAGGGGAAAAACATATTGGAGGTCACTAGTATTACCTGATGGTAGCTAGATGAAGAAGTGAATAAAATGAGGGGTAGTGAGAAAGGAAGACAAGGTCCCATATAGCCTCAGACACTAGTTGCGTGACCCTGGGCAAGTCATTTAAGTCCTATTTGCCTCAGTTTCCTCATGTATAAAATGGGGATAGTAATAGCGCCTGCCTCCCAAAGCTTTTATGAGGATCAAAACATTTAGCATAGTGCCTAGCACATAGTAAATGTTAGACAGCTGTTATTTTTTAAAGGTGCTTATGAGGACTAGATTAAGAGCATACAGATTGTGGACATGCCTTAGAGTTATTAGTCGGAAGCTTTTACCAGGGGTACCCAGAGAAGCCACAATTCTCCAAGAGAAAACAGAGGGGTAGGTTAAGTGCTATACTATGGTATCCATGAACAGTAAAAGAACAAGAGGAAGGTCCGTGTCCACTGGGTGGATTCTCTTTGGAGGATTTGCAGAAAGACATGGACATGTAGAGGTTTAGAATGCTTAAGATGTGAACTGATGGACAGAAGGCACAAAATAACTCACTTAAATCCAGGGTTTTATGGTCTTACAAAGTGCTTTCCTATACCTATGAGCATGGAGTCATGGAAAGGAACACTGTATCTGGCATTAGAGACAGCTGAGTTCAAATCCTGCCTCTGACGTCATGAGCTTTGTGACCACGGAAAACCATTTATCCGCTTTGAGTTTTACCTTCTTCGTCTGCAAAGTGGGAATAAGTAGTGCTTGTCTCACAGGAATGTTGTGAGGATCTCGTGAAATAATGTATACAAAAGCACTTTGCAAACTTTTGAGAGCTCTAGAAGTATCATTATTGTCAAAATATAGGAACCCTAGATGTTTCTAAGCACCATTTGACTGAATGATTTCTCTTGCCAGTGGTCTTACTTGAATTGCTGCTTATCATTGAGGTTCTATGATGACCTCTAGGAAAGAGGGCTCCATGCAAACCACTCCAGTTTGCTATACCTTTGGGGAAATGATACCTTACAACGCTACCTAGGAAGTACTTAGTTGCTAGCAGTTTTAGAGATGGCCAATGACAAGGAATCCATTGGGAAATGAGATAGCAAGATGATTTTTTTCTTCCTTTTTAAAATGAGGGATCCTTGCTGCTTTGCTTACATGGCTAGAGGAAGAGATTAAATTCAGAATTTGTAGGATATGCATAGTCATTGTTTTAAGGAAAGCCAATCATGAGTATTATGTATTTTGATCTTATTCTGATGATTTTTCTTGGTCAGAGATGACCCTGGGTTCATAAACGTGGTTCAAAAGTTCATTCTTCCATGCTGATAGAGATTTGAATGTGCTCCCAGCAACACACTAAGACTGCTTTCCAAGAACCAACTGGCCTCACCAAGCACTGAGAAACTCCTTATCAGTAGATTGCTTGTGACAAGGAGAGAAAAAAATAGATTTCGCTAAAATTACTTTAATGAAAGAACTTTCATTTAGTACTTTAACTTAACTTTTTTTTGCTATCACAGTATCACAGAATTTCATAGTTGTCTCCACCATTAGATCCTAATCTCTTTGAAGGAAGGGACTGTCTTTTACCTCTTTATCTATCTCCAGGGCTTAGCAAAGTTCCTGGCAGCTAGTCGGTGCTTAATAAATGTTTACTGACGGAAGGGTCCTCAGTGAGCATCTAGTCCAACCTCTAACCAAATGGAATTCCCCATTATAGCATAGTTCAGTCTACTTGAATCTTTCAAATGAGGGAGAATTCACTATCTCTCCAGAAAGCTCATTCTATTTTTATACAGTGGGGGAAGGGAAAGGAATAAGCATTTATATGGTGTCTAATATGCACCAGACACTGTACTAAGAGATTTACAAATATTATCTCATTTAATATTCATAGCAACCCTCTAAGGTAACTGGTATTATTGTCCCTATTTTACTATTAAGGAAATGGGGGCAAAGAGAGGTTAAGTGAACTGCCCAGGGACACACAGCTAAATATCTGAAACTGGATTTGAAGTCATATCTTCCTGACTCTGGGCCACCTTACTGCATGGCAATAATTGTCACTGCAATCCTACATCTTTCTCTTTAGTATCTACCATCGCTTCTGGTTCTGCCCTCTGGGGCCAAACAGAATAAGCCTAATCCCTCCCATCACATGACAAGGCATCAAATACTAGAAGAGAGCTATTGATGTCTCCCTTGAGTCTTTTTCTTTTCCAGAATAAATATCCCTCATTAATGTACTATTGGTGGAGTTGTGAAATGATCCAACCATTCTGGACAGCAATTTGGAACTATGCCAAAGGGCTAGAAAACTGTGCATACCTTTTGACCCAGAAATGCCACTACTAGGTCTGCATTCCAAAGAGATAAAACAAAACAAAACAACGACAAGGAAAAGGACCAATATGTGGAAAAATATTTGTAGCAGCTCTTTCTGTGGTGTCAAAGAATTGGAAATTGAGGGGATGCCCATCAATTGGGGGATGTGTGAACAAGTTGTGGTATATGATTGTGATAGAATATAATTGTGCTATAAGAAATGACGAGCAGTATGGCTTCAGAAAAATCTGGGAAGACACATATGAATTGATGCACAGTGAAGTAAGCAGACCCAGGAGAACATTGTACACAGTAATAGCATATTATACAATGATCAACTATGAATAACAACTATTCTCAGTAATGTGATGAGCCAAGACAATTCCAAAGGACTTATGAAAAATACTATCCTGCTCTAGAGAAAGAACTAATGTAGTCTGAATGCAGATTGAAGCACATTTTTTTCTTGTTTTTTTTTGTCTGTGTTTTCTTTCACAATATGACTAGTATGGAAATACATTTTGTATGACTGCACATGTATAATCTATAGCAAATTACTTGCTTTCTCAAGGAAGCAGGAAGAGAAAGAGTGAGAGAGAGAATTTGGAACTAAAACTTTAAAAAAAAAGAATGTTAAGAGTTGTTTTCATGTATAACTAAAAAAATAAAAAATGTAAAAGTATGAACAGAAGAGAAAAAAAAGTATAATCATCTCTAATTCATTTAACTGTTTCCTCAATATGATGTGGACTTAAGATTCTTCACTATCCTGGCTGCCCTACTCAGCACAGTTTCCAGCTTATCAATGTCCTTCCTTAAACTGTGTGCCCTAAATTGAACATAACACTCTTGGTGGTACAGCAGAAAGAGACCAAGAGTCAGGAAGGCCTGAGTTCAAATCTAGCCTCAGACAATGCTTAACTATGTGACCTTGAGAAAGTCAGTCTCTGACTGCCTCACTTTTTTCCATCTGCAGAATGGGGATAAAAATGGCCTCTACTTCCCAGAGTTACTATGAAGATAACACCAGATAATATTTAGAAAATGCTATGCAAACCCTAAATGTTAGTTGCAGTCTGATGCTTCTTTATTCTTATGCCTCTCTCTCTTAATGGTAGCCCAGGATCATAATGTTTTCCAACTTGAAATAGGTTGTTTCTTTTTGTATTCCTATTGCAGATCAAACTCTATTACAGGAAAAATGTTTTTAATATTAACTTCTTTGAAACAGTAAGAATAGCATTATAAATAATGCTAGATTAATATACAGCCAGCAGAGGGAGCCTAAGACACTGTTTTGCCAGTGATGGAGCTGATATTTTCCATGTTCCCTTGCTGAGAGAAAATAGATTTGAAGATTCAAAGCACCCTTTTCCATTAAGTTTATTTTCACTTGTTCCAAGTTTTATGCTTCCACAACAGAAAATTGATCAGATAACCCTGGTCAGCTTTACATATCCAATATATGTCGACTAAGTTCACTTCTTGACCCTTCCCTCACTTCTGAAGTAGTGGATTTGGGGCACGAATAATTTGAAGTATACATAAGAGATAGTATAAAATTGAATTCATTCTAATAGCATATTGAATCTGAGGATCCACTTCTTTGAAGCCAAAGGTACAGATGAAATAGGGAACAGATGATTTTGTAGAACATTTGACAAATGGGTACTATGTCTAGTAATTTTTAAATTTTGGTCCTATGCAGATAATTTCCTAATTCTAGCCCTGGAATCCACACAATAACAGATGGGTAAAAGATTGTCCTGGACCATAATACTTTTGAAGTACTAATGTCCTGTAAACACAGGAAATTAGAAAAAAAACCTAGCAGGATGATGAGCTAAAACTGGGTTGACATCCAGTGATTAAGGTTTTATAAATGATATGGCTTGGAATAAAATGAGAGATCTTTGGTCTTCTAATATCTTTAAGTTTGTAGATGGCTGCATTTTGATATTTCCAAATACCAGACTGTTGTAGAAAGAATGAGCTAGTGTAGGAAAGAGGGTCATAGACCTGGGATTATAAAACTTCAGAAAGGATTTAGTCCAACCTCTTAGTTTAGAAGTTGAGCAAAGCAGGGCCCAATGAGGTATCATAGATCTTGAGACAGCCATCTAATCCAGTTCCCTCATTTTACTGATGAGAAGACTGAGGCCAATGGAGGTTAAGTGACTTATCCGAGGTCAAACAGGTAGGGTAGTGTATTAGCGCATCTTGTACTGCCTTGAGAAAACCAATTGTTAAATTTTCTATGGGAGCATTTACTCCTCAGAAATCTACAGGTGCTACAAGTTGAGGATCTATTGATTTGTTGATTGTCTAGACTTAAGGAAGCAATGGAGAAACTGTCACTAATGCAAATTCAGCTAAAAAGTGTACAGTTTTCTCCCCAGAGAACCAGTTGTTAAATGTTTACTACACACTCCTGAATAGGCAGATCTAAATTTGAACCAAGGTACTCTAGGAGGACTATATATACATACATACATACATATATATAGGAGATCACACGTTAGAGGTTTCAGCTGCAGGTCAGATGGAGAGGTCCCATGGTACTTAGGGTGCAATGACAAAAAGATGGTGATACATTGTCCTTATTGTCACTTCCACCGATAAAATTCATGATATCCATTTTTGATATTGAACCATATAACAGTGCTAAGGCTTTGGTGAAGAAACTTTCTGCTTCAGTATCAGCGGCTACTGAGGAAGTAGAAGCTGCATTGCCCTTAGAAACAGTTGCTATGGCCTATCTTCACAAGAGTTTTTTCCTAAAATGATGGCCATCTAAATTGGGAGCAGAACTGGTGGTCTTAGGTGGGGAGGGGTTGTCAGTCTTCACCTCTTGACCTTACCTTCTCATTTGTGGCAATTGTTCACTTGGTGTTGATGATCACAAAGGAAGTTAGTCCCTTCACAAGGATTTTTTTCCCTCGATGATATTTGTGAGGCTTGGGCTGGAAGTAAGACTACTATTTCTAGGGATCATGGGTTCAAGGTCCTGAGTCATAGCTACCTAAGAAGAGGTGATGGTTGAGGTGGGGATGATGGTTTGACTTACCTGGCACATGCTATTTCCTGTCTCTCTTGGGGTGTTATAACTTCATCTAGTAACAACTTCTCTTTGCTTCTAAACTGAGGGGGTTGGATTCAGTGGCCTCCACAGTCCTTTCCAGCTTTAGATTTGTGGTCTTCTTTCTATTGTATGACAGATTGGCTTTTAATTAGTATTCCAAATCCAGTTCTCTGAAACCCATCAAAGATCACAATAGGGGACAAAGGATGTTTGGAGTGGGACATAGTAATGAGGACACCACTTACCAGAGGAGGAAATGGTCACTAGGGGCAATGGAATGACATCAGCCCCAACAGAGGAAGAATCCCTTTTCAGTACAAGCAAATCAGGTGATGGCAGGAGCAGCTGAGCCCTCTAGTTTTGGGGGGGGGCGGGGAGGAGCAGCTGCCAGCTGCAAGTGAACTTGAAGGGGTCGGTTATGTGTTCATGCCAATTATAACAGCAATAGCAATGTCTCCACAGGTATTCTACACCCTCATGATGATGTAACAGCAGTAAGAGGCTGCATGACAAGATGGACACTCTGTAGTGGCTCAGCCAATAGCCAGGGGCAGCTGTTTCCAATTTGTTCAAACATCGGGACCAACAATTCTGTATCGTGATGGAATATGAAATAACCTCATCAAAATATAATGAAACTAATGGAAAACTGTTTTCAAAAC
The DNA here is from genome assembly GCA_028646595.1 of Phalanger gymnotis. Taxonomy (NCBI): domain Eukaryota; kingdom Metazoa; phylum Chordata; class Mammalia; order Diprotodontia; family Phalangeridae; genus Phalanger; species Phalanger gymnotis. The sequence continues at coordinate 191,549,605 of CM053623.1, forward strand.
AAAAGTAGAGTACATTATATCATTCATTTCCCTCTAAATGTGTTAGGAGTCTCTGTTTCACAAAGATCACAGAATCGTACATTTAGAGTTTTGAAGGGACCTTGGTGGCCATTGGCTCCAAACCCATAGTCTGCAGACACAGAAATGGAGAGGTTAAGTGAATTATCCTAAGTCACACAGGTAAGGCAGGATTTGAAGTTGACTCTTCCTGACTCTAATTCTATACTACATAACATCCTCGTGTTACCATTCCTGGATTTCTTTAACTTCCCTTGGGTAATTTTGACTTAGACAAGAGAAGAAATGTTAATCATGGTTGATAGAGGAGGGGAAGTGATGTTTGTACATGATCTATGTGTGTGCATTTTTACATGCATCAAGTTCTAGCACTAAAAGACTGCTTGGCTGAGTCTACAGGAACTGGAGTCCTATATTTCTTCTTGTCCTGTATCCCACTGTTGTGCCAGGTACAGGGCTAAGTACTGGGAGTACAGAGAGAAGTAAAAAGACAGACACTCATTGCCCTCAAGGAGCTTACATTCTAACAGAGGAAGATAACAAACTAGTGTGTAGGAGAGGGAAAGAAGTCTGGAGAGCCTTGAGCAGAGATCAGAGAAGAATGAAGGAGTGAACATAGATGGCCTGGGCACCGTACTTAAAATGGAGTTTCTGGGAAGAACTGGACAATCGGAGAAAGGTGCCATAGAAATGGAGGGATCTTCCAGGGTGAGGAGGCTGCTGGATCATGGTGGATTGTGGACTAGGTTTACTTCCGGGAAAGCCTGAACTCAAATTAAGGGGCTTAGTTTCCCCATCCCTACCGTCATTGACTTATTAACAAATTCCTGTTTCTCAGGATGATGTTAATTATGATAAAAGCAATTATTCATTTCTAGGGCACCCAAGAGAGGGAGAAAAGGACCCAGTTTGCAATTTGAATCAAGAATGGGGGAGGTAGCTTATTCCCCCACAGAAATAAATATTAAGCATGGACGAACCATGTCAAGCATTATTATCAGAATCAATAGGACTCAGAAACCTGATTTATGATGATGGGTTGCAATTGGTTGGGAGGTTAATATTTAAGCATGGTCAGAACCTAGAACAGTTTTGAGATGCTGCTAGTCAGACACCTGAACTTTCACCTTGGCTGAGCAGTGCAGTTTAATATTTCTGGTGATTGCTCTCTCTGATACAATAGATTTCCTTTTCATCAGTCCACTCTTCTACTCCCACCGCAAGCCTAACCCCAACTATTCTCACTTCATTTGAAAAATATGGAGCCTTTTAAACTCACAAGGTTTTATTCTTCATATATGGAAACACAAAGGGGAAAAGGATAGCCTAACCATGGTTGTTTCTATGCTCCAGTTGGAGCTAGGAGCATGAATGAGTATTACTCATTCCCTCCATCTTCTTACTCAGAAGCTCTGTTTGTCACACAGTAGAGTCACAGTCTTCTTTTTAAAAGACTTGGTCCTCAGGTTCTAAGACAACTCCAAAAGGCTCACGATGGAAAATGCTATCCATATCCAGAGAAAATGTTACAGAGTCCGAATCTATTTGCTCTCACTCTGTTTTGTTTCTTCTTTCTTGTGGTTCATTCCATTGGTTATAATTCTTCTTTAAAACATGACTAATGAGAAAATATGTTTAATATATATGTATATGTAGAGCCTATATTAGGTTGCACACTGTCTTGGGGAGGGAGGAGGAGAGAGAGGGGGAGAAGATTCACAATGCAAAAGCTTGTAGAACTGAATGTTGTAAACTAAAAAAAAAATAAATAAGTTCTAAAAAAAATAAAAGACTTGGTACTCTGCTTCCTTTCTGCTGTCATGGGGGCAGGCGAGAGGAGGTTGGTGAAGACCAAGGAACCACTCTGGTTTTGGCCACATCATTCTAAAACACCAAGTTCTTTCAGCACTGGGTCACTGCTTGGCATCCACAAATGCCCAATCAATGTCCTTGGAGTCCCCAGAAGTTTCCAAAGAAGCTTTGTATGCATGCTCCCTGGTATGCTCTTATAGACTTATTCAGCCTTATTGCTTTATACATATTTTGATATTTTATTACTTTTTTGCTGCTTTTTATTTTTCAGTCATTTCTGACTATAGCACGCCCTCTGCCTCCACTGCCAGTGAGCCTTCCTTTCCAGAAAGAAAAAAAAACACTTGAGCAAAATCAATTAACAGAGTGACTTCATTTGGCAACATGAGATACCCATGTTATCTTAGCTCTCTAAGGAAAGGAAGGAGATTTGTTTTTTCTTTTGTTCTTTGGGGTCCTATATATTTTTATACATATATACATATACATGCAAGTACATCTGTCTAACCTGTTGAGGTTGTTGTGTATTGTTGTTTGTCTTTCGTTTTCACAGAGTACGAATGACATCATAATGTTGGGATAAAATAATGGCTAACGGGTCATGTCTTGACTTGAGTGTGAATTGGATTTAAGTGAGGCAGTTGCACAAAGTCACCAGCCTCGCTCTCCTTTCCAGAGTCATTGAAGTTTGGTGCAAGACAAAAGGCAATGGCCTGCGGTGCAGTAGATGGTCCTAGCCTCTTCAAAGTCTGACCAAGCTCTAAGTACTCCATGGAGCCTGCTTCAGCTGCCCTCATGGCCATTGGAACAAATTGTTCTCATCTGCCCATTGCACCAGGGAAGTCTTTACATGCTTGGGGTAGACATTCCCCTAACTTACCAACGGGTTTGAGTCTTGTTAGTTACCCTCAAACTGCCTTGGCTAGCCTGCTGAGACACTTTTACTGGGGTGTGGCAGCTCTGTATGTTACAGCGTCTTGGAACTATAGGTGAGAGTTGGGTGATAGGTGGATACCAAAGGTGGATGAGCAGCCCTGAAAAGGGCTTGGCAAGCCCTGACACCAGAGGTGCTAGTCCTCTGTGAACATGACATACAGATTGTAGAGTGTGTGGATTAGACAGAAAACAGGAATGCCCTGTGTGGCCTTTCCTGGAAAGCTTATAGGTGTGACCCAGAATGAAATGGTGGTGCTGATATAGCCCACAGGGAGTCCAACTCAAAAAAAAAAAAGAAATGCAGTAATACATACTGTAAATCCTTTCAGAGAGTCACTTAATCTTAAATCTGGACCTTCTAACAATTTGTGACAAAGCAACATTTTTAGTTTCTTGGAGAGGAGAGAGGAAAATGAAGCTAACAATCACAATATTTTTCATATTCTAAATGAGTGGAAGAGAAAAATATTTTGGGCATCTATGTACTGTTGTGAAATTCCAGAATTAAACAGTAAGGTGTTATTATAAAAAGCATATGATCTTAAAATTACATTAACTTTTATATGGGACTCCATGCCTTCTTGGGGAGGGAGGGAAGAAAATCTGGAACCCAAAATTATGTAGAACTGTTTGTTGCAATCTAAAAATAAAAAAAAAAAAACAAATTGTACATGAGACATCTCAAGATGAAGGTCTCAAGTATCTCAAACTCAGCAAATCCAAAATTAAAATTCTTGACCCCCAGTCCTCCCTCACACACACCCAGAGCTCTGTCAAACTCTATCAAGTTTCTTTTGACTCAAAGTCCAATTGTATCCTTACTGTGCCCAACTCCCCTCCAACCAGGGTAATATAATATATTGCAACTGTAATATTTAATGTTCTTGTATTAAAAATTATATAGCATATCCCTAGCACCCAGCACATAGTAGGTACTTAATAAATTCTTGTTGCTTGACTGAAATGAGAACATTTTCCTTTGTCCAAAATAAAAATCCCTGTCTCCCTGAAAAAAAATTACATTAACTTTAATGTTTTTATTTATAAGATGATTAATAGTATGTTGTTTATAATAATCTAAGAGACAGATTTCAGAGTGAGTTCTAAAGTTTTAGATCATAAATGGCTCCATTCCCTCCCTTCCCAGTGTAAAATAACTTATAAGTCACTCCCCACTCCACCCCAACTCCTAAATACTCTCTCCTCCCTGGATTTTCTTGACATTGTTTTCTTGGTTCTCTTCCTATCTGTCCAATTGCACCTACTCTTTCTTTGTGGGTGCACTACAAGTATCTGTCCTAGGTCCCATTCATTTTTCTCTCTAAACTTTTTGTTCTGAGAGCTCTCAGCTTCCATGAGTTCAACTATCACTTTTATGCAAATGACTCTCAAATCTGGATATCCGGTCTCAGTCTCTCTCCTCCAGTTTTACATCACCATATACTTACTAGACATCTCCAACAGTGTACCATGTTGGCATCTCAGACCTAGCTTGTCTAAAACAGAACTATCTGCCCCCCACTCCATTTCCTAACTTATTTCTGGTCTTCCCAATCACTGTTCCTGTGCCTGGAATACATCAATTCCTCACTTCCACCTCTCAGAATCCCTAGCTTCCTTCAAAACTCAGTTTAATCACCACCTCCTACAGGAAACCTATCACTCTTATGCAGCTGCTACTGACTTCCTCCTAGAAATTGCTTCATACAAATATTGTTTAGTTTTCTATGTAGATGCTTTTCTCTAACAGTACATAAGCTATTTGAGAGATTCCAGACTCTAGTTTTTGTCTTTGGATACCCTGAGCCTAGTATCATGCTTGACATATAATAGGCATTTCTTAAATGCTTATCAAATCAAACTAATAAACTAATAATAATCTATCTTCAATAGAATAAATGCATTAAAACATTCTTCTTTAACATGCATCTAAGTATATACCAAGGCAGGTGGTATATAATTTGGCAGTTTTTGTTCAGTCACTTAGTGGTGGGATTCAAATAACTTAACAACTGGTTCTCTAGGGAACTGAGTTGAGGTGCCAGGACCCACTCCTGATAACAACCAGTTTGCAGAACTCAACCTAAAATTAGGTACTGGTTCTGGTGAACTGGTGAGAACTGGCTGAATCCCACCACCACAATTACTCTTTTTTCTCAGATTTATTGAGACTTTGGTTATTTGGATTAACCTGATGGCCTCTATTACCTACTGCCTGACTGTGCCAGGAAACCAATCACACTTTTTTTTAGTTGCCAGGGCTATTGTCTATTTTGATTATATTTTGTAAATTTCAAAATAAAAAAACCCTTCAAAAATATTGCTCCTGGGACCCTTTTCCCCAAGATAGTGCCAAAGGTGAAGAAGGAAACCATTGTCCCTCCCAAGACAGAAGCCAAGTCCAAGGCCTTGAAAGCCAAGAAAGTGGTGTTGAAGGGTGTCCATGACCACAAAAAGAAGAAGATCCAAATAGCTCCCACCTTCCGGCAACCTAAGACACTAAGACTTCAAAGGCAGCCCAAATACCATCAGAAAAGTGCCCCTCGGAGAAACAAGCTTGATCGCTATGCCATCATTAGGTTACCCTTGACCACTGAGTTTGCAATGAAGAAGACTGCGGACAACACCCTAATCTTTGTTGTGCATGTCAAGGCCAACAAGTGTAGATCAAGCAAGCAGTAAAGAAGCTGTATGACATTGATGTGGCCAAGGTCAACACACAGATCAGGCCTGATGGAGAGAAGGTCTATGTCTTACTTGCTCTAGACTATGGTGCTTTAGATGTTGCCCACAAAATTGGAATCATCTAAACTGTGTCCAGCTATCTCACTCTACCAACAATAAACAGTTTTCCAGTATATAAAAAATTGGTCCTGTTAAACACACGTAAGTTGCCACAATATTCTTGGGCATTTTGTAATAAGACATTTCAGTGTTCCTTTAAATTTTCATGCTCTTTAGTATGAGAAATTAAGGTTTCATTCTGATGCCGAACACCTGCAATCTGTTCTTTTTCATTCCACTTTTGAATGCCACAGATTCTTTTTTTTTTTTAAAAAAAAAAGCTTTCTGATAATTTTGCTGTGTAGATGAGAACATATCTCCCAAGTGATGATTTTGTGGTTCTCTTCTCATTGGATATTAGTTAACCTTTAATAAATTGTAGATCATAGTCATTTCATCAGCTTTCAATCACTTGAAAAATATTCATTTTTGCATATTTTTTTTCTTTCAGTTAGTTATTTTCATGTTAAATATTAAATGAGGGGTCTTAAAAACAACTTTCATTGCCATTAGCAGTTATAGGAAAATTTATCAAAGGAGTTTTCTATTCCTTGAAATAAATATATCCAAGTGGATTTAGGAATTTTCAGGAAGTGGAGAGGTATTGTGGCTAGAGCACTGCGCTTGCACTGAGAAAGCCTTGATCCAAGACTCACCTCTCTGACACAATGGCTCTGTGAACCTGGGTAAGTCACTTATCTTCTCAGTGCCACAGATAACCTTCTGAGACTACAAGTTGGAGAACAGCTAGGGACCTGCATTGGTAGAATTAATCTCATCACCCAGAATTCCCTACAACAGCAAAATCATAAATTTAGACCAAAAGAACAAACATTAACCATGAGAATGGTCTAGAAACAAATAATGCATGTGCCTCCTTACCTTTCTCACAGATACTGCATGTGTTTGTGGGAGTGTGTGCCTCAAATCTGTGAGGGGAATGTTTCGCAACTACTGGTTTTTTCTATGCCATCTTAGTGAAGACTTTTGCTTTCAGCTAATTATTATTCTGACTGTTAATGGGAAACTCAGCAGTGGGAAGTGTGTACCCATGGGAAATCCAGGAACTCTTTAGAGTACCAGTCACCACTGGGGAACCCAGTCTGCAAATGTGAATTTTCTTTTATGTACAATGTCTGGTTCTCCAGTCCTCTTGGGCAGGGCATTTTTCTGAGTCATTTATGATCTAAACTTTAGAACTCATTCTTCAATCTGTTTCTGAGAAAGATTATTATAAACAACATATTATCAATCATTATAAGTAAAAACATTAAAGGTGATGTAATTTAAAATTGTATGTCTTTTATAATTATTACACCTTACTGTTTAATTCTAAAATTTCACAATAGTGCATAAGATGCCCAAAATGTTTTTCTCTTCCACTCATACAGAACGTGAAAAAATATAGCCTTTCGAAGGGCTATAACACGCTTCTTCTAAACTTGTTGATGTAGCAGCAGGAATCAGCTGAGTACTTCAGCATGGTGAAGGTGACCACCCAGAGAAAAGAGTCGGTGTAATAGAATGGAAAAAAACTGGAGTAGGAGTCATGAGTCCTGGATTCTTGTTCTATTCTCTACCACAAACTACCCATGTGGCCTTGGGAGATAATTTTTACCTTCCCAAGATATTATTTTGAGGAAAAATAACACTTCCTATGAAATCTTGGAAGATGATAACAAGGAAACTCTCCTGCAATGAAACTGTGAGAGGAAGGTCTTGATCATGACCAAGGAAGCAATTTAAGGTGGTGGGAAGCTACTAGTTCTGAAGTTGTAGAGTTCCTGTCCGGGGTTCAAATCCTGCCTCCTGAGTATCTATTTGTGTGACCTTGAAAAAATCACAACTTCCCTGGAATTGCTTCCTCATCTGTAAAATGGGGTGGTTGAACTAAATTGCCTCCAAGGTCCTTTCTGGCTCAAGATCTATGAATTTATCAGGCCAGTCAACCTAGATATGAACATGAGGATGGAAAGCAAGTATAAGAAGTTAACTTCTGCCTGACACTTGGATCAGAGGATAGGCTGATGCTTGTTAAAGGCAGGATAATGAAGCTAAACAACAATAAAGGCAGGAGGCTATGATGGTAATCAAATGTCCTTTGGGAAGGAGTAATATTTGCCAGGCAAGGAAGAGGGATGTGGCCTAACAAATGTAATGTCCTATATTCAGAATCTAAGTTTGGATGAGATTGTGCTAAAAGTCCATGATGCTTGCTGGAACCTATGTGTTGTTATTGTTGTCTAGTCAATTTTCAATGGGGTCCAACTCTTTATGACCTCATTTGGGGTTTTCTTGGCAAAGATACTGGAGCAGTCTGCCATTACCTTGTCCAAGGATCCTATATACAAGCAATGGATGAATGAATGTGTTTAATGTCCCTAAATGCATCTCTATATTTACATAATGGAAAAGCAAGACACGAAGGAAGAGTCCTAGAACTCTGAGGAGTGAATGTATAAAGAAGTATTGCAGAGGCTGGAGTGGTTAACCTTGAATGATCCACTATCCTAAGAATGACAGATGAGTAAGTCAAGCTATTTTGTTACCCACGCAGATATGGCTTCTCTTTATAATTACCTCCATTCAAATTGTTTGAGCAAATAAGCAACCAATCATTGTACCATAGTTTTGATGATCTACTTTAAATAAAGTCTCTAAATTAAGTAATATTTTAAGACTGACAAAAAAATATCATCTAAAACCTCTCATGCTAGATGGCCAAGAGAGTTAGGATAGTGAAAACAATGATAATGAAGATTAACCTAGACTAATTTTAGAACTCCTTTGAGCCCAGTTATTCATAAGATGTAAACCTCTGTGAATTCATGATGTTCCAGGAAAGTAAATCCCAAAATACTACAAAAATGATACTGGCTATATCTGTTTTAGTTGGCCACACCAGTACTGTAGGTGGTTATATATTTCAGACTTAGGAATGAAATCCAGAATTGGGACAGCCTGGGAGGGATCAAGGAAGAAGGAGACACATCATCAAGGGAATAGGGCAGACATGTATATAAACAGGACAGAGGAGTATATAAATGATAGGGATCAGGACAGAGCAATGAGTCTAATGATACAGAAGCAATCAGGAGCTGGAGATTATAAAGAAGCTAGAAGTCTATGCAAAGGAGGCAGAGCTAAGATGGCAGCTGGAAAGCAGGGACTTGTGTGAGCTCACCCCCAGGTCCCTCCAAACGCCTATAAAAATGGCTCTGAACAAATTCTAGAATTGCAGAACCCATAAAATAGCAGAGGAAAGCAGGGCTTCAGCCCAGGACAGCCTGAATGGTCTCTGGGTAAGGTCTATCCTGTACAGAGCTGGGAGCAGGCAGAGCATGGGCCGCATGGACCAACTGGGCGGAACAGGCCTTAGCACCCTGAGTCAGTGAGCTGTGGCAATTACCAGACTTCTCAACCCACAAACACCAAAGACAACATAGAAGGTCAGTGGGAAAAGCTTCTGGTACAGAGTGAAAAGAGTTCACTGTTCGGCCACCACCCTGGTGGTGGCAGAGGTGGTGCAGCTACAGAACTATAGCTGCAGTTGTTTCCAGCCCCAGGCCCTGGTGGGAGGAATTAAGTGGCTGATCAGAGTGGGAGTGCAGAGCTAGCCTAGATCTGAGTCTAGCCCTGTTAGTGGTTCTTGGGGGAGGAGTAGCTCTGAAAACAACAGCGCAGCCCCTCAAGCTTGGGACAAAGTACTCTATACTCTGCCAGCAGTCATACCCTCACAAAAAACTTGAAGGTCAAGTAAGTTGGCTGGGAACATGGCCAGGCAGCAAAAATGGACTCAGATTCAGGTTCAGATTTTGGAATCTTTGTTTGGTGACAAAGAAGACCAAAACATACAGCCAGAAGAAGTCAACAAAGT
>CM053623.1:191559531-191640870 GCA_028646595.1 Phalanger gymnotis
GAGGGAGATAGGAAGAGATAGAATGGGGTACATTATCTCACATAAAAGTGGCAAGAAAAAGCAGTTCTGTAGGAAGAGAAGAGAAGGCAGGTGAGGGGGAATGAGTGAATCTTGCCCTCATCAGATTTGACCTGAAGAGGGAATACCATACATACTCAGTTGTGTATCTTACCCCACAGGAAAGAAGGAGGAAGAAGATTAAAAAAAAGGGGGGATGATGGAAGGGAGGGTAGATGGGGATGAAGATAATCAACAACAAATACTTTTGAAAAGGGACAGGGTTAAGGGAGAAAACTCAATAAAGGGGGATTGGTTAGGAAGAAGCAAAACATAGTCTTTCACAACATGAGTATTGTGAAAGGGTTATACATAATGAAACATTATTGAATTGCTTGACTTCTTAGGGAAGGTAGATGCGAAAGGAACTACCCATGTTGATGGGATGGGAATGTGGATGGGAAGGGAAGAGGGGAGAGAATTTGGAACTCAAGGTTTTAAAAAAATAGATGTTCAAAAGTAAAAAAAGTTTTTTTTTTCATGCAACTAGAAAATAAGATGCACAGGCAATGGGGCATAGAGATCTGTCTTGCCCTACAAGAAAGGAAGGGAAAGGAGGATGGGAGGGGAATGGGGTGACGGAGGGGTGGGCAGAATGGGGAACAGGGCAACTAGAGTGTATGCCATCTTGGAGTGGGGGGAGGTGGAAATGGGGAGAAAATTTGTAATTCAAATGCATGTGAAAATCAATGCTGAAAACTAAACATATTAAAAATAAATTTAAAAAATTTTAAAAAATTAAAAAAAAAGAAATAACAGTCGTTAATGATATGGGAACTAGATGGCCCAAATAGGAATAGGCTATGTTATTCAACAGAGATATTTGACATTTGACAGTAGTTGACTCCTTTAATGAAATCTAAAGAAACCCCCTTTTACTCTTTGAAATAATTTAAAAATAGTTTTTGTTAATTGGTTTAGTGGAAACTTGAGAGGCAGCATGCTAGAGTAGATAGCACTCTGGACCCAGAGCCAGGAAGACCTGAGTAGAAGTTCTGCCCCTGACCCATGTTGACTATGTGACCCTTTAATTCCTTACTGGCCCCAGGCAATGGTATAAATTACAGAGAAGGTGCTGATCTCCTTTGATTGTGGGAGTTCCCCTAACGAATGAAACCACAGATCCAGTTAAAAAAAAGAAGGAAGGAAGGAAGGAAAAAAGGAAGGAAGGAAGAAAAGAAGGAAGGAAGGAAGGAAAGAAGGAAGGAAGAAAGAAAGAAAGAAAGAAAGAAAGAAAGAAAGAAAGAAAGAAAGAAAGAGAAAGAAGGAAGGAAAGAAAGGAAGGAAGAAAGAAGGAAAGAAAGAAGGAAGGAAAGAAAGAAAGAAAGAGAAAGGAAGAAAAAAGAAAAAAAAGGAAAGAAAGAAGGAAAGAAAGAGAAAGAAAGAAGGAAGAAAGGAAAAGAAGGAAGAAAGGAAGAAAAAAGAAATTTGACTTTGGACGTCAACACAAACAACTAACATTTGCTTACTAATTGACACAAAATGTGTGACCATGGACAAGTCATTTAACTTCTTTGGGATCCAGATTCCTCACCTGTAACCTATCAGTTCTGGTCTTGGCCTCTATGGTATCTTCCAGTACTGAATTTAGGATCCTGGGATACTAGATTTAAATAAATTAATTTCATCACCTAAGGGATCATAACACTTCTTCAATCATTCCCCCCCCCAGACTCTGTGATGATTCTGTGTTCATTTATTTGTATTTACTCTTCTTCATATGAGCTTTTCTAACAACAGTGCTACTAGCAGCTGCTGTGGAGGTTTAAGACCATCAACACTAGCACACAGGAGGGCTGGTAGCACAGATTTTTTGATCTGCTTTTCTAAGGAAAGCAACTTCAAGGGATTTACAATCTCACTTTAATCAAACATACATAAATCATTCTCTTAGTTCAGGGGAAAAGGTCAGCACCCTGAATTTCAGAGAAAACAAAAATTGTAAGCAGAAATTATATAAACAGAACAAATAGCACAAATCAGCAGACAGGGCTTCTGTCTGTCCATAGCAATACATACGTAGTTATCAGAGAGAAAAGCACCAACATCTGGATTTTCAAAGCTGGGGAGACTCCTTAATGGCTACCCAGAGTCTTTTCTGGTGAAATCATAGTAACACTCTTTCAATGAGTGAGCCCCCAAGGCAAAATGCTAAAGTCAGAGCATACATACACTTCTTAAGGGTCAGAGGGCGGCACAACCATGTGACTCAAACTCATGTGACTTAGGCTTTCTTGTGACTTAAGCAGGTCATCAAAGACTCTTGATTCAAGCAAAGACTCTTGATTGAAATAAAGGCAAGACTCAATCAAAGGCACTTAATTACCTTAGTGCTGAGAAGCACTCCAAAAGGAAAAACAGCAAAAAGTCCCACTTTGCTTGCCACTACAGCATAATAAATGTGTACTCCATTCTCCTTTTTTTCTTTCATTTTGCATTATTTCAAAAAATTTTTCCCAGATTCCTTAATTCTTTCTCATACTTGTCAATCTTAATTGTATTATTTCATTGAACTAACTACATTATTGTGCACAAATTATTTAACGATTCCTCTGTTGTTGGCCAATTAGGTCTGCATGTACTCTTAGTCTTATGAATGGACTTGGAGTCTCTGAATTATGAGTAGTTAAACATTTGAGTTATCTGGTTGCTGTTAGCATCCCCTAAGAGGCCAATAAATATTACTGTAAACTTTTATAGCAATCTTATTCTGGAGAGAAAGGGACAAGAGAGAACAGATTTTGAAATTGAAACTTTAAATGATGATGGTGATGGGGCAAATAGTCATCTTTGATATCTGAAAGAATAAATAGTGCTCAACAAATTTGATTATTTTTTGTTTATGATCACATTTTATGTGATAGTATATATCTATTGGGTATGGGAATGATTATGGATGTGCTGCAGAAAAGGCACTTGTGCATCCTATATCTATAGCAACAATTACTCAGGTAACCATCTAGAAATCTAATCGTGAGCCTGCATTTTTGAAATGAAAAGTATTACCTTAGTTTTAGGTGTAGTAGTGCACGAAATGAGGCTTTGATTCAAAATGCTTAAGACTAGAATGAAGCTGGGTCTGAATAACTTCTAATAAACTATTAGAAAACAAAAATCACCATCTTTGTTGTAATTAAGTTTGCTAATTTTCCCTGTTGCTTTTCATTTAAGTAGTAGTGGAAGGGTTATACTGGAATTAGATAATTTATGAAAAAGGCATTTGAAATAGCGTAGACATTATTATGCCCATATTTTTTCCATTTTGAAAACTAAAACATAGACATAAAAGATTTGGCTTGATAAGATTAATCAGCACCATTACCAAAGCTCTGTTTGACAATGAAGTTTGAATGCATGCTAAGAAGGGACCTGTGGGAAGTCCCCTGTGGGGAGCTATGAGTGGAGCATTATTATTTCTTCAAATAAGTATAGCTGGAGGGGAAACCCTAATCCAAATCATGGGGAGAGGAAGAGATGGAAAAGGCAACTACAAATGAAGGTGAGTAGGATGACAGATTAAGTGAAGCATATAAATTAGATAGGATAAGTGAAAAGGAGTCTAGAATGGAAAAGTCAGAATTGAAACCAGGAAGAAACTGGAAATAACTGGAATTGGTGGAGATAAGCTGCTCAATAAAGAGGAAGGCTAGCTCATCACCTCATGATGATGGATGAGACATGGGAGCCATGTTTACCTGATGTAACTTCAAGGCAAAATGTGGGTACCTGGAGTCCTGGTAGATATAGGTTCCAGTTTGGCAAAGTGTTCAATCTAATTCAACTGAAGAAACGTTAAGCACCTACTGTGTCTAGGGCAGCTAGGTGGCTCAGGAGATAGGATGCTGGGCCTGGAGTCAGGAACACCTGAGTTTAAGTCTGACCTTAGACACTTACTAGCCATGTGACCATGGGAAAATCACTTAATCTTTGTTTGCCTTAATCTACTGGAGAAGGAAATGGCAAACCACTTTAGTTTCTTTGCCAAGAAAATGCCATGGACAGTATTGAAGTGCTATATTGCAAGGGGTCATGAAGAGTTAGGCTTAACTGAACAACTGAACAACAAAAGCAATGTAAAGAGCATCATATCAGGTGTTGGAGACACAAAAACTAGCCATGAAACTCACCTCAAGGTACTTGCATTCTATTGGAGGATATAATATGACACAAATAAACAAACATGAAAAAAATAATTTTAGAAGGGAGAGAGTACTAATAACTAGGGATGGAAGGAATCAGGAAAGATCTCATATAGGCATTACACGAGCTGTGTTTTAAAAATATATTTTCATTCCAGACATAGGGGATCACTTGTGAAAAACCACTGAGAAGGAGATAGAATATAGTTTATGTCACTAATTCCTAAAATATTTTGGAAAGCAGAAAAATCAGTTGGAGCAGAAAATGAAACACACAGAATATGTTTCTAAAAACCTAAACCAGGCACTAGCTTCCTAATGTTTCCGGGAATATTTCTTTAATATTCCTTAGTGCTGAGGTGTGACAACTTCCCCTATGGTCGTAATAAGTCTTCTGTGAGCTTCTTCTTTAACAGGCACTTTTGATTCTCTTTCTGGTCTGTTTGGAGAGTGCTGAAATTTGCATTGAAGCAAATGTAATCCAATTCCAATGAATTTTTGTTAAGCATGCACTCATTCAAGGCCCTGTGCCTTTCAATTAACTATGAAGGTACTGGGCTTACTTAAATGACTCATGCTTCTAGAATTTGATACATAACCATAATAGTTGGTATATACATATATATATATACACATATATACATGTATATACACATGTATATACATGTGTATATATATGTATATACATATACATATATATACACACACACACACATACATATTTTTTTCCTTCTGATCTACTCAGCACCTCTAGTCACCTGGAGCTACACTGGCAAATCAAGGTATCCCATTTTCCTTACATCTAGCATGTGAACGCCTGTCTTATCCACAGTAGTACCAAAATATAACTTGGCTATATTGATCAAAATCTGTTCTTGCTGTTCCCAGAGCAAGATACCCTGACCTTTGGTCTCAAGTCTCTGTTCCCTTCTCAGAGGACCCTTTCTGGTATACTTTTCAACAGACCTGGTCCAAGTTTCTGTCATGGAATTTCACTGGACTGTGTCGGTTTCTCTTTTGGTTTCAATGACTTGTACCTGAGGATGAAAGCATAGAGAAATTGCAGAGTGATCAGAAGAAGGAAGCTAGGTTGGGAGAAAGGCTTGAGTTGATGTTATCTAAGGATCAACTAAAACATGTGGGATTGTTTAGCCTGCAGAGGTGAAGACTCAGAGGCTTCATGATAACTGTCTTCAAATATTTGAAGGGTGTAGTGATGAGGAATAGTTAGACTTGTTCCATTTGACCCCAGGAAGTAGAACTAGGATGGGTGATCACTTGTAAAAAGGTATAGGTGATCAAAGCAGAGTGGAAGCAGCAAAGATAGCAATTTGAACACAATGTGAAGAAAAACTCTGCCTATAAATAGAGCTGTCCAAAGGAGGGCTATTCTCAAAACCTGGAGAACCACTTGTTGGATATGTTATAGTGGGGATTCCTTTTGTGTACAGGATAGAGTAGATGGCCATAAGGTCCCTTCCGAGTCTCAGATTTTGTGATTCTGTGAAGAGATGTCTTTGAACCAGGTGGGGCTGACATTTGTTACTGCTTTTATCTGCTAGATCCATCATTGTTGTTTCTAATTCCTTAACCACCAATCACCAAACACATCACTAAGGAACTAAGGAACTATCCTTGGTATGTATACATCGATATTTATAACTATGGTCTTTCATTATGTATAAGTTCCTTGATCACTTTAGTTAATATATTGTACTTCCTATGTTCCACAAACATTGCCCCTTTAATTACTGCTCTCTGTGGCAGGCACTCTGACTTTAACATGAAGTCTTTTTTGATTTCCTGGTGAAGGACATCAAAGAACATTCCATATTTGCCCCATGAATTCTCAGTACTACCAAATTGCCTATCTAGCACCTGCAAACAACTGTGTCTCTAGGATGTTGCATCAACATATATGGTTAAAGACAGCTCAGACCGTGCTATTATTGCCATCCCATAAACTTATGTATCATCCTGTACATTTCCACAATGGGTCCACAGCATGGCCCAAAGATTTTTGAATGTTGTCCTCAACACAGTAAGTAGCTAAAAACCAAGTTCTTGATGTGGTTTGAGTATCTTCACAGAACACAAGTTCTCCAATATTGGAATCGTCTTGGTGGATATCATACCCAGCAGAAAAATATGCAATGACATTTCAACAGCAACAACAACAACAAAATCTAGTGGTTTCTACAACCAATCTGTCTGTTTCTCAAGCAAAGTGTGTGATGAAAAGGATTAGTGCCAAATAACAGACTTTAAAATGTCGGAGTGTTCTAAATGACAAGGTTTCTACTACAAGCCACTCAAACCTTAATATTACTCCAGTCTGTAACTGGAGTATTGAATTTTGTCCTAGCCAACACACTTTAGGGAGGACATTGCAAGCCTAGAAATGGCCAACAGATGGCTGCTAGGATGGTGAGAGAACTAGATAATGGGAGATAAGAGGAACACTGGAAGGAACTTGGAGAAGAGATGTCTATGGGGAATGTGATAGTCATATTCAAGTATTCTAAGGACTCTCATGTGGAAGAGGGAATAGAATTATTCTCCTTGTGTATTGAATTCACAACTAGGAACAATGTATTAGAGAGATAGATATCCAGCTTTATGTAAGGAAGTATAATAATAGATTAGAACTAACTGAAAATTAAATGGATATTCTTGGAAGATAACGTCTCACCATTACTGGAAGCTTTCAAACAGAGAATGAATGACTCCTGGTGAGAGATGTTGTAAGGAAATTCCTATTCAGGTTAAGGGTGGAATAGATGACCTCTGAAGTATTTTCCAGTTCAGTGATTCTGTAATTTTCACTGGCATGTCTATTTTTTTGTATCAGTGTCTTTTTTTGATACTGTCATGTCTTTTTTTTTTGGTATGCTTTACACAATGCGAATAAAGAAATGACTTTACTTCTGCCCATTGTAATTTTGGGGGATTTCACAGCTTTTTAAAAGAGATTGCAGATGATCTGGTGACTAATGGTTGATTCTGAAGTGACCATGTTGAGAATTGGTCATTTTTTGTCTATTAGAATATAATCAGTTTCATTGTATGTGATATTGCTTGCTGCTTAACTTATTTAGTAATCTTTGACTCACTTCTT
Organism: Phalanger gymnotis; assembly: GCA_028646595.1. NCBI lineage: Eukaryota > Metazoa > Chordata > Mammalia > Diprotodontia > Phalangeridae > Phalanger > Phalanger gymnotis. Next base: position 191,566,846 of record CM053623.1, read on the forward strand.
AAGGGAAGTATTAATTATATGCAAACATCTATAGCCTTTGTTTTTCTGAATCATATTTTCTGCCAGTTTTTCCTACCTGAAGTTAAGAAATATCAAAGTGTATGTTGACTTAGTTTGAAAGATATTGTCATGTTCTTCACAGAAATTCTTTATCCTTCCCATTAGGCATTGACACATAAGGTGCCAAAGCTTACCTGTTTATCTGTTTGCTTGTGCTCATCATAAAGGCTAAAGGGTGAGAAAACTAAGTACCCTATGAAATTCTCTCTTTTCCTTTCCTTGAATGACTGTTATACCTACTTCATAGGATTGCCATGAGGCTCAAATGAGATAAGGTATTTATAAAAACACTTTGCAAGCCTTTAAGTGCTTTGTAAATATGTGCTATTATTATATCAGTCGCCAACTCCTTAATTGTCTTTCTATGGAGAACCTGTGAGGCATCCTTTCATTTACTTGGTGCCTCTCTATGTCTCCTAATTTTCTTTTAGTGTGAATATAAATGTACATGTACCAATTCAGGTTCTCCAGTAGTATATCACTTTGTTGATTGTTAGACAGAGACCATACGCTATGAATACCAATTGTCAATTAATGTTTGTTGACAATTTAAGCCTGGCTTTCCTTATGAATGTCTTGCCTTTTCTCATTTTCTCATGCTGAATCCTTCTCCCCTGAGCCATGGTTTTCTTCCAAGCCTCTGAACTGGCCCTTCTACTCTATGGTCCTGTCCATCCTCTCAGTGAACTCTATGAATCCCATGCATTCAATTTCTCTATAAATGTTAATGTCTCCCCAATTGATTCCTCCAAGCTCTCTGTTGAACTCTGTGAACTTGTTTTTATAATTGTTTTAAATAATTGTTTTTCAATAGAATTGTTTTCCTTTGTAAGCTTGTATTTTGTGCATCTAAAAACATCTTTGTGAGAAGAGGTCCATAGACTTAACCAGACTGCCAAAGGGATCCATGACACACAAAAAGTTAAGAACCCTTGATAATGTGTTAAGTTTATAGTTACAAAAGGAAGTATTATGCATTTTTAGCTTTTGTTAGTTTTGTTTTTAGCTTCCAACATTAATTTTCACAAGATTTTGAGTTCTAAATTTTCTTCCCTTTCCTTTCCCTTCCCCCCACCCCAAGATGGCATGCAGTCTGATATAGGCTATATGTATACATTCATATTAAACATATTTTAACATTAGTCATGTTGCAAAGAAGAATTAGAACCAATAGGAGAAATCGTGAGAAAGAAGAAACAAAAAAAGAGAGAGAGAGCACAAATATTATGCTTCAATTTACATTCAGACTTCATAGTTCTTTTTCTGGATGTGGATAACATTTTCCATCATGAGCCTTTTGGAGTTGTCTTAGATCCTTTCATTGCTGAGAAGAGCTAAATCCATCACATTTAGTCATCATACAATGTGCTATTACTGTGTATAATGTTCTCCTGGTTCTGTTCACTTCACTTAGCATCTTCATCTTAGCATCATGTAGGTCTTCCTAGGTTTTTCTGAAGTCTGCCTGCTCATCATTTCTTGTGGAACAATAGTATTTCATTACATCCATATACTACAACTTGTGCGGCCATTCCCCAAATTATGGCATCCTCTCGATTTCCAATTCTTGGCCACCACAAAAAAAGAGCTGCTAGAAGTATTTTTGTACATGTGAGTTCTTTTCCCATTTTGTGGAATAGAATGTTTAAGCTTTTGCAGGCTTTAAAGAAATCTAACATACTCTAATAAAATTAGTTGATTTGCAATTCAGAAAATGCGAATTTCTATTCTGCCTTCACTACTCTATGTTCTTTGGCAAGTCAACTGACCTCTTTCTGCATTTCCACATCCATAAAATGGGGATAATGAAATTAATTCTTTGTGTAAGGATTGACTAATAAGATGATGTAAAGCACTTTTGCAAATGAGTGCTATATAAATGACAACTATTATGGTAATTTAATCAGTAGAGTGGAGTTGCCACTTATAGTATATTTATAGTCAGCTGTGATACTAGACCAAGGTAGTGCCTGAGTCCACAGCCTTACAAATAAGCTGAGTCAAGAGGGGCACAGCTGAGGCTAGAAACTTTGCCCATCAGCTGTAGCTAGAAATTTTGATGCCTTTGACTAATTGGTGGAGCGAGAACCCATGGCATAGCCCCGAAGTAGAGGGAGACAGAGGCCCACTGTTCAAGAGTCTGTCAAACAGGGTAAGTGAAGTAGGTTGAGACAGGTTGCAGAGGACTTCACCTGGGGTTTAGCAATGATGGGATATTAAGTGCACCATCTGGCAGCTTCCTATTTTAATTATTATTTCTGCTGGCACCTAGTCTGGTGAATAGATGGTGTATGGCACTGGAGTCAGGAAAACCTGAGTTCAAACTGAGCCTCAGATGCTTACCAGTTGTGTAACTTAACCTCTACTTGCTTCAGTTTCCTCAGTGCTAAAATGGAGATAACATCAGTCCCTACCTCACCAGGTTGCAGTGAGATAATGAGATAATGAAATAAATGAGATAATATTTGTAAATTTTTCTTAGTATAGTCCCTGGCACCTAGTAGGTGCCATATAAATGCTTGTTCCCTTTCCCTTGCTAACTAGGTGCTATCTTCATTTACATGTTGCACGAGTGTCAATGCTGTGAGAGCCCTCTGTCAGAGAATTCAACACCCTTAGGCAGCTCTGCCCTGGTTACAGCTCTCAGGATGGCATTCCTTGTGACCACGCTGACACTCGAGAGCAAAATGAGGATGGACAGCCCATGCTGTCTCCATTAAAGGCTAAAGATCTGGGAAGGTGGATCAGATCAGACAACCAATCACAGGATCTTAGGATAATAGAATTTGGGTGCTTGAAGGCTCCTTCAAGATAATCTAGTCTAAGCTCATGTTATAGATGATGAAAGTGGACTTGTCCAATGCCACACAGCTGATAAATAGTGGAGCCAAGGTCTGCTTTTTTCTAAATGTATCCTTTTTACTATATTTTGCCACCATCCCTGCCTATTGATCAAGTGTAAACTTCCCTGGCTAGAAATATCTGCCCTAACTCCACTTCTAATCTGAGCCCCTTGGTTTCTGGATTCCAGAGAAACTCGATTTCCTGACCTGATCTGGCCTCTGCTTTATATCCACTTTGGAACCCATCCCTTTCTCCTGAGGGGAACAGTGTGCCCCAGCCCTAGTGACTGGCCTAATTACCAGCATGTGTCACACCTCCCCACCTCCTCTTGGGAGCAAGCAGGCTAATGCTCTGTTGAATTTCTGAAAGCATTGAGCTTTACAAAGGAATGAACACTCATAATGTTGTACAGGTATTAACACTTTGGGGATCTGTGATGAGTTCAGTATATCAGGAAAGGCTGGCCAAGATTCTCAGCATGGTGTAAGTGTTGAAATTTCACAATTAGGAGAAAGGAATGCCATTTCACAACTACCCTTCAGAAATTGTCTTCATCCTTCACCTCTGTCTCCCCCAAATGAAATCGATCTTTATTTCAGCCTCAAGGAATTCTAGGCTTTTTTAACAGAGCAAGGTTATCTAAAGTTTGATATGTTTGGATTTGGGAGAAATAATCTTTCCATTCGGACCTTGCTGTGTTGCTTTTGGCTTTATGAAATGCCTCAGGGTATGTGCAGGCTAGATTCAAGGGTGGTTGTACCAGGGCCTCAGACTATACCAACACAGAGTCAGGGTTTCTGCAAAGCACACCTTCAGTCTTGGCAAAATTACCGCCAGCCATGATTTAGAATAATTTTCTTTGGAGACAGGATCTAGGTTCACTTCCTCACGTCAAAAAAAAAAATACAGTCCAAAAGAGAGAGGTCTTTCAGGGGCACAGGTCGGCTCTCCAATTTAATTGCTGACCATCCACCTACTGTCCTTCTTGTTATATAACTAGTACAGTAGTTGGAATGATCAAATTAAATGAAAACCTAATTACCTCCATAGAGCTCTGTCAGCTTTTCACCGGGGAGGGAAGGAAGGGTGGGGGAGGGGGAATTGAAAAAATAAACCACAAACTGCTTTCCTTGCTTTTTCTTTCTAGCTGAAAAACTGTTTTATTCTTTCAGTTCATTACTATCTGATAATTTATACAATGTTTGTGCCTACATAAACACGTAACTCATTTTATTCCAGCCCATGAATTTATGTGAGCATATTTGGTGACTGGAACTCCTCCTTTCCCTCACTTTGGTTGCATAGCAACCCTTTGGACTTGGGAGCTACTGCCAGCTGACTTGTTATGGGACACCAGGGGCCAGTTATTCAAGTGTCATTGAGTGAGCTTCTCTCTTCTCGCTCTCCTTCTTCCTCTCTTTGCACTCCCCCCATTCTCCTTTCCTCTCACCTTATCCATCTTTAACTACATACACACATATATGTGGGTACATACACATATCTAGGGAGGAATAAAGACAAGGACCAGATCTAGGGTTTCATTGGGATATGTGATGAAGTCCCTCTCCTGTTCATTGTTGGTTGGCATCTTCTCTGTAACTTAAAGTCCTAAAGAATTGCCTAGAGTAGAGGTGTCAAACACCTCTGAACTGCACTAAAAAGTAATTGGGCAATACTGAACAAAAGAAAGATAATGTAATAAAATATAGAGAAGATTACATTTAAAAACTAGCAGATAAGTCGTGCAGTGGATAGAGCATGGGACTTGGAGTCAGGAAGTTCTGAGTTCAAATCCAACCTTAGACACTTACTATGTGACCCTGGGCAAGTAACTTAATCTCGGTTTGCCTCAGTTTTCTCATCTATAAAATGGGGGTAATAGGAGTACCTCCCCTTTGCCCCCCCAAGGTTGTTGTGAGGATCAAATAGATAATAACTGTAAAGTGCTTAGTGTAGCGCTTAGAACATAGCACTATACAAATGTTAGCTATTATTATATATATGTGACCAGCATACACATTAGTGACTCCTGTTTGTATTTTGAATTTGACACCACTGACTTAGAGCAATGAGAAGTTTAATGACTTACCCAAGATCACACAGCCAGTATATGTCAGAAGCAAGACTTGAACATAGTCTTCCTAGCTTTGAACCCAGCTCTATATCTCTATGCAACACCGCCTCATTTCTACACTGACATTGGCCTGCAAATTGAGGTCTATATCTACATCTACATTTGTATCTGCATGCTAAGAATTTTCTCCTACATTTTGGGGAACAGTTGGCCTAGATGAATAGGAAGAAATTGAAAATCCTTATGCAGTAATTACAAGATGGACCTGTTGGAAGCTAAATTTGGCTGTTTTGCCAAGTTGGTAAATCATCTAGTCTAGAAAGTCTAGAGGCTTTTTTCTTTCTTCTTCTTCTAACAGTTGAATCATTTGGAACCTAAGCCAAACATAGTAGAACCCAGATGTATACTTAGATGACATCGCCTCTGTCAATTGTTATTTCTTCCCCCAGCTTTGGGGTTTAGGTCTTTGATTAAGTAGATACAAAGGGTGATCAAACTTCCATTTTCTTGGGAACCAGATTTATTATTATTATTATTATTTTCTGAAATGATTGTTCACTTCTCTGTGAGTGGAATTGAAGGTCAAACTATGAAGGCCCAATTTGGAGAGCTTGTGAAAGGCTTGGGTTGGAACCAACCATGTGATGCTCCATCCTTGTTTGTGGGTGCTGGCTAGGCACCGATTTATGGCTGCATCTGCTCTTGGAGAACCAGCCGCTGTTGATAATTCCACCTCGCAGATTTGCAATCTGTCTAATACCCTTGTTCAAAAGGAGCTACCATTCCCAATTACTGCACACCAGATTGATCTGTCTGATGCAGCATTTCCCAGCTGTCCCTGACTTTCCTTTATGTTTCTGAAGCTGCTTGTCAGTGTATTATTTAAGTACTTCAACCCAATCTGCTTGTCATCACCCCACTTCAGTTTGCCAAACAGCAGCCTCCAGCCATTCAACCTATGGATGAAGTCGTGTTCAGCAAATATCACCACTGTTGTGATGATCTATCTGTGTTCCCAGGCCTCACTGCTGGTGATAAAGTTTTTCCCTTCAATTTTCAGGACTCCTATGTGATAGAGCCGAAAAAATCTCAAGAGCCTTGCCATGGGGTCTAATGTCTAAGCGCGGAGCAATACACTCCATTATTGTTTGTTCTTTGAAGCCAATTAATTCTTAAAGATCTTTCACTATTTATCCACCTTGCAGACAATCTTTCTCCCTTAGTGTTGACACATCATTCTGGTTTGCATTGAAACTTGCTGATTCCCTCCAGACACTATCCCCTCCCTAACCTCTCCTATTCAGACCAACATTATTTGTTCCCATGGTTTTTAAATTGCTCACTTGACTGTGCCCTTTGAAACCTCTATTCTTTTCCCAAGCAAATTCCCATGTGCACACAAATATGTACATATGTGTACATTTACATATATATGCACATATACATATATGCATATTTTTGTTTTATTTATGCCTTTCATTTTTAGATAGAATCCAAATACCACATATGTGGAATTGGCATACTGAAGATTTTCAACAGAGAGAGCAATAGGGAGCAGCAGGGCTGGGACATTCCAAGTTGTTTAAAGGAGACATAGAAATTAAGCTAAGGGAAATATGATAATTAGCTAGAGACTAAACCAATGATTTCACTTGTATAAGTAACTCCCTAGATGAAGAAACTCCCTCTACCAATGTAGCTCAGGACTTTTTCTGTAACTTAGGCAATTGCCTGGAGTGCTGAGAGGGTGTTTGTTCCAATAAGTATTTGTTCCAGATCTTCCTGGCTTTGAAGCCCAGTTTTTTTAATCCTCTATACCACGCTGTCTGATCATTTAATTATGAAGCATATAGGTGGGCAACAAAAAACAATTATAGGATCATAGTTTGAGAGACCCACAGGATCATAGGAGCGAAGGGTTATAGCTGGGAAGGACCTTAAAGACTTTATACTCTAATCCTTCCATATTACAGATAAGGAAACTGAGGCCCACAGTGATGAAGTAACTCACACAGGGTCACCACTGGCATTTCTAGGTATCCATCTCCATATACATTGCCAAGTAATTAAGCAATCCTTTGAAAGGAAACTGGTGAAAGAAAAACAAACGACACAGTAATAGAGTATGGCCCCTTGCTTCTCTCCTTAGAGGTGAAGGTAAGTTTTATTAACTGTTCTCCAGGACCATCAGTGAACAAATTTCAGTTCTGAGTTTGATTTCCTTTTAGTGACCTTTTCATTTATATTATTATAGTCACTAGGTAGTGGTTTTTCTGGTTTTACATATTTCAATCTGCCTACATTCAATCTATCTTCCCATGTTCCTCTAAATTCTTTATGTGATCACTTCTTATAGCATAAAAATTCCATCACATCCATATGCCACAATTTTCCCAGACATTTTCTAATTAATAGGCATCCAACTCGATGTTCTTTGATACTGCAATGGGAGTATTAGCCAATGAGCGCCTAGTCCTTAGTACATGTACACTATGCTCTGCTACCAATCTATATGGAGGCTTGGTAAGCTTGCTTCCACAAATACAGATAACCAAAGGTCTGATGTTTGTCCAGGATAAAACCCTTTGCATAATGCCTAGTCTCTGGATTGTCTCTTCCATCTCTTACTAGTGGGTTGGATCCTCTGAGTTCACTTGGCAACTACTCCCTTTTAGGGTCCTATAAGTAATGCTGAAAGGGTTGGGAATGGCGTGATACAATCATTCATGACTCCCCATCCATTTCAGGGTTTAGATCGAGCATGTTGCTTCTAAGAATTGACTCCTAGCTACCAACAGAATCTGCTATAGATTGGTGATTTTCCTTCCTTTCAAAACTCACAAGGTTTTAGTTTGATCTCTTCCATTTCTGATACTCATTCCCCTAAGATCAGGAAAGAATAAACATTAAAGATGATGAATTAAAGGAGCCTCATGCCCATCCTCCCCTCTTGACAGGCTCACAGAATTTCTTCTTCTTCCTCATTCTGAAGCTGGAAGGAAAATGAAAGCCACTTTGTCTGTTACAAACTCTTGTACGCATATTCAATATTAGCAGGCAATTAAAAGTAAGCCATCAGAAAACATTCTGAATATTTGCATATGTTCTGAATTATGGAGAGAAAAGCTATCCCATCTGCATTTATGAAGGGAGGCTCAGAAAACCTTTATGTGGATTCTCAGCCAAGTATATTGTGAATGCTTTAAGGACTGGTCCCTCATTAGTCAGTCATTCTATTACTCTAACCAAAGCAATATTAAATGAGGGGATATAGTATACTGTTTGGACATCAGATGGTACTCCAGAAACCTGTGAGTAGTCCTGTCCTTTACTTCTCATGGCTCTTGCTGTGTTCATCAGTGGATTAATTAAGCTCTCTGATATTCAGAGAAAGTCTGGTCGTATGATCTAGAGGGGGGTGGGGAACCTGTGGCTTTGAGGCCACATGTGGCCCTCTAGGTCCCCAAATGTGGCCCTTTGACTGAATCCAAACTTCACAGAACAAATCCCCAATATAAAAGAATTTGTTCTGTACAACTTGGACTCAGTCAAAAGGCTACACCCAAGGATCTAGAAGGCCACTTGTGGCCTTGAGGCCATAGGTTCCCCACTCCTGGTCTAGAGTATTTTCCAAATGTCCAAAAATATCTCCCCAACCTATCATGACAATTAGCTGTCTTTATCTCCGCAATCACCATCCCCTAACCTCAGAAGATTGACCATTCACCACAATTGGCCATGTGATATATTAACGCAATAAGGTAGCATAGGATAATTAATCAAAAAATAAACAAAACTTCCAATAGGAAGCTTCTATGTCAATGCATCTTGGGCTACTCTCCCCCTCCCATCCCAATATACACATAATCCTCTTCACTCCTCCCAGTGAGTTTGAAAGTCAAAAGCGCTTGGACGTGTTAAGAAAAAAAAAGGTTCTGAGAAAACAGAACTTAGCTTTGAATTCTGCTTGATCTCACCAAGATGACAATGTTATCAGTGGTATCACAGGCAGCTCCTAGCCTAGCTTGCTCCACTTTGGTCTGGGGGTTGTGGCCATTCCCACTATTGTCTACTTACTCTTCATCTCTTTGTCTACTACACCTTTGATTCATGCAGTTTGTGCCAAGTCCATAAACAGTCTCACACAGTAACCTTGTTTCTACTCTGCTTTTCCCTGATCATGACCACCAGAGCAGCATGCCTTTCCCTCACTGCCTACTACATGGCAAGAAAAGGACAGAGTCCTGTGGGTGGCTTTTCCTTCCCCTTTCTTTTTCTAATCCAGCAAAAAAAATCTTGGCAGAGGTTCCTCCAAGGGAAAGAAAAAAATCTTAAGCGAGAACTCTTAGAAATATATGCTTGTGCACATATCTCATTTTATACAAGTCTCTGTGATTCCCTTTCCTGTCTCCCTCTGCCTCCTGTCTTTTCAGGCCATCTGAGAAAGCCAGACTATACTCCCATTGCTTCTTCCAGGTCATTGAATTGCAATTTCCCTTACAACTCTTTGGAAGTTCTTGTAATCTTCAATGTTCCTAGGAGTCTATGTAGGAAAGGGATAGGCAAAATGAATAGAGTCTTGACAGAGTATTAATAATCTAGTGAAAAGCTGCCCATGGAGAGATAGACTGGCTCCTGACTGAGAGATAGAAATTGAAGAACATACCACATTCAAGAGTAACAGATTAAATAAAAGATGTGGTAGGGCATATAATTAGAGCAGGGAAGGCATTAGAGATGGCCTAACCTAATATTCTCATTTATTGGGTGAGGAAAACAAAAACTAAATTGGAGAGGCCAAATGATTTGTCCAAGGTCGAATAATAACTCCATACTAAAACTAGGGGTCAAATCCAGGTTTTCTGCTTCAAATATAGCAATCCCTCCACCCTAGTAATCTAATTCTAGTGAAGAAATTCATTAATCAGATGGAAGTGACATATAATGAAGGTAATTTGGTCGAGAATCAATGAAGAGAGAAATATAATCATTTTTAAAGGAGTGTGCATTACATAAGACCCAATCAGAAGGAAGAAATGAAGAGTTCAGAAAGCTGACAGAGAGATGATGTGATGTGGATGGGAGATTTTAACTCTATGAAAATTTGGCTCTTTAAATAGAATGTTACACAAAAATTCTAGATTTCATTCTTCAAAATATAGAACACATGATAATCGCAACCACGTGGTACCTTATTCTATTCAATACAAATCTGGATGCCGAAGTATAAAGAAGACTTTGGTAGGAAGCAACCACTTCATTTCAGAATTTGTTGTAGCTAAGGAGATGAAGTCAGACATCATTACAGCAACAGATTTGGAGGGAAGATTCCTAAGAGTTTAGAGATCCTAGAAACAAAAATTTCATTTGGTGAGAGATGAGATACTCTCAAAAATAAAACTCTGATGACAGAAACACAAATGATTCTGAACAGGAAGATAAAAGAGAATTATCTGAAGAGACTGGTAGCTGCAAGGGAAATTCATCAAGCTCAGATTTTAAAAAAGATATGCACAGAAGGTAAAAGCAAATTCAGGTAACTTAGGAATGCTTTAGAAGAGTGACATAGCCTTGGAACAATAAAATCAGGAGCACTGAGGCTTAAGATAAGCTGAGGTATATGATGAAAGAAAGCTTTCCATGTACATACTGGTTAGGGTGAGTGAGATGATGATGATGATGATGGTGATGATACATGACAGAAACAAGGAAGAAACATGAGTCCTACTTTGTTTCTCCTTTCTCTGCCAGCAATAACTCTTAGTCTACCAAGTGTAGGACACTAGTAGTAATTAACAGGGAATTGAAATCCAAGACAAGTGAAGAGATGACAAAAGAGTACTTAGCTGGTCTTGATAAGCTCAAGTCACCTACTTCTAATGAATGACATGCCAGGCAGGCTATTGGAAGAAATTGTGGTTATATCTTTGGAAAATTGGGGAGAATGGGAGAGGTGCAACAGGGTTAGAAAGATCAAATCTTGTTCTGATTTCCAAAAGGAAATCAAAAAAGACTTCAAATGATTGACTAATCATATCAACTAGATAGGATTCTTGGCACAATTGTATAATGCACTATAGGCTAATGGGTGGAAATTGCACAGAACTCTCTTTGAGCTTTATTGGAGGTAAGAGAGGTGTCCCAAAGTCAAATAGAGTGCCGTAAGAACTAATAAGTGAGTTCTACTCAAGCAAAGCCTGGATGCCAACTTGTGGAGGTCATTGAAGAAACTAAGAACAAACTTAGATATATCTTGGACTTATATTGACTCCAAGATACTGAAATGGAAGAGGAAGTGTTATGAGTGACAAACAGAGAGCAGTTTGCCTACATGAGAAAATACAGGGGTAGAGGATAATGCATAAAGCTGGAAAAGTAAGTTGGGACCGGTTTGGGAAGGGATTAAAAAAGATAAACAGAACAATTTATATTTTGTCATAGAGGAGCCACTCAAATTTATTGAGTAGCAGAGCAACATAGTCATATCTGTATATGAGGAAAATCTCTTCAGCAGCATTATGTGGGATAGACTGGAGTGGTGAGAGACAAAGATACAGAGATCAATTAGGAGTGTATTGCAATAAACTAAATGAGAAGTTGTGAGAGGTGGTAACTCAATGAATAGAAAGAAGGTGTCAGATGTAAGAGATATGGAAGTACAAATGGCAAAATTTGGCGACTTATTAGATATGTGGGGTGAGAAATCAAAGATAATGCTGAGTTTTTAAACTTGGAAAACTAAAAGATGGTGGTGCCTTTGAGAGAAATCATGAATTCTGTCATAGTGGAGAGTTTGGGGAAGAAAATTAGTTGAGTTTTGGACCTAGTAAGTTTGTGATGTCTCCAGGACATCCAGTTTGTGATGTCTAATAGTCAGTCAATTGTATATGAGTTCCCTTCTCATACTCCATAGTCCAGTCAAAATGGTCTTCTTACTGTCCCTCATATATGATCCTCCCATACCTGGAATACCCTCTCTCCCCATCTCTGCCTCTTAGAATCCCCAATTTCCATTAAAACTCAGCTCTAACACTGCCTCCTACATGAAGCCTTTCCTGATATGCCTAGATATTGGGAACTTCCCACCACGATTTACCTCTTATTTATTTTGTTTATACTTATATATGTATGCATCCTCTTGCTTCCAGCCTCTGCACTCAAGATCTAAGAGAGCAGAGACCATCTCATTTTTGCAGCCCCAGAACCAAGGAGAGTGTCTACACACAGCAGGCACTTAGTAAATGCTTGTTGGATGATTGATTTATCAATGCTTCCTCTAAGACCTCATAAACCATTCCTTTAAGAATCTACTTTGGGTTTGTTTTAGAAACTGAAGCCAGGTTCATTGGTCTATATCTTGACTTGGTACTCTCTTTTTTTTGGAATTTATATGTTGTCATCTCCAACCATATAGCATCTCTTCTGTTATCTATGATTTTCAAAGAAACTAATAGTGACTTCCTGAATTCAAATATGGCCTCAGATAACTGTATGACTCTGGGCAAGTCACTTAACTTTGTGTCTCTCAATTTCCTCTCTTGTAAAATGAGCTGGAGAAGGAAATGGCAAACCACTACAGTATCTTTGCCAAGAAAAGCCCAAATGGGGTCACAAAGAGTCAGACATGATTGGAAAATGACTAAACAACAACAATAATAATGATAGTCACAGATGTGAATTTTTTTAGCACATTGAAATGAAATTTTTCTGTGCCTAGTCATTTTAGTCCATGAAGGAAGCAGAAGAGTCTGTGTAATTCAAATTCCTCAAGATACAATTTTCTAAATATGATCCTCCAAATGATATATTGCAATGGCTACAACTCTAAAGGAGTCTTTTGTACAATGACTAGGTGCTTATTTTCTTCTCCAAACAGTTGTAGCATTGAGAATCTTCTCCAAACTTGGGCCTCCTTACTTACTCTGACCACCTGGAAATATTCTCTAAGAGACTCAATAAGCTACTTGTGGATAATACAGCCAACTCAAACCACTCTCGAAGCCATTCATTTGCTCCTTGCCAAGGCTTGAAGCCTCTGTAAAATGTAGCAAGTCTTTTTATAGTTTGATCCAGCTGTTGGTTGGGTACACTATTCTGAACTCACAATTCAGTAGTTTCTGTTTGGCTAAAGTAGCAAATGGTTTCACTATGGGAGCCAAGGGTCATGGCTTTATTTTTGTTTTGTGGAGGGGGTTCCAATCCCCATTTCTTATGTCACATTTTCTTAAATGCAAGAGAATCCAAGAATACCATTACCCAGATCCAACATAAACACCAATTAGCTCCAAAGGGTAACACATAAGTAAATCCTAGAACTTAAGTGGCCACAATAGTATTTTACAATCCAAGCATCAAGCCCCTTAATAGAATAATATATCCTAAGAAATTGTGAAATTCCATAAACTCAATATATATCCAAATCCCATATAAATCCTGTCCTTGGCTTATAATCTAGGATGACTGTATGGTCATTAGTTAAACAAAAGATTTTTTCCAAGCCTCTTTACCATCTTAATTTTCTCTGGAACTAAAAAGGGGATAGATAGAGGAAATGAGAAGCATGATAGAAAAGCCTATAGTTTCTCTATGGTCTGGGTCAGTTAAATAAATTTTTAAAAAACTGTAATATTTCTCTAGTTAATAAACTAATTATAATTAAAAGACCCTCAGAGACAATCTTGGCTCCAGTTTTACATCTTTGTTAAACTTCAGGCACCACCTGTATTGGTAAAATTCCTTCTGAACCTTGAATAGCATTATGCCCAAAACATCATGTCAAGGACACATTAATCAAAATATATTACTATTAGCCAATTAGAGAATAACTATTCTATGGCAGATAGAGTGCCTTATTTGAAAGAAGATCTGTGTTCTAACTCAAGCACTCACTAGTGCTCTCTCGCTTTCTCTTTCTCTCTCTCTCTCTGTGTCTCCGTGTCTCTTGGTCTCTCTGTCTCTGTCTCTCCTCTTTCTGGCTCTGTCTCTCTGTTTCTCTCTGTTTCTCTCTCTCTCTCTCTCTCTCTCTCTCTCTCTCTCTCTCTCTCTCTCTCTGTGTGTGTGTGTGTGTGTGTGTGTGTGTGTGTGTGTGTAGGCAAATCACTCAACCCCTTTGAGACTCATTTTCCTCATTGGTAAAATGAAGAGGTTGGACCTGGTAACCAAGGTTACCCTTCCAGTACTAGATAAGGACCCTTCCAGTACTAGATAAAAGATCATTATCCCTATTAACTGTATCAGTAACCAGTGCAGCATAACAGGAAGAAGTGAGGCAGAGTACTACATTGGAAATAACACTGAATTTGGAATCAGAGTGTCTGAGTTCAAATCTTCCTCTGCTACTTATCAACTGAGTAACTAGTTACTGAGTAACTATAACTAACCGAGTAACCTTGGACAAGTTACTTAGCTTCTCTGGGCCTCAATTCCCCCATATGTAAAATAGGCGAGGGACTTGGAGTAAATGGTCCAATTTTTCTAGAGGAATGAAATGACCCGTTGCATATATATACATATATATATATATATATATATATCTTCTGATGGTGGCGTTATTTCTTAGATAGGTAGATAGATAGATGGATGGATAGGCAGATAGTTCAAGTAGTTATCAAATGTTTACTATGTGTCACATACTACAGAAAATCCTGTGTATAAGAATACAAGCAAGCAAGACAGTCTCAGCACCCATGGAGCCTACATTTACATGGGGGAAGACGACCTGTAAGGGGGAGTTGAGTACACATATGTGGTGGTATGGCATGGATTGGAAGCATGGTAAAGGCATAGATCCAGGCAAGACAAGGACAGAGCTGGCTTCTCAAAATCCCAGCGGGTCCAGAGGATATAGTCCAAGATTCTAGTGGGGAAGAGGTGGCAATCTTAACCTGAGCTGAGGACTGCATGGCCTGGAGATGCTCAGGAAGTATTTTTATATTATATACTATAGTAGTTTTTAAAGAAAGTAAAAAAGATGATTCTTGCTCTCAAAGAGCCTGACAAGATTATGGGGTATCAATACATTGAAATATAACAAACAAATGAACAATATAAGGCAGGCATGTGGTAAAATCTAAATGAGTGGTACCCTGTTACAGGGGGAGTCTCACTGAACACCTTACCTATAAATTGTGACTTAAGACAGTGCTGAAACCTGGTTCTTCCTTCTATAAAATAAGGACATGCTAGTTTTCTTTTTCATGTTCAAAACATTATGGGATGGTCATGTTGTAGAATTCAGCAACAGCTGAATTTTCCGTTCAAATTCTGTTGATGAAAATCCTTGGCATTGGCTGTAGTTTCCATGGTACAAGCTGGTCCCCCACTTCAGTGCCCTTTAGTTTTATTTTATGCAATAAGTATAAATTCCGATTAGTTGGTTGACATGGTTACCAGAGACATGGAGATTAGACTAGATTTGCTAAGCTAATAAAATATAATGAAAGGTATTGGAGAGTTGGTGTAACCAGACTCAAAATAGTAAAGTATGAGAACGATAGCTGATCTTTCAAAGAATAGAATTCTAAAGTTCATCACATTCAACCAATTACATTCAAAAATAGATTTTTATTGATTTTTATTACGTCATCTAAATTTTTCTGTATAGTGCTCTCTTCCTTCTCTCAGAGAGTCATCTCGTAACAATTTTTAAAAGAAAAAGAAGAGAAAAACATACTTATTGATATATTGAAAAATAATCTGTTGCTTTACACGATATTCCACACTGGTAAATCCTCTACCTCTGTAAAGGTATTGGGATTGGAAGGAGAAGTTTGTTATCATATTTCTTCTTTGGGGAAAAGCTTGTTCTTTATAACTTTGCAACATTCAGTTTTGGTAGCTTTGTGTTAACCAATTAACATTTATTTTAATATAAATTATAGTTCTTGAGTGTGAGTAGGTGATGCAATAGCGATAGCACCAAGCTTGGAATCAGGAAGATTTGTGTTCCTGAGTTCAAATCTGTCCTCAGACACTTACTAGCTGTGTAACTCTAGGCAAGTCACTTAACCCTCAGTTTGCCTCAGTTTCCTCATCTGTAAAATGAGCTAGAGAAGGAAATGGCAAACCACTTAAGTATCCTTGCCAAGAAAACCCCAAATGGGACACAACTGAAATAACTGAATGACAATAGTGACATAATTATCGAGTAGTAGGCATCAACTTCCTCTCTCTGGCTTCCCAACAGAACCATTACATTTTTTTAGAACAGGGGGAAAGGACAAACAGATAAGTCAATGCGCTGCCACACAACAATAATATTAATAACATTTAGGTAGCGTTTTAAGTCTGGCAAAGAATTTTTCTCATAACTTCTCAGTGTGGTAGGCAATGCAAGTTATTACTTTTCCCATACTTGAGACTAACTTCAATTTTCTAGAGAGAGAGAGAGACCAGATACATCTTTATCTGAGGGTTCTAGGGATACTCCTTGAGGATCAAGGAAGTTTTTCGTCCAAGTCATTAATCTGACTTGGAATTACTGGTATGCTTCCCTCCAAGATTATCAGTTGAGGGTCAATTTAGTCATCCAGCCTTAAGTAGATTTTAGAAGGTGATAGATTATGGACAGTGACATGGTACATAATCATGTGCATTTCCTTGTCTCTTTTCATGTCTTCAGATGATCTTTGACTTCAGGTTTGATCCTTATCCCATCATTTTCAGCTAAAACTGAAAAGGCAAGTCTTTGTTATGTTCATTTGTGATTTAGTTTTTAAATTCAAGACTATCTTTGACCTGTGCTTTTAAGAAACAAGACCTATGACCACACTGACACAGGGAACTCCTGAGTGAGAAAACTTTCCATATCAATGTAGATAATAATGCAATAACTCTGCAACTAATGGGTCTTAGAGAACTGCCCAGAGCACTGGCAGTTGTGGCTTGCCCAGCCCACTTCCACCTAAGACCAAGTCCAATTCTGGATGTCCAATCCAAGTCCAATGCAGGATGCATTGATCTACTTAGGGTTATGTTACACAATGAACTAGATATCATTTTATACACTGCATGCCTTTTCCACTCCTGCTAATAAGCTGGTGAAATGAAGCTGGAGGAAGTCCCACAATCATGCTAACTGGTTACTTTACAAATGTGTGCTATTTAACCTCAACTGGGGCCCTCCTTTTTATTCTTTTCCAATTGATTCTCAAACTCCTTCCCCACAAAAGCTATTCCAAACATTCTGTTCCATCCTCAAACTCCATCCCATTCCCACACATCTCCTTATTCCCCCTATCAGCTGAGGACCTTGCCTCATTACTGAAAAAAATGAGACCATTTGATAGAAGCTCTTTCTTTTCCTGTTATCTTCATTTCATCTTGATATCATCTCTCTCTATTTTCCTTTCTCTCAATTTCTGACAAAGATGTTGCTAAGGCTACTCTTTTTACAAAAATGTTTGATTCCATCACCACTTCTCTAAGTAGGTTACATCTTCAATTGTCTCTTCTCTCTTATATCATAAGTCTCTATAAATTACTTCCTTCCTACTACCTTTAAACATGCCAAAGTCTTTCCTGTCTTTAAACAAACCTTAATTAGCTCCTATGAGTCCTTCAAACCATCATCCTTTTATCTCTCTTCCTTTTCTGAGGCAAGCTCCTTGAAAAACTTTTCTACGCTTGCTGTTTTTCTTTTGTCTCCTCTCACTTTCTCTCCATCCCTTTGCAATATAGCTTTCACATCACTCAGTTGAAGCTGCTCTCTTCAAGTTACTAATGATTTTTTAAAATTGCCAAATCTGATGACCTTTCCTTAACCTCAAGAGCTGACAGGGCTGAAAAATTCACCCCTTTGTGGTCAGCTCAGTGATGAGCCTCTCCGAACTTGGCCAGGTTGATCCTCAGATGACAGAAAATTGGTTTCACCACTGAACTGATCTTCAAATATTTTATGGCTTGATAAAATGCATCTGAATTTGGGATCTGCTGGCACAGCCTTTAAGAATCTCAGATTAGCTTCATACCGTATTGTAGCATCAGAGGGAGACTTTAAGAGAGGTGAAAAAATGAGCAACCCACTGACTCTACTTTACTTTTCCTGATGAGTTTCAGATATACAAATTATTCTTCAGAATGTAGCACATGCACCAATTTAGAACTAATGCGGACTAATAGATCCTTTCCCCTGCCTTCCCCACTCCAACATTATTAGATGGAGACAGTAAAGCATCAGTAAATGTACTTATTATAAATATTTGAAATTCTCTAATAGCAAAGATTATGAACTCTGACAAAGGCCATGCTGTACCAATTTATTCTGAAGAGGTTAATCACACATTTGTATGCCAGGACCTCGCACCAGAGTTGCAACACATTTTATGAAATAGAGGCTGAAGTTTAATACGCTCAGCCATTTTTTGGCCCAGAACTATAATTTCATTGGTGTAGGATATGGCAGGTGTGGAACCTCAAACTACTGATGTAGCTTTGTAACTGTCTCTAACTTAGAGATTTGTCTGGGAAACCGATAGGTTAATTAACTTGTTCATGGTCACACATTTATCAGGAGAAAAAAATCACAAGTCAGCTATGTGCCAGACATTGTGTTTGACACCAGGGATATAAAGACAGAAATCAAACATTCTATACCCCCAAAGAGCTTACCTTCCATTAGGGGAACCAACCTTGTGGACTTTGTGAACATTAACAAGCACGAATATTTCAATTTACGAAGAAAGATAGAAAGGAAGGTTGAACATAAAACTGAACTTCGGTTATGTATATTTTTCCCACTATGTACTTCTTGGTTTTTTTTATGTGATTCGAATTTAACATGGCAATTCTAAACCTGG
Organism: Phalanger gymnotis; assembly: GCA_028646595.1. NCBI lineage: Eukaryota > Metazoa > Chordata > Mammalia > Diprotodontia > Phalangeridae > Phalanger > Phalanger gymnotis. The sequence continues at coordinate 191,585,620 of CM053623.1, forward strand.
TGTGCTTTGTCTATGAACCTTCTAAAATACTTTCAACTGTATTTAAAGGATAATTGTTGCTTTTTTCTTCCTTTTTAGTATCACTAGCACTCTCCAGCACTTCCTCCTAATTTATCCCACTCCACCTCCCCGCCAAAAGAAAAAGAAACACTCCCCCTTATAAGAAGTAAGTATAATTGTGAAAAAAGAATGCACATACATTGTCTGTTTGAAAGGTTTGTATCATTCTGTACCCCTAGTTTTTCTCTGCTAGGAGGTAGGAGGCATACTTCATCATCACTCTTTTGGACTTATAACTGGTCATTGTGGTCATCATAGTTCAGAAGTCTTCAGTTGTCTTTTTTTCTTTTTTTTTTTTTGCAATGCTGTGGTGCTTGTATAAACCATTCTTCTGGATTTGCTCACTTACTCTGCATAAGTTAATATAAATTTCCAGGTTTGTCTTAATCTATTCCTTTTAAAATTTCTTATGGTCAAATAACATTCTATTACATTCATATTCAATTAATTATTCATCCACTTCCCAATTGATGGATACCCGCTTTGCTTTCATTTCTTCTTTGCTAAAACAAAAAGTGCTGCTATAAATATTTGTGTGTGTGTTGGTCCTATCTCTCTTTAATCTCTTTGAGCGTATAGGCTTATCAATGTGGTCACTAGGTCAAAGGCACATCTTAGTAACCATGGAGGTCTAGTTTCAAATCACTTTCCAGAATGGTTGGATCACTCCACAGCTCTATCAACAGTTCATCAGAGTGCCTGTATTCCCATAGTCCTTCCAACAATTGCCATTTAAATTTCATCATTGCCAATCTGATTGGCAATATGGTAGAACCTGAGGTATTTCTATTTACATTTTTCTTATTTGTAATTTTTGGAGAATTTTTTTTTCAGATGGTTGCTAATACTTTACCTTTCTTCTTTTTTCTTTCTTTTTTTTGAGGGGGAAAAGCAGGGCAATTAGGGTTAAGTGACTTGTCCAAGGTCACACAGATAATAAATGTGTCAAGTGTATGAAGCTGGATTTGAACTCAGGTCCTCCTGACTCCAGGGCTGGTGCTCTACTCACTGTACCACCTAGCTGCCCCTGCCTTTCTTCCTTTTAGACTGCCTCTTCATTTGCTTAGATAATTTAGAGACTGGGAAAATAGCATACTAGTATGCTCGATAAAAGGTAGTTTTGTGGTGATAGGCATTAGCATCTGGGAGGATCAAAAAGAGCTCATGTATTTGTCAGAAGTAGGATTGGGACTCAGGAATGCCTAACTCCACTACCTTCTCCTGCCTCTGTCTTAGTCATTCACATATTTCGAAATTAACCTAGGGATTTATGAGGAAAGTAAAGCAATTATGTTTTTGGCAGTGATTCTTGAAATGTTGTCTGGGGACCTGTGAAAATACCAAGGCCATTTCAGAGTAAGGTTAAAAATATTTTCATCATAATACTAAAATGTTTTCATTTCTAATATTAGTAAATATTGATAGATATAATTCATAAATAAATGCCCTTTGGAGAGATCCTCACAAAATTTAAAGTATATAAAGAGGTTCTAAGGACAAAACCATTTGGGAACCGTTGGTCCTTCATTCCATGTGATAGGTTTGCCTTTTTATTTTTTACCAAAGAAACCCCACTGGGTGGAAGCATGGAGCTGAGTTTTGCCCGACCAAAAACTACAGAAAGGAAGCAACATTGACACAGAGGTACTATTTCAAGATATTAATGCTGCTATTCTTGGGCAGTCTTTGTATTTTTAGAAATGTTGCAAGTCTAGCGGAGAAATCACAAATGGCATCAATATAAGTAGAACTGAAACAGCTTGGGAAGGCTTGTCCAGACAAGACCTTGTATAACTTCATTTTAATTTTAAAATCTTTTTAGTTGGAAAGATGAACTAGGAGAATTTAGTTCCACAAGTTTATAAGGCTTATGGAAGTTTGATTCTCTGTGCTCACAGCATACTCATTCATTTACTAGTCAAGTAAAATGATAATATCCCAGGTTTTCTTTTTTCAAGACTATGTGGAAGGAGGGTAGTGGATTAGAGAACTTTACTGAATAAAAAGCTACAGTTTTGAGAAGCTAGATAAAGAAAGGATTATTTTTAAGGGGTGAAATATCGCTCTCTATTCATGCTTTAACTCAATAGAAAATCATGTTTGCCTCAGAGGTAAAGTCTTACTTATCACATTTAGGTAAAATTGCTAGAGAAACAGTGTTTTGATCTTATTATTTCCAATTTTCATAGTCTGAAACCTTCATATCTCAAAACCTCAGTGTAAATGTAAAAGCCACAGAATTAAAAATTCAAATCAGTGCTCATAGTATGGCTCAAAAGGCTGATTTTGCAGTCAGGAAGGTTGGGGGAGGAGAGAGGAAACAAGTGTTTATTAAGAACCTACTATATGCCAGCTCAATGCTTTACAAATATTTCATTTTATCCTCATAGCAACCCTGGGAGCTAGGTCTTATCATGGTCTCTATTTTGCACTTGAAGGGACTAAGGCAGACAAAGGTTAAGTAACTTGCTCAAGATCACATAGCTAGTAAGTAAGACCAGATTTGGACTCAGGTCTTCCTGACTCCAGGCCCAGTACTCTATCCACTAGATTAATTAGCTGTCTAGGAGTCTTAGGTTTAAGTTGTGCCTCACACTGATGGTCATCTTTCTATATTTCTCTAAAACTGAGAAGTAGTTGATCTGTATTGGAAGGAGTTTCCACATTGGGATTCCCCACACAGATAAAATCACAGGTCTAGAGCTACCCACCACAAACAAAACAAATCTTCAGTCTCTTGACAGAAACTGCCTTCACCAATTATCCTAAGGTTAGGTAAGTCTTAAAGTAAATGAAAAAAAAGAAAAGAATTTCAGCCAATGGACTTCAAAGAAATAGGGACCAATAGCAAAAGCTTACCGACTGAGACTATGTGATGCTGAAACAGACAGAGCAAACCTATCTGACAAGATTATAGCTTTAGAGCATAGCTTTTATATGCAGGAGTCAAAATAGGACTCCAAAATACTTAGGAAGTCCATAAAAAACATGAGGGGAGGAGACAACTCTCTCTCTCTGTATTTTTTTTTTTTACCAATGCCACTGAAATGCACTCCCAATAATTTCTTTGATCATCAATATCCCATCCCTTTTATCTATAGGCAGAACTGTTAACTAGGAATTATGGCACCTTGACTTGGAGACAGGAGTTATAGGTGTGTTTCTATAGCGTAGAGCAGGGCTGTCCAAAATGCCGCCGGTGGGCCACGTGTGGCCCCGTAGTGTGGTTTATGCGGCCTGCCTACAAGCATAGAAATTTACATGAATGCTTTAGGAAGCAAAGCAGAGCTACTGCAGAACTCTCACTAAAGTGGCAAATCAAAACATATTGTTTATTGTTTCAATAAAAACCTAAGGATGTACAGCCCTGGTGTAGAGGACAGTATAATTGACATTCCAGGAGAGGGTATAAAGCATCTAAAAAGGGTAGAGCCCTCACTCCCATGGAGTTTAGGAGAAACCCTGGCCCCAAATGAGGGACAGCATGGCTCCAGGACAGTGGAGGACTACAGGGCAAGGCACTGTGGGATAGCAACATCCTTACCTATGCCTTTACCATGAGAAATGTACGCTTGCTAAAAAGACTATTTTACGGGGAACTCACACAGGGCAAGCATTCACGTGGTGGTCAGAAGAAGCAATACAAGGACACTCTCAAGGTCTTTCTCAAGAATTTTGGATTTGATTGTGTGACATGGGAGACATTGGCACAGGACTGCTAAGCAGGGCATGCCCACATCAGAGAAGGTGCTGTGCTCTACGAACAAAGCAGAATTGAAACAGCTCAAAGGAAATGCAGGATGTGCAAATTTGGAATATCCGCCCCAAATGTTCACATGGAGTATCTGTGCCTCACCTGTGGTAGAGCATTCTGAGCTCGTATTGGCCTGATCAGCCACTGTTGGACACATTGAATCTTGATTCAAGCATAGTGATGTCATTTTGGCTCTCTTTGAGAACGAAGTACAACAGCCAACCAACCATGAGACAAAATGCCATTAACTTTCAACTGGTTAAGGCTTTGTCTACAGGTTGTCATTCTAAAGAAACGTTTTATTTACAATGGTTCAAGCCTCTTTAAGTATAGAAATACCATATCCTGAAATATAACATTTCTACTTCTTCTTTAACAGTGAGATTCAACTTAAACTCTAAGCACACAAAACCAAAATGTTCAGGGAATTCTACTTGGATGACCTCTCTACAAAAAACATATTGGTTGAATCAAGTTTGAAAATATCAAATTAAATTAAAAACAACAGCAACACCATTTAAGTTTATTTTTTGTTTGTCATGACAAATGGTTGTCTGATTTCACTTTTTAATATATTGTTTAAAAATTGTTTTAATATATTGTTTTAATAATTGTTTTAATTACCTTTGACAAAAGATTTTCAATAAACTACACCAAAAGCAGAAAATGTCATGGAAGAAGTGGAGGTGGGGGGAGAGAGGAGAGGAGAAAGGCAGGAAAAGAGAGAGAGGGAAAAAATGGGGAGTATGACACAACGTTTTGGCTCTGCAACATAAAAGTATTTTCCTCGCTGCCCATAAACACATAAAATTAGTCTCGATTCACTAAAAGATTTTGGACTTGGTTTCTAATGTGAAGTCTGTAGATACTATTAAGATGGACACTGAGGTGATGACAGGATAGACAATAGGGAGATGATACAAATATTCACTGACATCAGCTTGGCAACAGAAAAATAATTTGTCTTCAGCCTAGGTCACAGATGGAATACCAATGATGTCTCAGTCATGTGAGACAGTTTACTGACTGCCATTCGATGACACATAAGCCATGCATTTAGCTGAAAAATGACTGTCAGTGCTCTAATATATCATTCATGGAAAATACTTAATTTTTAGGAAAAATGATTTAAAAGGGACAGGATACTTACATATTTCAAATAGCTTGTGATTTCATCAGTGTGAGTGTTTCCTTTAACAACATAGGTCATGAAACTCCCATCTCTTAGTGTTTTTAAGAATTTCATTCTTAGGTAGGCTATACTCTGATGGCAAACACATATGATGTGTCCTTAAGACTATTTTGGCAGCATTTCCAGCCTGGTAAGACCAAGCAGAATTTGTTGTCTACTAGTATAGGTTCAAGAGACCAGCACCATCTGTCATGAGTAAGAATCAGAGGAGAGGCTGAATTAATTGATTTGTAATCACCATAAGACAAAAGAACTGAAATGTTTCCTTGGAAAATGTTTCTTGCCATAACATTTTATTAGTTCAAATTAAACTTTTTCTTTTCCTGTAGTGAAAACAATCCTAAAATATGTGTTTATTTGTAACCTTTGTGTTGGGTGATTTCACAGGACATGAAAAGTGTAGAGCAGACATGTCAGACACTTGATCTATACACATCTCCAGAGTGCAGCCTGAACCAGATTAAAATGGAATTGGGAAATATTTGACAACATAAATAAAAATACAACAAAATACAGATAATATTAATTTGTGGCTAAGTATATATGTGCTCCACAGGGATCTGTTTCTGTATGAGTTTGACCCCACTGGTCTGGAGCACACCTTTGGAAATTTGTGTCTCTCTAGCTCATTGCTTCTATAGAGCTTGTTGTCTCCAAATTCCCTTGCAAGCACTCAGGTCACAGAGCACAAAGAATGAAGGTTTTCCTAGTTACCTTGGTGGACATTAAAAAAAAACCCTTCCAATAATGTTCCTGGAAGATAATGACACCTCCCCCTGAACAGTCTTATTCCCAAAGACATACATAAATTCTCAGTCGTGCAGGTGAGCAAGGTTCCCAGGATAGATCTTGTCATTCACTGGGAGCCTGGTTTCTGTAGTTATGCATACCTTCCAGCAGATGGCAGCAGTGCCATTCATTATTTTAAGTCCTCTGGCTGTTATGGGCAATGGATTTCTTGATCTTGCCTACCTTCCTTGTCAGAGAAAATCCTACTGAGGTATCTTCTGTTTATATAGAGAGGAATGCTCCAGAAATTCTCTGTCTGGGAGGAGTCACATTTGTCATAGCTGTAATTCCAATACCAAACAATAGGGCCCAGATAATAGACTGGAGTCCATAATCCATGGATAGATTTCATGGGGTCTGCAAACTTGGAAGAGAGAAAAATTAGATATTTGTTTGTTTTTTTTTACTAACCTTTGGTTTCTTTCACAATCCTAGGTATTTTATTTTATTAATTGAGAAACATTATTGTGAGAAAGGGTGCATGAACTTCACAAGACTGCCAAAAGGGTCCAAGACACAAAAAAAGGTTAAGAACCCATGGTGGTAGAAAGTGTGTTGAATGGAACCATCGATCTGTATCTTGAATCTCAGCTCTGTCACTTAATATGTGTGTGTGTGTGACCTTGGACAAGTTATTAAAATTATTTGGATTGCAGTTTCTTCATCTGTAAAGGGGGGGGGGGGTTGAATTAGATGAAATCTGAGCTTTAGTCCAGTTCCAAATCTATTACCCAATTACCACTAGCCACAGAGAATTCACTCTACACAGTGATGAAGAACATAATGCCACCATTATGTCCAAGCTGGTATTAGTCATCGACACCAGATTCAGACACGATAATTCTAAAGCCAGCTATCCTCTCCTCAGTTTGTCTCCTATCCAATGGAGTACTCTTTACTAGTTTAGGTGCCTAACAAATCAACCTAATATATCCTTAATTCTCTTTCACATTCCTCAGAGCCTGTCTAGAGACAAATGGTTGGGTCATTCAAATCATCCCAGGCTGCTACCCTCCATCTAAGGCAGAAAGTCTAGAGAGGGAGAAAGAAAAGGAAAAAAAAGGAAATAGAAGTCTTAAATAGAATTTGAACTCCACATGAGTTGAGTATGGCATTGGAAACACAAAACCTAATGAGATCTTAGGCTATATTAATACAAGTGCAGTGTTGAGAATACAAGGCATCAAAATCCTGTATGCTTTGCTCTAGTCAGGCCCCAGCTTTAGTCATTTAATAATTTTAAGAATGTTTTGGGGGTTCACAATTTTAATTTTTAAATCTTTGGGGATCCACATTTTAAAGAACACATAGACAACTTCACATGCACAAGAGAGTGAGCTAAATCAGAATGGGACTGGAAACAATGCTACATGAGGATTAGTTGAAGGAAATGGGGACTTCAGCTTGAATAAGGGTAGGTGGGGGAAACACGAGATCCATCTTAAAGTATCTGAACAGCTCTAATGTGGAAGAGAGATCAGACTTTGCTCTTTTTAACTTCAGAGGGAAGAACTATGACCAGTGGCTAACAGCTGAAAGGAGGCAGATTTTGGCTCAATGTAAAGAAAACATCTTTCTAACAATTAAAACTTTACAGACATGAAATGAGACAGTTTGTTCAGTGGAAAGTACCATTGGATGGCCAGTGCTAGACTTGGAATCTGGAAGGTTTGGTTCAAATCCCACCTTTGACAATGTCAGCAAATCCCAACTTCTTTTTTTTCTCTCTTTTTTTGGAGGGAAGAAGGCAGGGCAATTGGGGTTAAGTGACTTGCCCAAGGTCACACAGCTGGTAAGTGTGTCAAGTTTGAATTCAGGTCCTCTTAAGTCCAGGGCCAGTGTTCTACTCACTGCGCCACCTTGCTGCCCCAAATCCCAACTTCTTTGCCCTTAGACAACTTACTAGGATTAATCTATTAAATCATAAGACTGATTGCTCCGTTTCGTGGAGGGAGCTCCCACACTGGGACTTTCCCATGATGATGATAGCACAGGTTCCTCTGAATATTCAGGAAAATGTGGATTAAATTGCTTTAGAAGGAAATAAATTCCCTTACACTGGACATCTTCAAGCAAAGTAAATATTCTCAACCTGGTATAAGTGAAATTCGCTTAAAACATATTTAGATGACTATATTTCAATATAACTTATTTCCTTGGTAATTCTGTCTAATCTATTTAATGAATTTTAAAATATTATTGAAAGGGCCCGGAGATTTCCTCAGACTGCCCCGAGGGGTTTAAAGCACAAAAAAGGTTAAGAACCCCTAAAGAAAGGGTACATGATCATTTATTGGTTGTATCATCGAGGGCTCAGGGTTCTCTTTCTGGTATGGGTTGGGCTAAATGACCTCTGAGATCCCTTCCAATGCTGCACTTCTGTGATTAAAATATTCAGTGAGAATTAAGTAGTTCATTATTTTGGAACAACTGAATAGAGTTTATATCAATATCTCCATCAGCAAGATATTTAGCTAAGTTGTAAGGCTCAGGTATTTTAAGAGAAGGGATATAGATTCAGAAAAGTGCTACTGGGGAGGCTTGTGGTATTCATTTTACTTTATCCCAAGCCACTGCTGTTCTCTTCCCAGTTGTACAACTTGTCCTCTGGATAGGAGGTAAAGAATGAAATGGGAGGCAGGGAATTTCTGTAATAAATAACTGTCACCCCTTACATGCCCCCTAGGGCTAGACAGGCATTTATTTAGTGGACTAACAATAGACAATACAGAGAGCCACATGATATGCATTTATCAAGACATATTAGTGTCTTTTTATGGACTAAGGGCTTTATATAACTGATGGGACATGCCATTTTATTCTTGGTGCTTAAAGCTCATTCACAATAAAGTCAACATAAAAGAATGACATTTCCAACTTTGATGTTGACACCAAACCATAAAATATAACTGAGCTTTTTCTCTGCCACTCATCAACCTCCAATTTATTTTTTTGTTTCCTCCAACAGCATTTTACGTTCCTGAGAGGGCTGTAATGTCTCTTCAAAACCCTACTTATATGGATTTACAACTTGGAGAAATATGTGTCTTTTAATATTCTCCTGCCTGAGTTCAACAATGCCATCAGCGATCTCCTTGAAACAAACCTAAAACATTTAGATATTAGGATAGCATTTGTTTCACTAAGTAGTTGTGAGATCATACAATTTTTTTTTACTCTCTGCTGTTCTGCTTGGGTCACCTTACATTGGTTGAGTTATGCTCATGCTGTATTTGCCCCTATAGATTTTCGACTTCTTGAGGGCAGTTACTACTTCATTGTCCTTGTAGCTTTACACTGTAATGGTCAGCCACTAGCCCAGTGCCTTACATGACCAGATGCTTAATAAATGTTTGTCAAATTGAGGGCCACTGATATATTATTAAAACTGAAAATAGGGTTTCAAATTGTTATGGAATTGTGATAATGTCTAAATAATGCTGAAATAATATTACTGTTTTGCATTAAGGACTTTTATTTATGATGTTTTTTATTCTTTGATATGGTAGAGGAAGATGATAATTGAGACATTGAAAATAAAATTACAGTTAGCAATTACATAGCCTTGACAAGACTTGTAAAGCATTTTATAACATATTTATAACATCCTCACAATGACTTTGGGAGGCAAGAGCTATCCATTTTACAGAAGGGAAAACTGAGGCAGACAAATATGATTTGGCCAGAGTTACACAGCTAATAAGTACCTGAGGAAGGATTTGAATTCAGATCTTTCTTACTCTAGGTCCAGTGCTCAATCTGATGGGCCATTGAGCCATGTAATTATGCTAACATTCCCTGTAATGACAGCTTGTGTTCATGTGAAACTTTAACACTTACTGGATATTTTAATCTTCAAGTACTCAAATCACTATTTTACTGTTTTCATATTTCCATAGATCTGCGGCCTCATAGATGTGGATTTTCTCTTCTAAGGTAGATTGGAACTCACTCATTTATATCATCACAGATCCAGAGCTAAAAAGGACTCAGAGACTGCCTAATGCAAAACCTCTCTTTTACAGATCAAGAACCTAAGACTGGGGGAAGTTAAAGTATTTGTCCAAAATCGTATAGATAGCAAATGTCAGAAAGCTAGGATATGAATGCAGGTCCTTTTTCTTCGGAGCCAGCGTTCTTTCTACTGGACCATGAAGCATCCCCTTTTCGTCTTTGTGTCTCAGAGACCTCTCCTTCCCACTCCTGTCATGTCCTGTCCTGGTCTCTCTTGTCCTCTCCTCTTCTCTTTGTTATAGACTCATTTGGTAGTCTGGTGAAGCCTATGGACTCTTCAAAATGATGTTCATTACCTACATTTTTAGTTAAAGGAAATACTAATTAATGTCAGGTGCACTTGTGTGTTACCCACGTTAGTTATGTACTTCTATAAAGGCAACCAGCAAGGTGACTTTCTTAGATATCTCAGTAGTCTCACAGCTGTCCAAAGTGAGGTTTTAATTCCCACCTGGAGGTGGCCAGTAGGAAGGATTTTGAGGCTGGCTGCTTTTCTGTCTTCAGAGAAAAGGTACCAGATTAGAACTACATCTATCTGCTCCACCACTAATATTACTAGTCTATTGGAAATTTATTTCCTCCCTCAAGTTCTGGATACTTTTCTATTCACTATCCCCTAAAAAAATGAAATGACTTAGTCTCGTAGCCAAAGTCTTGATTCTTCCACCAAGTATCAGTTACATAAAAGACTATTGCATATAGTGAATAATGACCAAATTCATTTATCCAAGCAGATAGCAAACAGAAATCATAGGTGTTATATAGATGGGAATATACCAGACATTTTTCCAAAGGGACTGTGATAGCTCCTTTTAGCTAAGAAATCCCTCTCTTGACCTCAAGCTTCCCAAAGGGGACATTTTCTGACATCTCTAGGGAGGCAAGTTAGAAATCAGGGTCCTGTTGGGGAACTGGCTTTCCCCTTCATGTATTCCACTTTCCAAAGTCTTTTCTTTTTCTCTATGAGCCTTTCCTTGAAGAGAGTTTGGAACTACGTGTCTCCTTTCTAGATGAAGGAAGGAGATCCAATCTCTTTCTAGCTTTCCTGCTGGAAACAACCACCACTGACAACATTGTTTCTTTTGAAAACTGTCTCAACTGCCAGCCAGCTGACTGAGGTAGTGTGATTTAGTGGAAAGGGTATTGGGCTTGGCAGCAGAAGAAAAAGGAAGGCTCATGTATCAGCTCTGAGCCTCACTAGGTGTTTCACCGTGGTAAAAAAAACACACACTTCTTGGGACCTTAGGTCTCCATCTGCTAATTGGGGTAAGTGGTACCTAACTTGTAGGGCTATTATAATGATTATGGGAGATTTTAAACTTTAAATGTTATATATAAATGGAAAAAAAATCATGCTGATTATAAGCAGCATTGGAACAAAACTGTTTTGTAAGTTGGGAATTACTTGTTTATGACATGATTTCTTGAAAAATGGTATTCAAGTTTTCTATGTCATCATGTATTTCTGAGAGGCCAATTTATTTCTCCAAGTCTTACTTCCCAAGTCAACTGTTTTTGATTGTATAACTCTCATATGTTATTCCACTTTTCCTGTATTTTGACTTTGCTCTAATATTTCTTGCACTGATGAATTGGGGTGTGTGTTCCATCTTGTCTATTCCTTTTTTTTTGAGGTTCCTTTAATACAGCTAAAGTTTGCAATGTTGGTCCTAATCCATACAGTTACCTTTCTTACCTTTAATTAAAGGTTTTAATTTCATTTACTATCCAGATACAGTTGAACACTGGTTCAATTTTTTAAAAAAATTTGTCCACATGGACTTATCATGCCCATCGTGTTATATTTTCTGTGGTTCTAATTGTAATTGTTATACTAAATTTTTCTCTTTGTACTTTTTAAACCCACAGAATTTCTGCATTATTTTAAGAGGTTTTTTATTTTTTGCTTTCTTGTTTGCTTATGCCTTTAGTCCCTCTGTTATTTCCATGTTTCCATACTCCTTTCCCCATGGGGGTTTTCTCATATGACTTTATTTCCTTTTCTCTCTTAGTTGTTTGTGTTGTTGTATCGGTTTATTTGGTGTACTTTTAGCTGATTTAAAGTTACAAAAAAAAAAAAAACAGTTGGCGTTAGATACAAACACTCACTCAGCCATTTTCCAGAAGTATCCCCAGTATTTCTAATAAGGTGATTTTGGCTAGAGATACAAATAGGAACATTAGCATTTCACTTTCTTTAGATTTCTAGGAAACTTCATCTTGCTTCAGCAAAGGTTAGACTATTTCCTTGTTGGAGAAATTGTTTGGAATTTGAACAGAAAACTTTATAAGTCCTTTCTAGGTAAAGGACTATATGACTCCATGCTTTATAAAAAATATCTAGAAAACATAAAGATTTCTGTCATTTTTATTTTGAGTCCAGGGCAGGCATCCCATATGACAGGACCAGAACGCATGCATCCATCTACGCATACATCCATGCATACATCCATCCGTGGGAAGTACTTCAGTTCAGTTTTCCTTATGTACCTTTTCTGTAAGGGTAAAAGAAAGACTATAATATACTTGATAACCATCTTGTTCATTGAAAGCCTATGCAGGAGAGGTAGATTTTGGGAGGAATGTAAACATGAGTCATACAGAAACATATTTTTGGAAACCAAGGGCATGAAACAAAGAGAGAAAATGGTCCATTAAGGTCAGCCTAAAGGAACTTTCCTAGGGCCTCCTGAGCCTAGAGTCTTTTGAGAGTCTTTCGTTATAGGTAATGTTTGCTTTTTACAAATAAAATAGCTATGAATAATATAAGTTTATTTTTCTTTAATTTTATATCATTGTTAAGTTAAAAGTCCTAGAAATGGAATCTCTGGGTAAAAAGATATCATCCTATTTGTGATACTCAGTAACTCTAAGGCCCAGTTGGTTCGATGAAAATTAAGCAAAGGCTTAAGCAATTATAATATAGTAAGACCCAAAAATGAAAAATGACTTTAACACAACACATACTGGCACACTACCTTACATATAGCAGGTAGTTAATAAGTGCTAGCATGAAGGAAAGAAGGGAGGAAGGAAGGAAAGGAGGAAGAAAGAGAGGAAAGCAAAGAAAATGTAGGTAAACTATACTCATAATTCCACCATCTTGTTTAATTTTATTGACTAGAACTCGTATAAATAAGTTTATTATAAAAGTAGAATGTTTTTCTAAGCCATTTTTTCAGGAACATAGAATAAGGACTGAATAACCTTGAAGAAATTGTAGTCATTTTAAGAGATAAATAAACTTTAAAACTACAGAACCAAAATTCTTAATAAAAATAATTATTCAGTTTCCAAAAATGGGTACAATACTGCAGTTACCCAATATTTAGGGAAAGACTGTTGCTTCTCTATCAGATGGTTTTTGGATGAAGCCCAAACTATTGTTTGTCTTTTATATTGTCCCAAGAGATGCCAACTCAGAGCTAATTGTTGCCATCTCACCCCTGGATCTTTTTCAGTGTTATCATAGATTTTATTTGAGGGTATGGAAATTTACGGTGTTTGGGGATTGGGAAGAGGAGAAAGCACTAATAATTTCAAGGCTTGCTTGGATTTTGAAATTTTTGGCAGATATTCTTCCTAAAAAAGATGCATTGTTTTCAATAGAGAATTTCATTTTAATTGACTTGACCTAGCACATTATAAATTTTTGAAGGAGCATTAACATAGTCTCTCCCCGCCTTCAACTCCAACACATTGGCCCTGTCTGTCTTCATAAGAGTAAGAAAAAGAGCTGACTGAAATAATGAGCTACTGGATTTACCAAGTTTCTTTGCTGTCATGGCAACTAAAGTTTGAAAAAAGTAAAGAGAATAAAATGAGTCGTGTTCACTTTACAAGTTTTCAAATTTAGATTTATTATTAAATTTTCATGACCTAATGTGCTCAGTGAAAAAAAAACTTCCTTGCTTTTATAAGTAGTGACTAATTCCACAGGGCATCTCTGATAAGACACTCAGATACAGGGACATTTAGAAATGAAAAAAAAAGAAAGAATATTTATCTTCTTTTGCCTATAAAAATGGCCAGCGTGAGAATAAAGCTGTGTCAGTTCACTGTAGGAGATCTTTCCTCCAAAGTTCTCTCCAAGTGTGACTGCCCTTCTTGACATGTGAATACCTCCTTTTTGCAGCTTGCTGGTAAAACTTTGCTAGCATGTAAGGTATGTAGTTCTGATATCTTGCAGAGTAAGTTGAAAAGGTCCAGATAATTATGTTTGCCTCATGATCACAGGATCCTAAAAGATGTAAACCTACAAAGAACCTCAGAGCTCAGCTACTTCAGTTCTCTCATTTTATAGGTAAGAAAACAGAAGCCCACAGAGGTGACATGATTTGTTCAAGAGGATGCAGAGATGGGATGCACTGTCAAGGAATATAAAATTATAGGAACCCAAAGCCAGGATTTTGGTAGAATCAAGATTCTCTTAGCTTTGTTTAATTCTTCCTTGTTAGATCTATTTCAATATTCACCCATGTCACCCATCAACACACACCATCCACTGGGGCTTTTCCTAATATGCAGAGCTCTTGAGATACAATCAGTCCACTCAGGATATTTTTAGAGCTCTCAAAGTACATTGAGAGCTTTCATTGTTTAGATCAAATTAAAATGGAAATTTTACTCCCTTAATGATTATTAAAAAAAATCCTGCTCTGTCTGTGTTCCTTTGAGAATATAAAAGGAAAATAAAAAATATGCAATAATAGTACTAATAGGTGCTTAGTGGCTTTATCCAATATGCACCAGTCTTTATGGGTAGAATATACAGCATTAAAGCAACATTAATGTTTTAGTTAAATCATAGCAATCAGTTAATTAAAATTATTAACAAATCTATTCTCTGTAAAAAATGTTGGCTTTTATACGGATATTTATTGGAAACATGTTGGGACCGATGGGAGAATAAATTTGGAAATAATTTGCAACTCATGGTCATAGAAATGAAGTGATTTCTGTTTCTGGAATTTGTCAGTGAAATGTCAGAAATGTGACTTATTAAAAATAAAAAACAGACAGGAATGGGCACAGAAAATGAAGATAGAATTCTAAAGAAAAACCCTGTGAAAGATGCAACGTTGAGGAGATGGTATGGTTTTGTTGCTAGCTTACTGGATTTTTGGTGTGAAGAAGATTGGGATTCAGATCCCACGCAATGCCCCACTTCTCAATGCCCCCATAACTCTCTAAATTGGTTTTCATTGGCAGTGGGAACTGCTTCACCTGTTTGCTCCCTACACAGATGAAATCATAGATTCATGCCAAAAATAAAATTATCCACTTCATAAGGTTGTTGGGAGGGCCAAGTGAGATAATGTGTATGGAGTTACAAAATTTAAAGCATTATATAAACGTCAGTTATAATTATTACTGTATACAGACCACTGTTAAGACAATATTTTATTTTTCTTTGGCTAAAAATAAGCCACCTGTCCTATTTTATAGGTGTAGTGTGTCCTCGGAGCCTGGAAGGCCACTTTTCTCCTCAGGGTTCCAGTGTACCCTGAGGGGTTTTTGGGATGTTTTTTTTTTCTTTGCTACTATCTTCTCAAGCCCCCACTGGCTTTGCTCCTGCCCATTGTTAAGTGCTGCTGACTGAGCTGCAGTTTCATTGATGTCATTTAGCTTTTACAAAGAGGGAAAGGGAATAAGCACCTAAATTACATTTACTATATTCCAGATTCTGTGCTGTTTTCCACCAAATACCTCATTTGTTCTTTATAACAATGCTATGAGGTAGATGCTTTTATTACCCTCATCTTGCAGTTAAGGAAACTGAGGCTGACAGAGGTTAAGTGACTTTCCCAGCGTCACATAGCTAGTGTCTAAGTCCATATTTAAACTCAGGTCTTCCTGACTCCAGGCCCAGTGACTTCTCTACTGTGTCACCAGGCTGCCTCAGCTACAATATACATGGACTTTGTTCCAAAGATATATCAAGAACAACTGTGCAAACATTCCCCTTCTCCTCACATCATCTGGGGGAGGGAAGGATACTCTCCCTACATTCCTTTAGTCTCTTGGGAGAGTAGGTTCTGTCTTAGTGTCGTTCTTATATAGTAAAGGTTTCATCAAATTTACCTCAAGATGTAGCATCACGGCTGAAGGAGTCCTTGTCTTAACGACCCTGATCTGAATGCTGAAGGTCCTCCTTTAAGGCCACCTCTTGGTCCTTGGAGCATTAATCTCTACCTACTGCATCTGTCTAACACTGAACTTTGACTCCTAGACAACCAGAGCTTATTGTTTTGACTGCCAAATTAATTCCCTTCTCCTTCATAAGAAAAGAACCAATGCAGAGACCAACGACCAAGGGCTTTCCACAGGGTCACCTGGTCTCAGGGAGTAGAAAACTCTAAGGTCTCTCCCCTTATAAGTACTGTGTCTCACCAGATGGTATGAGTGAAGGAGTTGCCAAGATGTCCCCAAGAGCACAGATGAAGAAAATGAAGTGAGGAGGATTGCTGGAAGCTGATTAAGGCCTTTTTAATGTTTCCAGATCAAATCAAAGAGCTTCCAGTTCACCGGAAGAAGGGATGTGCTATGTTCTAGCGAACTGGGTCCTGGGAGGTAGGGGTATTATTACCCCCATTTTACAGAAGATGAAACTGAGTCAGACAGAGGTTAAATGACTTGCCCAGAGTCCCATTGCTAGGAAATGTCTGAGGCTGTATTTGAACTCGAGTCTTCTTGACTCCAGGCCCAGGGCTCTATCCACTGCACCACCTAGCTGCCTCAACCACCGTTGTGGTAAGTTGACTGGAACCAGTTATAGAATGTCTACACATACTCCACAGTCTCTCTAAGGCACAGTATATACAAATACACATATACATACAGATATACATATGCATGTACATGTACACACATATACATGTACACATACACATATATACATACACACAGACACACACTGTATATGCATATATGTATATATGTATGCACACGCATGCACATATGTATAGTATATTGAGTATGTATATGTATGTGTATATGCATATTATACATGCATATATGTGCATATATTCATATATGTATATATACACATATACACCCATACATACATGCATATATACATATGTATACATACACCACGCACACATACACACACACACACACATATACATATTACAATTTTCCTCAAAGCAGACTCCTAAGTGTCTTCTCCTGGGCGGGGGGGATAACATCTAAAGTACTTTATGCATATTCCATATATAAACTATACCAAGCTGCCTACCATTTTCAGAAGAGAGAAGGCAAGGGGAGGGTTGGGGCAGGGGAGAAAAATTAGCAACTCAAAATCTTGTGAAAATGAATCCTAAAAATTTTCTGTTCATGTAATTGGAGAAAAAATAAAATACAATTTTTTTTAAAAGTACTCTATGCACGTTCCAGACTGATTTACACAAGGGGAGTCATGAAGGAATCATGTGGCAAAAAGTTGTTCAACCATTAATACTGTTGTAGCATATGTGGTAGGATTACAGAATTTGAGGTTATCTAGTCTAATCCTCTCATTGTACACATGAAATAACCAAGTCCCAATAAAGGGAAGTGACTAAGTCCCAATGACTTGCCCAAGGTTGCAAATTTGAGAGTTGAAACCTGGTCTTCTGACTCCAAATCCAATGTTCCTTTTACTGTATTGCAATGGCTGTGAGAGAAGGGAGCAGGGGTGGGGGTGGAGGGGGGTTTGGAGAAGAGGGAAAGAAAGGTCTAATCTGTGTTTCCAAATTATTGCCAGAAAACTCCTCTTAGAAAGAGGAACTTTTCTAATGTAAATAAGGTCCCTAGAATAGAAAAGTGCATGTTGAGCACTTTTAGCTGTAGTTACACAAAGGAAGAATCTCTTGTAAGTACTTCTGGGCATATTTGTTGAATGTACATATTTGCAGAACAACAGCAAAGGACAAAAAATGAAGATAATGGGGCCTCCAGACAATCAGAATTTTAGTACGATTCAAACAGATTGTGTTTTGCAGGAAAAAAGAGTCCTGTTTCTAGCCTATGGGATCTCTAAGTCTTGGCAGAAAATCCTTAAAAACTCCAAACAAATTGTGTGTAGAAATGTTGCTTACATAAAATAAAAATCCCTTTGGAACTTTTTTTTTTTTTAGGGATGATGCTATTTGTTCTTGTTTCCAACTCTACAGCACCCCTTTTGGGGTTTTCTTGGCTCAGATACTAGAATGGTTTGCCATTTCCTTCTCCAGCTCATGTTACAAATGAGGAAACTAAGGCAAACGAGGTTAAGTGATTTGCCCAGGGTCACACAGAGAATAAGTGTCTGAGGTCAAATTTGAACTTAGGAAGATGAGTCTTCCTGCCTCTAGGCTCAGTACTCTGTCCATTGTACCGTCTAGCTGCCCCTATCGGTGCTATTACCTCACACTCAATAGGACACAAGTTTAGGTGTTTTGTTTATTAGTAGCACTTTGGACATACTCAACAGGCTCTCTTGTGACCATTTCTGTGCAATTGAGAGATAGCTGGATCAGAAAAGGGAAATAATCTCTGACTGCAAGGCAGAGTTTTTCTGTTGAAGAGAATGCCCAGTAATGACTGGACCAATGAATCCCTTCTCACTGGCATCAGGACCCTGTTGCCAATTAAATCGGCACTTTGAATTGTAATTGGGAGCAAGTGAATAATTCATAACATGGTAAACAGGGCAGTTTCCAATCAGTTGTCTTGTCTTGCCTGTGCTATTTCTACCTCTTGCTCATCCATCACCTTTCCACTCACTCCCCCACCACTCTAGTTCTGGTCCTTATCCATATTTGTCTAGATTATGGTAATAGCCTCCCAATTTCTTTCCTTGCTCCAGTTTCTCCCCTTTCTACTCTCTCTCCCTCACACAGCTGCCACTATAACTTCCCAAGGCACATGTCTTGACCACATCACTTGCTTGCTAAAAAAACAAAACAAAACAAAAAAACAAAACCTTTC
The DNA here is from genome assembly GCA_028646595.1 of Phalanger gymnotis. Classification (NCBI taxonomy): domain Eukaryota; kingdom Metazoa; phylum Chordata; class Mammalia; order Diprotodontia; family Phalangeridae; genus Phalanger; species Phalanger gymnotis. The sequence continues at coordinate 191,604,381 of CM053623.1, forward strand.
ACTGGCTCCCCATTGTGTATGGAATTAAAGGCAAATGCCTTGATTCAGTATTTAAGGCCTCCATGATCTGGCCTCTACATATTTTCTAGTTTTATTTTAAACTTTGTGAACTTTTTTTCTCAGACAAATTGGATTACTAGCTGTTCCCCAAACCCAACACTCGCTCCATTTTCATTCTCATGCGACCATATGAACCATTGTCAATTCCTGAAATACACCCCCTGAAACCTTGTCTTTACGGCTTATCTCAGGTGCCATCTCATACTTTAAGCTTTTCCTGACCTTGCCTTCATCTGTTGGTCCTCTCCTCCAAATCCATTATCCTTGTATATTTCCATGTGCTATCTTGTGTGCATGTTATATTCACCCAGTGCAATGTCAGCTTCATGGATGCAGAAACTTCATTTTTGTCTTTGTATTCCAATCACTTAGCAGAGTACCTGTGGGCATTGTTACCTCTTATTGATATCTGTGGAGCCAAATTGAAATTTATTATTCTATTGAGGGTGCTCTAATTTGACCATTAGTGGGTCAGATTGGCTATTTCTGATTCAACCAATCAATCAAAAAGGAAGGAAATAAACACTTTGTAAGTTTTTCTCAAAGTTTAGTAGCAGAAATTGTAAAGAGACAGATTTTCATTTGATTGTTGTTCAGTCATGTCCGACTCTTTGTGACCTCTTTTGGGGTTTTCTTGCCTGGAGTGGTTTGCCGTTTCCTTCTCTAGCTCATCTTCCAGATGAGCAAACTGAGGCAAACAGGATTAAGTGACTTACTCAGGGTCACACAGCTAGTAAGTATCTGAGGCCAGCTCATGAAGATGAGTCTTCTTGACTTCAGGCCCTACACTCTATCCACTATGCCACCTAACTGTTCTTTTCCATTTGATAGGTGAATACTATACCAGTATGTTTTATACACCCTCCTCTGACAAAAAAATTAAAATTACGTGCATATTGTAAGAGAAGGGCTCCTCCTGACCCATTTGAGCATTTTACTCCATGCATATCATGGAAATGCAGATTGGCAGTTTATTCAGAGCGCATAGATACCTCCAGATGATTTTCAGGATGATGAACTGGGTGGGACACAGAATAGACTTTGGTTAGGGGAGCTGTCCTTGTCCATGGTGAAAGAGCATCTTTGTTTCTTTTTGGACTTCCTTTTCACATTTCCTGCTCAGAAACAGGCCAACTCACAAGAAAGTAGCTTGTATTCTGGGGGACAAGATGTAGGGTTGGTGTGGGAAACTTGTGCATGGTCCCTCCCCTCAACACCTGGAACTGGAAATACTTTGAGTTCTTTATGTGTTTCCTAAATCTAGTTATGGGCTCCTGGGTCTTTCTCTGTTCTCTCTGTTTATGGGTTCCTGTGAGGTCTTTGTGTCTTTTGCATTTCTGTAGGGTGAAATAAAAGTTGCCTATCCTACATGTGTTTATTTCATTGAGTATTGGCACCAAAGTGGGAACCTTGTTACATCTGGGGGAAATCTATTTCTAAGTTTTATTTTGGAATTTTCCTCAGGGTGGGGAATAACAAGCCAAAGACAGAAAATGACCCATTTTAGAGAAACCCCTAGGATTAAGAGAGGAAGAGTGGCTTAATAAACAGGTAGCTGCTGTTATATTCAGGAAGGTCTGGATTCAAGTTGTGCTTCTGGCACAACCTGACCATAAGCAAGTCAATTAATCTTTCACAATTCAGGTAACTCTCAGATTATAAAGTGCAGCAATGGTACTGATATCAAGCCTTTCCCTTGTCTTATCCTCCTCCAAGACTAAACACAATTGTGCAGTGGAGTAGAGGCCTGGGTCATGGGTTATGTAATCTTATTACATTCCTAATCAATACTTTTGGAATTTGATGATGATTCAAGACCTTGACCTTTGTTATTAGAAACCTAAATAAGAGTTAAGGAAGAGAGATAGTAAGAGAAAGCCTTTTCTTATTAATTGAGTATTCCAATTAAAAGATGTTATTATATTGCTTGCCCTATTTCAATAAGCTAAACTATTATTTTTTGAAATTCTATTGTATAGATTTTTTTCTCTAATGATTCAGAAGACACTCAAGAAGGGTTGGAGGCATCTCCCAGTAGGGGTATAGGCAAATAGAAAGTTCTGGTTGAAAGCATAAGAAGAATCTTTATTTTTTAAAAATTTTTTATGGTTTTGCAAAATTGACTCCTTGTATGTTCTTTATACGGCCATTGAATCTTAGAAATGACTTAGTAGTCATTCCTAGATTTCGGGAAATTGTCTCTGAAGAAAACTTTTTTTGGTGGGTGGGGATGGTAGTGGAATTCAAACTATGAGTTACATTTTCAGGAAGAAATATGAAAGAGATGATAATCTGTTTTATGTATTTTGGTTAGGTTTTATGAGAATATCCTTGAATAAAATGCAAAGGACTTACTCAGCAACAGGTAATTAATCGTCAGAGTGGAATGGTTTGCAGAACAGGGGAGAACTTGCAAAATATCCTTCCTGAGGACAGTGGGGGATTCTAAGAGAGGCATGGATTATGTACCCAATTTGCTTTCTTGACAGCTTTAGATTTTCTTCAACTAAATAAGTGCTCGCGGATCCCTTGCTGGGCTGGCTCTGAGCTCAGGTTTTGTGTCAGTCGCCATGTTCATGGAATATATTTTAAAGACTTTCTCTGTAAACTAACCTCTCCCCTACCCCCCCCCCACAATAATATATTTCCTGGCAGGTTTCTTTTCATCAGAGAAAAATGGTGTAGAGTTCTTTAGGTTAATATTCCAATTCCACACACATTACATCAGGAGACCTGCAAATGCTCTGATACTATGGAAACCTACACTACAGAAATGCACAGATGGTATTTATCAGGCTTTATTTCTCACACTGGGTGCAGGAGTGAGTGAGGTATGCAACTCCTTGGATGTAAAAGTTTGTGTGTGTGTGTGTGTGTGTGTGTGCGTGCGTGCATTTAAAGAAGAGGCGGTATTACTCATGGCCCACTATCCTATTTTTCTTTCCTCTTCCAACCTATATCTCATTGGTGAAAACATTTTGAATGCTATACAGATGGATCTCAAATATCACTGCTAAATAAGAATAAATGAAATCTTCATGTAATCTAAAAAAAATGAAACACTCATTTAACCACTGGTTACAAAATCATTTTCTAAAAGATATTTACCAAATTAGATTTATTTTCATTTCACCCTCTGTTGGTTCCTTTCTTTTAGGTAATGTTTTATTGATGCCTTCCCCCTCCCCCATTGCTTTCATTTCCCAGTATCCCCCACACTCAATAGAACTCTTCCAAGTAACCAATAAGCACAGTCAAGTAAAAGAAACTGACATTGCCCATGTCTGACGACATATACCCTATTCCACACATACAGTCTACCACCTCTCTACCAAGTTTTCCTTGACTTTTTCCATCTTCTGGCTAATTTATACAGAATCTTCGAATCCTAAAGCTGGAAGGAATCTTATGGTCATCAATAGAATCACAGGATCAGAGAATCATAGGACTCCAGCCCCTATTTGAAGCATGAATCTTCTTTGTGATATCTTCCAACAGTCTCTGCTTGATTTCTAAGAATGGAAAACTCACTACTCCTCAGGCATCTCATTATACTTTTTGTTGTTGTTCAGTGCCTTCTTGGCAAAGTTACTGAAGCGGTTTGCCATTTCCTTCTCTAGCTCATTTTACACATGAGGAAACTGAGGCAAACAGGGTTAAGTGACTTGCCCCAGGTGACTCACATCACATTTACAGTCTCCTAAAGCCCTTGGGTCATTTTCGGTCGAATTCAAAGCATTCCGTCAAGCTACTGTGTAGTCAAGGTACAGAGAATACCATGAAGGTGTTGGTCTTTGGTGATTTCATACCACAGTCTCAAAAAATGCTGCTAAACAGATAATATTTTCTCAGACCGCTCCACTCCCACAGAATACTAGGCTGGTGCCAAGGAACCTGTCTACTCAAAAAGGACAATATTTAGTTAGGGGGACGGTTGGGAATGAGAAGGATCAGTTTAAATATGTTTAACCAAGTGCCACAATTAAATTAACCACTTAGAGAGTTTTAAGCAACAGGTTCCAGCAACCGTCATAAATATGACCTAATTTTTATCATTGTTTTTGTAGAAATAACACCTTTTTGAATTATTATAAGTCGCCATATGTTTTTGCAAGCAGAATGAAACCTGAATGGGATGTGTTTTGCCTCTCACTAAATATTTTGGAGAATATTCTCTACCCAGGTAAAGGAATTACTTATATTATTCTAAAAGTCAAGAAGTGTCTGAACACCTTGTTCTAATGCCAGGTACATTTCATTTTCTTCCCAAAAGGTCATATTTTAGCAGCATTGTTCTCTTAGAGAATAAGAGTTTTTAGGAATAATTTGGGCTCTTCCTCTTTTTTCTACTGGGGATGAGACAAAAAACCTCAGGACAAAGTATACAGGGTTGGTGGGGGTCATGAAAAACAAAAACAAAGCCACACAACCATTTCAAAGATATAATAAGAAATGAAGTGCTGGGAAGGTTGGGGAATCTGGGGCCTCAAGGTCACATGTGGCCTTCCAGGTCCTCAAGTGTGGCCCTTTGACTGAATCTAAACTTCACAGAACAAATCCCTGTACTAAAAGGATTTGTTCTGTCTAAAGGCCGCACCCAAGGACCTAGAAGGCCACTGTGTGGCCTGGAGGCTTCAGGCTCTCCACTCCTGATAGAGAAATGATTTTCTATTCCTTTGATTCCCAGTCATATAGAAACTAATCATCTATTCTCTGAATTATTTGGATGACTCATCCTTCCCAGTTTCTTATTTGTTCATTTCTCCATAAAAGATAAAGATAAGTCAGAACATGTCTGAAAAAAAGACCATCCTACAAGGAATCATTGAAATAACTGAGGAAGGAGGTATCCTTAACCTAGAGAATAGAAGACTTAAAAAGAGGTATGATTATGGTCTTCAAATATTTTGAGTTATAGCAAAGGAAAGAAAGATTAAATGTTCTTACTGGCCTAAGAAGAAAGAGCTAAAACCAGTGGGTAGAGACTACAGAGAGACAGATTCTCACTCATAAAAAAGAACGTTCTTAACAATTAAAGCTATCTAAAAGAATAATGAGGGCAGCTAAGCAGTGCAGTACATAAGGTGACTGGCCTTCATTAGGAAGACTAACATTCAAATTTGGTCTCAGACACTTACTAGCTGTGAGACCATGGGCAAGTCACTTAACCCTGTTTGCCTCAATTTCCTCATCTGTAAAATGAGCTGGAAAAGGAAATGGTAAGCCACTCCAGTATCTTCACCAATAAAACATCAAATGGGGTCATGAAGAGTTGAACACAACTGAAATATTGGCTGAACATGCTGATTTAAAAGAAGTATAATGTCCAGAATGGAGACGTGATAGTCCTCAGTTACTCTGCCCTGGTCAAACCAGATCTAGAGTACTGAGTTCAATTCTGGATGCCACATTTTAGGAGGGATATTGACAAATGGGAGAAGGTCCAGAAGAGAGATAAACAAAATTGTGAGAGGATTAGCAACCATCTCATAGGAGAAGCATTTGAGGAAGCCGGTTATGAAGGACATGCAATCCTTCATGTAATTCTATTCCTGAGAAGCACTCCCTTTTCTTAGCTCCACCTCTTGGCATGCCTCATTTCCTTCAAGGTTCAGCTAAAGTATTATCTTCACCTGGAACTTCTTCTGATCCCCTTCCTATTCCAACCTCCCCCATTTTTAAGTGTTTTCTTCCCAGAATTATCTAGGTCTAGTGGAGGGGAAGCCTGTTTTATTCAAACATGTCAATCCCGTGGCCAGCAGGCAGCAAGCAGCTTATAATACCCTACTGCCAAAAACAGATTAAAATGTACTTGGGAAATATTCAACAAAAGGAAAATAAAACATAGACAATATTAATATGTGGTTTTCTAATTCACTTTGCCACCAGAGATCCTTGTATACTGTTTTTCTGTTTGAATTTCATACCTGGTGTAGTAGATACCAAACTAGACTTGAAAGTTCAAAATTTGCCTCAAAAGCTTATTAGTTGGGGGAGCCAAGACAGGGGATTAGAGGCAGCAACCCAGCTGAACTCTTTCAACATTTCCTCTCAACAGCTTTAAAGTAATGCCTCGAATCAAATTTTGGAGTGGCAGAGCCAATAAAAAGTCAGGGTGAGATATTTTTCCAGCTAAAAAAAAAGAGATCAGCAGGGGAGGTCTGTGAGCCTGGGGTGGGGGCTTGTCGGGAGCACATGCACATGGGGCAGTAGCAGCTGCAGCTGCAGCAGCAGCTTCCAGAGCAGTAAGACTAGAGATGGGAAGGGGTTCAGACAAGTGGTCAGAAAGAGATTTCAGGAGGACCCTTTACTGGCCCTGGCTACACCTGGCACTTACTGGCAACTCTATTGAGTTTATGCAGTTCTGGGTTGCAGTTCTAGGGCAGAGAAGAGTGCTGGTGGTGGGTTACAAGGGAGCAGGAGCCTGGTTACAGTTCTGGGGCCAAGAGCCGTGCTAATGCTCTTGGCTGCTGGGGAGTAGGATGCTTCCTGGGTAAAGCCTGGAGCACAGACCAGGAGAGCCAGTGACCATACCTTCTCCCAGACCACACCATCTTGAAAGTCCTGAAAACTTGAAGACCCCCAGAGCCTGCTCAGAAGACAGCAGCAAGGAAAAGCCTGAAGCTTGGGCCAGTGCCTCCCCTCCCCAAGATGAGCAGAGCCCAACTTTCACATAAAGTTCAAGTTAAGAAATAGGCTGGGAAGATAAACAAATCCCACTTCTGCAAGAGGCCTTTCTTAGTCCCTCTAATTGCTAATGACTTCCTTCTGAGATTACTTTCCATTTACACTGAATGTCCTATATCTGTATAGATATGTGTATATATATATATATATATATATATGTATGTACATACATATATATGTATACAGACACAAATTATATATTGTCTTCCCCATTAGAATGTGATGGGCAGGTACTAGTTTTCCCTTTATTTGTATTCTCAGTAGAGTTTCTAACACACACACACACACACACACACACATGCACACACACACACGCACACAAATGTCTATTGACTGACTGACTCATTAATGACCTCCAATATCTCTTCTGGCTCTGAGTCTAAGATCTGAGCTGAACTACTGTAAATACTAGTGCCATCATATTAATACTGTATGCAGGTATTTTAGTGTTTAAACAGGACCTTGTAGACTAGCCTTGAAATGTCACCACCATTTTTAACATTATTATCAAGGAGAGAATGTGTTATGCTTTCCAAAGAACTGGCTTGAAAATAACCTTTTGCAAAACAAAGTGTTTTTAATTCAATCTAAGTGAGAATTAGCTTTGGCTAAGCTAATTAATTAAATTAAACTTATCTCTTGTTCAGTAACAAATTCAGTGCAACAAACATTTATTAAACATCTACTCTGTGCTTTGTGTCATGAGAGGTAGACAGATTGCCTTGGAATCGGCCTCTGACAGAAGCTGTCTTTGACTCTGGATGCTTACTTTCTTATCACTCTCCTAGATAATTCTTTAATTTTAAGTTTCAGAGAAAGGGCTCATGTGCATTTATAGAAGGACTTGTTTTATCCAGGAAGTACCTTTACCAAGGAAATCACAGGTGTAGCCTCTATCTCTACTCTTATCCTTACTATAGTTGAGGTACTCCCCTAGATGCTAGAAATTTGAAAATGTAAAACAATATAGTCCCTGTCTTCAAGGAGCTTACTTACTTAATAGGGATGATAAGAGGATGACACACATGCAGAAAAATATAAGATATTCAATAACAATGAAAGAAGGTGTCTAAACTGAGGGTGGAGAACCTGTGACCTTGAGGCCACATGTGGCCCTCTAGGTCCTCAAGTGTGGCCCTTTGACTGAATCCAAACTTCACAGAACAAAGTTTGGATTCAGTCAAAGGGCCACACTCGAGGACCTAGGGGACCACATGTGGCCTTGAGGCTGAAGGTTCCCCCCACACTGGACAAAGACCTTTAAGAAATCTGAAGATGGAGGAATCATTTTAAGCTTGGGGTATCTGGCAAAGCCTTATGCAGGTGATGAAACTTGATTGAAGGGAAGAATTTCCTGCTTGAAATGTGACAAACAGGATATCCTGATAGATGATCTGTCTTAGTCCAACCAGATATAGTATACTGAGTTGACTTTAGGATGCTGCATTTTAGGGAGGGATAGGTACAAACTGGAGTAGGCCCAGAAGAGAGAGAACAATATGGTGAAGAGGAGTGGAGACCATGTCATAAGAGAATCATTTGAAGAAATGGGATACAATTGCTCCAAGATGGGAAATCAGTAAGATTGAAGAATGGCTAAGAAGTTGATCTGCCTGAAATATATAATGTATGAAAATGAGGAAAATAAAATAGGTGTGGAAGGTTAGATCTGAGTAAGATCACAGGAGAGCCTTAAATACTAGACGGAAGAATCTGTAGTTTATGTTTTGGCAAAGGGGAATGAGGGAATGTTTTTGCACAAAGCAATGACAGGGTCAGACTTGTACATTAGAAAGATTAGTTTGGCAGCCAAATGAAGGGTGCTTGAAAAGGGATGGTATTAAAGCACGAGCCCAGTTAAAAGGCTGTTTTACATTAATACAGTTAACAAGAATAGAGTCCCGAACTTGGTTGGTAGAAGCTGAAATGGAGAGGAGAAGACAGAGGCAAAATCTGTTATGCAGGAAATATTGACAATAATTGAAGTTGGATTGGATGTGCAAGATGAGGAAGAGAGAGAAGTCAAAGATAATTTCAAGGTTTTGTATCTTGGGTGATTGGGATATTGGTGGTATTGGCAGAATGGGGAAGTTGGAAGGACTGGGATGATTTTTTAAAAGTATGTTAAAGTGTTTAAAAATATGGATCCACTATAATAAAGAATAAAATAAAGGGGGAAAAATTCAGCAAAACTAAACAGCATATCCACATAATCTGACATCATGTTCAGTGTTCCACACCCATAATCACCCATCTCTACAAAGAAAGGAAAGAGGCACATTATCATATCTCCTTTTTTCCTTGCAAAATACTTGCATGTCATTTTGTACAAGAAGACTCAAATAAAAGAAAAAGAATGAAAGAAAGAGTGAAAAATAACATGCTTCAGTCTGTATTCAAACTATCGATTCTTTCTCTAGAGGCAGATAATATACTTCATCATTAGTCCTTTGGGATTTTCTTGGATCATTGTATTGCTGAGAATAACTAAGTCATTCACAATTCTTCATTGAACATTGCTGTTATGTGTATAACATTCTCCTGGTTCTGTTCACTTTATATCAGTTCATGTAAATCTTGTCAGGTTTTTCTGAAATCATCCTACTTGTCATTTCTTATAGTACAATAGTATTCTATTATAACCATATACCACAGCTTGTTTTTCTATTTTCCAATTAATGGGCATCTCTTAAATTCCCAATTCTTTGCCCCCACAAAAAGAGCTGCTATAAATATATTTGTACAAATAGTTCCTACCCTCCCCCACTTTGATGTCTTTGGGATATAGACCTGGCAGTGATATTCCTGGATCAAAGGGTATGAAGAGTTTTAAAAGTCCTTTGGGCATAGTTCCAATTTGCTCTCCAGAATGGTTGGATTAGTTCACAAGTCCACCAACAGTGCATTAGTTTTCTCACATCCCTTCCAACAAATATTTTCCTTTTCTATAATATTAGCCAATAGGTGTGTGGTGGTACCACAAAGTTATCATATCTCTTCAAGGGGCCTAAGCTTGGGAGGACTGGCAGTTTTGCAAGGTGAGAGGGGGTGGAGATGAGTACTTCAATTTTGAATTTATGAAGCTTGAGGTATCATCAGGACATCCAGGAATTACACATGGGGCAATTAGAAATTTATAACTGGAATTCAGGCATTGGATATTTAAACTTGAAATTTACCTGCATAGAGCTGATAGAACAATGGATAGTGTGCTGGGCCTAGAATCAAGAAGACCTGAGTTTAAATCCAGCCTCAGATACCATCTGTGGAATCCTGGGCAAGTCACTTTATCCCATTTGCATCAGTTTCCTCATCTCTAAAATGAGCTAGAGAAGGAAATGGGAAACCACTCCCGGTATCTTTGCCAAGAAAACCTAAAATAGGGTTATGAAGAGTTAAAAACTACCCATATGATTGAACAACAACATCTTAGTTGACACCCACAGTTTGAGGACATGGGGAAAATGACTTTAACAATAATGCTACTTGCTGCTGCTGTGGCTGTGTAAGGCCAATAACACCAGCCCACAGGTGGGCTGCTAGCATAGGTTCTTTGATCTGCTTTTCTACAGGAAGCAACTTTAAAGGGTTAACAATTTTACTTTAATTAAACACATATATATCATTCACTTAGTTCAGGGGAAAGAGTCAGCACTCTGAACTTCAGAGAAAACACAAATAGAAATTACAAGCAGAAATTATATAAACAGAGAAAAATAACACAAATCAACAGACAGACTTCTAGCTGTCTGGACAAGACATTACATACATAGTTACCAGAGAGAGAAGAACCAACATTTGGGTTTTTCAAAGCTGGGACGGGGAGGGCTCCTTAATGGCTACACAGCACCTCATCAGGTCAAATCACACAACACTTTTCCGGTGAGTGAGCTTCAAGCAAAATGCTAACCTCAGAGTACATATACACTTCTTCAGGGTCAGAGGGCATCACAACTATACGACTCAAACCCATGTGACCTAAGACTTCCGGTGACTTAAGCACGTCATCAAAGACTCTTGATTGAAACAAAAGCAAGACTCAAAGGCACTTGATTGCCTTAGTGCTGAAAAGCACTCCAAAACAAAAGACAACAAAAAGTCCCACTTTACTTGCCATTACAAAGACATGCCAGTAAAAACAACTGAGGAGTAGTTCAGTTGCCAAAGGGTTCAGAGAAAAGAATATCATGGAAGTTAAGGAAAGACAAAGCATCACAAATGAGATGGTGGTCAAATGCAGTAGAAAGGTCAGGGAAGGTGAATACTGAGAAAATACCATTGTCAGTTAAGGTCACCTTAAGTCAGTTAAGAGGTCACCTTGGTGAGAGTAGTTTTAGGAGAGTGATGGGTAATGGAAGCCAGATTTCAGGGGGCTGAGGATTGAGTGGTGAGGAAAGGTGCAGCTAGCAAAGTCAGCATTTTCTAGGAACTTAGATGTAAAGGAAAGGAAAGGAAAGGTACAGGATGAAAGCTTCAGTAAGTTGTAGAGTCAAAAGAGGTGGTGTGACCTGGTGGATAGAGTACCCAGATATGTCCTTACTGTGAGATAATGGGCAAACAATTCTTTGTCTTGAAGCCTTTGTTTGCTTGTTCTATAAAAACGGGTAATGTTACATTTTCTTACATGTTCTATCCCACATATGTTTTGTTTTGTTTTATTTTTGAGAGGAAAGTTCTATATAAATGTTATTTAAGGATTTAAAAGAAGTCCTTTTAGGATAAAGAAAACTTGAGCCTTCAGGTAAAAAATAAGAAGAATAAGACCTGAAGACTATATTTTAATTATAAAGCAGACTTCTACTTTTAATACAGCTGAAAATTTCTTTTAGTGTATACAAAATATGAAAATACTCATCAGTCAATCTCTTGGTTAGGCAATACTTTAAGACTGAATTTCAGAGAAAATGTTAACTTAAATTGGTAGAGAGTTCCCCTACCTGGAAGTTCCCTATATGAATAAAATCACAAGTTCAGTCCATCCCTAGTAAGACACAAAACTCATAATAGAAACACCATAAATAAAAACCAAAGTAATATTGATCATGTTTTACTGCAGAGAACCAATACAAATTCCCAAGTAACATAAGAAGAAAGTCAAGAAAGGACACTACTCATCATCATCATCATCATCAACAGCAACAACAAGAAGTATTTATAAAGCATCTACTATATTCCAGCCGTGGGGGCAGCTAAGTGGCTCAATGGATAGAGCGCCTAGTCTGGAATCAGAAAGACCAGAGTTCAAATTTGACCTCAAACACTTAGTAGCTGTGTGACCCTGAGCAAGTCACTTAACCCCTGCCTGCATGAAACTAGAGAAGGAAATGACAAACCACTCTATTATCTTTGCCAAGAAAATGCCATGGGCAGTTGTGAAGAGGTAGTGAAGAGTAGGACACGGCTGAATGACTTAACAATTGACAAAACTTAACAACAATATACACATATAGAAGTACATATATTCATATATGTATATATACATATATATGTATATATGCCAAGCCTACATACTTTATGCTGGAATACAAAGACAGGTAAAAACATATTCCTTGTGCCCAAGGAATTCAGAATTTTTTGTGGTAGACAACATATAAACTATGTATATACAAGATACACACAATTTAAATGGGGATGCTGATTTTGCTTTATTTTCTCCATTATAAGCAGCTTCCTATTCTGGCCTTTTTATAGTTACTAATAATCACACTCTCCACAGTCTTCTGAATCCAAGCAAGACCTGGGAGGTAAGATTTTTGGGAGCAAGGATTGAGGGGAAAAGTAATTTAAATCAATTTTCTATTTGGCCTATATCTGGCAAATAGCGTCTACTTTTAAAGTTTCATATAGCTTAAGATTTACAGAAGATAGAACTTGGGCCTTTGAGTCAGGAAGGTCTGAGTTTGATCTTGCCTCTGACATATTCTGGGTATTTGACTCTGGGCAAGTCACTTATTCAATTAGTGTAGCAGGCAACTCTCTGGGAATATGAATTGCAAAGGAGATATAGCTCTTAATTAGTAATAATAATGATCATGTTAATAATATTTACGATATATTATTTATAATATTTATAAAGCACTTTACAAAGATTATCTTATTTAATCCTCACAACAATCCTATAAGTTAGCTACTGTTATCTTTATTTTACATATAAAGAAACTGAGACCTAGAGAAGTTAACTGATATAGTCAGGGTCACCTATCTAGTAAGTGACTAAGGTAGAACCCAAACTTTGTTGGATCTCCCTCATTTCAAGTCCATGATTCTATCCATTATATCACCTAAGTAATTTATTTGGAGCTCACTAGAAATCGGGGGTCTATGAAAAAAAAATTTTAAAAAATGTGTTAGATTTGTGTTCTATTGAATCATATTTGTGTTGTATATATTAATTTATGGTCAGGAAATGACTCAGTAATGGGGAAAAAGTCATAGTTATTTTCAGATTATTCAAAATATGCATCCTTAACTTAGATAAGCATGGGCTGGGAATGATCATGTAGGCAGTGAGTGGGTAGGTGCCATTTTAGTCATGGCAGAGCACACATGTAGAATCAAAAGAAAGTTTTGACTTGCTTTTCAAAATAAGCATGGCATTATCAAAATAAACATTAAACTATCCAATCTAAGGATCAGTGTCCACCCATCTAAAAGGCCAATAGCACTGATTAGTAATATGGTCATTTCTGTTTTTGACGGTCTATCATCATAAACATGGCACCAATAGACTAGTTGAAACCAACACACATTAACATAGTGTATTAAATTGCATGTTTTTTAAAAGCTCTTCTATTTTTTTTTGAGAAATAGATGAATTAAAGTTTTTTATGGTTTGGGGAACATGATTTTGCTTTATGGTAAATCCAAATCAAAAAATTAGTGAAAATGTGTACCCTGAAATTATTTCCAAAGTTAGCCTTTTTTGCTGAATCCTACCCTACTTTATATACATCCTGCCTACTGTAAAAACCTGCTGCTTGTGATTTTACATCCCTTATGTGGATTTAACAAGATTTTAATGTCTCCAGCCCCAGTCTTTCTCCTAGGTTTGTGAAGCTGTTGCTGGACATTATGTATATTGTTATTGTACAGAGGTTGAGTTAGCATTTATAGAGTGGGTTATATGTGATGTTTGTGGAGTGCTAGCACCTCTGAGGGGTTGCTGAGCCCTTTTCAGGGCTGCTCATCTACCTGTGGTGTCCGCCTCTCAGTCAGCTCTTACCTGTGACTCCAAGAAGCTGTAGCATGTGCAGCAGCCACCCCTTGGTCACACTATCTGTGCAGATGGGCTAAACCAGGTTGAGAGTAACTGACAGACCTCAAACCTCTAGGTAAATAAGAGGGATATGAACCCCACGCATGTACATATTTCCCCTGGTGTAATGGGTGAATGAGAACAATTTGTTCCAATAGTCATGAAGTGGCTGAAATAGGTGCTGTGGAGTGCTTAGAGTTTGGTCAGACATGGAGGACAACCAAGGTCCTAGACTGCATCCCGAGCCATTGCCAGCTATCCTGACTTTTATCTTGCCACTGGACTTCCATGACTCTGGAAGAGAGAGTGAGGCTGGTGACTTTGTGCAACTCTTAAATGGTACTTAACTTACTTAAGTAAATTAAGTACTTAAGTGGAACTTTAGTTACTTAAGTAAAGTATTTAAATGGTACTTAACTCACTTAAATCCTCAAAACATCACCCCATGATGTCACTGGTCCTCTTCAAAAATGAAGGATGAACAACAACAATACTTTACAAATATTTGTTCATTTTATCCTCACAACAACCATATATGGTATGTTCTATCATTATCTCCATTTAAATGACTGAGGTTGGATTTGAACCCAGGTCTTCCTGACTCCAGGCCCAGTGCTCTATCCATTGTTTCACCTAGTTGCTTCAACTTTATATCTACTCAGTGACATTATTAATAAGTGCTAGTATTGGTTGGCAGTTCAAGGTAGTCATAAAATAACAGTCTATATAATATATAATATAATAACAGCGCTATAACAGTCCAGCTAGTCCAAACCCTTCATTTGACAGATGAAGAAACTGCCCAGTTGGTTAAATGGCTTCTCCAAAGTAGCACAGGTAATAACCTCCAGTAGGGGAATTTGAATCTGGTTCTCTGACTCTATTCCTTCCTCTTCAAAGAATCTCAGAATATTCTTAGTTGGAGAGGATTGCAAAGGCCGCGTAGAGCAGTCTGCATCTGACCAAGAATCTTTTTAGGAGCATTGTTTTAAAACAGTCTTCCAAAACCAGCTTGGAGATCCCCCCGCTGAAAGGGAAGCCCAATACCCATGGAAGTTGCTGATTCGACTTTTGGACTAGTTGTCATCTTTCCTTACATTCAGCTGAAGTCTGTCTCTGACATTTCCAAGCAATGCTTCTTGTTCCATCATCTGAGGATGAGCAGAAAATATCTAGTTTCAATGATTTTCACTTTGGGAAAATACTTTCCCCAGAAGCCCATTCAGACGATCTGCAGGATGTAGACCTAACCAGATGTTCCCAACATTCCCAGAACAAGAGACTTAGCAAGGTGGCCCACTGGAAAAAGCTCTGGTCTAAGACAGATGTGAATCCAAATCTAGTCTTAGACATTTACTTAGCTGTGTGATCCTGGACCAAGTCACTTAACCTATATCTACCTCAGTTTCCTTGCCTGTTAAATGGGGACAATCATAGCACCTATATAAAATACATTGTATTTTACACATGTAAACTACGTTGCAAACATCCAAATGCTAATTATAAATATTAACTATTATAATTTTAACATTTGTATGCCTCAAATTAGCAACCCCCTATGCATTGACATTTCATTGTTCCTGTACCGAGACTCAGTTCCTTCTAGGTATTGAGGTTTTAGTGTTTATCTGGTGAGAAAATTTCTAACACCGTTTTCCTATTCCTACGCTTCAATGAACAATGAACAGATTTTAATTCCTCGAGGCTTGGGAAAGTTTATTGTTTTTGTGTTGTGTTTTAAGTGAGTGTCCTTTGCCTCATTTTAATGTCACATTTAATTTTGGCCAGGAAGATTCAATGAAAGTGGAGGGGGGCTGAGTTATATACTGAGATAGATAAATCTTTTTTAAATTATTTAGTATTTTATTTTTCCCCAGTTACATGTAAAACATTTTTAATACTCGTTTTAAACATTTTGAGCTCCAAATTCTCTCCCTTCTTTCTTCCTCTCCTCCATCGAGAAGGCTAGCAATTGGATATAGGTTTATATGTTTAGTCATGCAAAACATTTCCATAATAGTCATGTTGTGAGGCAAAACATAGACAAAAAAACCCTCAAGAAAAATAAAGTAAAAACGTGCACTTCAATCTGTATTGAGACACTGTCAGTTTTTCTTTGGGGATGGATACCCTTTTTCATCATGAGTACTTCAGAGTTGACTTGGATCACTGTATTGCTAAGATAGCTAAGTCATTCTCAGCTGATCATCTTACTGCTGTTACTTTGTACACAGTACATTTCACTTTGCATCAGCTCATATAAATCTCTGCAGGTTTTTCTGAGAGCATCCTCATCCTTTCTTATAAGACAATAGTTATTCCATCATAATCACATACCACCATTTGTTCAGCCATTCCCAAATTGATGGGCATCCCCTCCATCCCAATTCTTTTCCGCAGAAAAGAGCTGCTATAAATATTTTTGTACATATTTTGGTCCTTTTTTGTTTTTTTTTTTTTATCTCTTTTGGGATATAAACCTAGCAGTGGTGTTTCTGGGCCAAAGGTTTTATAGTGCTTTGGGCATAGTTCCTAATTGCTCTACAGAATGGTCTAATCAGTTCACAACTCCACCACTAATGTCTCATTTTTCCCACATCCTCTCCAATGTTTGTCATTTTCCTTTTCTGTTCTATTATCCAGTCTAATAGGTATGAGGTAGTATCTTAGAATTAAAACTGTTCATATCTTTTGATCATTTGTCAATTGGGGAATGGCTCGTTTTTTTTATGAATTTGACCCTGTTCTCTATATATTTGAGAAATGAGGCCTTTATCAAAGAAACTTGGTTCATTTTTTTTCACACTTACTACTTAACTTCATTTCCCTCCATCCAGTCTCCCCACCCTGTTTATTCTACTTCCTCTCTCCTTTCACCCTGTCCCTTCTCAAAAGTGTTTTGCTTCTGACTACCCCCTTCCACAATTTTCCTTCCCTTCTATCAGTCCTCCCTTTCTCTTATCCTCTTCCCTTCTCATTGTCCTGTAGGGTAAGATAGATTTCTATACCAAATCGAGTGTGCTATATTATTCTCTCTTTGAGCCAATTACGATAAGAATAAGGTTCACTTGTACCTCTCCCCTCCTCCCCACTACTATAAAAGTTTTTTCTTGTCTCTTTTATATGAGATAATTTACCCCATTCTACCACTTTCCCTTTCTTGCACTTCATTCTTTTTTCTCACCCCTTAATGTTATTTTTTCAAATATCCTTTTATATTTAATTCACATGCTCTCTCTGTATATATATATATGTGTATGTATGTATGTATATATATGTATATATAATGTATATGCGTGTATATATGTGCATATATATACATGTATATATATATAAAATGAAAAACTTCTTATGAGTTACAAGTATCATCTTCCCATGTAGGAATATAAGAATATAAACAGTTTAACCTTATTAAGTCCCTCATAATTTCCCTTTCCTATTTACCTTTTTGTGCTTCTCTCAGTCTTGTCTTTGAAAGTCAAATTTTTTATTCAGCTCTGATCTTTTCATCAAGAACGCTTGAAAGTCTTCTATTTCATTGAATATCAATTTTCTTTCCCTGAAGGCTTACTCTCAGTTTTGCTGGGTAGGTAATTCTTGATTATAATCCTAACTCTTTTGCCCTCTGGAATATCATATTCCAAGCCCTTCAATCCTTTAATGTAGAAGCTACTAAATCTTGTGTTATCCTGACTGTGGCTCCATGAAACTTGAATTGTTTCATCCTGGTTGCTTATGATATTTTCTCCTTGACCTGGGAGCTCTGGAATTTGGCTATAATATTCCTGAGAGTTTTCATTTTGTGATCTCTTTCAGGAGGTAATCAGTGGATTCTTTCAATTTCTATTTCACCATCTGGTTCTAGAATATCAGGGCAGTTTTCCTTGATAATTTCTTGAAAGATGTTGTAGGAGCATTGACTACATTGTCTTCTTCTGAGTGTGTTTTGACCTTCCTTGTCACCAAAGTAACTTTCTATGGTCAGAATTTATTTTTTTGCTCTTTGCTCAAACTTTTTGTTAAAGTAGGGCTCTGCTTCCATGGTGGAGGGCCCTCTGTCCCAAGCTTCTGGGGTTTTGTGCAGCTGTTTTCAGAGACGCTTCTAAGGATCTGTAAGTTTTCAGTTCTTCTAAGGTGGTATGATCTAAAGAGAGCTGTGTTTACTCCTCTCCTAGACTGTGCTCTGGTCTGTGAGCAGCCACAAGCCCTCTTCCTGCTCTGGAACTGTGAGGAAGGTCCCCTCTCTACTGTGCCCTCAAGCTTTGCTGTGATTCTTACCCTGGGATGCCGCTGAGGACTGTAATCTGGATCCAAGTATAGGCAAAGCATCAGTCTTGCCTCAGGGCTAGCAAAGAGACCCCGTAATCTCCTTCTGAGCTGTTGTTCAACCCCTTTGTGGACTGAGAGCCCTAGAAGCAATTGCTGCTGTTGCTGCTGCCGCTGCTACTACTGATTAGGTGGCTCCCAAGGCTGCTCCTGGTTTGCTGGGGCTGGTCTTCACTGGTTTCGAGGCCTGCAGTGGACTGTGCTCCTCTCTCACCCAGGTGCAACAAACCTTTTCTATTGATCTTATAAACTACCTTTGGCTAAAAAATTATTTCACCCCATCCTTTTGTGGATTCTGCTGCTCCAGGAATTGTTTTGTGCCATTATTTAAAGGTATTTAGAGGGGTTTGGGGGAGGGCTCACGTGAATTGTGGCCTTTTCTCATTTATCTTGGCTCTGCCTCTCTCCCTCTCTTCCCCTCTCCCCCTATCCCCCCTCTCTCTTTCCCTCCCCTTCTTTCCCTCTCTCTCCCCCCTCTCCTTTTCTCTATCTTCCCCTCTCCCTCTCTCCCCCCTCATTCTCCTTCCCTCCATCCTTCTCTCCCTCCTCCTTTCTCTCTTCCCCCTCTCTCCCTCTCTGTTTCCATCCCTCTCCCCCCCTTTCCCTCTCTCCCTCCTTCCCTCCCCTCCTCTGTCTCTTCCCTTCTCCCAGCCCCCGCCAGCTTAGCTGACCTCCTCTAGACATGCTCCATCTTGTGAATGACCTTCCTAAAATGTGATTTCCTGAAACAATACAATACTCATGTTACATTCAAACCAAGGCAAAGTACTGGTTTTTCCCCCTAGTTCAGGAAACTGTGCCTCTCCAAGGATCTCTTTGAGGATTGTCTTTTTTCACTGTCCTGTCACACCAACATCTCATTTTTCACATGATGTGTACTGAAACCCCCAGATTTTTTTTCACACAATCTGTTGTCTAGCCACATCTTGTACTTGTGAAGTTCATGGATTGAAATCAAGTGTAGAATTTTATATTTATCCCTATTAAATTTCCATTTATTTTTATTCAGTGCTTTATTCTAGCCTGTGGAGATATTTTCTGTACTCAGACTTTGCCATCTAGTGTTTTGGCTATCCCTTCAACTTTAAGTTTCTTATATGCCGTGGCTTGACTGGCACGCCATCTATGTTTTCATCCAAGTCACTGTTAAGATGATGAAGAATGTAGGAGTAAGAATCATTCCCTGAAGGATCAAACAGAGGACCACTGTCAAAGTCAGTATTAACTTATCTTTGAGTCAGGTTGTTTAATCAGTTCTAAGTCAAACAACTAGTCTTTCATTAAGTCCACATATGTATAGCTCATCTACGATGGTAGCATAAGTGCCAATGTCTAAAGCTTTGCTGCCATCTAGATACGTTATATCTACAACATTTCCACAACCTAGGAGTTTTGTTACTCTGATTAAAGAAAATACAACAAGCAACTTTATGCTGGCATGATCTGTTCTTAGAGGCAGCTAAGTGGCACAGTGAATAGATTATCAGCCTGGAGTCAGGAAGACTCAGCTTCCTGAGTTCAAATTTAGCCTCAGACACTTACTAGCTGTGTGACCCTGGGCAAGTCACTTACCCCTATTTCCCTCAGTTTCCTCATCTGTCAAGTGAGTTTTAGAAGGAAGTGGCAAACAATTGCAGTATCTTTGCAATAAAACCAAACCAAAACAAAACATCCAAATGGGGCCAAAAAGAATCAGATCCAACTGAAATGACCGAGCAACAATGATCTGTTCTTACAGAATCCATGCTATCAGGCACTGCTTTCCTTTCTAAATACTCATAAACTATTCCGTTAACTAATGCCCTCTAGTTTTTCAAAGAGTCAAACTAAGTTTACCAGCACTATGGCTTTGCAGAATTCTCTTACCCCAGATTTTTGTTTTTAAATTAAGATCTTTACCATTGTCTAGGCCTGTGGCATCCAGCTCATTTTCCTTGATTTCCAACATCAGTAACATTTGCTTAGCAATCACACATGCCAGATTCTTCAATGCCTTACAGTGTAGTTTCTTCTGGTTTGCTGGTTGGACCTCATTGAAAGAACATTCTTAGAAGAAAGGCCTCTTTTCCCATCTCCTTATTTATCTTTGGTTTAAGTACTTCTTGTCTCCTTTTGCTCTATACTTCTTATTCTAAAGATCACTGCCCTAAAAAGTAAAAACAAAGACAAGGCATATGTGGAATAGGTCAGATTCAACATCATCTATCACCATTGTCCTATCCTCTTCTTACTCCAAATGTTACTCCATTTTGCTATTCTTTAAGACAAACTGTTAATTGCTGTTGTTTTCATTTTTATATCTTCTACATTGTCTGCATTATCCTTCCTCCATCATCTTCGAAGAACCATCCTGAAAATAATGTAAGAAAAAATGAAGAGAAAAGAAGTTCTATAAAGCCTACAGAGACATCACAAAAGACTGATTTTTTAAAATAATAGTATTCCGTACCTAGGCACACTCATTTCTGCAAAGGGGTAGGGAGAAATGTCTTTTTTACACCTTCTTTTGGAACAAGATGTAGCATGTTGAAACATTCTATCTTGATTATCTTGCTCTTCCTCTTAATATTGTTGTAGTCATTGTCTATATTGTTTAATGTACATTATGTTGCTTAGTGTCCTCTGTATCAATTCATATAAGTTTACTCTACTTCTTTGTATTTGTGTTCATTTTATCTAACAATAGCATAATACTGTTATATTATATTGTTGTGTAAGAGTGGAAGTTGAATGTGAACCATTTAATCAACCTACCCAATTTAAAGTAATTAACAAGTTTTGTCTTGATATTTTAGTCAAAGGCTTTAGACTAGGTCAATTAAAAAATCTATAAGGTTATTTAGCTGACAAAAGGAAATTTAAGGGCATATGTAATAGTGGATAGAATGGTGACCTCAGAATTAGAAAGATCTGAGTTCTAGTTCAACCTCTAACACCAGTAATGGGGTACTTTTGCACATAGTATTTTGATGTTTAAAATATACTTCAGTGATATTTGTGGGTTCAATTGAATTGTTGAGTTGAACTGAATTAATTTCTCCTTCACTAGTTAGTTATTCTTGTTAGTCAGAACTGAGTCTAGGATAGTGCTTCTACTTGTTGCTTCCTTCAGTTTTTGGAGAATGAAATTATTGGTAAGGTAAATAAAGAATTTATTAGATCCTCTGTTTATGGTAGAAAAGAGCTCTAGCAATTATCTATATTACAGGGATTATATGAACACCCAACTTAACAAAATGTCTCCATATTTTGGACCAGCAGGTTCATAAAGTTAAAATTATATGAAGAGATGATGAATGATCCAAGAAATACTTAAGACACCAGTGGCCAGCACAGATATTTGAAGAGTGATGGTTTAAGATGGCAAAGGAGGGATATTGCCCAGGGACTCTATCCCCTTGGTTAGTCTTCCCTTGATTCTACTCCAGGATTCCACTATGAATGAATATAGCAAGGAGTGCCTGGTGTCCCGTGAAACTCAGCTGTTGAACCAATCTCACTGAGAAACAGTTGGAAGGCAGAATGGCAGAGTACAGTTTTGTATCAGTAAAGCAAGATTCATGACTTTGAGGATACCATGAACATGCCTATATGGTTTGGAATTGCAAAATATGAAAAACTCTCTAGGTAGAAGGCAGAGGAGTATAACATTTATTTAGACACCAGAGGTTCAAATACCAAGAGCAATAACTCCAATTCTATATGGCAGCAATTATATGCCAAAACCAGTAAGCCCACCTGTAGTAACAATCTGCTAGCAGCTGCTGTAGGGGTGTAAGACCTGCCAACAATCAACACATTCTTTGATCTGCTTTTCTAAGGAAAGAAACTTTAAGGGGTTAACAATCTCAGTTTAATCAAACATACAAATATCATTCACAGTTCAGGGGGAAAAGATCAGCCCCCTGAACTTCAAGGCAAATACAAACAGAAATTACAAACATGAACAGACAGACCTTGTTTGATTCAAATCACAATACATAGTTACCAGAGAAGAACCAACATGTGGGTTGCAAAGCTGGAGGGCAGTTTGCAGCTTGCCCAGAGTCTCAATACTCCTTCCATCACTGTGCCCCAAAAGTCAAATGCCAAGCTCTCCTCGATTATATCCTGTTCTGAGCCCTGAGGGCTCTGACCTCACCCAGGCTAGGTGTGTGAAAGTTCCCCACCCCTAGTATCACATCATACATAATTCAACGACTCTCTGATTGTCCTAATGCTGAGAAACACTCTAAGGCAAAATCCGTCTTTATCTGCCCCATTCAAACAAAGGCCAGAATCTTTAAAGGCACTTAAAAGAACAGCAAAAAGTCCCACCTTAATTACTATTACACCACCTCAATGCAGGAACAAGAAAATTATAACACAGTATTATAGCAAAGAACCAAGTTGTCCTATAACCTTCCTCCCTGCTGAGGCCTCCCCATAAACACTCACAAATCCTAACTGTCTGCTTGCCTGCATTCTCTCCCCCCTCAGTTCTCAGGTCTTGAAGCTCCCTGGTTTCCACTCCACCCTCGGCTCCACACCCTTTCTGCAGCTCTGTCATCTTGGAGTTCCTCTTTTTCCTCCTCGTGCTGGATTCTGAATTCTTCCTTCTGACTTCTGAATTCTCAGTTCTCAATGGCTACCTTCTGGGCATATGTACTCTTTTTAGAGCCCCCGAGGGCTTCACATCCAATCAGCAAAAGGGTATGGGCCTGAGGCTTAGTGCCTAGTAAGTAATGGGAGTAGGACTGCCTACAAACAAACCTCTAATCAAGCTTCCCTTAATTGGCCCCACCTGAGGTCTAATGAGTGGGTGGGGAAAGGTCTTTAATCACTGATTGGCATCACACATTTATGACACAATTGCTTGCAAAAAAGCAGCCAAAAGGAGTCTGGTCCCTTTTCCTGAAACCTTTAAATGGCTTGACATGCACATCGAGTTTACTGAGAACACAAATAGAAAGTTTACTACATTTTTCATTGGCTATATTTGATAATGCCAACATTAGAGATCTTTATAAATCCAAAATAGAATGGTTAAGTTTAAGTGCATGAATTGTGACCAATAACTTATAATTTTGGAGTATACATATGGATAATCTAGCTCTGTTCAAAAGGAGTCACAAACATATGTAGTTCACACATAGTTGCTTTTGCGTATTTTTATTTTATTCTTTTTTATTGTAGGGGTTTGGCTAATGAGTGTATATTATAACGTGATGCTTTATGATCAATTCCATGTTGCCATGCTCTCATGATTAGAATCTATTAAATATAAATAAGACACAAAAGAATGTGGCATGTTTTCCCAGTAGGTAGGAGCTCAAGGCAGGAATATAATTAGATAAAATCACATATATCGTATGTGTGGACTAACTTGATAAACATTGCCATCAACAAAAAGGTCAGAGTTGGGGGGATAGGGACAGAAATTCTGCAAGAACAATAGAGACTCATTTCCTTTGAGTTACTCCTGGTATTGAGTGGAACACATAACCACCTGAATCCGTATCCTGTGCCTGGATTTTATGATTGAACTGTATCAGATAATTGGCCAGTTTTCTTCTCTGTTGTGCTATATCGGAATAACTATTACTAGTTACCACTGAACTATTACTTTTACTACTTAATAACCATCGCTATTAAAGCATGCTTCTGGGCAATGTTTGTGATCTCTTTAAACTTTTTGTGTAGTTCTTACTTTAGTTCAGCTGCTCTAAAATGTGCTCCAATTAATTACCAAGCTCCATTCTTCACTCTCCTCACCAATAGTCATTTGACCGCAGAGATGCCTCTTTCTCATAGTTCTCTCTTCTGACTGATGGGTCCCGTGCTGGGACATGACTATTTTATAAAGTACTAGGCCATGCTCACTGCATTCCCATTTCTACTCAAGGTTGCCACTCAATACCAGGAATAACTCAAGGGAAATGAGTCAGTTCTTCCTCTGGAGGTGGATAGCAGTTTTCATAATAAGTCCTTCAGAATTGCCTTGGATCATTGTATTGTTGAGAATAGCTAAATCATTCACAGTAGATTACTATCTAATATTGCTGTTGCTGTGTACAATGTTCTCCTGGTTCTTCTCATTTCACTTTGCATCATTTCATGTAAGTCTTTCTGAAAGCATCCTCCTTGTCATTTCTTTTTTTTTTAACCAAAAAATGGGTCTCTATTTTAAATGAACTTTTTTTTCATTTTTAAAAAAAAAACATTTTTACTTAAAGTTCTGGGTGCCAAATTCTATACTTCCTTCTCTCCTCCCTGAGACAGTAAACAATCAGATATAAGTTCTACAATATTCAGTTATGTAAAGCATTTCCATATTAGTAATTTTGTATAAGAAATCTCAAAAAAAAAGAATGAAAGAAAGAAAGAAAGTGAAAAATAGCCTGCTTCAGTCTGTATTCAAACAATATCAGTTCTTTCCTTGGAGGCAGATAGTATGCTTCATCATTAGTCCTTTGAGATTTTCTTGGATCATTGTATTGCTGAGAATAGCCAAGTCATCCATAGTTCTTCATTGTACAATATTGCTTTTGCTGTGTACAATGTTCTCCTGATACTGTTCACTTCATATTGCATCAGTTCATGTATAAATCTTTCCAGGTTTTTCTGAAATCATCCTGCTTGTCATTTCTTATAGCACAATAGTATTCCATTAAGCTCATATACGAGAGCTTGTTTAGCCATTGTCCAATTAATGGACATTCCTCTGATTTCCAATCCTTCACAATGACAAAAAGAACTACCGCAAATATTTTTGTACAAATAGGTCATTTTCCCTTTTTTGTATGTCTTTGAGACATAGACCTAGCAGTGGTATTGCTAGATAAAAGGGTATGCACAGCTGGATTGCCCTTTCGGCATAGTTCCAAATTCCTCTTTAGAATGGTTGGATCATTTTACCACTCCAGCAACAGTGCATTAGTGTCCCTATTTTCCACATCCTTTCCAACATTTTTCAGTTTTCTTCTCTGGCATGTTAGCCAATCTGATAGGAATGAGGTTATATACCTCAGAGTTACTTTAATTTACATTTCTCTAATCGATAGTGACCTAGAGCATTAAAAAAAATATCTTCTAGTTTACAATACTCAGTTCCACAAGTTTTTGAGTACCAAATTTTCTCTTTCCCTCTCCTCCCCCCTCCCCTCCCCCCAAGATAGCATGGAATCCAATATATGTTCTACATATACCTTTGCATTAAACTTATTTACACAATAGTCAAGTTGTAAAGAAGGAATATGACCAATGGAATGAATCATGAGAAAGAAGAAACAAAATGAAAAAAAGAAGAGAAAAAATAGAGATCAAATAGTTTGCCTCAATTTGCATTGACTCTGTAATTCTTTCTCTGGATGTAGATAGCTCTTTCCGTCATGAATCCTGTGGAGCTATCTTTGAACCTTGTATTGCTGAGAAGAGCCAAGTCTATCAAAGTTAGTCACCACAAAAGCAGTATGTCTATGGTTGTGTACAGTGTTCTCCTGGTTCTGCTCCCCTCACTCAGCATCAGATCATGTAGCTCTTTCCAGGTTATTATGAAGTCCTATGTTCCCCATTTCTTATAGCACAATAGTTTTCCATTACATTCATATACCACATGTTGTTTAGCCATTCCACAATTGATGGGCATCACCTTTGATTTCTAATTTTTTGTTACCACAAAAAGAGCTGCTGTAAATATTTTTGTACATATGGGTCCCCTTCCCACTCGTTTGATCTCTTGAGTGTTTTTTTAAATATGAGCATAGATAGCTTTGATTTCTTTGTCTGAAAACTGCCTATTCATATCTGTTGACCATTTATCAATTGAGTAATGACTTGACTCAGTTCTTTATATATTTAAGAAATGAGACTTTTATCAGAAAAACTTGCTATACTTGCTCCCCCACCCCCCAGTTTCCAGTTTCCCTTCTAATCTTGGCTGCATTGGTTCTGTTTATGCAAACTCTTTTTAATTTGATGTAATTAAATGATCCATTTTATATCTCATAATCTTCTTTATTTCTTCTTTGGTCATAAATTCTTCCATTATCCATAATTCTGACAGGTAAAATATTTCATTCTTCCCTAATTTGCTTATGATATTACCCTTTATGTCCAAGTATTATGCTTATTTTGGCCTCATCTTGGTATACAGTGTGAGATGTTGGTCTATACTTAGTTTCTGCTAACTGATTTCCAATTTTCCCAGCAATTTTTGTCAAATAGTGGTTTTGTGTCCCCAAATCTTGGATCTTTGGGTTTGTCAAACACTAGATTACTGTGGTCATTTATTTATCACTGTGTGATAAATAAATAAAAACCCCCAGCATGAGGGCTTTGCCAAGGCCTTTTCAATGCTGCTCTCACCTGTGGCTCTAAGAAGCTGTGGTATGCACAGCACTACACACTAGTAAAACTGTCTTAGTAGATGGGCTAAACCAGATGGAGGGTAACAAATGAGACTCAAATCCATAGGTGACTTAGGGGGATGTCTACCCCAAGCATGTGAATAATTCCTCAGGTAGAATGGACAGATGAAAACAATTAGTTCCAATAGCCGTGAAAGAGGCTGAAGCAGGTGCTGTGGAGCATTTAGAGCTTGGTCAGACATGGAAGACACCAAGGTCATCTACTACATTCTGGGCCATCGCCAGTCATCCTGACTTTTGTCTTGGCACTAGACTTCTATGTCTCTGGAAGATAGAATGAAGGCCATGCCTTTGTGCAACTCTGCCTCACTTAAATGCATTTCACCTTTGAGTCAAGACACCCCTCTGTGATGCCTTTGGTCTTCTTTGAAAAGAACGACAAACAATACAACACTACTGTATATTGTGCACCTAATCTATTCCTACTCATCTACTGCTCTATTTCTTAGCCAGTACCAGATTGTTTTTGATGCTTACCATTTTGTAATATATTTTGAGATCTGGTACTGCTAAAGCACCTTCCTTCACATTTTTTTTCATTGATTCCTTCATATTTTGATATTTTGTTCTTCTGGATGAATCTTGTCATGATTTTTTTCTAGATCTATACATTTTTTTGATGATGTGACTGGCATGTCACTGAAAAAGTAAATTAATTTAGGTAGAATTACCATTTTATTATATTCTATCAGGGTTCTTGATATTCCTTACTTCAGAATATTTTCTTAAAATAGGTCACTAATCCAACTTTCCATTAAATAGCATTCTGCTGTTCTTTTCTGCTTCTTTTGAAAAAGGTATGATTTGTGGGGGCCACGTTCTAGGAAGGGTTCCAATTTGTTGAATCTGTGTTAACTACGAGCATTAAAATTTGTCAGCTTTTCTTAGATGGTGCCACCTCTGCATCATTGGTCCTTTTCTATTTAAATTATTTGGTGGCAATCTTGCATGTTTCATAGAAATGGTAAAAATCCCAGATTGTAGAAGACTTGGAAATATCTTACCTTTCACAATAAATTAAATTTTTTATTATCATTATCTATCTATGGATAGATTGTATACATTAGCTATAAAGTACATTAGCTTTGTACATACACTGACAGGTAGCATGGGTTAAGGTGAAGCGAGCTCACTACTAGGTTGGGTTCAAGATGTATTGCTGAGCAATATTTAATTAAATGATTCCTTGCACTTAATTCCAATGCATATGGTTATTTAAGTCTTGATCCTTGCTTTTGGCAGCTTTATCTAAACGTAAATCTCAAAAATAATGACTGCACGATATGTGCTATTTTCTACCCATTACTATTAGACTTTACATCCATTTCTCTGATGGTCACATAGCAGATGCTCTGTGCTTTCATCAAACTTCCTCCTAAGTCTTCCTCATGTGATTGAGGAGCTGCATTTTCCAATTGTCAGAGGCTTAGCCATTGATTTTGTTGGAATAATGCCAGAAACTATGTGTCGTAAAACAGATGGTCATAAAGTGGGTCATACTTTCCCAAAGGAGCAATGTTATAAGTAGGGGTAAAATTCCTAACCAAGAATTTTCAATTAAATAAATCACTGTAATTACTAACAATATCCCACAAAATGAAGATATAAAAATACAGACCTCAATAAGAATTTTGAATTGTAATATTATGGTCTAAGTCCTATGAAATGGATTTAAATTACATTGCATGCATTGATTATACCAGGGGCCCCAAATGTACTATAAAGTGTACATTTAAACTAAAAAGAGCACCAGTGAATCATAAAGTTCTTTATATTCCTAACTAATTTATTTTGGGTGGCTCAGTGGATACTGTGCTGGGCCTGGAATCAAGAAGATCCGAGTTCAAATCCAACCTCAGACACTTACTAGCTGTGTGATGTTGGGCAAGTTACTTAACCCTGAGCCTTAAAGGCCATGAATCTTGCACCCCTACCCCACCCCCAACTTTTGCTATTCTTTATATTGTTGTGATTATGATGACAATTTTTATTCATCTCTTTCTGGTGGATGGAAATGTTTTCCAGATCTCTACTGTTGAGTCGCCTCTAAAATGGCATTGTATCAAATATATTTCTAGTACTTGGATGAAATCATCTTTACAGAGGAGGAAAATGAAGCTAGCTATGTAGTGTACTGCTTGGCAGGTGTTGCTATGTGATACATATTATTCCACTGGGAAAGCCACAGAAAATTGCATGTTCATGTTAGAGTCTTACAAGACAAAGTAAAACCTTTGCTTTTTGAAAGGAAGAAGCTCAACAATAGATCAAATTCACTTTTTAATGTAGTGCATTTACTCAATTTAGTTTCTTAGAAATATTTGATTTTAGGATTGTTGATTTTTATTATATTGCAATAAAACAAGGAATAAGCATATTTTCATAAATATTTTTTAAAAAGAAATCAACATTGATTTAACAATATTGCATTCAAGCATTTCCCCTGGAATAACTTTTTTACACTGATAGTTAAGTAATAAGAATAAAAATGCTTAACAGTCACATAAAGATGAAAGAATGAGGAAAAAAATAAAACCAATTGGTTTCTGAAGAAGAAAAGACTGCTTCTTGATAGATATTTCCAAATATTTTTCCCTAAATGTACTTTATTGATATAAATTAATTAATCTGTGTTCTATCCTAGAGAGAGACTCCAGGTAATAAAATATATTATTCCAATTTTCTACATACAGATACTAAGGCAGAGAGGTTATTACTTGCTTCAGGCCACACAGAGAATCAATGTCTGAATGAAAATGAAAACTTGGAGTCCTGACTCTAAATCTTGCTTTTAAGTGTAGAACAAACTCCACTTAAAGGATGTCTTTAAAATTTCCAGATTGTATTCAGAATAAATAATGGCATCTTGACTTCTTTTCTCCTGGCTGTAGGATTACCAATGGACCACTTTAGTTTCAATACATATTCCTTTTACCTAGTCATTAGCCACATGTAGATATGCCTCACTTTCAAATATTTTATAGCTAGGATGCAAAGGAAACTATTTTAGTTTTTATTTATTTGTTGTGTGATTGTGTCCTCCTTGGAATATGTCATTTAATGCTTTCATAAAGAATGCTAAAAACATGTTTAAATGTGTTTATGTGTAGGTACATTTGGGTAGCCTCTCAATCACTATTACATCATGATGAGCACATGATGAGATTATAATATTGTTCTTGGACTCATTGACAGGTACTATAAAAAAGGAATGAGGCCACTAATTGGACTAAAGCTAAAGTGTGATTTTTTAAAAATTTGGACTTTTTTCCTTTTAATAGATAATTTATGATCTAATTGTAAGAAATTTATTTGTTCACATTTTAAAAATTTAAACTTTAAAAAATTACTTATATAAAAATGTATTCTTTTCTGTGTATAATTTTACATATAATACATGCATATACATGATATCTCTATATGCTTACATACATATATCTTCATTAGAAGCAGTGTGGCATAGTAGATAGAGAGCTAACTGCTATAAGGATCACTTGTGTTCAAGTCTCACTTCTGACACCATCTAATTAGTCACTTAATCTCTCAGAATTCTTCTAGGCAACTCTCTAAGTCTAGAAATTGCAAAGTAGGTGCTGACCTGAATAGGCAGAAGGAATTTCCTCACTTAGGAATACTATATACCAATGAAATCATAGGTACAATTCCTAACTCCTGACTTATAAATACATGTGTGAATACACACATATCCATACACCTGTATGTATATATTTATCTATTTTCATACCCATCTCTATATCTATCTCTCTTTATCTTTTTATCTCTGTCTCTATCTCTCTGTCTCTATTTCCACCTATTCCTATATTTGTATGGCCCAAGTTGGTGCATTTATGTAGCATCATTATTAAATTACCTAGTCTTCCTGAACTTTGTGTTATCTTTATTCCCAAATGAACCTTGTGTTGGAGTTGAGAACCCAGAGGCAGCACAAGGATGACAACTAGGGCTCAACATTTCATTTAAATCGCTTCAGCAAAAAGTAACAGGGGTATAGAGTCTTTCTATGTGTCCTATGCACATCCAATGTGTTTCATTCTGTTAGACTGGGGTTGATTTTTTATGAATCCATTGACTAAGTTTTCACAGACTCTATTAGTTTCCAATTTACTATAGTTTAAAGTTGTGTTTATTTTGCACTGGGGGGAGTAGTTTTGTCATTAAAACCGTTAATGCTATTAATTAAGCAATAGGACATAAAACCATGTACATTAAAATTGGATAAATGTCTCCTACTGTTTTAATTATCTCCAAATACATGCAACAAAGGCATTATGGTTTACCAGTGAGCCATCCACAGACTTACAGGATTATCAGGAACACAGAAAAATACATTAGGCAAGTCATTTCTCTCTGGGACTCAGTTTCTTCATTTGTAAAATGATGCATTTGAGTAGATGAACTCTCAGCTATTTTCTAGCCTATGATCTTGTGATAAATGTTACAAAAATATGATGTGGAAGTGAAAGATTCCCTGTAGGTGAAATGAAGTAAGAGAATGTTTAAAAGAGTTTTACTCCATTAGATAAATAATATTTCTAATTGTTCATGGAGAACTGATTTTAAGCCATTGAAATAGCTTTAGAGTGATACAACTAAGTGCACAGTTTCATATTCTCTCAAGTGTTTCACTTAATGACTTTCAGGAAACATACTTTGTGTGTGATTTTTTTGTAACTTTATTTATCAGCTATATTAAAAAATTATCAATTAAAAAACATCACTTCTCTAGAGAGGGAAGTCTTTAAAGACAGCATGATTACTTGTTAGGGCTCTTATGATGAGGATTCTTTGGGGGAGAGTATGAGTCAGACTAGATAGCCATTGAGGTGCTTCCAATTCTAAAATTCTCTGATTCTTTTCCAACAAAGCGAATCATTCCAGACCATCTATGTAACCATGAACTAAGAATAAATCATAGAACTGGGTACCATTTAAAAAACTATCTCAGTGATAGGTGTATTTCAAAGAGAGAGAGGTGCCATCAATGACTACTGTTGTACACAAAATGGTAACTCAATATTGTAAGGAAGATAATGCTCTCTCATGGTATTTCACACAAGGCTGACCACATTGTCAGTACTTTAAAAATGTTGTTTTAATTAAATAGAATTATGCATATTGCAAATACAGCCTGGAAATGCTTGCATTTAAAAGGATCTGCTACGTTTAGTGAAGATAAGATATTCATTCACAATATATATCTTTAAAATAAGTTAATACCTGTTCTATATTGTAGGGGGCTTTATGAATCTCTGCCGCATAAACAGTCATGTTAATTTATACATTCCATTTAGATTTTCTGGTTAAGAATTCTCCTGATCCCATATAAGTACATGCTGGGTCTGTTCATACTACTATGAGCATTCATTTTACTGTATAGCTTGTGGGAATAACTCAAAATGGATCATGTTTTCTTTCTATAAAGTACAGAAAAGAAAGACATTTTAATATATGCACTACAGTGCGATTTGATTTTACATTTATTCTGTATCCGTGTCTAGTAGATGCTTTATTTTATCATGGTAGTAAAGTCATATCAAATCTGATGCCTTTTGGCTGTGGTGATTTTCTATCTATGGGTAGATTATGAGATCCTTGAGGGTGGGGACTGTGTTTTTTTTAACTTGTATTTGTATCCCTAGACCTTAGCCTAGTGCTTGAAAAATAGTAGGCACTTAATACATATTTATTGATTGGCCTTGCGTAAACTTTTAAATTAAATAAGCAATTAAACCCTAAGAGGTAAGCATTATTATTATCCCCATCTTACAGTTGAGGAAACTGAGGCAAACAGGGGTAAGTGACTTACCCAAGGTCACATAGCTAGTAAATGTTTGAGGGCAGATTTCAACACAGGTCTTCTTGTCTCTGAATGAAATGAGATTTGTAAAGTTTCATGCACATGGTAGGTGCTTAATAAATGCTTGTTTCCCTCCTTCGTTTTCTTTTGTCATCTTTGTAAGACAGGTATGAGGTAGAAGTTTAGATGCTTTAACGTTCATGTTTCTACTTAATAGTGATCTAGCACATTCATGTATGATTACTGCTTTATAATTTACAAAGTGCTTTCCTCAAACTAACACTGTTATGTACAAGTTTTAATAACTCCATTTTAGAAATGGGGCAAGATAAAAACAGAGGACTAGGACTCAGGAAGGCCTAGATTCATATACACCTCCTGGCACTTATTGTGTGACCTTGGGCAAGTCATTCAACTTCTGTGTGGAACTCCTAAGTTACAGACTGGTCAGATATGCTTCGATGAAAGGTATTTACATACAGGGAGCTCCTTATGCTGATGAAATCATAGATTGTTCACTGTGTTTGTTTTGTTGATGAAGATATTGAGGCCCAGAGTGGCATTTCCCTCTGGGGTTGTTTTTATATCTATAAAAAGAGGGAACTGGACTGGATACCTTCCCCCCAGCAGAGATTCCTTTGAATTCTAAATCTAAGAACCTTTGAACTAAATTCTAAGTCATTTGCTCTTCACATGCCATTTTTTATGATGTGGGAACATGAAGCAAAAACTCTGAACAAATATTTGGGAATGAGTGTGATCAGTGACCAGCTTTAAATACACACACATGCACACATGCACTCATCACGCACTCATTACACACACACATACACAGCACACACACACACACACCACCACCACCACCACCACCACCACCACTGCCCCTTTACAATATCAGGATAGTGTTAACAGGTTCAGTTACTAGACATTCACAGTATCATTAACATTATCGTCACTAATGCCAACCTTCACAAATAGCAATTTTAGATAGAAAAAATAGAGTAAGAAAGTAACTGGAGATGCCTGTATATGATTAAAACCCAATGAGAAATAGTGATGTTGCCAAGCACAGACCATCAAACTAAATGGAAGCAGATTGTGCTATAAAACAAAAGAATTTCCAAACTCATTTAAAATGTTTCCCAAGCAAATAATAATTTTCCTACACAAATATTGTCTGATGCAGGTGTCTGAGAATTCCTGGTTCTGTTGGTGACAGGTATCAAGTCAATTTCTTTAGATTCTATTTTTCAGGCAACTCCCTCTTGGATTCAGAATGTCAAGACACCGGCAAAGCTGTCTTCTCTCTTACACCTGTAATTCTCTATTTGCCTGAATGCCAAGAATCCGTCTCCTTCAATCACCTCCCAAACTTGGAACTGTTGACTCTCCACCATTCTTTCTCTATTTTAGGATTTACCTCAACGTTTAATTTCTTGAGGAAACCTTTGCAGATGAGCTCAGGGCCACCCACCATCCCATGTCATTTCAGGAGGTGGAGCAGTAGAATGGAAAGATGGCTGGTTTTGAAGTCAGATGCCCTGCATTTGAATCTGGCCTTTGAGGCTCACCTGTGTGACCTTAGGTCAGT
Source organism: Phalanger gymnotis (assembly GCA_028646595.1). Lineage (NCBI taxonomy): Eukaryota > Metazoa > Chordata > Mammalia > Diprotodontia > Phalangeridae > Phalanger > Phalanger gymnotis. Next base: position 191,638,526 of record CM053623.1, read on the forward strand.
TGCTAGCCTCTCTTGGCCTCAATTTCCCCCTCTGTAAAGTGGGGATAAAAACTGCACTGGCTTCATGAAATTATAGTCAAGATCAAATGAGTTGTTCAGTCATTGCAGTCATGGCCAACTCTTTGGGATCGTATTTAGGGTTTTTCTTGGCAAAAATACTGGAGAGGTTTGCCATTTTTCTCTCCGGATCATTTTACAGATGAGGCAACTGAGGCAAAGATGGTTAAGTGATTTGCCCAGGGTCACACAGCTATTAGGTCCCTGAGGCCACATTTGAACTCGGGTCTTCCTCATTCCAGGCCTGGTGCTCTATCCCCTGAGCCTCAGATCAAACAAGACCTGAGTTCAAATCCACTCTCAGACACTTAGCATCTGTGTGACCCTGGGCAAGTCACTTAACTTCTGTTTGTCTCAGCTTCCTCATCTGTAAAATGAGAGTGATAATAGCTTCCACTTTCCAGGGTTGTTGTAAGGTTGAAATGAGGTAATAATTGTAAAGCTCTTAGGACAATGTCCGGCACAAAGCAGGACCTTAATAAATGTTAGCAGATATTGTTATTACCTTATAGCACCTCAGATTCTGTTGTAGGATTTTGATATATATTTGAGGTTAACATTTTTTCATTAAAACAATCTCCTTTTCCATCCTCCCATTTTTAATCAGTTTCTTCTTATTATCAAATACTCTACAGTCTCCTATATCTTGGGGTCATTAATAAGGAATCTCTTGTCTTTGGGCATTGCTTGCAATGGGTGTGCTTCTCCAAGCCGCAGGGCTATATCCTGATGGAAGTGTGAGGTTGGCACTGATGTGGCAAAGAACTCTATGGAGCTGGGATATCAGAAACACCTGGTATGGAAATAAAGGATGCCCTACTACTTTCCTCATCTAATTTCTAATAATTACACTTCAATTTCATAGGGTGATCGTGGAAGTCTGAAATACCTCTGGTTTGGGCTTAACTTCTCTGTCCCTCGGGTTTCCCATCTGTAAACTGGAGTGGGCTAGAAGGCCTGCCTAATTTTAGGTTTATGATCCCATTAACCTCTTTGATATGCACAAGGCTAATAGTGACAGGCTGCCTTTCCCATAGGCACATCCCTTCTGCTGGGCACATCCGCCTTTTACTGGAATCTTCCATAACTGGAAGCTTCTGTCCTAGGAAGGTTTAACCAGCTCACCAACATGTAGCTCATGATTGACTGTGACAATCACAGGCCCCTGACCAAGAATCCTTTTCCTGTGATGGTCCTGGGTCTCCCCTATATGATGATGTGTCCTGTGACATCAGTAAGCATTTATTAAGGGTCTGATGTGTGCTAGGCATGGAGCTAAGCACAGGAAGATAGCAGCTAAAGGTGAAAACATGGTACCTACCCTCAAGGAACTCATGTTCTAATTTTCCTTCCACGTATAATGTTATTTTCTCATCAGATTTGGAGGAATGATGAGAGAGCTTGGACCAACCTCAGAACCAGGTTCAGAGAATATCTGTCACTGAATCATTGGTCCCTTTTTTCCAATAGTCTGAAGCTCCTAAGTTCAACTTCACCCCTCCGCTGGCTGAGTGTCCAGGGATGTCCCCTCTCCAGGGGCTCTATTTGTGTTTCTTTGATCTCTGTGGTATAGATATATTCCTTTCCCGGAACCTCTCTTCCCTTATTCACTCCCATCTACACCTGGGTATATCAGGCTTGTCCTTAAATGTCTGAAACGGGGCATGTTTTTGATTTCTAACATTACTAGATCTTCTGTAAAGAACTCTGCATTGCCAAACCTATTGAAGCTGAATGGGACATTGCTTTGGAATACTTCCTTTTTCTTGTAAAAAATAGAATTTATTGATATCGAATAGATTTTATTAATATCTTTTATTTTTATGGCACCTACATTTCCTCTGATATTTCTCTTCCCCTCCCTGAGAGTTATCGCTTCTAAGAAAGAATTTTTAAAAAAGAAAAGAAGATAAAAAATTCAGTAAAGCCAATGACCACATTAAAAATACAGCATAATATTAATATATTATATTAAATATGGAGATCCACAATGAGTGACGATACCCACAAAGCCGTCTCTTTAAAAAAATAATTTTGCACAAGATGGTGGCTGGAAAGCAGGGACTAGCGTGAGCTCCCCACCAAGTCCCTCCAGTTGCTTCTGGCCCCAGGCCCATCTGGTGGGAGGAATTAAGTGGCAGATCAGAACAGGAGTGCAGAGCCTGCTGAAGATCTAAGTCCAGTCTGGGTTGAGGGTTCTTGGGGAAGGAGGAGTGCTGGTGTGGCAGAGCTGGCTGTAATAGCTCTGAAATCAACAGCGCATCCCCCCAAGCTTGGAAAATAGTACT
>CM053623.1:191641370-191671452 GCA_028646595.1 Phalanger gymnotis
CTCATCAGATTTGACCTGAGGAGAGAATACCATACATACTCAATTGGGTATTTTACCCCCCAGGAAAAAAAGGAGGAAGAAGATAAAAAAGGGGGGATGATAGAAGGGAGGGCAGATGGGGGTGGAGGTAATCAAAAACAAACACTTTCAAAAGGGGACAGGGTCAAGGGGGAAAATTGGACAAAGGGGGATAGGTTAGGAAAAAGCAAAATATAGTTAGTCTTTCACAACATGAGTATTGTGGAAGGGTTATACATAATGATACGCTTGTGGCCTATGTTGAATTGCTTGACTTCTTGGGGAGGGCGGGTGGGAAGGGAAGAGGGGAGAGAATTTGGAACTCAAAGTTTTAAAAACAGATGTTCAAAAACAAAAACAAAAGTTTTTGCATGCAACTAGAGAATAAGATACACGGGCAATGGGGCGTAGAAATTTATCTTGCCCTACAAGAAACGAAGGGAAAAGGGAATGGGTGGGGAATGGGGTGACTGAAGGGAGGGCTGACTGGGGAACAGGGCAACCAGAATATATCCCATCTTGGAGTGGGGGGGAGGGTAGAAATGGGGAGAAAATTTCTAATTCAAACTCTTGTGAAAATCAATGCTGAAAACTAAATGTATTAAATAAATTAAATTAAAAAAATAAACAATGAAAAAATAATTTTGCAGCATTCAGTTTCCATTATTTTGTGGCTGTTCTTTCCCTTTATGTTGTTGGAGTAATATATGTTATTTTAGTGTCTGGTGCATAGTAGGTAGTTAATAAATGTTTATTCATTGATTATTCATTATTTTCCTAGCTCTGCTTACTTCACATTGTACCAGTTCATGTAACTCTTTCCATTTATCTTTGTACTTATTGTTTGTAGTTTATTAGAGCATAGTATTATATTCTGTTACATTCACGTACCACAATTTGTTTAGTTATTCCCCAGTCAATGGGCATTTATCTGTTTCCAGTTCTTTGTTCCCACAAAAAATCTTTTATAAGTATTTCGGAAATACTTCTTTCCTAATACTTCATCCTGTCACCTTATACCCAAAAAATTACAGAAGAAGATAGTCTATAAAATATCTATCTCCTTTGATCAGGAGCTCCTGCTGCCAGGCGTATATATCAAGGAGGTCAGTGGAAAAAAAAAACAACAGGCCCCATATGTACCAAGATACCTGTAGCTCTATCACTGTCTATTCCTATCCCTAACTCTCTATCTCCATTTCTCTTTCCCAGTCTCTGTCTCTGTTTGTCTCTGTCTCTCTTCCTCCATATATACACACTCATAAGTTGATGGTAACCAACAGGCCTCAAACCCTATAGAGGAGGTATGGGGATGTCTACCCCAAGCATGTGAAGACTGGAATGGGTGGATGAAAACAGTCTGTTCCAATGGCCAGGAAGGTGTCTGAAGTAGATGCTATGAAGTACTTAGAGCTTGATCAGACATCAAAGTTGACAAGGTCATCCACTGTATTCCAGGCCATCATATACAGCATTTACTTTTAGAATCAGAAAACTTTTATCCTGCCACTGAACTTCAGTGACTCAGGAAGAGAAGACGAGGCTGACAACTTTGTGTGATTCTCCTTCACTTAAATAAAATTCATGCACAAGCCAAAACATCATCCATGATGTCATTGGTCCTCTTCAAAAATGAAGGACAAACAAGAACAACCAAAATACCTTGAGATTCAGGATTTGGAGAGAGTGGGAGAATGGAGAGGGTCATGCTTTACACTCTCTTCCAGTCTCTTCCTTTCCCCAGTCTCTTGAGTTGCTCTGGGTGCTTTTGGCTTCCAGCTGTGAAAGAAAAGATTCTTTTCACAGAAATAAAGACAGATCTAAACAATTGGAGAAATAGTAATTGCTTATGAGTAGATTGAGCTAATATAATAAAAAACAACAATTTTACCTAAATTAATTTACTTATTTAGCTTCGCACCATTCAAACTACAAAAGATTTATTATAATCAAAACAATTGAATAGTGGCTAAGAAATAGAGTGATGGAACAGTGGAATAGTTTAGGTACTAGTAAATGACCATATCAAACTATCGTCTGACAAACCCAAAGATCCAAGCTTTTGGGGCAAGAAGTCACGATTTGATAAGTACTTCCGGGAAAACTGGAAAATAGTCTGGCAGAAACCAGGCATAGACCAACATCTCATGTTTTATACCAAGATAAGGTCAAAATAAGTGTATGATTTTGACATGAAGGGTAATATCATAAGCAAATTAAGGGAACATGGAAAAAAATTGCTTGCCAGATCTATGAGTAGGGGAAGAGTTCATGATGATCCAAACCAGAGATAAAAGGATCATGTGAGATAAAATGGATACTTTTGATTATAAGAAATTAAAAAAAAGATTTTGCATAAACAAAATCAATGCAGCCAAAGTTTGAAGGAAAGCAGGACATTGAAAAAATTATAAGAAGTTTCTCTGATAAAAGCCTCATTTGTTAAATATATAGGAAACTGAGGTATCTTTATAAAAATAAGAGCTATTCTTCAATTGATAAATAGTCAAAGGATATGAAAAGGAAGTTTTCAGAGAAGGTATGAATAGTAATATGAAAAAAACAAACACAAATTAAAACAACTCTGAGTTACCACCTCATCCTTATCAGTTTGGCTACTGTGACAGAAAAGGAAACTGACAAATTCTGGAGGTGATGTGGAAAAATTGGAATGCTAATGCACTACTGGTAGAGTTATGAATGGATCTAACCATTCTGGAGAACAATTTGGAATGCCCAAAAGGCTATAAAATTGTGCAACCTCTTTGACCTACAAATACCACTACTAGATCTGTATCCCAAAAAGATCAAAGAAAAAAGAAATGTCGATGTGCATGCGTGTGTGTGTGTGTGTGTGTGTGTGTGTGTGTGTGTGTGTACATCAGCTCTTTTTGTGGTGGTAAAGAACTGGAAATGGAAAGTATGTCCATCAATTTGTGAATGCCTGAATAAATTGTAGTACATGATTGTGATGGAATACTGTGCTATAAGAAATCGTGAGTAGGATGGCTTCAGTAAAACAACAACAACAGCAACAAAACAAAAACAAAATCCCTAGGAAGACTTATATGAACTAATGTAAAGTGAAGTAAGTAAAACTAGGAGACCATTGTACATTGTATATAGTAATGGCACTATTATATGGTGATCAACTGTGAATGGCTTAGCTATTCTGATTAAGGCAATGATCCAAGACAATCCCAAAAGACTCACGATAAAAATGCTATTCATCTCCAGAGAGAAAAATGATTAACTCTGATTCTAGATTGAAGCATATTTTTTCTGCTTTATTTTCCTTATCTTCTCTGTCTCTGTCTGTGTCTCTCTGTATGTGTGTGTGAGAGAGATGGTTAATATGGAAATATGCTTTGCATTACTTCACATGTATAATATGTATCATATTACTTGCTTTCTCAATGGGTGGAGGATGGGCTGATAGAAAGGAGAGAATTTAGTACTCAAAATTAAGAAATACATGTCAAATATTAACAATAAAGAAAATGGAGTCTAAAAAAGTAAAGAAACAGAAGATGGACAAGGTCAACTCCACTTCAGATTGCTGAAGGGAAAATAAGATGCTGGGAAACACTAATACAAGAGAAGCTGGAAGGCTCCATTATGTCCCTGTACTTTGGGACTTTCCCTTTGGGTGAGATCTGACACTCTTCCTCTCAGTGGTACTGAATTACCTTGCTCCTAATGGGACAGCTCTTTTATTTTGTATCATCTGGTATATATTCTCTTATATATACTTTTTCTCATTTCTGTTTTGATATCAACTTGGATAAACGGATTTCTTTGCTTTTTGCTATACACATGTTCATTATGGAAATGGAATTCAGTGGGAAAGGGGTCAAACCCAAGTCCTATAATTCCAAATTGAAGGCTTTTTTTTTTCTCTGCAGCTGCAGCCTTTCGTTACAATTTAAGGCAGACATGCTGAGCTACTAGAGCACAGATCACGCGTAGTTAACCTTTTATGAAAACTAAGATGATTCTTCATCTTGCTTTGGTAATCATATGAGGGTCTTCCCCTCCCAAATTTTTTTTTTGACTAGGTAAAAGATGCCATTCTATGCCTCATTTCTTACCTAGCCTTAATCGCTGAATGGGCATTGCCTCAGTCAAACTGAGACCTATTAAAGACTTTAACATTAAAAAGGCCAAGGTCTCCCACTATATGTGGGGCCATCTTCAGTCATCTTGATCTATCTATATCTGGCCACTGGACCCAGATGGCTGCAGAGGAGAAAGTGAGGCTGGTGACCTTGTACAGCCCTCCCTCACTTAAATACAATTCTCTTGCATATCATGGCATTACCTCTCTGATGCCATGGTCCTCTTCCAGAAGGAAGGACAACCACAACAATTACTACTATGTAACCCTCTAGGAGGAAAAAGTCCTGCCTTTTCCTGATCTCTACTAGGAAGCCTGATATTAAATCCCATTTCAACTACTTACTCTCTGTGTGACCTTGGATGTATCATTAAACTTCTCTGGTCCTCAGTTTCTTCATCTGCAAATCAAAGAGGTTGCATTGGATTGCAGGGGGTGGAGGGTGTCCCTTATAACTTTAAATTTATGTCCCAGGATCTCAAACCATCTAATCTAAACTGTTTTAGAACTACTCCAGCTTCACTTATCTGGTATCTAATGTCTTCTAGCCTTTTTATTACCAAGGGACTGAAGCAAAAATGTAAGAGCAAAGGCAAAGTGAATTAAAATAAAAGGAAAACACAATAAAGGGAAAAAATCCTTTCAAATCTGATTAGCCATAGCTTTACCAGTGATTTGTGCTAGAAAATTTGGAATCTGATTGTGACTATGCCCAGAGCAACTGCTCTGGAAAGGAAATGTTATTTGGGGGAAAATGATGGCATGGGGAATGTTGTCTAGGAATAGAGTAGGTATGAGGAAGACTTGGGTTGAAATCTTTCTTTTGACATTAGCTGTGTTACCAGCCAGTCATAATCTCTCTGAGACTCAATTTCTTCATCTGCAAATCATGATGGCCTCTAAATTTCCTTTCATTCATTTCAACTAAATAAACATTTATTAAGGGCCTACTATGTGCCAGGCACTATGCTAAGCCCTGAGGTTACAATTCAGAACAAGAAGGACAGTCTCTGTCCTCAAGGAGCTTACAATCTAAGGAGGGGAAGATAACACACAAAAGGAAGCTGGAAAGGGGAAGAAACCACCAGGGGTGGGGTACCCAGCTCATCAGGGGAATCATGTTCCTCGGAGTTCAAACCAAGCAGAACTACAGATCAAAAGTGGACAGTTAATTGGAGTCCAGATCCCCCCCTCTATACAGGAGACCTGTGGGAAAGGTTTAGTACTCTGCCTTCTACCTACCAGCCCAACAATCAGAGGGAAGAAGAGGCTGAAGAAGTCAGAAAGGCATGAAATATCCAAAGTTGAACTAAGCCGCATGACGATAAGATTTTAGGTGAACAAGTTATCTCAGGTAGGGAATCACGTTCCTTGGAGTTTGAACCAAGAATCTATAAATGTATAATCCTATGTGGGACCCCTAGAACAGTAGTCTCTAAAATGGGATGCGTATACCCGAGAAGAGCATAAGCTGGTCCGTGGGGATGTGGGAGGAAAATATGAGAAGTATTTCTATTAAAAAAATGGAGGACAGAAGGAAGTTCATTTTCACTAATTGGTAACGTGTGGAGGGCAGCTAGGTGGCACCGTGGATAGAGTGTCTGGCCTGGAATCTGGAAGACTCATCTTCGTGAGTTCAAACCTCGCTTCAGACATTTACTAGCTGTGTGACCCCAGGAAAGTCACTTCACCCTGTTTGCTTTAGTTTCTTCGTCTGTAAAATGAGCTCCACATGGGAGTGGCAAACCGCTCCAGTATCTTTGCCAAAAAACTCTGGATTGACTGAAAGACTGAACAACAACGAAAATGTATGGACTGACATGGTACCCATATCTGATTTGTGTTAAATGTTAATATGGTACACAAAATATCCCGAGGGAAGAGAGAAAATCCATACAGCAAAGAGGTTCCATATTTGTTCACTTTCAAGGAATTCATGCACTGGAGTATACACATATCCATTTTTTATACATACTTTTTTTAACATCAGAAAAAGCGTTTTATTGAAACTTAGAATTGTTTGACTTTACAGTCTTTGGACTGGAACATTCTTTTTCATATAGGCTGAGGTTAACATATACTGAGTTAAGTGGATTTCTGTTTTATAATATCTAATTTTAACTAAAATAATCATCACAAAATAGATGAATCATTTAAAAAACTTCTGAAAAGAAAATATGAATTCAAGAGGGAGCTAGGTGGCACAGTGGATAGAGCTCTGGACTTGGAATGAGCAAGACCTCAATTTCAATTCTATTTCAAACACTTAGTTGTGTGGCCCTGGGAAATTCAGGTAACTTTTTAAATCTCAGTTTCTCTATCTGTAAAATTGTTGTGAGGATCAAATAAGATGATATATGAAGTTCATACAAAATATGAATTTTAAAACATTATGTAAATGTAGTCATAATCATTATACTGTTAATGTGAGTTTAAGACAAGAAAATGGCAGAGCTAATACTCTCATATGCCTGGTATAAATTCTTCAGCCACATTCTGTGATAAAAATAATAATAGTCTAATCAAATTTGAAAGGAATCAGTTAAAAATGAAATATTATCAAGATTATTTAATGTGGCATTAAAGCATCTTCACAACAAACCTCGCCTTAAGTAGATTGTGTCTGAAATATTAGTTTAACCATAGCATTAAGCCATCACAATTAGCAAGACATTTAAATTCTAAGCTTTTGCTGCCAAAAATTATGTAAGTGGGTCATGTATAAAACCTCTCACACCTGCACCCTTTCAAAACTTGGAAATATAATTTGCTAACCTGTTTGAAAATCTTACAAATGTGGAGGTTGGGAATTTTGAGACCATTAGTTAAAAATATAAAAAAATACCAACTTACCAACTTCTTTATAAGAATTGTTTAACATCAGAGAAGATGGAAATTTACTAGCTGAATGAATTTCAGCAAAAACCTTTGCTAGTTGGTGGAAGGACTATAAACTGAGAACCATAATTTAATAAGCCAAAGATGCAGTACTTCCATTTGGATTTATATGTCACTTTGTGAGGTATATTTTCAGTTCTGATAGTTATGAAAACCAAGTATCAAAATAAATTAAATTTAGAAATACATCTTAGTATTACTAAACCAGATTAAAAACAACACCAAACGCCATGACAAATATTCACTCATTATATGTTATTATTAGTACCACATCTACTATGCCTAGCAAATGCTTAATAATTGTTTTTTTCCTTTATTTACTTACAATAAATTATTTTAAAATATTACTCTTTTCTCTTTATCTCATCCTTTTTTACATGTCTTATTTTCTGTATTTTATAATGTATACCAGGTACATACTAATGTGTATAATACATGTGTATAATTTTTAGATTCATACATATGCATATGTTACATGTGAATGCTAATTATTTCAGACAGGAGTGTGAAATTGAAAAAGTTTTGGAGGCCACTGCCTTAGAGAATTGGGCTATCTACATAATAAGTTGAAACTGGGAGAAGAAGTGACCTGCCTAGAGACCAACCTGTCAGTTTTCCTCCCCATTTTGGAAAGTCTAAAAGTACCTTGGATTGCTGTTTACTTTACCTGATGAGAAAGTGGGCAGGTGTAAAAAAGAAAAGAAAAGTATGCTGAGAAAAGGGAGAAGATCCAACTACTAGTGTTCTGTGGGTGGGAAAAAATCCTCTCTGGAGAAAACATGAATCTGAGTCATTCAGAGAAGAGAGGAATTGCTGGGTGAATCACTTACCATGCTTCTGAGAAGAGCCCTTATAACGGCCTTACCACCATTTGCATTTGAATCAGTTTGGAGTGAGGACACCTGATTCTCTGTCTGTCTGTCTGTCTGTCTGTCTGTCTGTCTGTCTGTCTGTCTGTCTGTCTGTCTGTCTCTGTAGGTTGATCCCAAGCAGTTCTGTTCCACAAATAGTAGAGCCAAAGAGAGTCCCTGAATGAGAGGCATCCAATTTTAACTTGACCTCTCTGGATCGTTATGACTCAGTTATGTTTCATTCACATCTGACTCTTTGTGACCTCCTTTGAGGTTTTCTTGGCAAAGATATGAGTACTTTGCCATTTCCCCCTCTAGCTTACTTTAGATGAGGAAACTGAGGCAAGAAAGGTTAAATGACTTGCCCAAGGTCACATAGCCAGCAAGTTTCTGAGGTCAGATTTGAATTTGGGAAGATTAGTCTTCCTTATTCCAGGCCTAGCACTCTAGCATCCGTGTCATAGTCAGTACTTAATAAATGCTTACAAAATGAATTGGATGAAACATATAACCCATTCATGGCATGCTCCCTAGGGTTTGAAACTTTTATTCCCCAGTCAGTCATTTAATAACAGTAAGTTTTTAATAGTTAAATTCAAAATGAACTAAAATTGTCTAATATTTATTGTGCTAACATATTCTTAAAACATTTAAAAACCGTTTATTTTCTGGTGTAGCTCTAGCACCCAGCACAGTGCCTGGCACACAAGTGCTTATTAATGTATGCTGATTAATTATGGAATTGAATTACTCCACAGTATACATACAAGTGCTCTATAAACTAGTCTTTACATGGGACAATATTGCTTCAAAATATGTCCTAGCTATTCACATTTCAATCACTCAATCAACACATATTTATTAAATACTGACTATGGAGGAAAGGCACTGGAAGCAGGGAGGTTAGGAAATTCTTCGTATGGAAGATATAGTTTGAACTGTGCCATGAAGGAAATGAAGGGATTCCGAGAGACAGGGGTGGGGAAAGAATACATTTCAGGCTTGGAGGTAGGAGATAGAGTATCACATATAAGGAACAGTAAGGACCATAGTGTACATGGCAGGGACTAATATCCAACAAGGCTGAAAAGGTAGGTGGGGACATGTTTGTTAAGGGTTTTAAAAGCCAAAGAGAGAAGGTCATATTTAAACCAGCAGGAAGAAGGAGCCAATGGAATTTATTGAATAGAGAAGTGATATCAGATTTGGGCATTAGGAAAATCACTTTGGAAGATGTGTGAAGGGTGGATTAAAGAAGAATGAGATTTGAGTTGGGGAGGTTAATTAGTGAGTTCCTAGAATAGTCCAGGTGGGAGGTTACGCGGGCCTGAATTAGGGTAGTGGCTGTGTGGAGTGGAGAGAAGGAAATGGATGCAAGAGATGTTGGTACAGATAGATTTGACAAGATTTGGCAAGTGATTATAAATGTGGGATGAATGTGAGTTAGTAGTTAGGGATGACATCGGGTTTCTCAACCTGGATGACTAGAAGCATGGTGGTACCTTCTACAGAAATGGGCAAATTGAGAAGGGAGTGGATTTGGAAAAAGATAATGAGTTCTCTTTTGAATATGGAGAGTTTGAGAAGTTTATGATATGTCTATATAATTTGAAATGATTGGTGATTTGAAGCTGTGGGGAGAGAGAGAGAGAGAGAGAGAAAGAGAGAGAGAGAGAGAGAGAGAGAGAGAGAGAGAGAGAGAGAGAGAATGAGAGAGGATGGATGAATTTGGGAGTCATCTGAATAAATATGATTGACTCCATGGAAGCCAATGAGAACACTAAGACTGAGTGTGAAGAGGGAAAAGAGAATTGTGCCCAGGACACAACTTTGGGGTATACCTAGAATTAAGGGGCAGAATATGGATAAAAATCTAGCAAAGTAGACTAAGAAAAAGTACATTCAGACAGGGAAAGAGGACAGTTGAAGATTCGGAGAGGAGAACATACACAAAAAGAGGGAGTGTCCAATGTTCAAATGAAACTGAGAGGTCAAGAAGAATGGGGACTGAGAAAACACCATCAGCTTTTACACTTAAGAAATCATTGATAATCCTGGAAAGCAGTTTACCTGTAATGAAAATGAAGCAACTCTGCCATTCTCTTATTGCTCCAACTAGAAAATATGAGCTATAATTTTTACCAATGTTTGGGAGTAATTAGGAAAAGGAAGTAGAAATGATAAAGTCTTAAGATGGCCAATACATTCTGCAATTTGGAGAAATGTGGATATGTGAAGACCATGAATTTTTCTCCTTTCTCTTCCCAAGTGAGGGAGGAATGGGGGGTAATCCTAGTGATTGGACAAAAAATGGGAATAACAGAGATCTCTCTCCTACTACTCTCTATCTTTCTCTTTTAATCATAGACGAAGCCAGCTAGTATTCCCTGAAGTATGAAGTGCTATATCAGACCTTTACTAACTGTGTGGCCTTGGGCAAGTCATGTCCTCTTTCAGCCTATTTTCCTCATCTATAAAGTGGGGACATAAACAATATCTATTTCATAGGGCTGTTATAAGGAACAAATGTAATGTGCTTCACAAACCTTAAAGGGCTATATAAAGGTTATTGTTGTTGTAATTTGTGGAAAGAACACTGACTTTGGAGTCAGAGAACCAGGGTTCAAATTCCTCCCTCATTACTTATGTATCCTTGTCTTTTACTTTCTTCATCTGTCAAATGATAATGTCAGTCTGCCTGAAGTCCATTTCAGCTCTAAATCTATTTATATGATCTTATATTTGTACAGTATTTTAAAAAAGCATTTTTTAAAAAAATTACTCATTTGATGTTTACAACACACTAAGGCATAGGAAGGACAGATAATATACCCATTTCACAGATAAGAAACTGGGGCTTAGAGAAATTAAGCAATTTGCCAAAAGTTATAGTGACTTATAAGTGATAGAGTTGGGTCAAATTAGCATTTCACATAGAGGTCTCTTAGTTTGGTGTTTTTTCCATAATACTATTTGGGTAGGTGGTATTATTTTTTTAGAAACAAACTGGAATGAAATGATTAATAAACACAAAGAATATTATACAATATACCCAGTAAAATATATCCAATCTAAGAGTTAGAAATATGTAGTTCTATGGCGCAATTATAATGGCCAACCATTGCCCTAAAGAATAGATGAGAAACTGAACCTCTCTCCCCTCTCTCTCTTCTTTGGGGAGGTGGGAGACTATGGTTACGGAACATTGCATAGATTATCAGAGTTGGTTGACAGGGTACTTAGTTTTGCTGAATTGTTTCCCCCTCATTTTCTTTTAAATTCTTTGCTGTAGTGGTTGGCCTCTTGGTAATGGAGAGGGACATAGGAAAAAATAAAGGAATGGAATAAATGAAAGTGATTTAAAAACAAAAAAGATAAACATTTTAAAATGTTTTAAGAAAAATATAGTTCTAAAATATTATATCATTTTGGCTTATTTTAAGTTTAAACATTAAAAATGCAAAATTATTAAATGGATATCTAGGAACTGAAAGTTACAAACTCTAGGAAGCATGCTATGATTTATCACTGTAGAAAGATAATCGATATTTGTTTAGCTTATTATCACCATGACTAAATAGTCAATCCAAGAAAAGTAATTTCCTAACCTTTAAAGAAGGGAAAAAGGGATTAAAGAAATAGATTTTATATTTAAGAGAAACTCATTGTAGGAGGCTTACACAACACTGTAACTTTTTTAGGTTCTACTTTTCCTCTGATTTGGATTCGACAATCTTACCTTCATAGGCTCTTGGGAAATATTGAAGATATTTGTATGGCTACATTTACAATCAAGTGCTTAGTATGTACCTATTATGTGCTGGGTAACGTACTAGAAGGAAGCAATACAAAGACAACCCTTGATCTCAAGAAGCTCTCCGTCTAATCTAAAGGAAGGGGACAACTTACAAACAACCATGTACAAATAAGATACACGCACATGTAGATAGGATAAATTGGAGGCATTCTCAGGAGCAAGGCACTAAACATTAAGGGGGAAGGCTTCTTGAAGAACATTGGACTTTAGCTGAGACTTAAAGGAAACTAGGAGAGTCAGGAGATGGGAAGAATTACAGGCGTGGGGGACAACCAATGAAAATGCATGAAGTTGGGAGATGGCTTATGTTGTGTGGGGATGACACAGCAAGGATGCCAGTGTCATTGGATCATAGAGTACATGGAGGGGAGCAAGGCATATAAAGAACGAAGATAGAATCAACAAGATTTGGCAACTGATTGGATATGGGATGTGAGAGAGAGAGAGTGAGGAGTTGAATATGATACCTACCTTGTGAATCTGAGTACCTGGAAGGATGGTGGTCTTGTCAACGATAAAAGAGAGGTTAGGAATAGAGGACAGGTTTAGAAGAAAGATAATGAATTCGTTTTGGGCATGCTAAATTTTAGATGCCTGTGGCACTTCCAGTTAAAGATGTCTGATGGGCAGTTACAGATGCGAGTCTGAAGGTCAGGAGTATAACAACAATGCTGCTTACCACTACTGTGGCTATGTAAGACCAATACCAGCACACAGAAGGGCTTCCTACAAAGGTTCTTTGATCTGCTTTTCTAAGGAAAGCAATGTTAAGGGGTTAACAATCTCACTTTAATAAAACATACACATATCATTCACTTAGTTTAGGGGGAAAAGCCAGCACCCTAAACTTCAGAGCAAATACAAACAGAAATTACAAACAGAGACAATATAAACAGAGCAAATAGACACAGGTATCAACAGACAGGCCTCTTTCTGTCTTCCCAAAGAATTACATAGTTACCAGAGAGAGAGGCAGCAACATTTGAGTTTTCAAAGTCAAGGGGCTCCTTAACAGCTACCCAGAGTCTCGTCTGGTCAAATAACATAACACTCTTCCAGTGAGGGAGAGCCCCAAACAAAACACTGACCTCTGAGTTTATAGGCCCTGTTCAGGGTCAAAGGGCATCACAACCATGCTACTCAAACCTATGTGAACTAGGCTTTCTTGTTTTTGGAGCAGGGAGGGCCTGACAATTGGGATTAAGTGACTTGCCCAAGGTCACACAGCTAGTACATGTCAAGTGTCTGAGGTCAGATTTGAACTCAGGTCCTCCTGACTCCAGGGCTGATGCTCTATTCACTGTGCCACCTAGCTGTCCCAGCTTTCTTGTTTCTTAAGCTGGTCAAAGGCTCTTGATTCAATCAAAGAAACAAAGTCCAGACTCATCAAAGGCACTTGATTACCTCAGTGCTCCAAAAGAGAAAACGATAAAAAAAGTCCCACCTTAATTACCATAACAGGGAGTCAGGTTTTCAATGATTAGTCTTTTTCAGGACTATTTGGGAACATTAATGTTACCGTTAAGTTAAAAAAGGAGTAAAATTGTTTTGCTCAGCCCCAAGGGATAGGATTAAGCTTTAGTCGAGGCTAACATTATAGAAGGGCATATTTTTTTTCTTAATAGAAGGAAAACTTTTTTTTGTAGTAGGTTGTGCTTCACTCATAATCTGAAAGTCCTGAGTTTGAGACTCAGAGATGGCAGATTGCTTGGGAGTGGCTGGGTGTGATGGATATAGAGTTGAACTTGGAGCCCATGAGACCTGAATTCAAGTCCCATCCCTGATACTTACTAGATATATGATCCAGACATATGTTCACTTATGTTGATTGTTTGATGGACTGTCTGACAAACTCTAGAGGCTGTTCATCTCACCTTCTTGTTTGTTCCCTTGTTTCAGTCATATTGGACTCTTCATGACCCTTTTTGGGGTTTTCTTGGCAATGATAATAGAGTGGTTGGTCATTTCCTCCTCCATCTCATTTTGCAGGTGAGGACACTGAGGCGAACAAGGTTAAGTGACTTGCCCAGAATCACTCAGTAAGTGTTTGAAGGCTGGATTTGAACTCAGGTCCTCCTGACTCTGGGGCCAGCACTCTATCTACTGAGCTACCCAGCTCACCCTTAGATATTAATATGTTAATTTAATTATATTATAAAATATATTAAATAATTATTATTAATTATGAGTTGTCTTATACCGTATATATATATATATATATATATATATATATATATATTTGAGTATTTATATTTTGTTTTCTCATCTAGATTGTATGCTCCCAGAAGGGCTATATGCATGCATCTATGTGTATATGTGTGTATATATGTATCTATATATCTGTGTCTGTCTGTCTAATATGTATACATTTCTCACAGTATTTAGTGCTGTGCTACACCTTTAGAGAGTAAGCAATCAACAAACATTGGTTGGATAAATAAATGAAAACCCAGCATAAAGTCTGGAATGTATAATTCAGCATTTAAAAAAATAATAGTACTCATTCTTACACATTAATTTCTAGGCTATGCTTAATTTGTTTGTTGTTGTTGTTCAGTTGTATTCGACTCTTTGTGATCCCATGGACCATAGGGACCATGGGGTTTTCTTTGCAAAGATACTGGAGTGGTTTGCCATTCCCTTCTCTGGTGGATCCCCTTTTGTCAGAACTCTCCACTATAACCTGCCCATATTGGGTAACACTGCACTGCATAGCTCATAGTTCCATTGAACTACACAAGCCCCTCTGTCATGACTAGCCAGTGATCAAGGAGAGGACTTAATTTATAAAATGTATTTAAGCAGATAGCGGATATTTGGCATAGCTCTTTATTTTATTTTAATTGTATATATTTATTTTTTGAGAGACAGCATGAGCTAGTAGTTAGAGATCTGGCCTTTGAACCAGGAAGACCTGTTTCAAATATAATCTCTGAAACATACTGGCTAACCCTAAGCTAGTTAGTTAATCTTCCAGTATTCTAGGCAACTTTATAAGACTAGAAATTTCAGAAAAGATTCTGACCCGTGTTGGTAGAGGAAACTTGTCTCATCTCAAATTCTTTATGCCAGTGAAATCACAAATGATTTCCTATCCTATATTTGTTGTTTATACTCCAGCTACTTACAAAGCTTCTCAGATGAAATATACAATTAAAAACAGAACAATTAAGGATAAAAACAAAACTGAGACCATCTAAGAGGAGGATAAATAGTAGGTGTTACCAGGCATTTGAGATGAGCTAATTATTCCCAATGGACACTAATTTGACTTCATATTTCTTGGCAGTGTCAGCCAAACAGAGAACACATTGCTTTACACAGTATTCATAGCTGGATGAAATAAATCACAAAAATTCATCTGTAGAGACAAATATTTTCCGAGAACTGAGTTTCATAAAAGCTCACGTTTGCACAGTATTTTATGGTTTATGAACTGCTGTAGGCACATTATTTCATTTGATATTAACAATAACCCTGCTGTTGTAGGTCAGGTCTTACACAGGCAGGTCTAATGCTCTGGGTTTGAGATGGGAATGAAATGAGACTTTCATGGACAACACATCAATTAAGAAAATGAGCTTTTCTAAGCCACAGCTTGGGAAGTTCAGCAAGGATATGGCCCTGGCTTAGGTATATATGGTCCCTTGGGTTTCCATATAGAAACAAGTTTCTTCAGCAAGATGTGGTGCCCTGATCATAAGTCAGATGATGCACAGAGAGGCTCTGATTCCTCATGGAATGGCTTCTTTTTTGCCATTAGTTAACTAGAAAGTCAGTTCAATAGCTTATGCCTTTGCCAACCAAGGCTTACAGATGTCTTCCTCGACTTCTACGTGCAAACAAAACAAAACAAAAATCTAATGTAGCCTACATGGCGGGGACTCTTGCTCCTACCTCACTTGTAAAGGAGGAAGAGTAAATATCATTATCTGCATATTACAGATGAAGAAACTAAAGGACAAAGACTTTATCTTGCCCAAATTCATAACTCAAATGGCAGCATTCTGTTAGGTCAAGATGGGGGTGCCCCTTGTCTTCATGTGGAAATATATAAGGTCATCAGGACATTATAAGGTAAAAGATAGCTGGTCATCATCAGAAATCCAACAATTTTGAGTCCCATGTCTGGGACTTTTTATGTTTTTAGGTGATGAAGAAGCTGTGTTGGAGAAACCCCATAAGCTGGAGAAAATCAGGTCCTGGGGACAAACAGCTTTGTCTCTTCTCAGGGAAAAGTCCATCCCCATTGAAGGAGGAGGGGCCTAGACCCACCCCATGTTGTGTGAGTGGGGAAGCAAGAAATTGTGTCAGTAAAATGCTGGTATACTTTAGTCCTATTACAATATCCCAAAAAACCTCCAAACTAAGATGTAAATTCATATTCTTTTACAGATCTAATTCTTTTTTGACTATATAATTTACTGAAAGAATTACCCTCCTCTGCTTTCCTTTCCCCTGCCATACAAGGTGGACTTTTAGTTGGTGGGCATCTTGTCTCATTAAGCAGGACTACACAAAGAGAGTTAGCTACCTACTTCTAAGGCTAATTCCTGGTAAGAGACAACAAAACTTTTTTTTTTCCCAGAAGACATATTTACCTCAGGTAATAACTGTACTTCTTTCTCCTACCCCACCCCAATCCCAATTTGTAATTTAATTGGTATTGGGAGCTACCAGGTAGAGAAACTCCCTCTGACAATGCAGATTGGTAACTTCTGAAATTTATATTCTTAGAGATTTACCTCAAGTACTAATAAATTAAATAACTCGCCTGGGATCACAAAGTTAGTATGTTTCAGAGGCAGGACTGAGACAAGGTCATCTGGATTCTAAGGTGCCTAGTACACCGTCTTGCCTCTCAGTATTGTTTAACTATAGATAAAAAAGGAAAGAGGTTAGCATCCAGCCCTCTTTGATGTCATTTAAGAATAAGAGGGAAACTGTCATTTGAGTATTCCTGCTCACACAGGTTTTAGCAGTCATGTCCGAATAAGCAATACCAGGCTGAAAATCTATATTAAGCCTGTGTGGTATGGTCATAGATGGATTTTGTCTACTGCATCAAAGATTGATGTTAGGTCAATGAAAGCTGTGAAAAGCCTTAAGTTGTCCTTAACTGTTTTTTCAATGAGATGGAACAGGGTATAATAATAATCGATAGTGGAATAATTGTGTGTGAAGTCCACTTATTCTTCATATGAAATATTAACGTGGAAAACCTAGACCTGCACCTTGCAGAAAGAAATTTAGCACAGAGATCTGAGGGAATGCACAATGTAAGAACTGGTAAAGGATTTGTCCTCTTTAAAAGTAAGGCATATCCCACTTTGTAGCAATCCCAGTGAGCTATCCTTGTAGAGTTAATTAGGGATCATTTCATAGTGATTGGTACCCAACTCCCAGCAGAGATCATAAACAATTTTAATAAGGAGATATACATGGGCACCATTTTAAAATTTTACTTGGAAAAGTCTCTGAATCTATATACAACATGGGAAAATGAAAAAGTCCAATGAATAGCTAACATGATAGATAGATAGCTTTTATATATTACTTTAAGGCTTGCAAAGTGCTTTACAAATATGAACTCATTTTATTCTCACAACAACTCTGGCAGGTAGGAGCTGCTATTCTATCACCATTTTATAGATGAAGGAGCCGATGCAAGCTGAGGTTAAGTAACTTGTATACAGCTAATAAGTGTCAGAGACTGGATTTAAACTCAAGTCTTCCTGACTCTCTTGCGCCCCATCATTTAGCTTCCCCATCATCATAAAGATTTCTACTTCAATAATAATAATAGCTCTTCCAGGAGCCAGGTTGAGGGAGGGTGATCTCCTCCAATTCAATTCAATTCCATTTAATAAATGTTTATTGTTCTCCTATTATAGGCAAGTGTCTTTAGCCCAAGGGGGAAATCTGAACCCAGATCTTAGAACCTCTTCTCCCTGGTTTGGAGGGATAAGCTAGCTACTGTATTGCTGCCTTATTCTTTCCCATAGAAATATTCTTTTAACAAATAGTCAAGATCAAGGAAAGTAAAAGATAAAATAGTAAAATTCTAATTACAACAAAAATTGACATATCAGAGTCTGATATATATCTAGTTTTTAAAAAATTATATATATATTCATATATATTATTCCCCCCATTACATGTTAAAACAATTTTTTAATGTTTGCTTTTTTTTTTAAGTTTTGAGTTTCAAATTCTAAACCTCCTTCCCTCCCTCCCCTCCCCCTCCATGAGACAGTAAGGAATCAAATACAGGCTACACATGTGCAATTATGTAACACATTTCCGTATTAGTCATTTTGCACAAGAAGACTCAAATAAATGTGTCTAGCTTTAAAGAACTTAAAAACCAAGGAAATTAGGTAACTGTATGTAAGAGTTAATATAACTTGAGCAAACATTTCACAGAGACAACCAGGATAAAATCCTTTAGGACCTAGAATTCCTATCTATGCTTTAAAGCCCATCTCAGATGACACCTCCTGCCCTAAACTTTTGCCGATTTTCACCTTTAATAACAATAATAATCACTGACATAATCAGGGACTAGTCAATGAACCCAGTCATTATGAGAAGGCCTCAGTGCGTTCGGGTGATAGAATTTCTCAAATTGTAACTATTGGGAAGCCTATGTAGGGAAAGCCATGATGACTTGGAGAGATGGAACAGGCAGAGATGTCCTTTAACTGGTCTTACTCTGCTAACCATGTAGTGATGAGGGACTTCTTTAACTGACCACAGATCCAGGACCAGGGGTATGTTCAAAAGACTCTAGCCTCTGAGAACTTCCACCTTCCCTTCATATGACTTCCTGCCTTATAGCATCTAGTAAGAAGCTAGAAACAGTATTGAAAGGGGCAAGGCTTTAAGGCCTCCTGATCTGAGGCAGATAAGTGGCTTTTGACAGGCCACCTTCGACTTTGCCTTGTTCTCTTATTCCAGGTGAAGGCAATTAGATATGTCAGTGGCTTTGTGAGATCAAGAGAGCAAATTACTGGCCTTCTGGAGGCAGAGTTGACACTGGGTTTTGTAGCCAGCCCACCTCAAAGGCGCCATGGAGCAGTCTGTAGGATCCAGTCTTATCTGAGATTAGGACTCATCCAGCAGCAATGAGTGAAATTGGTGGAACCAACACTAGACAGAAGCTACCTTAAGTAGCTTCTATACCTACTATAGGTCACTACCCCCAGAGACTGGGGTGTTATAGGGAAGAGGGTGCCCCTGAGGTATTAGGGAAAAATGTCTATACTTCTTTTCTTGACACACATTTGAAGGAAATGTCCCTCATAAAAACTAATTGCTGCTAAATTGATTAAATGGATTTAGGCTCCTAATCGCTGGTGGCTAACATTAGCGGACCACAGCTGATTTGGGGCTTGAACCAATAGCATTAAAGTCACCCAGCCCATCAGGGATACTCCTAGATCCCTGAGGGAAAGAAGCAGCCAGTTTTACTCAGGGAGAATGAGGCTAGAGACCACTTACTACATCTTTTCCCACAGGTTCTAGGAGTACCCCTAAAGGTTAGGATGATCTCAGTTCACCCACAGAACAAGCTTATAAATGTAGGCATTACCCAGCACTAATTCCTACCTTAAAATTTTTTATTGAACTTATGATTTCATTTGTATTAGGTTCCCCATGAGAAAATACCATCCGCTGATGCAGATCTTCATTCATCCCACCCTGTAATTTATAGTTTTATTTGCCTAGAGACTTAATCAGTCACTTTCATGTTGCCAGTTTGCATCAGAGGCAAATCTTGAACCAAAGTCTTAATGTACAACTCAGACTTTCTATCAGTTATGCCAAGATGTCTGTCATCCTCATTTGATAAATGAGGAAACCCAGAAGTTAAATGACTTGGTCAGAGTCACACAGCATCTAAGCGTCAGAAGCAGGATTGTAACTGAGGTCTTTCTGATTCCTTGTCTAGTATCTTATCAGCTACATGGAAGTGATGTTTGCTTAGTTCTGAAATTTTAGCTTGGGCTGGGGAGAAGGTAAAGTCTATCCATTCAGCTTCAAGTCATGCAAGCTATATCACACAAATAGTAAACATCAACCCAATCTCATGCCTCTGCTTTTTGTTATCACCACAATTTGTTATCTTCTATTCATTCTTCATCCTGTTCATAATGTGTTTGGAAACATTCTGACACAAAGGGGAAAATCTCTTGAAGAGTCCTCCAGTGTAGCAATGGGGGACGCCAATCAGCAAACAATCACCAATCTTAATTTAGCTGGCTTCCATTCCATGTGTTTAATATTTTACAGGATGTATATGCTTTGGTTCCTTCTTTTTTAAGACAAAACACCATCTTTTAAAAAATATCATCAATATTGCTTGGCCTGAGTCTTAAGCTGTTTGTGCTGGTAACTAAGACCTTGAGTCTAGCCTGGGGATTCAGCATCCAGAAAGAGAAATTAACAATAACCCTTGTGGTTTGTTGACTTCGCTTTTAATTTGGAAGGAGCCTCATATATTTTTAATAGAGTGGAATAAGATCCAAACAAAAAATGATCCTTGTTCTGATGTTTCTCCTCCGAGATTTAATTTATTGGGGAAATTTTTATTAGGTGTCTTCAGTATTAAATAGTTTCCCTTACCTCGATAAATCACCACCAGAAATTTGCGCTGTATATGTAACCATGTGTAAGCAAATTAGAATTCATAGCATTAATCATCTGTGATATAATGAATGTGAATGAAGCTTCAGAAGCAAATGGCTTCTTACTGTTGCTGAAAGATGGTGTCTCTCTCTCCTGGCCCCCCCGAGAGCCCCCCCTGCCCCACTAAAGCTCTTTCCTACCTTTGGCAGGCTTAAACTATGAGAATATAGGTTTGTGCTCTAAAGTATAGAAGATTTGTTTTAAAAAAAATCATTAAACTTATCAGAAGTGGCTGATAACTGAGTAGCATTATTACACCCCTCTTGAAAATAATGATTTATTAGGTTTCCATCATAGCTGACTTTAATGGCCAGACACTAAAATAATAACAATGGTTAGAAAGACCTGGTGATTGTTTCTATTATATTATGTGGACAGTCAATTTGACATAGTGGAAAAAGAGCTAAATCTGTAACTTACTATGTGATCTTTGGTCAAATCATTTAACTTCTCTGAGACACAGTCTTTTCCTCTATAAAGAATAAAGGGTAGAGACCAGGTATGATTTCATTGGTATAAAGTCAGACAGTCAGTCACATTTATTTAGAGCCTGTTATGGATCAGGCATTGTGCTAAAGGCTGAGGATACAAAGAAAGGTAAAGGACAGTCTCTGCTCTCAGAAATCTCCAAGTCTGATGTAGGAGGCAACTTATAACCAACTATGTACAAATGAGCTATATGCAAAGTGAAGTAGAAATAATCAACAGAGAGAGGGCACTAGAATTAAGGGGAATCAGGAAAGGGACTACCCACTACTTTTGCTACCACTGCAGGTTGGCATACTCTCTTCTGTGTATAGTCTTTGGTTTGTCTATGCCAACCCAAGGTCATATAGTTAGCGTAATGTCTGATACCCTACTTCACCTCAGGTCTTCCTGTCTCTAATATTAGCTTTCTATTCACTACACCACACAGACTATATTTGGTAAAATGGGAATATACATCATAAGAGGTGCCGTGGAGTAGTGGATTGTGAACGGGCCTTGGGATCAGGAAAACCTGGGTTTGAGTTCTGTCTCTGATACATACTAGCTCTTTAATCCTGGGCAGATTGGGTCTCTTAACCTCTTAGTGCCCCAGGCAATTATTTGAGATGATAAAATTCAATACCAGATGCCAATTTACATTGGTAGAGGGCATTTTCCACACTGGGAGTTCACTCTACTAACAAAATGCACTGTCTAATCCCCACCCCTAGTTCCCAAACCTGAAGCTCTCTCATTAGATTTCCACGAAGTTCTGTTGAAATAATGTATGTAATGTGAATTATAACCCTAAAGCCCTATGTAGCTTTTAATTTCTATGAGGGTAATGTTCTGTTTGGCTAGTTCTTTAATTTGATTTAATTTATTATATCTCTTCCCTCCAACTCAGAAAGTTTCCATAGCTCCCTACTGTCTAAAGAATAGTTCATTCTTTTTTTCTTACAAATTTTTATTTTTATTGCTGTTTTTTTAACAACACTTTCATTTTGGAAAATAGCCTTCCCCTACTCAACTAGCCGCTCTTCTAACGAAAGAAAAAAAAGAAAAAAATTCAGCAAAACCAACCAACGCATCAACCAAATTGAATGAGTTCAATCTTATTAATGTGGAATTTAAGGTCATCTTCAATCTTGATCCAATCTATCTCTTTATCACTTCACATTTGTCCTTTCCCCTCTCCTTTATACTCTATCTTTTTCCTATCTTCCTCGATTTTCGGTCCTTCCCCCTCATCTTTCTTTTCTCCTCCTTCTTTCCTTGGATATATTTTGAGCACTGATAATAGACAAATGATAGCACTAGTTGCTATGGAAAATATATAAAGTTGTAAGGAGTTTACACTGTAAGGAGGAGATAATGTACACGAATAACTGTATTATACAGCAGGAATGCACCCAAAGTAGTCTAGCAAGCCTCTGCTCCTTCTACCTTGTCCAAAGCAAATTTGTGCATGTTTTCTGTTCTTATTCCCTCATGGATATGACCTTTGTTTGGCTATGGAGTGATTATGACCATTGATTTAATACCACATTGAGGAAATAGTATATGCATTTGAGCTTACCCTCAGGTTTGACCTTTAAAGGAAGACAAATTCATGGAAAAGAGTATCGCAGTCATTGTCCTCTCTGCCACCCACTGCTCCAGAAAAAAGAGGGACATGTAGACACAGGGAGATGAATAGACACAGAGGCTCCTGGATACATGCAAGTTCAGAGATAGATTAGTGGTTTGTATGTATATCTATATAGTCCCTATAGGAAATTATATGCATTTAGTGGCAGCCATGGATGGAGAGACAGAATCTTAATATTTATATGTTTGTGTATGTGTGTGTGAGAAAGAGAGAGAGGAGGGAGGGAGGGAGGGAGAGAGAAAGAGAGAGAGAGAGAGACAGAGACAGAGACAGAGACAGAGACAGAGACAGAAATAGACAGAAACAGAGACAGAGGCATACTGAAAGAGAGAGAGTAACTTACCAGAAAATGCAGGAGAGGAGATGGAGCTGTCCAGCCTCACTCAATTCTGGATACACACCTGCAGGCTATACTGTCTGTGAGGACCAAAGGACAAAAAAGAACACAGAACCACAAGCATTAAGGATTCAGACCTATCATTTACTATATAAGACGAGGAGCTCTAGAGTCATGCCATATGAGGATTGGTTAAAGGAACTAGAGGTGTTATTAGCCTCAAGAGAAGAGTTGGGTGTGGTTCC
Organism: Phalanger gymnotis; assembly: GCA_028646595.1. Taxonomy (NCBI): domain Eukaryota; kingdom Metazoa; phylum Chordata; class Mammalia; order Diprotodontia; family Phalangeridae; genus Phalanger; species Phalanger gymnotis. Next base: position 191,664,464 of record CM053623.1, read on the forward strand.
AGTGCTCAACTTGGAGTCAGGAAGATTCATCTTCTCATCCTCATGAGTTCAAATCTGACCTCAGATACTTGCTAGCTGTATGACTCTGGGCAAGTTTCTTCATCATCTTTACCTAAGTCTCCTCATCTGTAAAATGAGCTGATGAAGGCAATGCCAAGAAAACCCCAAATGGGGTCATGAAGAATGAGACATGATGGAAATGACTGAACAACAACACGTGAAAGGGTAAGTAGATCCATTCCATATCCCTCTAGGAGACAGAATAGGAACAACAGGTGGAAATTACAAAGAGATTCAAATGCATGAACTCTGAGGCCTCTGTTAACTTTAAAATTCTTGTGATTCTGGGGTTAGTGGAGACATGGGACCTACAAAGTTTTATTTAAGGCTCAGATCAAATTCTGTAGCCTACATAAGATCTTTCCTGACTCCTCCAGCTACAAGGAGCTTCTCCCCAAATTAACTGGCATTTATTTTACATGTACTTTTATGTGTACATATTGTCTTCCCCAATAGACTGTAAGCTCCTTGAGGGTAAGAAATTGTTCCATCTTTGTTTTTGTATCCCCAGCACCTAGTTCAGTGTCTGGCACCTAGCAGACCAGGCACTAACTTGTTGACTATTTGATTGACTTAAAGGCAGTATGTGTTAAGTTTCATGTTGGAAAGGGAATGAGTCTATATTTGCGATTACATTGTTATCTCTAATGAGCACATAATAGGCAATGTATGTACTTACATCTACATACACATGAAAAATATGCATACATTTAAATATGCATGCACATACCTGCATGTATATATTTGTGTATATACATACACGTAAACACAAATACATAGATGTGTATGTAGTTGTATGTATGTACACATGTATGTATGTATGTATGTGTGTGTATATACACACAAATACACACACGAATATATACATACACACATATGTTGATTGTCTCCAAATTCCCCTGAACTGGTAACTTGGCTACTCCTTTTACCTCTTCACCTCTTCCATAGGCCTCTCACTCTTGGCCCTTGCTCAATATTTATCTAATTCTACTGCCACTGTAATAGCCCAGACTTTAGAGGGAGGGTTCATCATCTAATAGACCCTTTAGAGTGTTGTTTTAATTTTTAGCTTTGTATCCCCAGCATCTAGCACCTAGTAGGTGCTTCAGAAATGTTTCTTGAATTGAAAGGTAGATTGATTGGTTGGGTTCTATAACTTTTCCCCTCTTTGTGGCTCCAGTACAAAGATTCTCACATATAGCAAACACTTCATAATTGCTTTTTGAAAATATGAATGAGTGAATTAATTAATTAGCAGAAGCAGGTGCCCTCTGTTTCTACAAAAGCACTTCTCTGTTCTGTTTTGAGAATTTCCAAGACAAAGTTTGTAACTGGATATTGTATGTTGTTTAAATGAGGAAATGAGCACGTAGATGGGTTTGCTTACGTGGTTGGGATGTTTGAAGTAGGAAAGATGGGAGAAGCTAAAAGACAATCTGCAATTTCCAATATGACAAAAGAAAACAGTTCAACTTTGTTTTCTCTCCCTGTTGATGATTCAAACAATCCTTATTTTTCTTCAATTGGTGCATAGACAAGGATCAGTACCTTTGCCTTGAGATCAGAGGACCATTAGAGCTCATCTAGACAACCACCATCCCCCATTTTCTCATCTGACTCATGGTCAAAATCTCATTTTAATATTTGGGTCTTATACTTGCACATATTCTCATGGCTATTTGTCCTCAAAGAGGAAAGATATTGAATGAAACTAAGGTAAGTAGCACAATTTGAATCTCCTCCATCATGTTCCTCTGTACTATACAAAGGAAAATGGATGGGCTGGTTGGAATAAACAGAAAAATCTCTTACTCCCCCAAAGCCAAAAATCTCACCTTGGCTTCTCTTTCATCTCCTTATATGTGGATGAGGAAACTGAGGACCATAGAAATGAAGTGATTTATTCAAGGTCACACAAGTAGTAAATGATTCTAGTACTATTTACTATAGAAAATTAATCATATAAACTGATATAAAAGAACACTCTATAGAACAGATTCTGCTAGGTCATGAATATAGCTCTATTATGCAGAAATACTCTTTGTAATGGCACTCATTGTAATAGGATTTTAGTCATAAACAGAATATGTAAAGTGACATTCAGCTGGCCTATTAGACTATCATCTAAGTAAAAAGCTCTTTACTACCAAGGATTTTAAATGCATAGACTCCATCAAATCTAACCTGACATTAGGTTCTTATCTGCTTTGTCCTCACTCTCTTAGCATAATACTTGAATATCTTAGTCATTTTTATATGAAAAACACTGTATTCATATATTGCATCCTACCCTAGAAAATGTATGTTAAAATACAATTTATTTTATGCAACTCCAACAAATATGACTTCTCCTGTTATTATCATTTTTTCCAACTCGAAAGTTGAAAATAGTCCAATTTTCCATGAGATAAAAAAGGAAACAATACATTTCAACCTGGCATAATTCAGTGCCCCTCTAATACATGAAGGTAGATCATTCCAGCAGACAGCCAGCCAAACATTCTGACTTTCTGGTCTTGAGATAACGTCATTCTATCCTTGCAGTTGTAAAAATAAGGAAGACTTTTCCACACCTGGTAATGAAACACCCACATATCCTTAAAAATAAGCATGGTAGTTGTTACTCATATCGACTTATTTTCCACTGCTACACGTGCAAATTCACCAACAGGCAAAATCCTATTCTGAAATAGACACTTTCATATTCTCCAGATGGCTTGAATTCACTTGAAAAAAAATCCTAATTTCTTTCCATATAGAAAACACTTCTCTTCTGAGACAGCTGTGTATTATTTTCTGGACTAGATTCCAGTCCAATACTGATTTTAATATAGATTCTTGGGATTTTTATTGGGTAATATGGTTATTGCCAAAATCATCTAGTAGTGAACACAGTTAATTTGTCACTTTTCCTGCTTAGAAAACAGTTTTTTGGCAACACATACCTCTCACTACCAAAGAAATAATTGTAAACAATGACTCTTAAATGAAAAAAGTGGCTCACTTCAAAATAAGCAAATTAATAAGCATCTGAAAATAAACTCCATAAGTTTTGTGTACAGCTCTCTCTAAATCTTTACATCAGATAAGGTAGCAGCTTGTGCAGTGGGAAGAGTGTTGAACAGCAAGGGAGAAAACTTGAGTTTCAGCCTTGCTTCCTACCACTTGTGGACCAGGTAAATAGCTTTGTGACCTTAAGCAAATCTCCCTTCTTTGCAATTCAGTTTCCTCATCTGTAAAATGAAGGTGTTGGAACCGATGATCTTGGAAGTTGCTTCCATCTCTGAATCTATGCCTTCTGAACTTAAAGTAGGCCCTCACAGCCTAATGAGAGAGGATGGGCAAGACGAGCCCTAAGTTTCTTTCTAGCTCTAATATATTAAGAATATTTATGAAATGAAATAAATCATTTTCTTTTCATTTTAAAGCTGTCTAATCTTATACCTTGACTTCAGCTCTAATGACCTTCATCTCTGTTCCACTTTGGACATTCACTAGCCTAACCACACCCAAAACCTCACTGTCTTTCTGAGTTTTACCATTTCTGACATCCTGAACTCTAAAATCTCCTTCATTTGACCTTTTAACTCTCCCACTTCCTCAGGCTGGTGGTTATGTATGCCACCAAGCACTAGAGGCCTCTCCATGGAAATGCCAAGCTCTCTAAAGTTCTCAGAGATCTGAGAATATTTATCATTTAGCTCTGCCCATTTTGAGGGTAGCTGTACTTGTTTCCTTAGTGATGTGATATATGTAAGGATATATCCAGTTAGCTTCTTAGTGTTTATGGTGCTTCTCTCCACTAGAAAACTCTCTTCTCTTCCCTTTGTTGCAAGGTTTCAATGGACTTCAATGACAAAAGTCTAGCAAATTGTCTTCCACAGTTTCTCCATCTGTAAAATGTGCATAATAATAGAACCTACCTCTCAGTATTGTTGTGAAGAGACAATGAGATATTAAGTAAACCATATTGCAAAACTTGGAGAACAGTATAAATGCTAGCTCTTATTAAGCACAGAGAAAGAGAATTGGCACAGAGCATCTACACATCTTTGCCTCAGCCTTTAGTCAACTCAGCCTTCTAAACTACTCACATCCTATTAAGGTCCTACCTTGCATACTCACAGGTACAAAAAGCTTTACTGGGGGTATCCCATAGGGGTCTCTCATACAGTTTTTGTGACTTATCCCTGAACTGAATCAAACCTCCTAGATGTAGCTATTGTATTTATAAGGTTTGATGCATGTCCTCACTAGTTTTTTAGCCTGCCCACAAAGTATATAGGACATGGAGGCAAATAGTGGACTAAAAGAGACTCAATAAAGTGAACCTCTCACTTCACCCCCATCGTTTCTGCAGTTCCTGACATGGCAGCCAGGAGCCAATGGTACTTCTTGATCTAAGCAGTGACATTTAATGAATTAAATTCGTAGCTGTGTAGAAGAAGTTTGGAGAGAGTAGACACCGGATCTTTGGGGAATAATTAGGAGACAGTTGTGGTAGTCTAGGCAAGAAGAAACCTTTTAAAAATGCCTGAAGCTTTTTAATCAAAAGTTGTTCTGAACATCCACCTAAAATTAACTGTGACTTTTCTCTTTAGATTTTAAAATTTGTAGCTCCTCTCTACCATGACTATCTCCACCATTCTTAGTACCAACAATGACAGTCAAATGCTTTTACCTTAACCTCTTCTGTTAGACAGTTAGTTCTTTCTTTACATAAAGCCAAACTTCTTGAAATTGTAGGATGGGATAGCTGAGTACTTGAGCCTCTCCTTAGATGACCAAGGGGTATGTTATACATCCTGGCACAGTAAGGAATTGATAATGCAGGGATCCTTACCACGCAGTCTCCCAAAGTCCAGCAATCAAAATTGCAACCATGAATACATCTCCATTTCAATGAAGAAAGATCCTACTTGGGGATTCCTCCAGCAATGGACAATAGACTTGGTGTTGTTGTTTTATTTGTCCTATATACACCCAACAGTCCTCATCTATGTCCTCTCTGGCTAATTCCCCAGACATTGATTTCGGTGGGTTTGGAGAGTGTCTATTGTGTAGCATTCTGAAGCCTAACAGACTAATTTGATTCAAGATGACTGTGCAAATGTTGTAACTCTTTTAGCTTAGGGTATCTTATTGCTTTCAATTTTTCTGCCATAGTTAGGAGTAGCCATGGTGCTGTGTGTTGGGCAGTATCCTCTCAAAATCCTGAGTTTCCTTTTCAGTTCAGAAAGCTATGTCATCTGGCACATCTCCCTCCCTACTCAATGATGTCAAGTCTCTCCTGCCCCATACATAAAATTCTCCAGGTCACAGAATAGCAGGGGTTTGTGATTGGCCACCCAGAATTTGGACAGTTGTGGGGGTGGGGAATGCAATCTTCTCCTGCTTCATTTTCCTCCCAAACTTGGTAGTAATTATTTCAGGAAGCAACTGTTGCTGCCAATTATGCTGGGCTCTGTTTGGACTGCAAAATAATGAGGTGGACAGAGTAGTTTTTCTCTTAATGCTAAGGTTGATTCAAGTAAAGATATACACACATATACATATATACATACATACACACATATAGATACACAGCACGAAAATCTCTGTGATAGCTTATCAGTTGTTGCTAAAGCACAGCTTCCCAGGTGTCTCTTTATCCCACAGAAACTCCTGTAGCCCAGATGTTAACAAAGTAGCTTGAACAAGGTGGGGTTCACCAGTCTAAGAAGCCATTGGGAACTTCCTGCAAGGTCTTTTAAACAATTTATATCACTTGCTCCAGGGCCAAGCCCAACTGCTTGGATGCAGCTATTATAGTTATCTGACTGGCTGCATATTTTGTGGTTTGGGCCTTTCTAGAGAGCTTTCTCCAATGCTCAAAGCAAATTTGACACAAAGAAATGGGTGTTAAAAACAAAATAAGGTCACTTAGGGTGTGTCTCCTAGAATGAGCCTGTAACAGACTTCTTTCATATTAGGCACATAAATCCCCCAGCATCTTTGTCTTCCTTGGTTGTCCAGACTTCTATCCAGCTGCATGCTGATGAGGATATGAGATCCACCAAATGATAGAGATTGCTGTGAAAATCAATAACTTTCAGAAAACAATGAAGCATTTGCTATAGGCATGGAATGATGGGAAAAAACATTTCAGCATCAGAGGATAATTAACAGTAGTGGCATATCATGAAGCAAAGGAAAATCAGAGGAGAGCTCAGCTTAAAACAAATAAACAAACTAGAATCATTTACAAGAAAAGATAACAACCAGAAGATAGAGCCCAGAGAGGTCATATAGGCATCATTCAGTTCCCTAAAAAATGAGAAGAGTCTAGCTACCATTTTTCAGGGTATTACTCTAAAAATTTCCTCATAGGGGTATAAATACTGATGACATCCTAAATCATAAAGAAATTATAGATAAATGTAGGAAAATATATGCTAAACATTCTTTTAAAAATACTAATGTAATTAGCATAAAACCCAATAAGGGACATATAGTCAAACAATTTAGATACAGAGATTAAAAATTATGTGCTTGGGGGGCAGAGCCAAGATGGCAGCTGGAAAGCAGGGACTAGCGTGACTTCCCTGCCAAGTCCCTCCAAAAACCTATAAAAAATGGCTCTGAACCAATTCTAGAACTGCAAAACCCACAAAATAGCATAGGGAAGCAGGGCTATAGCCCAGGACAGCCTGGATGGTCTCTGGGTAAGGTCTATCCCACACAGAGCTGGGGGCAGAGGGGAGCGGAGCTGAGCGGAGCAGAGCCCAGCATGGGTGGCGCAGACTGACCAGACCCAGAGCCGGGCGGAGCGTACCCTAGTGCCCTGAATCAGTGAGCTGCCCCAGTTACCAGACTTCTCAACTCACAAACACCAAGGACAACAGAGTAGGTTAGTGGGAGAAGCTGCTGGGGATTGGGATAGAGTTTGC
>CM053623.1:191671952-191692230 GCA_028646595.1 Phalanger gymnotis
TAGAAATTTATCTTGCCTTAAGGAAAGGAAGGGAAAAGGAGATGGGAAGGGAGTGGGGTGATAGAAGGGTGAGCAGACTGGGGAACAGGGCAACCAGAATATACGCCATCTTGGAGTGGGGGGGAGGGTAGAAATGGGGAGAAAATTTGTAATTCAAACTCTTGTGAAAATCAATGCTGAAAACCAAACATATTAAATAATAATAAAAAAGAAATTAAAAAGAAGTTACCGAGAGGTAAGTTGCCTCTTTATCACATCAAGAATTTGGGTTCACAGCCAATAAAAGACTTGAATGCTGACTGAGAAAGGCAGGGTGCTATTGCAGTCAATACATGTAAAAATAGGGGTAATGAGTAGGAAACAGTCATTGCATACATAGAATATGCCAGATAATATGCTATGCATGGAGGTTACAAAGAAAAAAAAGGTAGTCCCTGCTCTTACAGAATAATAGAGGAGATAAGATAAAAAAACTAATTGGAATATATGAGTAAAATTGGGGGTGATCTCAGAAGAATGGAACTAACATTAAAGAGGATTGGGAAAAGATTCTGGCAGAAGGTCAAACTTTAACTGGGACTTGAAGGAAGTCAGGAAGCAAAGATAAGTAAGAGAAAGTATTCCAACCTTGGAAGATAAGGTTTGACAACCCTGGAAAATGCCTGATAGATGGAGTCTTGTACCCTTATGGTACTCCTGTGACGATCGAATGAAATGATAGAGCATTTTGTAGCCATTGAGGGACTATACAAATATATGATATTCCTCCGTCTTTTCCTACAGTGTCCTGCTTATAATAGGTGCCTAATAAATATGTGTTACACTGAAGCCCTGAAGGACCTCGAAATGTTGCTTTCTTTTTATTGCTACCATTGTCTTCATCTTTTCTCACTCCAGAAAAACAAAGAAACATGGCCTTCAACCACACCCTTCCAAGCCAGGGAACCACCTTGAAAAAGAGGCAAAAGAATAAACAGGAAGAATTCATTGAGATGGTTCGGGAGAACACCAAGTGGGTAGTCACATCTCCATAAATTACACCTCATTAACTTATGTAGTCTAGCAACCAAATCATGTGTTAGAAGATGGGACCATTTTTAGCATTTTCACAAATATGACTAATTATGAGGTTGGATTCTTTTTCCTTTCACACACAAGCCAACTGACTAGCACACCACCATGCCTCTGGGGGTGTTTTTCAAAAGGAGTTCCTTCAAAATGATATTTATAAAGCGAACACTTTACTTTTCTGCACTCCCAGCAGGTCTTTAGAAGGATTTCCATAGACAGTGTGTTCCCAGGCAACTGGAACAAAAGAGATATGGGTTCCTAATTGTGTATGGCAGAGGCAAATGACCCTCCTGATACTGTCCTTGTATTGGATAATGTGAGGGATGATGCCTGCAATTGCTACAACTTATTTGTAGGATATAGCTGCAGGTCTGAGGAACTAATGCTGAGCTCTATAAATCATTCAGCAACCCTTGTGTGAAGGTGCTAAATCAATGTAGGAAAAGAAAAGGAAGGTGGCTCAAGAGGATTTGTAACTTTAGACATGGCAGCTGTCCAGCATTAACACTCACATGTGTAGACTATAAGCCAAGGGGTTTGATAATATAGAGATAGGGGCTTTGGAGTCATGGGGGAGGAGGAAGAAGAATTACAGAAAGGAGGAAAGGAGGGAGATAGGGAGTGGGAACAGAAATAAGAAGAAGGAAGGAAGGATATAGAAACAGAAAAAAGATAGAGAAAGGCAAACACATGAAGAGAGCAGATCAAAGAGATAAGGGAGAAAGAATATTAAAGAGAGTGGTCATTAAGAGAGAAGAAAGAGAGACACTAATAGATGAGAGAGGGTATGTGTATTTGTGGGAGGGGTGGGAAAGGAAGGGAAGAACAAAAGGAGGGAGGGAAAGAGGAAAGAAGTATAAGGGAGGAGAGGAAAGTAGGGGAGAGGATAAAGAATAGAAGAGTATGAAAAGAGACAAGTAGAGAAAGAGGGAGAAACAATGAGAGAGACATGATAGGTAGACAGTTAGGTAGGTAGGAAAGTAGGTAGATAGGTAGATAGATAGATATTCTAATAGATTCTCTCAGGAAATATATTTTTGGAGAAGTTTTATGCACAAACAAAAACAATAGGATGCCAGAAAACCCTTTAAAAATAATGTCTAAATTGATAGGTGAGCAATGAAAAACTGACTTCAATTAAAGGTATTTTTTTCTTGACCTTGTATAGAAATTAGAGCAAAAATCCAAGACTTTCACAATTCTAGAAAAGGAAACTAAGGCCCTTAACTTCCCAGTTAAGAGGCTTTCCCACAAATCTCACAGATAGCACATAATTAGCAGAGCCAAGGTTCAGCCCAAGTTTTCTAACTGTAAAAAATATAGTGAACTTTCCACTACTTGAGGCAGACCCACACAGGTTTTTCCCATAGCTGAGTAGGAGACACATTGACCTAGGTCATGGTCCTGTTAAGCAGTGAAGTGTGTTTCTTTATCCATCTGCTCTTTTGTTCCAGGCTCAGAAGGTGAGGTGGTTGTCTTTCTTGCCAAAGCTAACCCCTCCACCTGTGTCTCTGATGACCTCGCCTCCTGTCCCTCTCTAGGTCTTGCTTCACTGATCAATCCCTTCTGTTCTTATCTTCAGGATCTCCCTTTTTATTGCTTTTTCTCATGCTGGAATGCATCTCTTCTTCTTTTCCTGTTGAAATCTTTCTTTCTGTTAAAGGCTCAGCTCAGCTCAGCTGACACATCTTTTGTGAAGCCTTTTCTGAAGCTCCATCATCAAATGCCCTTTCCCTTCTCAAATTTTCTTTAAAAAAACTTTATACCTTTCATTTGTTCCAATTTATCTATCATAGATCATTATGTTTACTTCTGGAAGTCTAATCCATCTAATAGAGTGTAAATTCCTGTAAGGCAAGGACTGTGTAGTTTTGCTTCTCTCTCTTTTTTTAATCCAAGGTATGTACCACAACAGATTCACAAAAAACACACTTAATAAAGGTTGTTGAATTGAAATGGGCTTGCCAGGGCCAGTAATTTAGCTCTCATTTGCCTTCATATTGCCCAAGTTCTGTTAGTTTCCTCCATTTCAGCCTATGTAAAAGGATTTCTTTAGTTTAGGGCACTGTCCGAGGTTCTGAAGATACAAGAACAAAAAGGCAAAAGAGTCTAGCCAGATTCTACTAAGGGGATACAACATTCACATAAGTAAATGAAAGATGACTTGAAGAGTGAGAAAAACCCAGACAACTAAAAAGATAAATAAAGGGTTTTCATGGGACGTGGCAGCTGAGATGAACCTTCAAGAAAATAAGAATACTAAGAGAAAGATGTTAGAAAGGAGGAAAAACAGGAGGAAGGAATACGTGTAAGCTTTTGTAGATACTTTCCATGATGAACCACATGTCTATAGTCTCACAAATGTCTCGGAGTAAAGGGAATATCAAGTCTTGCCAGGTTTTATTTACTAATTTTAATAAATGATTTCATAGAGTAATTTAAACTTCAACAGTTTTTTTCTGATGAGGCATCTTGTCTATATATACATCAAAGGATAGGAACTGGACTTGCGATTTCCATGTTATAGTCAACTCCCAAGTGAAGAAACTTTCTCTACCAATGAAAGTCAGCACCTTCCCTTTCTGCAATTTATAATCTTAGAGAGTTATCTACAAGACTGGAAAGTTAGATATTTTTCCCAGGGTCATATAGACAGTACGTGTCAGAGGTGAGATGTGAATACAAAGTTTTCTTTGTTTTAAGACTATCCCCTTTAAGTTGCTATCCTCTCTGTCACACAGCATATAAAGCAAAATCATGAAAAAAAAAACTGTGATAAGCATGGCTAGAGAGACAATTCCGTTTAAAAATTCATTAGGGCTCAATTCCCTCATCTGTAAGATAAGAAAGTTGGACTTGTTTACTTCTAAAGCCCTTTGCAACTTTGAATATATGATGCTATGAACAAAACCTGATCAGGTGCATATCCCAGCAATTTAAAGCGAAGGCATAAATTTGGGGTATTTTGATATTTGTTTCCATAGGCAGCAAGGAAAATAAAAGAGATGACTGTACATATTGTCACAAATAAGATTACCACATGCTAGAGGTGAAGCTGTGAACTAATACAACTACTTTGGAAAACCAATTGAATTTATGCAAATAAATTCATTAAAATGTTTATGCTCTTTGAATCCTCTGGTGCAGAGTTTCTTTATCTATAAAAAGAAGGAGTTCCACAACTAAGCATATACCCCAGGAAGGTCATTGATAAAAAGAAAGTCTCCATTAACACCATAATATTTATAGCAGCACATTTTTGTGATAGCAAAAACTAGAAACAAAGCACTTGTCCATGGAATGTGGTATGGCTAAACACATTGTGACACATGAATGTAATGGAATATTACTGGACTAAAGAAAACAATGATGATGATCAATACAGAGAATCAGGGGTAGATTTAAATGTACTGATGCTAGGTGAAGTGAGCAAAGCTGAGAAAACAAGACACAATACCTAGAAAAATGGAAATAGAAAGAACAACCACCACAAAAACAATTCAAAGTGAATGCTGCAAAATTACAAAAATTAGCATGGCCCCAAAGAAAAAAATCATGAGAAGACATATCTCCCACCACAGCATCTGCCTTATGAATGCCCCCTTATGGAAATTGTTCAAGACCACTTCATTAGGAAAAAGAGTCACTTGATGGGAATAGTTACCGGAAAGTGGTCTATGAGCCCATCTGGAATAATGGATGGTGTGATCTACATGGCTTCTTCTTTTTTAAGACAGAACTCATATTTTATAAATTAATAACATCAAAATGGGCTTATACATGTATCCATCTGGCTGCCCATAATAAAGTGAGGCAGGAATCATTTTTTTTAAATTACAACTCACCAGACACCGGCATAATCTAGAGTCTCATTGAAAGCATTCAGGTCTTGATTGGGGCTTATTGGAAACTGAACAATCACCATTGCAACAAGTGAAACAAGGGAATTAAAATAACTGATGTTTATCTCATGTCCAGTTCTTGCTTATGAGGAGGTGACACCAACAAATGAAGGTGGGATGGTGTTCTAAACGTCATTGTGTGCATTTCAAATTTGCTTTTCGAATAACAAAAATCTGTTTTCTCTCCATCCCTCTCCCTAGAAAAAAAAAACAATAAAAAAACACAAAATCCTGGTAACAATTTTTAATTTTGCATAGTCATATTATATGTAGACATAAATATATGAAGGCACTATATACAATTATTTAATAAATACCACTCAGTCATCCCCCAACTGATAGGCATCCCCTTAGTTTCTATTTTTTGCAACCACAAAAAGAGCTGTTATAAATATTTGATGTCAATGAAGATCACAGTATACCTCAGTGTGAAGGAAATTGAAATCTCATTAACTTAGCTGAATGGGGCACACACTTCAGAGCTAGAGGAACTGGACCACAGGGATGCTGATTTCCACCTAATCCAGTCTAGCTTTCAATTAATAACTCTACCCTTGCAACCACAAATTCTCACATAGTTATTTCCAACATCTCATAATTCAACTCTGGGTCCTAATTGGCTAGTACATCAGACTATAATATGGTCACACTACCCAGTTTGACCCAAACTGGCTCTAAGATTTCCCTGTGACTGAATATGGTTTTGAATATGTTAGATAAAAGAGAAGATAGCCAAGTTATTTTATACTTTAAATTTTACATGTATCCTAGGTCAAATTTGTGGTAAATGTTGAAAAATAATGTTTATAATGAATTCAGAGATCAAAGGTCTTAGAAATATATTTGACTCAAAGGGATTAATACTAGAAATACAGTACAAGAAGGTCAAAGACAGAAGGAAATGTCCCATATATACAAAATATTTGTGGTGGCACTTTTTGCGACAGAAAAAAAACTGGAAGGAAAGTAGATATCCATCAATTTGTGAATGGCTAAAATAATTCATGCCATACACGTGTAATGTTATTTACAGCATAAAGAATGACAAATGTGAAGAATTCAGAAAAAGTTGGAAAGATTTGTACATTTTAATACAAAGTAAGCAGAACTGGGAAACCAATTTATGTGATGACCATAGTAATGTAAAGGAAAACAGTTTTGTAAAACTTCAGAATTTTGATCAGTCAAGTGCCCTTTTGTGACTTCAGAGAACTGATGGGAAGGAACTCCTCCAAATACTCAGCAGGGAGATGGTGGACTACAGGTGTGGAATATGATCAATCTGTTGATTTATCTTGCTTGACTGTACTAATTTGTTACAAGTGAGAGTTCACTGAGGAAGGGATATTCATTGGGAAGTGATGGTATTGTAAAAAGAGAAGAGCAATAAAACACTATATATATATATGTATATACATATATATGCATATATATGTATATACATGTATATATATATATGTACGTATGTATGTATGTGTATATGTATATATGTGCATGTAAACATGTATATGTACATACATACATATATGAAATGTGTATATATAGATATATGCATCTATGTATATGTATGTATATGCACGTATATGTGGTACATATAGTTATTAGACATAAATTCAAGATGCTGCACTCAAGTTTAAAATATGTCGAAAAGGCCATGATGATGGAGTGCACAGAGTGCTGGACTCAGAGTCATGAAGACCCAAGTTCATATCTGGTCTAGGATGCTTGCTAGCTGTGTGATACTGAGCCAGTAACAACCTCCTTTAGCCTCAGTTCACTCATATAATACAATTAAGATGGCCTCTAAAGTCTCTCCCAGTTCATAATAAAAAATTCTGTAATCTTAATTTAATAGTTATGCAACTCTGTGCTCATCATTTTGCTTTCCTATGCTTCAATTTCTTCATCTATAAAGAAGCTGGACTAGTTATCTAAACTCCTTTCCAACTCTAAAATCCCACTATCCATTTTACAGATACAGTTTACATGAAAAATATTTGGGATTTCATTTGATAGCAAGTTGTACTATGAGTCAATAATGTAATATAACTGCCAGAAAAGCAATCAATGATATGTATACAAAGACAAAAATTGTATTCCTTCAATCTCTGCCCTGGTCAGATTATATCTGGAATATTGTATTTAACTCTGGTAGTCACTTTTTTATTCCCACTTAATGGTATTTTTTCCAATTACATGTAAAGATAATTTTCAACTTTCACTTTTATAAGATTTTGAGTTCCAAATGTTTTTATCCCTCCCTCCTTTGCCTGCCCCTTCCCAGCACAGCAAGCAATCTGATATAGGTTATACAATTATATTAAACATATTTCCACATTAGTCATGTTGTGAAAGAAGAATGAGAACAAAAGGGGAAAACCACAAGAAAGAAAAAAAAAGAAAAATTCTTTGATTTGTATTCAGAGCCCATCAGTTCTTTCTATGGATGTAGATAGCATTTTCCATCATGAGTCTTTTGGAATTGTCTTAGATCATTGTATTGCTCAAAAGAGTTAAGTCTAACAAAGTCGGTCATGGCACCATATTGTTGTTACTTTGTACAATGTTCTCCTGGTTCTGCTCTTTTCACATAGCATCAGTTCATGTTAAGCCTTTTTTGGTTTTTCTGAAATCTGCCTACTTATCATTTCTTATAGAACAATAGTATTCCATTACATTTGCATACCACAACTTGTTCAGCCATTCCCTGGTTGATGGGCATCCCTCAGTTTCCAATTTTTGGTCACCACAAAAAGAGCTGCTATAAATATTTTTGTAATACAGGTCCTTTTCCCTTGTCTATGATATCTTTGGGATGCAGACCTAGTAGTGGTATTGCTTTATCGAAGGGCATGCACAGTTTTATAGCCATTCAAACATAGTTCCAAATAGCTCTCCAGAATGGTTGGATCAGTTCACAATTCTACGAACAATGCATTAGTGTTCCAATTTTCCCACATCTTCTCCAACATTTATCATTTTCCTTTTTTCATATTACCCAATATGGTAGGTGAGAGGTGGTACCTCAAAGTTCTTAAATTTGCATTTCTCTAATCAATAATGATTTAAAACATTTTTTCATATGACTACAGGTAGCTTTAATTCCTTCATCTGAAAATTGCCTCTTCATATCTTTTGACCAGTTATCAAATGGAGAATGACTTGTATTCTTAAAATTTGACTCAGTTCTCCACATATTTTAGAAATGAGGCCTTTATCAGAGACACTGGATCCAAAAATTGTTTCCCAGATTTCTGCTTGCCTTTTAATCTTGATTGCACTGACTTTGTGCAAAACCTTTTTAATTTAAAGTAATTAAAATCATCCATTTTGGATTTCATAATGTTCTCTATCTCTTGTTTGGTCATAAATTCTTCCCTTCTCCATAGATCTGACAGGTTGGTAGTTATATTTTAGGACAGATATTAAAGAATAAGTGCAAGAAAGAGCAACTTTTAGAAAGAAAGGATTTAAAATTATTTTGTATAATGAAGACTTAAGAGAAATAAGAATATTTGCCCTGGAGAACAGAGATTTGATGGGGCAAGGGAGGGAGGACTAGACAAAATGATAGATGGTATCTTCCTCTAACAATTTTTGAGGGCTGCCATTTGGAAGAGGGATTAAGCTTCTTTTTTGTATCACAGTGATTCAGTATAGAAGCATGGGTTGAGAGAAAGAAGTAATCTTAGTGGTCATCTTGTCCAACCTCTTCACTCAAAGATGAGGAAACTTAAACTCGACTAGGTCAAATGACTTCTCCAAGGTCACACAGGTGTCAAAGGGGAGATTAGAACTGAGGTCCTCTGATTTGAAATAGAGCATACTTTCCACTGCATTATGTTGCTATTCTAGAATGACAGAAAGTGTATTACATGAGGGCATGTAATATTTATTTCACTGAGCAACCAATGCCTGGAGTCTAGTCATTAAGAATATACACCCTAGCCTTTGATTACTTTTTCCTGGACTAAGGCAGGAATGCTACCTCAAGTTTTTCCCTATGCCAATCCATCCATCCTAACAGCTTCCAGATTGATTTATGCAAAAAAATAAGGTTTAATCATGTAATTCCCCTTTCACCACTCAATAAACTTTCAATGGCTCTGTATTACCTCAAAGATAAAATATAATCTGCTTTTTTTGGTGTTAAAAGCTCTTCAAAATATGGCCCCTATATGCCCTCCCAGTCTTGCTATATATTACTGCTCTTTATGAACACTTCAATTTAGCCATGCTTATCGCACAAAACTCCCCATCTCCTATTCCCATGGCTTTATACTGACTCCCTCATGGCCAGAATGCACTCCTTCCTCACTTCTGCCTCCTGGAATCTCTAGGTTCCTTCATGACTCTGCTCAAAATGAGAAGTAAGGAGAATATTGTACAATGCCTGCTACTGGACAGGAATGGGGAAGGGTAATTGCACAAAGACTAGATTTTCTCTGTTATGATTTGTGACTCCAGCTTGGGTTCTCTCTACCAACATACCTGCAAAGCCCAGCATCATGCCTCTATCTTCCCCTTCTATGCTGCTTCTGAGATCTCTTTTCAATTTCTTTTTTGGTATGTTTCCCCCTATGTCATTGAATCATTACAGCTTGACTCACTAAGTCATGGGTGGGGGACAGGACATGATTTCACCACCTCTACTGCTGTTCAACTGGTATAATTCCCCATCATTCATCTTAGTCTGTTGTCTTGAAAACTCTGGGTTTCTCTTTAAGAAAAATTTATCTGCTTTCAGGCTCCAAAGATCACAATGTTCTAAAATCACTCTTAAAGCCAAGGAGGAATGCTTGTCCTTCTGAACAGTCCCAATAAGTCATTCCATTTTCAGACCCCTGTACTTTATTAATTGTACATGGATTGTTCAAATGGATTACTAGAGGAAAAAATTAAAATGAATGGGTAGAAGTTATGGTGAATGAGGTTTGGATTCAAAAAGAAAAGATGGTCCTTAGTGATTAGTTACACAAGAATGGAAGGAAGAAGATAAGCATTTAATAAATGTCTGCTATATATTAGCCACTGTGCTAAATATTTTATAAATGCTGTCTCATTGGATCCTCACCCTGTAAGGTATCTCACCTTGTGAGGTGTTATTATTTTCCCCTCTTTACAGTTGAGGAAGCTGAGGCAGATAAAGGTTAAGTGACTCACCAAGGGTCACACAGCTAGTGGGTATCTGAGGCCAAATATGAGCTCAGACCTTCTTAATTCCAGGTCCAATGCTTTATCCACTGAACCACTTATCTGCTTCTGCTTTATGGAATGGAAGAAGTGTTGATTCTAGAAGCGAAGGACCTAGATTTGAATCTTATTTCAGAGACATTATCTTTGTGACATTGGGCATTTAATTTAATCTCTTTGAGTCTCTTCATCCTCATCTATATGGCAAGAGGAAAGTTATACTAGATAGTCTCTGAGGTCCTGTATGGTTCTAAATTCCTTATCTTATGTCAAGAGATTATGGGTTCCCTACCATTGGAACTGTTCAAGCAGAATCTGGATGACCATGTGTTGGGGATATGAAAAGGGAACTCAGATCAAGTTTAGACTGGATGATGATTCCCTTCCAATACTAGAAGAAATGAGGAGAAGAAGACGTAACGGTGGGATTCTTTCATGCATTTGGTATATACTGGATTTGATGACCTCCAGGGCCCCATCTAATTCTAAGATTTGGAGATTTGATAAATGTATTTAAATTATTTGGTACCTAAAATGGATACCTTGGGTTGCCAGGCTTCCGGGTTTTTATAAATGTTTTAAGATTCTGCAAGCAAGGATAACTGTATTGTTTTCATCTAGCGAGTTGAAGTAGAAAGTATGGCATAGTTTAGGGCTTTTTCATTTGTACTTGACAGCCTGAAAAGTATATCTTCTACAATGCCCTATAGGACAATATAATTGGGCTTTGTAAGATCAGTAGAGGCAGCAGGATGATGCCAGACCTCTATGACAAACACCCAGACTCTGATTGTGGAAACCTTTAGTAGGAAACCCAACTCATCAAAACTGCCAGGAGGGCACAATGGGGACATAAGTCATCCCAATGGTTCATAAAATGCTAACCATCTGGAGCTTTACACTGCAAGACGTCTCCACTGGGATATCCCACCAGCACCTCAAACTCAGCATTTTGAAAACTGATCTTGTTATCTCAGTCCCTCAAACTACTGCCTCTTCTGACTTCACTGTTGTTCTCTATGACTTCATTATTTAACTTGTGCTGTATGTTTGTGACTTTGGGTTTATCTCTGACTGATTATTTTCCCTTGTCTCTCATATCTAGTCAGGTACCAGATATTATTAATAGTATCTATTATCTATAGTATCTATTAATAACATCATGGGAACATGCTTATCACGATGTATCCTCTCTATTTCTAATACCAACACTGTTTTAGGCATGCATTACTGTCTACTTGGACTACTGGAATAGCTTCTTATGTATGGTTCCAACTACATTCTCTCCTGTCACTCAACCTCCCTAGGCCTCAGTTTCCTCATCAGTACAAGGAAAAGATTTATTATGCAGCCTGTTATGCAGAGATCTCCTCTAGTTCAATATCTTTGATCCTATAGTCTTTTAAACCACCTTTCATTCTGCTTCCAGAATAATTTTTCTTAAAGAGAGATCTGGTCATGTCAGTTCTTCAAACCTTTGACAGCTTGATGTCATAAAAAAAAGAAACAAAAGCACTACAAAAGTAATTGACAGGTTGACTATATCTCACAGTATACATATTCTTTCACACCAACTAGTCTTCCATTTCTCCAGGGAAGGGAGGGAGACACATTTTCTCAGATTTTTCCAAGGCCATCCTTAGTTATTGTAATTATATAGCCGAATTCTATTACTCTCCCAGGTATAGTTCATATAGCTATGCCATATTTACTCCCCAAACTGTGCGACACTGAACCCTAAACATGGAATATGAATTCCTGCCTCTAAACCTTTGCTCAGGCTGGATACCTTGCCTGGAATCTCCCCATTCCACCACTGAACCTCCTGCTGAATCATTCCCCACCCCTGAACTCCTACCACTCTATTTTCTCCCATTTCAAGTGCTACTTTAACCAGGAAATCTTCCCTGATTCTTCCAATTGGATATGATATCCTTACAACTACATGGATATTTCATTTTTTATTGTATTGAAATATGTAATATATGTATATTAGAGCTATATATGTTGAAGTCTTAATCTACTAGACTATAAGCTCCACGAAGGTAGGAACAATGTGTAAGGGCAAGCAAAGTGGGACTTTTTTACTGTTTTTTTTCTTTTGGCATACTTTTCAGCACCACTTTCACTTTCACTGAGTTTTGCCTTTGTTTTTAGGAAGGCCCACACCCTTTCACTATGGGTGAGGTCCCAGGCCCACACCCTTTTGCTAGTTAGGTCATGAGAGGTGTGAAACCCTCAGGGCCATAAGGAGACGTGTGAAGCCCTTGAGAGGTGTGAAGCTTTGTGACCCTGAGTTCTCTAAGGTTAGCAATTTGTTTGGAGCTCACTCACTGGAAGAGTGTTGATGTGGAGACTCTGTATAGCTGTTAAGGAGCCCCACAGCTTTGAAAACCCAGATATCGGTGCTTCTCTCTCTGGTACCTATATATGTATAGCTTTGGTCAGACAGCTAAAAGCCTGTCTGTTGATTTATGTTATTTGTTCTGTTTGTATTTTCTCTGTTTTTAATTTATGTTTATATTTGCTCTGAAGTTTAGGGTGCTGGCTTTTCCCCCTGAACTAAGTGAATGATATATTTCTATTTGATTATAGTGAGATTGTAGACCTCTTAAAGTTGCTTTCCTTAGAACAGTAGATCAAAGAATTTGTGCTAGCAGCCCTCCTATGTGCTGGTGTATTGCTCTTACACAGCCACAATAGTGGCAAGTAGCCTTGTTGTTACACAATGTTTTATCTAAACTTGTGTCTGTTAATACCCAGCACAATGCTCTTTATAAAGCCAAGGCTTAATAGCTTAATTAATAATTATTTTCAAATTTTACTTAATTTATTAAATATTAATGGCTGCCTGAGCTCTTAAGTGTCTGCTAGATGCAAAGCACTGTGCTAGGCATTGGAGGAGATATTGAATTTAGAAAAGACCCTCTCCCTGACTTCATGGATTTTACAGTTTAACAAAGGGTTAATTAGCATAGATTCCAAAGTATATTTTCTCATAGAAATTCAAATTGGTTGCAGAACCTTGCACTATGCAAAGTCAAAGAATTTTCTTTTGAGAAAGCCTCACACAGAACACAATGTAACATGGTACACAGTAACAGCAATATTGTTTGATGACCAACTGTGGATGACTTAGCTATTCTCAGAAACACAATGATCCAAGACAATTCCAGAGGACTTGTGATGAAAAATGTTATCCACTTCCAGAAAAAGAAGTGACAGATTTTGAATGTAGATTGAAGCATACTATTTTCATTTTCTTTTTTTTTTTCATGCTTTTTCCTCCTTTGGGACTGTGTCTTCTTTCACAACATGACTAATACGGAAATATTAACTAAGGGTAACCAAGGAGTCTCAAACCGGTCAGTGAGTTGGGAGAGTTTCTAACCAAAACATGTGAAGACTTCCTCCAATGAAATGGGCAGATGAGAACAATTTGTTCCAATGGTCATAAAGGTGGCTGAAGCAGGCACTATGGAATTCTTAGAACTTGGTGGGACATTGAAGATGCCAAGGCCATTCACTGAATCCTGGGTCATTGCCAGTAATCTTGACATTTTTCTGCCACTGAACACTGATACCTCTGGAAGATAGAGTGAGGCCTGAGACTTCACTCAACTCTGCCTTATTTAAATCCAATTTATTTGTGACTCAAAAGACATCACCCATACAATTTTACCATTTTTACCTACCTCAAAGTTCTGTGGTGACAGGCAAGTGACCAGGTGTGGATACTCTGGGAGATATATCACAACCCTGAACACAGGTGGCCCAAGCCATAAGGTCATCTTCTCACTGGACTGAAGCAGCAATGGGATTCAGTACCCAGGGTAAGGAAGCAGCTAGAAAAGGTGGTTTAAAAACTGTCTGTTTCACTCAATCCTGGTCTCCTTGCTATGGCAGAGAAGGATTGGACCCTCCAGTTGAAACACAAAAGAAAATGTACAAAAATTTTTGTGAAAGTGATTCCAGTCACCATAGGTACAAGGAATGGTGCATGTACATGGACAACATGAAATCCAGTAGACCTGAAAGGCGAACAGCTCTTGTGGCAAGACAACTCAGCAGGTGTCACATCCAAATAGCAGCCCTGGGTAAAACAATGCTGGAAAATCAAGGTCAGCTTATGGATGTCGGAGCTAGATACACATTTTTCTGGAGTGGTCAAAGTGAAGGGGAGCACCACGAAGCTGATGTAGGCTTTGCAATCAAAACTAGCCAATAAGCTTGTATGCCAATGGAATGAACGACAGTCTCATGACAATGCAATTGCCACTTGGATGGAAGTGCCATCTCCAGTGTATATGCTCCTACCATGATATACCCTGATGAGGTCAAAGAAAAATTTTATGAAGACATGGAAACTCTCATCATTAATGTGCCAGAAGAGGACAGGCTTATAATTCTGTGTGACTTTAATGCAAGAGTAGGCACAGACTATCAGATATCAAAGGAGTCCTTGGGAGGGATAGGAACAGAAATAAGACCAGCAATGGACACTTAGTACTGAAGACTTGTGTATCTCATGACCTCATTACAAACACCATCTTCCATTTGCCCAAACACAATAAAACTTCATGGATGTACCCTCACAGCAAACATTGGCATTTAATAGACTATGCCTTTGTAAGGAGAAGAGACAAACAGGATGTGACAATGAAGAAGGCAATGTGTGGTACAGAGTGCTGGACTAATCATAGACTTAACCCTCCAAGCTAAATATTCACAGCCCCAAGACAAGATGACTACCAGAAGATTTAATGTTAGCAGATTAGAGAACTTTTCCAAATGAGAATAGTTCCTTTCTAATTTAGAAGGAAAGTTGATCCAACATATGGTGGTCAACAGTGGAGCAGAAAAGGAGTGCATGACTTTCAGGTATTTGGTGTACAGCACTGTATTTACTCATCTAGGCCAGAACACTCACAAATATCGACACTGGTTTGATGAAAATTATCATGAAACTCAAGAGCTTCTAAAGAAAAAGCAAGAATTCCACAGGGTTTATCAGAAAAATAGTTCATCTGTCTCTAAGAAGGCTGGGCTTAACTCCAGTGCAAGTGAATTTGAGAGAGATGCAGGATTCTTGGCTCAGTAAGAAAGCAGACAAAATTCAGTTCTATATTGATAGTAATAATCATAAAATGATTCCCTAAAGGCTATTTATGGGCCGAAGACCTGTGGTGTAGCTCAACTACTCTGTGTTGATGGAGTCACATTGATTAGTGATAAGGATGTGATCCTAGAAGAGATGGGCTGAACACTTCCATAGTGTTCTCAAAAGATTGTCATCAATTAATGCTGAAGCCATTGACTATATACCTCAGGTTGAAGTTAATCCCTTTCTAGATGAACTTCCGACTTAAAAAAGATGTTTTGAATGCCATTAGGTTCCTCTCATGTGGCAAAGTAGTTGGTGCTGATTCTATTCCTACTGATATTTACAAGGCAAGGGTTCCACTACTTATACAAAAGCAGAGAGAAATTTTCTGGGTTACATGACAAAGTGAGGTTATCCCCCAGGAGTTCAAAGATGATTTTATTGTCTATCTCTATAAAGGAAAGGGAAATAGGTTGTGCTGTGACAATCACAGGGAGTTTTCTCTCTTAGTCATTGCTGGCAAGCTTCTTACAAATTGAGTCTCCATTGATAAGCTGCTCTTTCACCTAGAAGATGGTCATCTACCCAAGAGCCAGTGTGTCTTCAGAAAGGGCTGAAGAAAAGTTGATATGGTGTTTGCTTCTTGACAATTCCAGGTGAAATGCAAGGAACAAAACAGAGGTCTCTGTACATTTGCCAATCTTACCAAGGCCTTTGATACTGTCAATCACGAGGGCTTGTGGAAAATTGTGGCAAAATTTGGTTGGCTGGAGAAGTTCATCAGTATTGTACAACATTTTCATGATGGCACGCTTGCCCAGGTTCTGGAACAGGTATGATACTCTTGTGCTTTCCCAGTCACAAAGGGAGTGAAGCAAGGCTGTGTGCTTGCTCCTATCCTTTTCAGCATAATACTTTCTGCAATGTTGGATGTCTTCAACAAGGATGAAAATGGTATCAAGGTCAGCTACTATACTGATAGTAAATTATTTAACTTGAAAAGGTTAAAAAGTATTTTTTAAAAAGTGTTTTAAAAGGTGCTTGCTAATGTCACTGGCTATGTGCTGAGTAAGTTCCAAACAAAAGAATTCTCTGCACATCCCAAGGCTCTCTAAATGTTCCTCTTCAAAAAAGACATTGCTCTGATTGAAATGAGACCCTACAGGAAACTTCCAATTCCAAATGAATCCAAGACTAAAATGAAAGGAGAGACTTGGTGCATGACTATTTTGTTCACAGATGACTGTGCATTCAATGCAGCCTCTGAGACTAAGGTGAAACAAAATATGGCTCAATCCTCTGCTGCTTTGCTAATTTTGGCCTGAAACAAAGGTTCTTTATCAGCCAGTACCACATCATCCATACATAAAACCATAGGTTACAGTAAATGGAGAAATTTTGAATGCTGTGGATAAGTTCACTTACCTTGGCAATATACTTTCCAGGGATGTAACATGAATGATATGGTTGACACGTGCATTCCCAGAGATAGCTCAGTGTTTGGGAAGTCTCAAATAAAATTGTGAGAGAAAAGAGGTATTAAACTATCTACCAAACTGAAGGTCTACAGAGCTATTGTGCTGACCTCATTGTATGCTTGTAAAACCTGGAGAGTATACCAGTGCCATGCCAGGAACCTGAATCGCTTCCATCTGAATTATCTTAGGAAGATTCTGAAGATCACCTGGTAAGACAAGACAAGAAAAAAGGACACTGAGGTCCTTTTTTGATTTGAACTGCCAAGCACTCAAATTCTACTGCAGAGAGCACAACTCTGATGTTGTGCTCTGTTCGAATGCCAAATTTATGTTTGTCTAAAAGATTATTTTACAGAGAATTCATACAAGACAAGTGTTCACATGGAAGTCAGAAAAAAAAAACAATTTAAGGACACTCTCAGAGTTTCTCTGAAGAACTTTGGAATCCATTGCGAGACATGGGAGACACTGGCACAGGACCAATCAGCATGACATGCCTACATTAAAGAAGGTGTTGTATTCTATAAGCAAAGCAGAACTGTAGTAGCTCAAAACAAGAAATCATCTCCACTCTAAAGGAGAGATATCTATTCCAAATGCTCATACAGACTATTTGTACCTTTCCTGTGGTACAGCCTTCCAAGCCCACATTTGTCTGATCAGCCAGTCAACACACTCTACCTTGACTCTAACAAAGTGATTTCATCATTGTCTTCTTCAAGAATGAAGGACAACCAACCAACTGATAGGGAAATATGTTTTGCATGATTGCATGTGTATAAACTACATCGAATTTCTTATTGTCTCGAGGAGAAGTGAGGTGAGGGAAGGAGGAAGAAAATTTGGAACTAATTTTTTTTAGTGAATGTTAAATATTGTCTCTATATATATATGTATATTCATATATACATACATATATATGATTGGAAAAAATAAAATTTTATTAAAAAATAAAAAGAACACAACACAGAAAACCAATTTAGAGGCCTGAGAGGTATCATGTTCTCTCTATTATATGCACCTAGAAAAGGAAAAATACAAAAAGGAAAGGAAAAACAGTTGATATTTGTGG
Organism: Phalanger gymnotis; assembly: GCA_028646595.1. Taxonomy (NCBI): domain Eukaryota; kingdom Metazoa; phylum Chordata; class Mammalia; order Diprotodontia; family Phalangeridae; genus Phalanger; species Phalanger gymnotis. The sequence continues at coordinate 191,689,773 of CM053623.1, forward strand.
TGTTGAGAAGAATAATACTGGACGTGAGAGAGCCCTCAGACTACAAATAGCAGAGGCTAGGGGAAGATCGATTTGTCTAAAGACCTTTCCTCCTTACTTCTATCCCTTTAAGACTAAGCGTGACCAAAGAACCTACTAAACTTGTGCCTCGGGATAAGAAGGAGGTCAGAGGATATTTTGGGCATGCTACATTGCACTTTCCTGAATACTGCTTCATAAATGTGAGCAGTATTCAGGAAAGTGCATAAATGCTGGCCTCTGCAGCCACACTTCCCAAGTCTACTTTCTAATCCCCCCTGGGAACTGATTGTAGCTAAAGTTCACTTTATAGATTTACTCTACAATATACTCTCAATAAATGTCACTGTGTACTCAGGATAACCAACTAAAATTAAAGCAGCCCCTCTAATATATTTTCTGAATCTGGCAGACTAGTGTCTCCTATAACTACCACTATATTCAATAGAAAAGGTGGAAGCCCTTCAATAGTCAGAAAAGCATGCAAAACCATTTCATATTTTTAACCATTCTTTAACAAAAGATATTAAGAAGGGGGAAAGGAAATTACAAAAGATTATGAAAGATGTAAAATACAGAAATTAGGCTATGGCTTTAATAAACTCTTTGTTAGAAATCATTATAGAAGATTAGAGCTGGAGGGGACCATAGAGATCATAGTCCATCCACAGGTTGCAGCTTCTTCCATCACTTCTCTTCCCTCTCTAAAGCAGAGGCAGCAGATAGAGTGCTGGATCTTGATTTAGAAAGATGTGAGTTTGAGTTCCAATCTGGCCTCAGAAATTTACTCAACTGTTCAAACCCTTGGCAAGCCTCTTTACCTGTCTGTCTTCGTTTCCTCATTTACAAAATGGGGATAGTAAAAGGCCCTTATCTGCCAGGGTTGTTGTAAGTATAAAATAAGATGCTATTTGTAAAGTATCTTTGCAAACATTAAAACACTATGGAAATAGTAGTTGTTATTAAACTATAACTATAAAAAGTCACAAAATGAGGGAGACCATCATATTTTGATTTTATTATTGAGTCTGCATGTAATTAATGAAGAAATGAAAACAATTTCCAAAAATTTGAAACCTGTAAGAGGGGCCAGACCTAACCAAGTATGCATAAAAGAAATCCATAGCAGAGGTGCCTCTTTTTTATTTTTATTTTTTTATTTTTATTATTTATTATTTTTAGTTTTCAACCTTGATTTCCACAAGATTTTGAGTTGAAGATTTTCTCCCCATTTTGACCCTCTCCCCCACTCCAAGATGGCATATATTCTGAGCCCTTTCCCCAGTCTGCCTTCCCTTCTGTCACCCCATTTCCCCCACCCCATCTCCTTCCCCCTTACTTTCCTGTAGGGCAAGATGGATTTGCATACCCCATTGCCTGTATATCTTATTTTTCCAGTTGCATACAAAACCAACTTTTCTTTGAGAATTTGTTTTTAGAACTTTGAGGTCGAATCCTCTCCGTTCTTCCCTCCCTGACCACCCTCCTTGAGAAGGCAAGCAATTCAACACAGGCCACACATGTATCATTATGCAAAACACTTGCATAATAGTCATGTTGTGAAAGACTAACTATATTTCCCTTCATCCTATCCTGTCTCCCTTTATTCAGTTTTCTCCCTTGACCCTGTCCCTTTTCAAAAGTATTTTCTTTTGACTACCTCCTCCCCTGATCTTCCCTCCCTTCTATCATCCCCCTTCTCTTATCCCTTTCCCCCTTAATTTCCTGTAGGGTAAGATACCCAATTGAACGGGTATATTATTGTCTCCTGAAGTCAAATCCAATGAGAGCAAGATTCACTAATTCCCTTTCACCTGCCCCCTCTTCCCTTCCAATAGAACAACTTTTTCTTGCCACTTTTATGTGAGATAACTTACCACATTCTATCTCTCCCTTTTGCCGTCTCCCAATATATTCCTCTCTCACTCCTTAATATTATTAATTTTTTTGGATATCATCTCTTCATATTCAACTCACCCTGTGCCCTCTATCTATGTATATGTATATCCCCTTCAACTACCCTAATGCTGAGAAAGATTTCATGAATTACACACATCATCTTTCCATGTAGGAATGTAAACAAAATAGTTCAACTTTAGTAAGTCACTTATGATTTCTCTTTCCTGTTTACCTTTTCATGTTCCCCTTGATTCGCTATTTGAAAGTCAAATTTTCTATTCAACTCTGGTCTTTTCACTGAGAAAGCTTGAAAGTCCTCTGTTTTATTGAAAATCCATGTTCTGCCTTGGAGTATTATACTCAGTTTTGCTGAGGATGTGATTCTTGCTTTTAGTCCTAGCTCCTTTGAGCTCCTGAATATCATATTCCAAGCCCTTTGATTCCTTAATGTAGAAGCTGCTAGATCTTGGGTTATTCTGATTGTGTTTCCACAATACTCAAATTGTTTCTTTCTGGCTGCTTGTAGTATTTTCTCCTTGAT
>CM053623.1:191692730-191713522 GCA_028646595.1 Phalanger gymnotis
TCTGCTATTTTGTGGGTTCTGCAGTTCTAGAATTGGTTCAGAGCCATTTTTCATAGGTTTTTGGAGGGATTCGGTGGGGAACTCATGCTAGTTCCTGCATTCCAGCTGCCATCTTGGCTCTGCCTCCATCAGAGCCATTTTTATAGGTGTTTGGAGGGACCTGGTGGGGAGTTTAAGCAAGTCCCTGCTTTCCAGCCACCATCCTGGCTCTGCCTTTCTCAAGAAATATTTATTAAGGACCAACTACACACGAAGTACTTTGCTAGAAGCAAGGCATATAAGGAAGAAAAATTACGTCCCTTCACTAAAGGAGTTATGGTCTATTCAGGAGATAAGAAATGCATAGAAATAAACATGGTACAAAATAGATTATAAGAAGGGTAGAAGAGAAGTCTAGACAAAGTTCTATAAGAAATAGAAGAAAGTTTTGGTAGAAATATTTTTTATTACAGTGGACCTATTACAGTGGTAGAGTTGATAGCAAAAGATTCCACACTGCTTTCTGATGCTACAGACTGCCTCTTAAATAATATATCCCCCTGGTGATACTGTATGGCTGCAGGTCCTGGAACACCACTTTTTTGAAACAATTACAAACTCAAAAGATGATAGTGGTGACTACACTCAGTATGTAGCATGATATCTACATAGATTTGTGGACAAGTCCATTGGGGTGAAAAATAGATTTGGAGACATTAATGAAGAGATGTATTATGGGAAAGCAGGTAGCTAATGAAGTATCAAGACTAAGTGAACAGAAAGACAATCTGAGGAAATATATTAATATCCTTGAGACCCAAAACAGGGACAAGAAAATGGCTTCTAAAATACTGAAGTAATTCTAGCTTGAAGATTTATTAAAATATACGCATTTGTACATGCTCACAGCTACACACATACATACCAAAAAGTTGCACAAAATTGGAAGTAAAAAGAGGGACAGAATGATTGGCATGTTGATGGAGGTCACCAACATCAGTGAAATCATAGATCATTCAAAATATCAATGATCATTTGATTTTGTATGTACTGCAATGTGCAAGACACAATACTTTGATTTATCAGTGAAATTATGATATTTCAGGTAATAATTATGCTATTAATAATAAAAATAATTGATATTTATGTAGCTCTTTAATGTTTTCAAAGCATTTTTGCAACTCATTCACATATTTTTGTCTTATACAACTTTTGCCCATATTCTACAAATCCTTCAAAATGGAGGAGAGAGTTTATCCAATGTGAGAGAGGCTTTACTCTATATATTTTGACACTACATTAGTAGCAACGGAACACAATGAGTGTCAGCCAGTTATCTTTCCCTCATGTTACACAAGCAACTTCCTACAGCCAATAGGGTATACAGTGACCAATGTTTGACTCTACGCAGCTTAATGGAGGGACATCAAATGAGCGTTTAATTTAAACAAGGCCTGCTATATGTGCCCAAAAAATAAAGAGAAAAATTTAACAGCTCAGAGAAAAAGGAAAAAAGAAGGCAACAATTCAAACAGTTCATGCAATTCTACTCACCATTTACCTGAATGAGTATATGCTCCAGAGTGTGCATTAAATTCAAGATGAGAATCTGTCACCTTCAAATGGTTACTCTGAGTTCCTGTATAACTCTGATTGTGGGAGCATATCAACCCCATCAAAGTTGATTTTAGAGTCTCCATTTTATCAAATGTATAGACAGTAGTTTGTTGATTGTCTACTTTGACTGGTAGAGGTAAAGAGAGGGACAGACTAAATTGGCTTTCCTAACATTCCTGGTCAGCTACAAGGCCCCTGATGCCATGTTACTTTCTCATGCCCCTTCTTGCCTTAGAGTAAAGTAAAAAATAAAGAAATGTTTGTGATTACATTGACATTTATGTGTAGAGGCCGTTTAAGAGTATTTTCTCCAAATCATTAAGGTATTCTTTTCCTGCTAACATACTTTTTACCATTTTTATTTTATTCCCCTTGAGTAGAAGTCCTGGTTCTTTCCAGTCTCCCGATTTATGGTATAGCTGGTTACAATGAAAATAAAATGAACATATGATTTGTTATTTGTTTTTTTTTTCCATAGTAATCAGCTTAGACTGATCTGCTTTCTGAAAGAGAATACCTTCATTTAAAGAGACTATAACCCCTTTCCAGTTACAACTGTTCAAAGATAATGCATTTTATTTTGGCATTAAGAGATTTCCATGAGTATTTTGACTATGCAGTATGTGGTTTTCATGTTAAGAATCTACACTCATTTCCTACGCTGTAAAGTGAAAATCCGCTGTTAGAAAGAATAGATGCTGTCAATCAAATACTCAACCACACTCGTCACACTCAGCAACCACCATCAGAGAGTGCTGTGTAGTAACTACCAAGTTCTGTTTGGGTGCTTCTTTTTCCTGTCCTTCTATGGATAAGACCATCTTATTTTTGTGGATCATAGCCTCCCTTGGAAGGCAAGTAAAAGCTATGAACCCCTTCTCATAAGCATGCTTTAAAGGCATAAACTATATAAGATTATAAATAAAATATAGAGTTAAATTAGAGACTGAGAAATAGAAAGCATGGACACCAAAGGCTCAAAACTAGGTATTTAGATAGTATGGGACTAGCTATAGTTATAAGTACCTTAAGTTGACACAGGTAAACAGAGTCCAGAATAAAGGTAGGATCAGGCAAAAAAGTAAATATCAGCTCAGGCATCATCATCATCGTATTTATATATTGCTTTGTGGTTTGTAAAGTACTCACTAACATTATCTCATTTGATCCTCACTACAACCCTCTAGTGCTATTATCCCTATTTTACAGATTAGGAAACTGAGGTAGAGAGGTTAAACAATACAGAGTTGCCCTGTGAGTGAGTGTCTGAGGCAGGAATCAAACTCAGAAATTCTTGACTTCAAGATCAATGCTCATCATTGTCATATAGAAATCTATGATATAGATAATAAAGGTCTATGACTTAGATCAAACAATGAGAGAACATATGTAAAGTTCTTTGCAGACTATGAAATACTATATAAATGTCAATAATAATCAAAATTATTATTATTTTAAGACAAAATATATACAAAGAAATTTCCTCTGGGATTACCTCCAGTTTACTATTTTGTTTATTTATGGTTGTTTTGCATTTTTCTCCTTGAGGGTTGTTCTAATTTTGCCTTTCTTCGTATCCCCAGTATTTAGTTCAGTGCCTGGCACATTGCAAGTATTTAATAAGTGTTTGTTAAATTACTGACTAAGACAAATTAATTTCAAGAGGGAGTGAATGTTAATAACTAGGGTTGGGGTGAGAAGGAATAGGAAAGGTCTAATGGAGGTGGCACCCAACTTGTACTTCATGAGAAGCTAGATATTTTACAAGGTGGGAGTAAGAAAGGAATATATTCCAGGAGAACTGCTTGCGCATAGTTGTAGATATGAGTGATCTATTGTATATGGAGAACTGCTTAACAGGCCATTTTATGAAGGGGGGAAAAAGAAATGTCTAGAAAAGTGGGTGAGATCCAAATTGCATCTGGCTTCTAGATAGATGTATCAGTATAATACGGAAAGAGGATACAGAAAAAAATAGAAAAAAAGTAAAGTCTCAGATCTGAGCAACTTTGAAAATAAGGCAACTTCCTAGTCCAGATACAGAAGCTCTTACAATCATCTTCTTTTAGACCAAATCAATCTCCAGATGGCGCTAGCCCAAGAGTCAGAGATGGAAATGGAATGAGCATAGGGAAGAAAAACATGTGGATAGATTTAAGCTGACAGAAAGCAGTGAGAATAGACTGCTATTAAAAAGGCATGACACAGGAGAGAACCATTTCAGTCCGCTGATAGATGTAGAAGCCAGGATGTAAGAGTGTTAAGGATTGAGTGGGGGGTGTCCTACAAGTGTGGCTGCTTTTGTTCAGTTGTATTTCGGTAATGTCTGACTCTTCAGGACCCAATTTAGGGATTTTATTGACAAAGATACTAAAGTGGTTTGCCATTTCCTTCTCCATCTCATTTCACGGTTAAGAAAACTGAGGCAAACAGGGTTTGGCAACTTGCCCAAGGTCACACAGTTAGTAAGTGTCTGAGGCCAGATTTGAACTCAGGAAGATGAGTCTTCTTGACTCTGGGACCAGCACTCTCTCCACTATACCATCTGGCTTCCCCACATCTACAAGTGTAGACCACTCCTTTAAATCATTTGACTGAAAGAGAAAGTAAAGAAATAGGACAGTAATATTGCAACATCATATGGGCTAGCTGCAAACTGGCCTTCCTAAAAAGGAAAAATGTGATTTAGAGCATATCAGAGAGTCTCGGCCAAGTCAATCAAATAGAAACCAGAAAAGTCACCTGCTGTCTGGTGGATATGGCTAAATCATCACCTTTAGATCCTTCAGACAAAGGAGCGCATAGACACTGCTCTCCTCCGCTGTAGCTTGGAAATCAATTTTAATGGAAGCCTAATTAAGAGAACATCACAGTAATAAAGCATGGTGGTCACAAGGGCACGGACAAGCAATATTCTGAGCCAAGTAAAGAGGAATGAACAGATTTTCCAGAGACATCAGAGATAATAACAGCAGTTCTGAAATAGCCTGGCTCCCAACCTTTAATTCTCAACTCATCTTAGGAGGCACAGCTGACATTGGTATTGACTACAGTGCATTAAAAAACACAAACAAACAATGAAGGGCAGTGTATTGTGCCTTTTCCTATTTGTCTTTTGAGGTCTGATTCACAAACAAATGGAGAATGGCACAGCAAGCCTATTCTCGGAAGCAAACAGCTAAACACTCATGTCTCCCTCAGAAACATTCAGCTACCAAGGACAGTTACTTTGCTGCCTGGGTAGAGAACAGATGATGGCTTTATATTGAAAAACTGCAAAACTCGAAAAAAAACTCTGAATGATGTGAAGTCTTCATGTGGAGGCCCTTTGGAGAATAGGAATTGCTAGGAATAAAGGAAAAATGTAGAAAAACAGGCTACTCCATGTTTATTGAAAACAAAGTTTGTTCTGCAGTAGGTATCTCCATTTGTTTTTCTTCTCTGTGTTCAAGCTTGTTTTTCTACTATGTGACAAGTGGTAAGATGCATTATTATTGCTATTGCTGTTATTAATTTTATAGTTATTATTCATTCATCTCAGCATTTTCTTTGATGGAGTAGGCATTTAATAAATACTTATTGATTGATTGACTGGAGCTCAGGTAAAAAACAAAAGTCTTAGGACAAATCACTCTCTTACTATTTTTTAAATGTTTGCTGTTCAGTGAATATCTTGTATTTGAATCAACACATAAGGATGCAGGTTCATCTTATACAGATTCACTGAAAATATATGATGATGACAACCATGGTGATGATGGTGATGATGACAATGATGTTTATTAGTCTGAAACTGTAATTTTATCAGTTTTGGCTACTTCTTTTCTAGGACCTCTAGGACTCTTCTTCAAAAGAATATAAGCTCTCTGAGGTCAGAGACTGTTTTTTATATCTCCAGCACCTAGCACGGCGCCTAGTAAATAGGATTTAGTTAATATTTTCTGGTTGCTTCATTGATGCAAATCAGCAGTTCTTATGTTAATTAGTCTTTGACATCTGCCTGGGACATTGAGAAGCTAACTGACATGCCCATAATCATGCAGCTATGTGCCAGAGGCAGACTGGAATTCAGGACTTTTCTACTACAAGGTGGGTCCGTTAGCAGCTTTGTCACACTACTAATCAAGGATAATTTGCACTATATTGATGCTGTGCATGCCTAAACGAACTTTTAATCTGATTGTGCTATTATGACTTGTCCAGAGGATTTTTTGGGGGGTTGGATAAGATCTTTGAGATCTGTAGTTCAACCCCATCTGCTTTATAAATGAGCATGCACTGAGACCAAGGAATGAAGGGACTCAGCAAGGTTATAGAACCATGGGACTTTAGGGTTGCAAGGAACCTCACTAATCTTCTAGCCCAGTACATTACAGAGATTATATCATAGGCACCTCAATTCAGTTTTTTGGTGTATTCCAGACTCTCTGATGAGGGAAATGCTATATTGACCAATAAGTCAACCAGTCAACAAGTGTTTATTAAACGCACTCCATAAACCAGGCTCTGCATTAGACATGAAGAGTCTGAAGACAGAAAAGTACAACAGCCCTTGCCATCAGGGGCTCTAAATCACTATTGATTAGAGAAATTCAAATCAAAACAACTCTGAGGTACCACATCACACCTATAATATTGGCTATCATGACAAAACAGGAAAATTATAAATGCTGGAGAAGATGTGGGGAAATTGGAACACTAATGCAGTGTTGGTAGAATTGTGAACTGATCCAACCATTCTAGAGAGCAATTTAGAACTTTGTCCAAAGGGCTATAAAAATGGGCAAACCCTTTTACCCAGCAATATCACTTCTGGGGCTGTATCCCAAAGAGATCATACAAGTGGGAAAAGGACCCGTATGTACAAAAATATTGATAGCACCTCTTTTTGTGGTGGCAAAGAATTGGAAATCAAGGAGATGACCATGAATTGGAGAATGGCTAAACAACTTCTGGTATATGAACATAATGGAATAGTATTGTGCTATTAGAAATGAGGAGCAGATGGACTTCCTAATAACCTAGAAAGAATTATATGCTCTGATGGTGAGTGAAGGGAGCAGAACCAGGAGAATATTATACACAATTGCAGACACATTTTATCTGTGCTAATTAACTTTGACAGGTTTGGCTCTTAGCAATCCAAGGTTCTAAGACAACTCCAAAAGGCTCATGATGGAAAAAGCTATTCACATCCAGAGAAAGAATCATGGTGTCTGAATGCAGGTCAAAGCTAACTATTTGCTCTTTTTTGTTTGTTTTTGTTTCTGTTTTCTTTCTTCTTTCTCATGGTTCATTCCATTGCTTATAATTCTTCTTTACAACTTGACCATTGTGAAAATATGTTTAGTGTGAATCGGATTACGTGTTGTCTTGGGGGGGGGAGGAGATGGAGGAGAAGAAAATTTGAAACTCAAAAACTTAAGGAACTGAATATTGTGAATGAAAAATAAATAAATTTAAAAGAAAAAAGATTATATATCCAAAGTGCTTTATCCACAGCAAGTCTATAAGATATGCAATTATCCTCATTTTATAGATTTGAAAACTGGAGTCCACAGAAGTTGTGATTTGCCCACTCTCTCATACAATGATAAATAGTGGCACATCCACAATGGAGAATCGGAGAAGCTGAGGGTTGAAAGGGAGCCCTCTGGCCATCCATTCTGACTTGCACCTGAATGAGAGTCCCATCAACATCATGCTCAACAATTGTCATGTGACCTTTACTTGAAGATTTCTACTAAGGGGGAATCCATTACTCTCCAAGGAAGTCCACTCTATTTTGGGACAGCTTGAATGGTTAGGGAGTTTTCCTTATGTCAAGACTAAATTTATCTCTTTGAAACTTCTGCTTATTTTTTCCAGTTCCACCTGCTAGGACCAACAAAACAAGTCCAATCCCTCTTTCACAGGTAGCGCTTCAAACAGTTGGACAGCTATCATGCCCCTCCTAAGTATTGTTTTCTTCTAAATAAGCAGCTCCTTCAATTAATCCTTATGTAGCATTAGGTAAAGGCCTTTTGCCATCCAGGCTGCTTTCTCTAATGATTCTCTAGCTTATCAATGTCCTGTCTAAAATGTGGCACCTGGAACTGAAAACAGTGCTCTATAGCACCAGAACAGACCACATAGTACATTGATACTACCAGCTACTTAGTCTTGGATACTATATTTTAGTGCATCTTTAGATGCAACAGTTTCCCTGGACTTCAGACATAACACTGTCAACTCATATGGACCCTGAAGTCCATTGAAACCCTCTTAGATTGTTCATGCAAGCTTTTATTTACCCAGCCTTAGCCCCACAATCTTGTACCCATGAAGCTGTCTTTTTTAATCTAAATATAAGACTTTACCTTTATCTCCATTAAATTGAAATTTACTAGGTTAAGCCCAATGTTTTAGCCTATTACTTTGTTAGATGCTGATTCTGTTATCCAGGATGTTAAGTATCCCTCCAAGTTTTGTATCATCTTTAAATGTGATAAGCAAGTCATCTATCCCTGTATCCAAGTCACTGAGTGAAAAACAAGTATGCCATAAGAAGTGATGAACAGGATGGTTTCAGAAAGACTGGGAAGACATATATGAACTAATGCAAAGTGAAGTGAAGCAGAACCAGGAGATCATTGTACACAGTAATAGCAATATTGCCAGGATAATCAACTGTGAGACTTAGCTACTCTGATAATGACAATGATCTAAGACAAACAAAGGACCCATGTTGAAAAATGCTATCCATCTCCAGAGAGATAATCGATATACTCTGAGTGTAGAGTGAAGCTTTTTCCACCTCATTTTTCTTTGTGTGTGTGTGTGTGTGTGTATTTTCTTTTGCAACATGACTAATGTGAAAACATTTTTGCTTGTCTTCACATGCATAATTGATATCATATTACTTGATTTCTCAAGGGGTAAGAAAAGGGGAAGAGGAAGGGATACAATTTAGAACTCAAAATAAAAAAAAACGGTTAAAATTTTAAAATGTAATTGGGAAATAGCTAATGAAATAAATAAAATTTGAATTAAATTAAAATTTGAAAACAACATTAAATGCAAGAGGGCCAATCACAGATTACTAAGGCACTCCACTGGAGATTTTCTTTCAAGTTGATATTTAACCATTGATCACTGCACTTTGGGCCTACCAATTCAACTAGTCCTAAATCCATCTAACGACTTTCCTGTGGCCTATATTTTTTCTTCTTTTTCCACAAGAATAGCATTGGAAACTTTATTAAATGATTGTTAAAATCTAATTAAATTGCACCTACCATAATAACCATGTCAAATTCTGATCTTCTGATTCCAAATAGATTACTCAAAGTGGTCTGTCCACTGTTAACATGATTGCTGACTCTGGACTAATTTAGATTTCCAAGGCTGATTTAGAGTGTATCTTATTCCTTAAGCACATTTTTAAAGTTTGTTTGTTTTCAGAAACTGAAATGCAATATGGTATAATGGAAAGATAACTAGATCTCTAGGCAGGTGGCACCTGGTTCAAATTCTGCTTTACATACTTACATTCCATATGCCCATAAAAAGTCACTTAAAGTCTTTGAGTTTCAGTATCCTCAATGATAAAATTGGAATAACAATGCCTATAATACTTATCTAATAAGGGTATTTTGAGAATCAAATGAGATATAAAACACTATGCAAACCTTATAACCCATATAAATGTTGATTGCCATTTTTAACCTTAACAAATTAAGAAATCTCTGCATTTTCCATGTTCTGGATAGAAATGTTTAGGTAACAGGAAAATTGGCTGTTTATTTAATGGGTGAATAAGAAATAACAACCATTGTGGATAAGAAACTCAATTGTATTCAATTAAATAACTATTTATTAACTCCACACTATGTGCCAAGCATAGTGCTATATACTGTAGACACAAAAACAAAACTGGAACAGTAGTTGCCCTCAAGAAGCTTATATTCTCTGGGAATAGAGGACATGTGCACAGATGAGTAATTTTAAAACATATGTAAATTATGCGAAGATTTTTTGGGGAGTTAGAAAGAAGAATTAATGACTGAAGAGTCAAGAAATGCCTTGCATAGGAAGAAGGTAGTAGTTGAGCTGACTTTTGAACAGAGATAGCTACAGATTCCAAGAGGCAGAAATGAGGGGGGAGGGCATTTCAGGCACAGGAGACAACCCCTACTGTATCAAAGAGTGAATAGATGTGCAAGAGACAGCACATTGGTCAGTTTGGCTCAGATAAAGGATGTGGATGTGGAATGAAGGATGCATAAAGGGGAATAATGAGAAAAAACTGGGAAAGTTAGATTGGAGCATATTGTGAAGGGTTTTAAATGCCAAAGAGAAGTTTATGTTCCATTCTAGATAGGGAAACACTATAGCTGCTTAAAAAGGGAGTAGCATAGCCATAGCTCTGCCTTAGACATATTACTTTTAAAAAACTTTTATTTTTAATTTATGGAATAAAAGAAGCATTCCCATAACATAGCAAAATAAAAGATGATTGCACACAAAACTGCAATCTATTATATACAACTCGCTATTGTTTTTAAATATATAATCAAGTTATCATATAATTTTTTCTTCTTTTTTCTTCTCTTCCCCCCACTGTAGAGATGGCTACCATTAGACACAAATATGCATATTTATATAGAATAATTTTATAGATATTTCTATTTATCATTTCTTTCTCTGGATGCAGATAGTATATTCCTTCACATGTCCTTTGTAGCTAATTTGGGTATTTATAATAGTCAAAATGGCTTATTCACTCCAAGTTGTTCCTAAAACAATATTGCTGTTACTGCATACAGCATTCTCTTGGTTCTGCTCATTTTACTCTTCATTATGTCATGCAAGTAAATCCATGTTTTTCTAAGATCACTGAGCTCATCCTCTCTTATAGCACAGTAGTATTCCACCATAATCATATACCACTTGTTCAGCCATTCTCCACTTTACAGGCATCCCTACAATGTCCAGTTCTTTGCCACCACAAAGAAAGCTGCTATAAACATTTTAGGCCATATATGTTCTTTTCCTTTTTCCCTAAACATCTTTGGAAATAGATTTGGTAGTGGTATTGCTATGGTATATTCCTTCTATAACTGTGTGGAGGATGGACTGGAGACAGGTGAGACTGAAGGAAGAGAGATCAGTTATGATGTTATTATTATAACAGTGTAGGCAAGACGGGGTGAATGCCTGAATTAGAGTTGTCACCATATGTTTTGAAGGTAGCTTCCATAAGATTTGGCAATTGACTAGACATGAAGAGGGGGCAAGGGAATGAAGAAGTGTGAGGAGTAGATTACTTTGAGGTTGTGGACCTGGATGACTAGCAATATGGTAGTACCTTCAACAGAAACACAGATAATGGAAACAATGATGGATTACAAGAGGAAAGATGAATTCCATTTTAAAGATATTGAAATTGTGATAGTCCTTTAAACTTTGCAAGGCTTTACATCCATTATGTCATTTGATCTTCACCAACACATTGGAAGGTACATCATCTCTCTTGCTATCATCATCTCCATTTTACAGATACCAAAATTGGGGGTGAGAGTAGTTAATTGATTTGTCTAGGGTCATACAGGTAGCATCTGAGGCAAGATTTGAATTCAGATCTTCCCGTTCACCAAGTCGAACACTCTATCCACTTTTCTACCTAGCTATCTCAATAGACATGGGGAGACTGATGGGGTGGAGGTATGCTCAAAAGAAATTTGGCAATGACTGGATGTCAAGAGAAAGATAACATCTCTCTAGTATATATTTAGGAGGCATCTTTATAGAAAGAATAATTTAAATCAAACGAGGTGATGAGATCACTAAGAGAGCGTGTAGAGAGAGAACAGAGGATAGTCATGAGCTCTGTCCAATAACAGAGGTAAGAAGTGTTTCGATGGAAATGACTGTCCACAGTGTTCAGTATTTGAAGTTATGAAGATTTTGTATTGTTTTCCTTAGACATTTGGCCCTTAGGTTCATTGTCAAAGACATCTGAAATTATATAGATTTTAGTGTCTAAGTCACATCCCTGTTTCACTGCCTCACCAGTGGCAATATGGGGAGCTCTATCATAATCAATGATCCAATTTTAGGGCTGGCATTGAACTACAACTATGAGAAAACTGCCTGTCATTTTCTGTAAATAGTGGAAAGACTGATATAAGTTCATTTAGCCCTGCATAATATGGAGCAACTACTGTAGCCCCCACAGTGAGAAATAGTTGAATGTCCACAAAATCATCATTAACATCAGAAAAGTCTATTTATCATTTACATACTTTTTTCTTTAAAAAAAATAATCTTAAAAGTTTTGCAATGCACTCTGAAGCTACATTCCTCCCAAATAGCTTATTCCATCAGCATAGGGCTTGCAATGAAATGAAATACACACTATAATTCCATGTGTGATCTTTAAATTGATAAAACAATTACATGAGTGATTTTTTCTGTTGAGAGGTTTTTCTGTACTATCAGGAGGAGACAGGGCGGGGATTAGTTTTATTTTTTAGGAAGGACAAATCGGTCAGTCTTTCTTTTACTAACATGAATATTTTTAGAAATGGTTAGACTCCATTCATAGATGCAAAGCAATTAAGGTCATTAAGAAATGTGAAGAGAAGCATAATTGAAGAAGTAAAATTGATAGAGAAGTTGGCATTGGAGTCAGGAAGATCTGAGTTCATATCTGGCCTCTGACACATATTAGCTGTGTGACTCCAGACAAATCATTTAGCCTCTAGCACCCCCAGGTAATTCTCTAAGACTGTAAGATGCAGAGAAGATGCCAATTTGCATTGGTAGAAAAGTAGAAAAAGTTAACTCATGAGCATTTCCCTACATCTGCCTCCCTTCTAGATAGATCTAGCTATATATACACCACCATATATGTGTGTACATATACACAAATGTATATACCTATATACCACCATATATATGTATACATGTACACATATGTATATACATATACAAATATAAAATATATGTATATATTGTAACATATACATATTTCCAGCAAAAAAGTACCTTAATTTTCTAGGTAATTTAGGTAAGAATATTATTTTAGTTTGCATTAGCTAGAAAGTCACTTCAAATCTTTATTCATTTTCGATATGAAAACATTTCTCTCCTTGAGATCTCCAAGCATAGCTCATAGTAAACTCAAAAACTAGATCCCCACATATAAATCCAGTTTGGACTTAGGAAAAGTGCTTCCCCATTAATCAAGTGACTTCTGTTGCTGACTGGGTAGGACCTCCTTGATTCAAGGCTAATTTATCTCTTCAGGAATTAGGCATCTCCAGCAGCTCTCACACCTGGCATAGAGCTTTGAATGCTGACATATGAATCTCTAATCCTTGGGAGACTTTGTGAACTGACCCAACCATTTTGGAGAGCAATCTGGAATTATGCCTAAAGAATTATTAAATTAGTCATAATTCTAGATTGTTCTCCAAAATGATTGGATCAATTCATAATTCTACCAGCAATGAATTAGTGTCTCAGTTTTCCCACATCCCCTCCAACATTTGTCATTTTCTCCTTCAATCATTTTAGCCAATCTCACATGTGTAAAATAATATTCCAAGGTTGTTTTAATTTATATTTCCCTAATCAGTAATGATTTGGAGCATTTTTTCCATATGACTGTAAATGGTTTTGATTTTTTATCAAAAATTGTCTGTTCATATCCTTTAATCATTTATTAATCAGGGAATGACTCATATTCT
Source organism: Phalanger gymnotis (assembly GCA_028646595.1). Lineage (NCBI taxonomy): Eukaryota > Metazoa > Chordata > Mammalia > Diprotodontia > Phalangeridae > Phalanger > Phalanger gymnotis. The sequence goes on from CM053623.1 coordinate 191,706,062, forward strand.
TATAGATTTTACAATGTTCTGTATATATTTGAGATATAATGGGGTCACTTTCTACATTTGGTCTTCTCTAGCCACTAGTGCCTCCTTTCTCAAATACATGTTGCTTTTATTTTATATATGTCTTTCATATACAGATACACATACTTGCTCTCTCCCCAGAGCAAATATGAGCTCCTGGACAGTGAGGATCACTCCATGTCTATTTTTGTATCTCCAGCACCTGGCACAGTGCCTGACACATCAAAGACCTGAATGCTTACTGGTTGGCAGCTTAATTACCCCAATGGGTCTAGGATATGTAGCAATTGCTTTTCAGTTCCATTTTCCTTATAGAAACCTATATGTATATTTTCTCATGGTTTTACATCAATAATTATATTCCCCCCCCCTTTTTTAAATTTGTCCTCTAGGCTTTGCCTAGGTTATAAATTTCCCTGAAAATCAATATCCTTCCTAATCTTCAGTAAATATCTTTTTTCTATCTCCCTTGGGCAAGAATGTTGTCTATTTGTGGGAGTTCAGCTCATTAAATGTCTTATTGTCATTTGCTAAGAATATTTCAAGTTACTGGATGGTTGGTTGATTGTTGTACTTTGTTCTCGAAGAGGACCAAAATGACATCACGATGCTTGAGTTAAGATTCAATGTGTCCTACCATGGCTGATCAGGCCAATACAAGCTCAGAATGCTGTTCCAGGGGTCAGGCACAAATAGTCCACGTGAACATTTGGGGTGGACACTCCAAACTTGTGCATCCTGCATTTCCTTGGAGCTGTTTCAATTCTGCTTTGCTCATAGAGCACAGCACCTTCTCTGATGGATGCATGCCATGCTGAGCAGTCCTGTGCCAATGTATCCCATGTCACACAATCAATTCCAAAGTTCTTGAGAGAGACATTGAGAGTGTCCTTGTATTGCTTCTTCAGACCACCATGTGAATGCTTGCCCCATGTGAGTTCTCCATAAAATAGTCTTTTTAGCAAGTGTATGTTTTGTATTTGAACACTGGATGAAAGGGGGCAAAGCACATCATCGATACTCGATTCTTCCTATGAAAAGTTTGGTTCCTAAAAGAATCATGAATTAAGCTGAATTGAATGAATGAATGTTCCTTCTTAATTTTCACCCTGGAATTTCCAGCAATTGAATAGACATGCAATTAAATATCATTGGCACTCTTTCTACTTATGTGTATCCTAAATATTTCCTGCCTTACTAAATACATGACTGTAAGTTGCTCTGTAACAAAGCCTTCTGAACTTAGCTAGGCTGATCCCCAATGATAGATACACAAGCCATCCTGGGGCCAATTTCATGCTGGAATGAGACATTAAAATAGGAGTTTCTCACATTGGTGAATAACAGGAGATTGAAGAAATTAAATCAAAATTAAATGCAAATGAAATTGAAGCTTAGCACAATGCCTGTCACATAGCAGGTATTTCATAAATGTTTACTGACTTCCTGGTAGCATGTTGTAATATAGTAGAACTCTGTTATACTGTGAGTACCAAGAGAAAATTAGAAAACTCATTATATAGCCTTGTTGTGTTCTAACCAGAGCAATGTATGTTATCTCTATATTTCTAGTAGACTGGATGGATTGGGGATAGGGAAGGGGAGGGTTGGATCAACATTCAGCATACAAAGTCTTTTTATATGAGACTATGCTTCTTAAAGAGATTAATGGGATTTTACTTCATTTCACTTCTTGATATTTGCATAACAAAGGCATGTAAAGATCTGAGCAATCCATCAGCGAATGATCAATAAACAGACAATCCACATGATTCAACCTCCAAAATATGCTTCTATCTCAATTAACACTATAATATGGCTTTGTTCTCAGTTCAATGGATAATTCAACTCTTTTCTTTACTCTTTGAACATATGGCCTTAAAGTCTTAAAGTCATAAATTTATAGAGGTGAAAAAGGACCTCTGAAATCTTTAAGTCGAAAATCATCTTCTTGCAGCTGAAGAAAAGAGCAAGGTCACATACCTAGTTAACTGCAGAGTTTCAGAGTTGTATGTGAGGGCATCAGAGGCCACCTAAAAAAATTCACGAGCTGTTGAAAAAAATTACCTATACAATATCACTAACAAGTGGTCATTGAGCTTTCTCTTGAAGATTTGTAGTGAATGGAAAACCATTTCCTTCTGGGGTAGTTTATTCCATCTTCAGAAATATACAATTGTTATTATGTGTCTCCTTAGATTAGACTGAAATGTGCCTGTTTGCAGCTCTCATCCATTAGTCCTAAATTCTACCTTCTAGGGCTAAACAGAGCAAGTCTCTTCTACATGGCAGCCCTCCCAGTACTTGAAGAAAGCTATCATCCTCTCCTCTACTGAAATCTTTTCTTTTTTCAGCTTAAATATCTCCTCTTTCTTCTGTGTGAAAAAAAAGGATCAGAGGGGAGAGAGACTGGGAGAAGGGAGACCAATTAGTATGTTGTTAAAATAATCTAGGAGAGAGGTGATAAGTACCATGGTGTCTTTTGCTTCTTTTGTATCTCTAGTATTCAGCACAGTGCCTTTCACATAGTAGGCACTTAATACATATTTATTCATTGATAGTTAAGGTGATGGCTTTGTGAGTGGTGAGATGGGGGTTGGATTTGAGAGATGTTGTTCATCTTTGTGTTAGGTGCTTTACAAATATCTCATTTCTCATTTTGTGGGAAAGAAAGGGTGTTCTTCTGTGGCCAAGTTAAGTTTGCTTTGTTTCTGTGCTCTGCTCTGTTCTGCTCTCTCAGCGATGTAGGAATAGAGCTCAGGAGAGACTGGGCTAGATCCAAAGATTTGTGAGGAAACTTCATAGAGATGATAATTAAACCAGGAGAGTAATGAGGTCATCAAAATAGAGGATGGGGAAAACAAGAGACCTGAAGAACATAGTTCATAGTTAGAAGGGTGTGGTATAAATGATGAGTCCACAAAGAAAAGTGAGGATTGACTAGACAAGCAGAAGGTGAACTAGGAAAGGATGGTGTCATGAAAGCTTAGAGAAAAGAGTATCTAGGAGAGAGGGTGGTAAGCTGTGTCGAATGTAGCAGAGATGCAAAAAAATGAATACTATGAAAAGAACATCAACTTTGGCAATTAACCAGTGGTAAATTTAGAAGGAATAGCTTCAGATGAGTGACACAATTAGAGGCCAGATTGTAAAGGTTTGTGAAATTAGTATAGGAGAGGAAATAGGAATTGAAAGACCAGGGGATTGTGGCTAGGGAGATGACACTTAGGTCTCTTCCCCTCTGCATCTTCTTATTTGTCCTCAGTCCCCAAATGACCTTAATTCTTACTGCACTCTTCCTTACTCTTAGAGGCAGTGGTTTTGTAAATGCTTCTTCCTTCTAGTTGTTCATAAATATAATTCAGAATTTACCCTATGTCTGTCTGTCTGTCTGTCTGTCTCTCTCTCTCTCGCTCTCTCTCTCCCTCCTCCTTGCTCCCTCGCTCCCTCCCTCTTCAAAGTCTGCAAACTCTAGACAAAATCCTTTAAAATACAAAAGAAAACAGAAGCCTTAGGATTCTGGAACATTCATATCTGCAAATATTTCTTTCCTTTCTCTAGTCTCTATGTTTCCTTTATGTCTATCTCCCAGGAGAACTTGGACAGCCAGATTATACATCAACTGCTCCTTATATGGCATTCTTGTCCTTCCTTGGGAATACTCCTAAAGACCCTAAATGTGTTGCCCATAACTAGGACATGATGCTCTAGATTTCCCAATCCAGGGAGGAGTTGGAAATGGGGATAGCCCTCACCTTTTCCTGCTCTTGCTTCATGAATCATCTCTATCTAGTAGTACTTCCTGCACTCAGAGTCCACTGCCTCTCATGTGAAGGTCCAAGCAATAACAAGAACCTTGGGATAATTGCCTTCTAGCAATCATAGGTTTAGTACTTAGATTTGATTTCCCCCAAATTTCCATTGCCCTCAATGAGGACTGCATTATTTTTCATCAAATCTGATGTCAATCGGGGCCCAAGCATTCAGTGTCCTAACATCAGGACCTTTTTATGCCCGTTAATAGGCAAGATCTAACCTCACACCACGTCTACTCTAACAGATATGGATGCATTAGGCATTGGTGAGGTGGAAAATATTATTTTCTATCACACATAGTCATGTCATCTTATGTACTGCTCCTAAGAACTCAAGGTTCTAAGATAGCATTGACTTGGTGTTCTGTTTGAAGAGTTTAAATCCCTGTACCAAGAGCCATGAGAATCATGGGGTAATGTTTTCTCTATAACATCATACTAGCCTCAAAAACAACATGTGCCTTCCAAAAAGAATTCAGTGCTGTAAGAAAATGACTAGCATGGTTTTTGTTATTAGAAAATGGTATTACTGATGGAGCTATGTGATTATATGTTACTGACAAAGCTCCTCAGATAAAGATTTTTTATGCTTCACTCTCTACTTTGTGGCTTTATTCACTAATTGAAATTGTTACTAATTACTTTAGTTATTGTTCCTGCCTCTGCCTCTTATGAATCATGATAATTTCACTCCAAAAAGGTCACTCCATCTCTTATTTTGTTCTTTCTCCTAATGCTGGTTCCCCAGCCAATAACAGTTATTTTTTTAATCACTAACTAATCTACTCTGCTCTCTGGGGATCTCAAATTCTTTTCCCTAATGATATGAAATTCTCAACCTCAGAATAATGCTTTGGGCCTGAAGGAACATCTACATCACTTCGGAAGGTCAAGTTTCTCTAGACAGAGAGGTGGGTGAGGGGTTGTTTAGACCATTTTTAAGTTTAGGTTCAGGTCTTCCATTTTGCATATTTTTGTTCAGTAAAATAATATCTGTGCTATATTTGGTGCATTTATTGGCTGAATGCTTTCATGAGAGCTACGGGCCACTGAATTCTGAATTTCATTCTGTAAGCCATGGGGCTACATTCAAGATTTTTGAACAAAGCATGGGTAGAATGAATGGATTCATGACTAGCATATTAGGAATAATCAAAAGTATTATTCTAGCATAAAGGATATCAGAAGGTCAATCCTAAGTGACTAGACTGGGAAATTTTAATGCTTCTTAGAGCTTGGTGAGCTAGAAGAATTTGCTAAAGGATATGTATTCTAACACCTGCTTCCAGGTCTATCCAGTGTTCTTCAAAGCAGTGTATCACTTACTATCTATGTGACCTTAGGCAAATCACTTAAATTCTCTAGGTCTTAGTTTCCCCAACCATAAAATAAGGGGGATGGCCAAGATTTCCTCTGACTTTAATTCTATAATCTTATGGTCCTATAATCAAATTACATATTAATTGATGAGGAAATGTGTTAAATGGGATATAATTCATCCAAAAGAGTCACCAGACCTATCAGCAATGGTGAATTTCTTTTTATAACCAAATCTGCCCAACAGTGACAAGAATCTAGAATTTCTGATGATATAAAATGACTTTATGCCCTCAGTTGTGATTGAATATAGTGAAGGACCCAGGATAAAGTTCTTTTTTATTACTGATATGCTGAAAATTTTGTGATCAATATGCTAACAAGAGGTTTCTGAAAGTCCATCAGAGCTACAGTTGGTCAGCCATTGAACCAAATTCCACGATTGTCACACAGTAGTCATTGCCTGACCTATAATATCTCTCCAATTTTATCTTGTAAAATGTCAGAGCTCCATTCTAAAGTGACCAAAGATGCCCTTGAGCAAGCTCAAGGGATGAGTGGACATTCCTCAAGAAAATGGAGACATTTAGATAGCGTTGCCAAAGAATCGTCCTTTTTGCCTCCGTATTTCAATGAAACTCTTGAAAAGGATGAAAGATAAGAAATTTTCCAGAAGATGTTCTTCCAGAAGATATTCTTATAGAACAGAAACACATAAATAGAATGTATGAGTGAAAAATACAATAAAGGAAGTAAGATATGTTGGCAGGTTCTGATATATAGATGCTCTTGTGGGTATATTTCTCCATTAGTATATACAGCATCATGTTGTCAAGTTAGTTTGTTGATAACTATTAGTCTTTCAATATGAAAACAAGGTCATAAAACAGCTTTACAGAAATACATTTGTTTAAAGAAACTTACGTAAAAAAATAATTAGCCAGCAGTAGAAAAGATATTAAACATATGTCTAAATTTGGTCAATAGCCCATAATATGGAAACAAAAAATGGTGGGACATAAGTGAATCAAAGTAGATGATAAGAAAAAAAGTGATCAATTTTTTTAACTGTACCTAAAAGGAGTCGATGTCACTTTCAATGGGTGTGTGTGTGTGTGCATGCGTGAGTGCATGCATGCTTGTGCACATGTGTGAGCTCACTCATGTCATTGTAAGGAAGATCAGGCTCTGAAGAGGAAGCAACGTATAGAGTGAAAAGAACACTGACTAGAGTCAGAAGAACTCAATTCAAACCCTGACTCTCATGTTTCCTTAGTTAAGTCCAAACCTCCCTAAGCCTCAATTTTCTCATCTCTAAAACAATGGTTTGGATTAGACAGTCTCTGAGGTCCCTTCCAGCCCTATATCTAGGATTCTATGAGCATGTATATAGTAATCCTACAAGCTAATAACAGAAAGGGAGGAAGATGTCTCTCCTGGTCAAGTTGGAGTTAAGAAATTGAACACATGGCTACTGATTTCCTTGTTCAGAGTAATAAGATTTCAGATACAATGGCATAGCACATGACACAAAACTGAGAAGTCTTGACCATATGTTCAAAAGAGACTCCCCATGAACAACCATGGGGACCGAGATGCTTTAGTACCTAAGTACTAAAGAAGAGTAGAAATAGTGAAGAAATAAGTGTGACCACATCAGAAGTAGCAGCCAGTATGGGGCATAGCCTGAAGTACATTCATTTGTTCATCAGATACTAGACCCACAGGGCTCTGACCCGGTCTAGGAATTCTCTTAGAAGTGTAATGATGGCATTTAAGAAATCTCCATCTTGTTCTGAAATAGGTTTAGTGAAACATTCCATATTCCTGGGTACCTCATAGGCTGAGAAATAAGTAGGAATTCATTCACTTGGGGGTAAAAAACAACTGGAGGAGGTAAGATGATAAAGGAGAGGGTAATATTACTGGCCCAGAGGATAACTTCCTCCCAACATAAACACATGTGCTGGTGAACCCATACAGACACTAGCACCCTAAGAAAAAAGCCCTATCACCCCCACAATACTTATGGCTTTGCTCAGAGGATAGAGTGGACACTGACATCATTCCAGGTTTTTAAGCTAGGCAGAATGATTTTACCTAGGGACTAGAGAGGAAAGGGAGGAAACATATTTCTCTTTCTCACCAGGTTTTGAGAACTCAAAGAGGAGCAAATGAACATGATAATGTGCTATTTTACAACATTCCTTTAGAAGCTGAGATCCTTCATTATTTTTGATGATACCATTTCAATGCCAATTACTTGTTAAAATGTGGGGTATTTATTGTACTATCATATTTTATGCATAAA
>CM053623.1:191714022-191737875 GCA_028646595.1 Phalanger gymnotis
TAGAAAAGCACGAATTAAAACAACTCTGAGATACCACATCACACTTATCAGATTGGTTAATATGGTATAAAGGGAAAAATGACAAGTAATGGAGGAGATATGGAAAAAATGAGACTTTAATTCACTGCTGGTAGAGTTATGAATTAGTTCAACCATTCTGGAGAACAATTTGGAACTACACCCAAAGGGCTATAAAACTGTGCATACCCTTTGACCTAGCAATACCACTACTAAGTCTATATCCCAAAGAGATCCAAGAAAAGAGACAAGGACCTGTTTGTACAAAAAAAAATTATTGCAGCTCTTTTTGTGGTGGCAAAGAATTGGAAATTGAGGAAGTGCCCATCATTCGGGAAATAGTTGAATAAGTTGTGGTATATGATTGTGATGGAACACTATTGTGCTATAAGAAATGATAAGCAGGATGGTTTTGGAAAAACTTGGAAAGACTTAGATGAACTCATACAAAGGTGAAGTGGGCAGAACCAAGAGAACATTATGCGCAGTAACAGCAGTATAGTAAGGATTATCAATTGTGAAAGACGGCTTCTCTGATCATGACAATGATCCAAGATAATTCCAAAAGAGCCAAGATGAAAGATGTTATCCAACTCCAGATAGAGAACTGATAAACTCTGAATGCAGAGTAAAGCATACTTTTTCACTTTCTTTATTTTTTGTTGTTTTATTTAATTTGCTTTCTTTCAAAATGTGGCTAATGTGGAAATACATCTTGCACCAAAAAAAAGTGAAGACCTCAATTGCCATCTTGTCTATCACATACATGAAGGCAATACCTTTGTAGAGTGTCAGCTCAATGGAGAGTGTCTAATATCACTGAAGGGGAAATTCCTTGATGTTTGGATGAAGGCAAGCTGTAAATTAGTGACATGGTGAGGATCTAACTTTCCCCTATGTCTACCTTCCAAAACCCTCTCTCTTTCTCTCTGAGTTTATCAGTGAAGAGGATCAAGAACCACATACCCTCTCTCAAAGCAGAGAGGAAGTATATCTCATCTTCTAAGTCTTGAGTCAATATTAGACCTCAAAGGAGAAGGGTCCAAGTGTTTAAGTGCCTATTACAATTGAAGAAATTGAGGCAAACGTTAAGTGCGATGTTTAGTATTATACAGCTAGTAAGTGTCTGAGACCAAATTTGAACTGTGATGTTCCTGACTCCAGGCCTAATGCTCTATCTACTGTACCAACTAGCTCTGTAAAGATCAGGCTCACAGCTTTGAGTCATTATTCTCTCCACCAATGAGGAGATTCTTATGCAAATATTCCTGACTTAAATCCAGGGTTATATTAAGTAAATAGTTTTGTTTGAGATCTAAAAATGTCCATTGTGAGTGGGTGGTTTTGTGTAAATGTAAGTATAAGATGTGATCTCACATAATAAAATGAAAGATGAATTGGTCCTAGGGGTAACCAACAACAAAGGTTTTGTTTTGTTTTAATTATAATCATGTGGTGGTAGTCTTTCTCTGGGAACCTACATCTGCCTATGTTAGAGAAGGTGGGAGTCCAGCCCAGACAGTGAATAGGTATCCTTAGGCCCTATGTGAGAAGTGTTAATGCAACAGTTTGAGTGGCCAGCACATGTCATATTTATACACGACCATAGAATTTAAAACTGAAGAGTACCTCCATGGTCAACTAGTTCAAACTCCTCATTTTATAGATGAGGAAATTGAGGCCCAGAGAAGAAGAAAAACTTTACTGATGCCACATAGGGACAACTGTAGAAAGAAGATTCACACATAGGTCCTCTAACTCCAAATTTAATGCTCAGTCTTTTGGTCATTGGTAATATCGATCATCTATCAGTTTATATAATCCATCTATCCATCTATCTATCTATCTATCTATCTATCTATCTATCTATCTATCTATCTATCTATCTATCTATCTATCTACCTATCTATCTGTCTGTCTGTCTGTCTATCTGCCTATCTATCTCTATAGCTATCTTTCCCCATACACATAGATACAGATAGGCCAATAGATACATCTCCCCAGGAACAAGTCACCTTGAGCTTATCAGCATCCTTTACATATCGAACATTAAACAAAACAGATCTTGCACATATGGAAGCGAAAATTTCACTACATATAAAATGGGAAATGTGATTAAAGGTACCAGGAGATCCCTAAAAGAGATCCACAGCTTTATTTATACCATAGGAGAAAAAAACAAAACCACAAAGCTCCTTTGCACAGTAATTTCCAGGAAAGCTGTGAACTGTTGTTGAAAAAAAAAGTGTCAAAACTGTCGAGTTTGTTTTTTAAAAGGAGCAGAGGCTCTTGAATTATTTATTTTTACCATGTGTATGTCAGGGCCTAATTTTATCATTTTCATACAAAGAGTGAGTCTTACTCAATATGGGGTTATTTCTACTTTTACCTCAAGTCTTAATAAAATAACCCAAGACGTTAAGATATTTTGCTAAATTCATCAAATGAAACCCAGTGATGGAAACTATGTGCTGAGTTAATTATTGCACCTCTTCTTTGAACATTCAAAGCAGAAACATTCCATGTGAGACAAAATGAAGTTATTTTAGTCTTATTGTAATTATGCAGCTGCTGGAGAAGAGACATTGTCTTTTCTTTGAACAATAAATGTAATATTTTAATCTATATTTCCTTATTCTTGTAAAAGAGTGAAATTTATTTCAAAATAAACCATTTTCCAGTAGGTGGAATATAATGCTTTGACAAATAATATTTTACCTCTTCAGGGAGAGTTTTTCATGAAAAACTCAGCCAAGCAACATTTTTTTAAAAAGCCAAAGCTAATATTTAACAAATTAGCATAGTACAAAATGTAACACAACGATGAGAAAACAAATATAACAAAATAAATGTGAGCAGTGGGGGATGGAGTACAGAGAAGGTAGAAAATGGGAGAGGGAGAGGGGGGAAGAGAGAGAGACAGAGAGAGAGCACGCGCATGTTGTTGACTTTTAAAAATTGTTCATACTTTCAGGCACTCTTTGATAAACTCATTTGAAGAAAACAAAATGCTAAAATGAGACCATGTGTATCACTGACTACATCAAGACAAGGATGTGGATTTGCATTTGCATCCATGTGGGCATTTTTCCCCACAGCCAACAGCCTTCACTCTTTCTGAAAAGCTTAGCACCCCACTATAAGCCCAGTCCTGTTTCTTTGTATTTAGCCTAGCTGGTCCATGGATGGCCAAAATACAGTGTCAAAAAGAAGGTAGAAAACTGAGTATCCCACATATTTGTAAAGCATTGTGCAAACATTGAAGAGTTATATAAATGTTAACTATTATATAATTATATAATACAACTTTCAATCAATTGTACGACTTTTTTATGTGTAGTTATTCATTTATATGCTGTGTTCCCAGTTAGAATGGAAGCTCCTTGCAGGCGAGGACTGCTTTTTGCCTTTCTTTGTATTCCTAGCACTTAAAAATGGCGCTTAGCCCATAGTAATTACTTCTAAAAATGTTTGTTGTGTTGTATTATAAGATGCTAAAATAGAATTCGTGAAAGCATACCTATTCCCTTCCCATATCTTCATCAATGGTGTTCACATCATACATTCATTATTCTCATAAATGCTTTTGGGGAAAGTAAATATGTGAGTCAGTAGTCATTGATGTTTTCTCATTGATTTGTTGTTGTTAATAATAATAATACTTGTATTTTTTTTCTCTAAGGATCTTGTATCCTCTTTTTCAGATACCGTGAGAATCCATCCCTTTAGTAGTTGCTTATCCATGAAAGGCTCATTTGGCTTCTAATTATTCATAATTTATGATTATATTTATTATTTTTAATCAGGAAACATTTAGAGAGCACCTATTGAATGCATGGAAAGATAGGTGGTGCAGTGGATTGAGCACTGGGCCTAGAATCAGGAAGACTAATCTTCTTGAGTTCAAATCCGGCCTCAGACACTAGCTGTGTGACCCTAGGCAACTCTCAGTTTCCTTGGCTGGAGAAAAGAAATGGCAAACCACTCCAGTATCTTTGCCAAGAAAATCCCCCCCAAAAGGGGTCATGAAGAATCAGACATGACTGAAATGACTCAACAACAATATGGGCCAGGATTCATTGGTGTTTTCTCACAAATCATGTTTTTGTTTTTGGGGGTGATATCTGTGACCTTTTTTGTCTAAGGATCTTTCATTCTCCTCTTTTTCAGATGCCTTGAGAATCCATGCCTTCAGCAGTTGTTTTTTCCATGCAAAGCTCAATAGGCTTCTAAGTGTTGATATACAGTCAGGAAGCATTTGGAGAGTACCTACTGAGTGCACAGAATTGGACTAGGCTTTGGAGGAGCAGAGACTTGGCAATGGGTATGACACCAAAATGTTGAAAGTAGTGCCTCTGTTCTCTAGGATCGTGTCCGGTCTAGTAACTTGAATCTAGCAAAGATTTTTTAATGAAAAAATAAGTACTGAACATAAATCAAACTATTCCATTAAAGTAGCATAACCAGTGCTTATCCCCAAGTAATATATGATTTTCCCTAGAAGCAGCTAGCACAAAAACAACACTGTTAGGTCTTCTGAAATTCATGTTCTTATCAATTTTTGCCTTTTAGTTTACTTGTTTATTTTCATTGTGGAGGCTAAGCTTTCTTCATACCAGATGATTTGGGATATAGCTGATGTAGCAAAATGTGATTTTCATAAAGCAGAAGAATGATCAATAGAACTGGTAGCCTTCCTGTATATGGAAAGGAAGAAGAAAATTAAATCTGTATTGAAAATTCACTTCTACCTTCAATAAGCAACAGAATAATTTAATTTTTACATCTCAAACCATTGAAGATAACAGAAGTATCTTGTAGATCTGAGGAAATATAAAGGTAATGCTTAAAATGAGCTTCCTATCAGCCTTTTAAGGAAATCCATATTTATCCACTGAACAACCTTTTGCAAATCCTCACATGTCAACAGTTCAATTCAACTAGAATTTATTCAATTAGTTTTTTTATGTGCCAGGGGCTAGGGACAAAGAGACAAAACCCAAATATTTCCTGCCCTGAGGGAGCTGACATTCTATTGGAGAAAAACAGGGTGGATATGGGTAAACACTGAAAATATTTGAAATATACATATGATACATTCATTTGGAGGTGAATGCTCACATCAACTCCACATACATTGACCCGAACTAGTGCAAGTATTTTTTTTTTTTTGCAGGGGGAAAGGCAGGGCAATTGGGGTTAAGTGACTTGCCCAAGGTCACACAGCTAGTGTGTCGAGTGTCTGAGGCCAGATTTGAACTCTGGTCCTTCCTGACTCCAGGGCTGGTGCTCTACTCACTGAGCCACCTAGCTGCCCCCTGAGCTAGTGTAAGTATTAACTTATATTTAATTAGCATTTGGGGGGGTTATTTTTAATTAGTGCAATAAAATAAATATTTCCATAACACAGTATAATAAAAAAGACGATCATATATGAAGCTGCAAATCTATTAAGTACCATTTGCCATTCCTTTTAAATAAGTGAAATATATAATAAAGCTGTAATGTACATTTCTTTTTTCCCTTTTTTTCTTCCCTTCCCTCTCCTGGCCCCAGAGATGGCTACCATCACACACAAATATGTATTAGAATTTTAAAGTGAAAAGTGATGTAAGTATTATTATCTTCATTATAAAGATGAGGAAATGAAGAGTCAGAGAGATTGATAGACTTTCCTATGGTCATACAGCTTAGAGATTAAACATTGTTGGATAATAGAAAGAATACTGGAGTTGGAGTCAAGGATTCATGTTCAAAACTCACTCTACTCAGATCTATTTTGTCCTGAGCATGGCATTTCCCCCCTTGATGAGCCTCAGGTTCCTAATCTGGAAAGCAGGAGCAAAGAGTAAGGTACATTAGATGATCTCTGAGGCGCCGTTCAATCCTAAATCCTTTGTTTTGTCTAAGTTTCAAACCAATGTTCATTATTCAAGTTATCTTTTCACTGTTCACTATACCTCATTGTCTCAAAATAAAAATCAGCTGAGGATTATGAAGTTGTTAGGGTGAGAAAGATTAGAGCCAATCACCCTACATGTTGTCTGCCTAAGGTTGTTTTCAGTTAGTCAACAGACCTTAGTTAAATACCTCCTCTGTGCCAAGCAGGGTGTCAAGTACCGAGATTCCAAATCAGAAAAACAAAGACAGTCCCCATCCTCAAGGAGTTTACAATCTAATGGGGGAAGGACAACAGCACACAAAAGGAAGCTGAAAGTCAGGGAAGGAGAAAAAGAGTATCCAGAAAGAGGCCATGGTAGAGTCCAGTCTAAAAAGTGCAGTTGCTGGGAAATGAAGAATTGGCTAGTCTGGGATTTCTCTTTAACCGAAGGCTTTTGGAGGAATTTTTTGCCCTGTCCTCCAGCCTTCCAATCAAAGGGGCACAAAGTATGAGGGTACTGGTGACGTATGAGTACCAAACATGATGCAATCTTGAAGGATGCTAATTTCCTGGTGATTAGGTTTCCTTGGGGCATGATCCTAATAATCTTCTTATGTGCTACTGGCCTATCTTCCATAATCTTTCTCATTCCTGGTTCTAAGGTAAACAAAGGGTATGTACTGATATTTTCACATTAATTACTAAAATTATGTAAAGACAGAGTCAATTGCCCTACCCTAGAGTAAATAGTTACTGTAATTCTAAGATGTTTATCAAATGAAAACATTTTAGTCAGTCCCTCAAAGGCATTAAATACACTTTTTTCCCCCCACACTCTATCTTGGCCTGTGCATTTTCTAGAAAATAGCAAGCAAATTCTGATCGAGCGTCCTAGTGGCAAGCCAGGAGAGAATACTGCTCCCTCATTTCTGTGTATAGAATCCCTAGCTTTTTTCAAACATGAATCAGGTGTCACCTCCTACACAAGGCCTTTCTTTATATCTCCTCCCCCAATTGTTAGCTCTCTTTCTAGAAACCGTTTTGTCTAACTTTGTGTGTGAGACAGAATCACTTGTGTGGAGAGGGAGAGTGTTAGGGGAGGGAGAAGAGGAGACTAATTCTTCTCCCCTTTCCTTAACAAGAGCTGACCTTGTCAGCTTTGGAGGGTTGGGAGATTTGGACTTCTCATGAGCTTCTTAACAGTGTTCCCAGATAGCAGTGACTGGTAGCAGTATTTGCACTGGAAACTGAGGACAAACTCAAAACACCAAAGAAAGCAAGTGTCAAGATTTTACATGGAGCCTAACAGAAAGCTATGGCTTACCTAAGGGGAACATTTTTCAGACCTCTTAAGTAAAAGGGTTCCAGGAGCTACAAGTTATCTTTTTTGCCATGTATGCTGTAACCTTGTGCTCACAAGCTCTGAATGCTATATATTTGGGGGAGAATTTTCCATTAAGTTTATGTATCGTACCTTGTATAGCCCCACATAGTGGACATTCCCTCAATTCCAATGTTTTGCTACCATAAAAAGAGCTGTTACAAATATTTTTTGTTCAGCCTTAGAGTTTGTTTTGCTTAGAACTAATTACTCCATTAATGTTCTCTCTTATCATTCTTTCTTTCCTCTTCCCCATTTCCCTGTTAAGTGAAATGGATTTCTGTACCCAGCTGTCTGTGTTCTCCTCCCTTGATTAGTTCAGATGAGTGAAGCTCAGGTGTAGCCCATTTCGTCCACCTCTTCCTCTTTGTTTACATAGACTTCTACTAGCACGCCCCAATTATGCAAGATAATTTTTCCTATTCTTCCTCTGCATTTCCCTACTTCCATCTCTCATCTCTTTCCGTTCTTCTTTTAAGATTATCAAGACATAGCAGAAACACTGTCAGACCCTCTGTCTATTTAGAATTCTTCTATGATCCCTGATGATAGGGTTATGAAAGACCATGTTTATCATATTCCCATATTAGAATATAAACAGTCTATCCTTGTTTAGTCTCTTATAATTATTTGCTCATCTTCATCTTTTATATGTTTTTTTTCTGGGCTGCCTGTTTATTCAATTCAAAATTTCTATTCAGTTCTGCTTTTTTCATCTAGAATGCTTGGAAGCTCTCTCTTTCATTAAAGGTCCAGTTTTTCTCCTGTAGGGGAAATGTAAACTCAGGTTTTCTGGGTAAATTGTTCTTGGTTTCAAGTCTATATCCTTCATTTTCTGAGATACTGTATTCCAAATCTTGCACTCGTTTGAAATGGTGGTTGCTATGTTGTGTGTGATCCTAACTGTGGCTCCTTGGTACTCAAATTCTTTCTTTGTGGCTACTTGCAATATCTTTTCTTTAATCTGGAAGCTCTTAATTTTGGCTCCAGTATTCCTGGGAGTTTTCATTTTGAGGGTTCTTTCAAGAAGTAACTTATGGGTTCTTTCTATTTCTGTTTTGCCCTCCATTTCCACGGCTGTGTGGCTGTCTCGATCTGTCTGTGTATGTGTGTGTGTGTGTGTGTGTGTGTGTGTGTGTGCCCGCGTGCATTTTTTAAGTGGCTGAATGATTCACAAATTATCTATCCTTAATCAGTTTTCCAGGTCAGTTATTTTTGACACAAAATACATTTTCTTCTATCGTGTTCAATCCTTCGACTTTGCTTTAATTGGCAGAGTAAAGATTTATTTAGCAATTACTCTGCCAGATATTGTGCTAAACACTTTTACAAATATCATTTCATTTCATCCTCACAAAAACGCTGCAGGTAGGAGTCATTGTTATCTCCATTTTACTGTCGAGGAAATTGAGGCAAACAGAAGCTAAGTGACTTGCCCAGAACAATACAGCTAGTGTCTGGGCCTGGAGCTGAACTTGTCTTCCTGACTGCAGGCCCATTACTCTGTCCACTGGGCCATCATCTTGCCTCTATTTCTTGTCTCACAGAATCATTGCCATCTATTTAGTCCATTCTTATTTTTAGGGAGTTTGTTTCTTAGGCAATGTTTTGTACTCTTGTGCCAAAATGTCGATTCCTTTTCCAATTCTTCTTTGCATAGAGCTCATTTCTTTTACAATTTTTCTCTAGAATTCATATATCAGTTTGAAAACATCACTTCCAGGGATACTAGTTGAACTAGTACCCCAATTGTGTTTTAGATGTTTGGCAGTTAATATTTTCTTCTGGATTATGTCTTGAGCATCTCCATTATCATTACAGCTTTTTATGGGATTCTATTTTGTCTGTTTTGCATTTTCCTAGTCTACTTCCTGATTTCAGACTTTTTGTTAGGACTTGGCTCCACCTACTCCTAGAAGGACTGTTTATTTAGGTCTTCCAGCTGCTTTCTTAGGGGTATTAAGAGTTATGTTATTCCAACATTTCCAGGACAGCTCAACCTTCAAGCTTTCAGTTCCCCCAAAGTGGTTTGGTCCAGGGCAAAGTCTGATTTCTGCCATCCTGATATGAGATCTTCAAGTTCTTGCCCTGGATTTGGGTCTAGACCAGTGCTCCTTAAACTGTGGGTTGTGACTGCAAAAAAAAAAAAAATTGGCAACACTAAAAGGCTTCTAAACTCATGAAAACCAAAACTTAATTAAAAATCAAACACATAATGAATCCCGAGGTGTTTCTGGCCATGCTTGCCTCAGTCAACTTCAGTGCAGCCTTGGTTCTGAACACAAAGCATGTACTCTTTGCACTGTGCATGCCCTCAGGCCATGGCAACACCAAAGAACATTGCCTAAATGCAAAGAGCTGTCACTGGAAAAATTTAAGAAGTCCTGGTCTCGATAAAACATCTATAGGCTTTACCTACTTGGAGCTCAGTAGGCTGTTGTTGGATCCATCCACTATCAACTAGTGGGAAAACTGCTAGTTCAGAGTGGGCTGGAAAGTGAAACTGAGACCATGCTGTACTTCTGGGACCCAAGACACTCACACTTGCTGCTTACTTCTGAACTTACTCTTTGTTTAATACACATCCTATGACCTGTGACTACTCTTCACCCTGGCTTGCAACCACTCAGTGCATGTCACCTAGTCACTCAGCCCTGGATCTCTGACCCAGAATTAGGTAGTGAACAACAGAGATGCCAATGTGCACCTATCCGTGCACCTTGCAGAGTTTGTACCCCTCTGATTGATTTAAGTCCTCTTCTTGTCCTGGTAAACAGCCTCTTTCTATGGTAGAATGCCTTACATGACCATATCTAGTTAGATCTCCTCATCCCCAATGTCTGCAGTCCCCTTTCCCTTTCTACCCAAACCTAGGCAAATGATTCCTTGTGATTATTTTTTCCTAGGACTTTGCCATCATGATTCAATCTATTCAATTTTCTAGATATTTTTGGAGGTGTTATAACCTGGATGTACTTCTTCCTATTACTCTACCATCTTGCTTTTGCCTTCTAGAGTTTCCTTTCAGCTCCAGAGTTCTTCATTGAGATAGCGAATGCCATGACCCACATTATCTCCTACTCCCTAAGTTCAATTCTGTCAATTCCAGCTAATACATGGTAATAGGAACCAAGATGCCAAAACCTGACAAGTCCTTTTCCCATCTTCCAGTTTTTAATATATGTCACTTACAGCCAGAGGCAGTATCATTATGTAGATGATCATTTCAACTTTATTAAAATTCTCCCACTTCCTCAATGCAATTGCTTTTAGGGCATTCCCAATTTCTTTTTGACCTTTTTCTTGTAAGTATTTCTACTTACAGGTTACTTTCAGTGAATTTCTAAAAGGCATACACACACATCATCCTCCACAATCCTACCCGGATTGCTCATTGAGCCGTGAATGTGACCCCTGACTATATCGATGAAAACCAAGTACTTGTAGGTCTTTAAAGCTGGAAAGTCTTCAAGGACAGATGGGCTGATGAACCCACTATCTGTTGTGCAAGGAGAAATCTAGATAAAGTAGTAAAGCACTGCCACAAAGATGGTCATAGGTGATGAATAAAGGTCATTTTTAATATGACAATCTGTCTAGATTCACTATCCTCCCCCTTTGGAGATGGAACTGAAGGTTTCTGGGAATTATAAGAAATTAGCAAGACTAGGGGAAAGACTGGTTCACTCTGGTGAAAAGGATATGAAAAGAGTCATGATCTAAAAAGGTCATCGAAATGGCCCTTGAGAGTCAAGCCAAATAATTCCCCAGGTTTAACTAATCTAAGAATCATGAAACAGTTCGAGGCAGTAGTTCAAATGAGTAGGAACAGGTCATCATGGAATAGGTAAGAGTATAGAAGAAATAGAGCAAACATAGGAGAATGACAATTTGCTTCAATCAATGTCTGTCAGTCAGTGAATAAGCATTTATTAAGTGCCATCTATGCACTGTATGGAGTGCTGGGCATACAAAGAATGGGAAAAGATAGTGGCTCTATCTCAGGAAATTCGCAGTCTAATGTGGGAGACAACATGATAAAGGACTACATATGAACAAGTTATATACAGAATAAACTGGTGATTCCAAAGGGTGGATATTAGTATTAAAGGGGATCAGGAAGGGGGATTTGAGCTGAGGCTTGAAGGTGTAGCAGCAATTTAGATGTGAAGATCTTTCCCATGCATTAATAGGCCATGTGACCTGCTTACATCACAGGAAGGCTAAGACACATGTGGTAGGAGTAGCTTCCTGACAGGAAAAAGAAGTTATATCACAGGAAAAAGAGAGAGAGAGAGAGAGACAGACAGACAGAGAGAGAGAGAGAGAGAGAGAGAGAGAGAGAGAGAGAGAGAGAGAGAGAAGCAGTTATGGCTGCTAATTGGCTACTAATGGTCACCCTCATCATAGTTAGAACTGAACAGGCTGACTTAGCTGTACTGTGAATTTGTTTATGGGGAAGACCCCAGCAGGGGGTCGGAAAGTTTTTACTGATGGTGTGGCTCCATGTTGTGATATTGTGTTTTGGGTTCCTTGCTATTATGATGAACTGGGTTAACTAGATGTCGGAGCTGAACATTTGGTTATGGAATATGGTTTTCTGGTGTTTGAATAAATATTGTACTTCTACCTTCTTTATGGAGAGGCTCTTATACTTTGCAATACAGAACTATATAGGCATATTCACGATTACCGCTGATATTGTGTTTATTACCTTACTGATATACCAGGGAAGCCAGCAGACAGAGGTACGGGAAACAACCAGTGAAAATTCCCAGAGTTTGGAGATAAGTGTTTTGTTTAAGGAACGGTAAGGAAGACAGTTGTTCAGCCATTTTTAATGGTATCTGAAATTTTTGTGCCCCCCCCCTTTTTGGGGGGATTGGTTCTTGGCAAAGATACAGGAGTGGTTTGCTATTTCCTTCTCCAGCTCATTTTACAAATAAGGAAACTGAGTCAAACAAGGTTAAATGGCTTTCCCAGAGTAAAACAGCTAGTAAGTATCTGAGGCTGGATATGAACTCAGGTCTTCCTGACACCTGTTCTACCTAGCTGCCTGTGGAAGTTAATAGAGTCCTTTTATGGAAGCCACATGCTAGGCACACACTGTCCCTGCTCACTTGCAGTTTCACCACGATAGACCTGAGTGTTGATGATATAAGCGCATGTCAAACTATGCTTTTTGGCTTTGTGCCTCAATTATCCTCATTTGGAAGGGTGAACAAAAGTCAATCCATATGGCCATGTGAAGCAATGGCATTCTGGGCTAGAACACAGCAGTTACTGGAATTAATTACACCTTTGCCCCCTATAATCCCACACAGCTGAATTTATACTCCCTTACAATAGGGTAGGCTTAAAAGTTCACAATATCTTATTATTTATGCTAGTTATTTTCAAGGAGCTATAAAACTAATTTCCCTTTGTGTGCTAGAACTTACTGTAACTATCCACTAATTGTCCATTAGCAAGAATAGAATTTATGAAACATCAGGAGATGCCTGTTTTGTTTTTTCTTCCCCAGTTAATAATCTACTTGCTGCAGTATCACAGCACCTTGGGCCTCGTCAGTCCATTACTTCCCTTTCCCTGCACCACACACTGGATTAAATCTGACTGTCTTCTGTAATTGAGAGAGGTGCTAACCCCAGTGACATCTTGGAGCTGGCTCATGGCAGTCAATTGGCCTGGGGCTTGGCCCTTTTCATTTTTCACTTGGGCGAGAGTCCCTTTTCTAACGAGACCTTAAATAATTCTTTAAGGCACAGAAGGATTCTACAGTCTTCCTGAAAGCGTATTGCAGACTCAACAAAAATGTATGGTGAAGGCAATTCATATTTGCTTTCTGTCATTCCTGCCCATCACCAGCCTTCAACAAGAACTCATCACTGCTCTCTTCTCCCCACTCCCACCCCTATACCTTCCTTTCACATTTCACTGTTGCATAACAATTACTCCATATAATAATGGTTTGGATTAAATATCCTTAAGAATTCTGGGACTAGGGGCAGTTAGGTGGCACAGTGCATAGAGCACCGACCCTGGAGTCAAGAGGACCTGAGTTCAAATGCATCCTCAGACACTTGACACTTACTAGCTGTGTGACCTTGGGCAAGTCACTTAATCCCAATTGCCTTGCCCCCCCCTCCAAAAAAAAAAGAAAATTCTGGGACTAACATAACATTGGAATGTACTACAACTGAATCACTCAGATGGAGGCATAGATCAATCATTTGTCCCCTAATTGCAATTAGATCATTAATTTTTTTCTTACTCTGGATAAACTGTTTTCCTGTAACACTTCCTTTCATTCTTAGCTTATTAGTTGTCACTGAGCAAAGCGTTTTATACCCATTGGTTAAAAATGCCATTCTGGGATATAAAATTATGGTTCAGGAAGGTTGAACTTTAATTCATTCCCCAACCCTTTATTGTCTTCCTTGGAAGTGACATCATTTAAAAAAAGAAGAAGAAAAGAAAATAATGAGGAATGTGTGAGTATAATGGTTTGAAGTGTCTGGTTCCAAAGGAGGAGAGAGTTTTGATTTCTAATAGTGACAAGTCAATAAGTAGATTACTGGTTGGCTCTAACCTATTGTAAGAAGGAAGGAAATGGGGCTCTGCTCAGGCCATCAACAAAACACCCCTTTCCAAAGAGTGCCAAATGACAATTCACAAGGCCATAAACCCAAAGGCCAGGTGGATGCTAATATAAATAGGTGGGGGTGGGCCAGGGTGGTGGTGGCATTTCCAACTGACGAAACCAGCTGGATGAAGACCACAACAATATTACCTCAGCCCCTAGAGAAGGCTGAATGGAGTGAAACAGAGACCTTAAACAGAAGTGAGAACAAAGCCCATCTAGGCAGTTCCCATGAATCTTAGACCGCCTTTGGATGCCTCCCCGACTCTGAGTCAGAGCAGATTAGGCCAACATCCCCAGGGAGACGTTTATAAAAACTGTCTATATTTTAGCTTTTGAAGCTTAATCTAGCAGTTGCCTTTAAATAATGCTTACAGAATTTTCACATTCCTGTTTGACTTTGTCAATTGCACTCATAACTCCAATAAATGTAACCATTTTTGCCTGTGATACATTTTAAAGGTATCCTCCCAAAACCGTGAGTTCAGATAACAAAGAGCTAATATTAGGTATCCCTTTCACATCACTTGCAGAAACCAGAATAAAAATGAATCACTTCCCTGAAATCATTCATCTACAGGATCGCTGAGATAATAATCAACTTAGTGCTGTATTTCCATAGCTAAAGTAAAGAAGGAGGCACTCTGAGGTCATTTAAGCAAAGGTGTATTTTCAAATGCATACAACAGGGGTTCTTAACCCTTCAGAGAGTCTATGGATAGATTTCAGGGATAGAGAGGGGAGTGTCTATGAATATATGGCACAGATTCATATACACACAAATAGGAGTCTAGGCAGCCAGGTGGCCTAGTGGTAAAGCATGAAGCCTGGAGTCAGGAAGACTCATCTTCCCAAGTTCAAATCTTAGTTCAAATACATGTAGTATTTGAGCAAGATCCAAAAGAAAAAAAGCCATAGGCACAAGAAAGCTAGGACATTCTCTCTTGAATTTGGATATTATTGCATAGATTCAGTTCAAATTTCCAGTAGGATAGTTCAGTAGAAAGAGTACCAGCTCTGAAATCAGGAAAAGCTGGATTCAAGTGCTGTCTCTGATGCTCACTAACAGTGAGTATCTATATCAACTCTTTTAGATTTACAAAGCATTTTTACACATAATATCTAATTTGATCCTCATAGCCATCCTGAGAGGCAGGTATTATTATTAATACCATTTTAGAGATGAGGAAACTAAAGGAGACAGAGGTACGTCCAGGGTTGAGGTGAGATTTGAATTCAGGTCTGTCTGACTCCAGGACCAGAACTCTATCTACTCTAGCTATGTGTCTGTGTTACCTTAGCCAGAGGTGGGGAACCTGTCTGGGTCCTTGGGTGTGGCCTTTGTACCTAGGCCAAGTTTTATAGAACAAATCCTTTTATTAAGGGGATTTGTTCTGTGAATTTCAGATTTAGTCAAAGGGCCACACTTGAGGACCTAGAGGACCACATGTGGCCTTAAGGCTGAAGGTTCCCCACCCCTGCCTCAGACAAACCTTTTCACTTCATTGGTCATCAGTTTCTTCCTCTGAAGCGAGGGGGTTGGGCTAAATGAGGGCTGAGGTCCCTTCCAGCTCTAAATTTAGAACAATTATCTCGTGATGAGCATTTACTAAGCAGATGCTATAAATCAGTAAGTGTTCATTAATTGCTTGTGTTCCAGGTACTATGGTCATAACACAATGAAATCATATATTCACAACGATACTCATTTATGGGTAAGATACAGAGATAAACAAAGCATAGTCCTATATCTCATCATGTTTATAGTGAAGCAGCTATAATACAAAATAGAAAGTATTGAGCAAGAAAAAAGACATAGAAGGCACAGGTAATGTGTGAGGCTAGAGAAGAGAAAGATTATTTCTGACTGGGGAAATCAAAGAAAGTTTCACGGAGGAGCTGAGTTTTGGAGGGCAAGGAGGATTCTGAGAGCTAGGGATAGGGCTGGAGAGTGCCATTCCATGACTAGAAACTGTCAAAAGTTATGGAGGTAGGAAATGTGTGAATGGGGGGTGGCAAGTGGTCCAATTTAACTGGAGAGTAGCATATGTGGAAGGAGTATGAGAGATGCCAAGGGGGACATTGCTGAGCCAGCAGAGCCTGGCAAATGAAGATCGGCACCTGGAGAGACAGACGCGTCCAAACTGAAGTGCCTGCAGGTGATGGTTTCTGAAGAAGTCGAAATCAGAGATGATAGTTACAGGTCAAGCAGCTGAAAAGGCCAGCGGCAAAAGCGATGTTAACAGCCAAAAGCAGTTCAAAGGTGAAATCTCAATGGAATCCAAAGTACTAGTGGGAGGAAAGATCCATAATTCAGGGAAAAAAGATTGTGGGGTTATAGAGGGCATGTTGTTGAACTCCCTCATTTTACATACAATAGGGACATCCTGTAGGTAGCTAGTTATGTTCCCATTTGTACCTTCCATTAGAATGAATGCTCCTTGAGACAAGAAGCTGTTTTCCCCTAACACAGAGGTTGGCACCTTCTTAGCAATTAATACATATTTCTTGACTGTCTCAATTTCATTTTGTCATGCATAACACTATGATGGTGCTTGCAAGTTTTATGGGATAGCCTCTGATGTCCACACCTTGCACTCCAGTTTTTGCTAAATATCTTATAGCTAGAAGGCTATCCCTTCTTCCCATCTGCTATCTTCCCATCAAGTCTATGCTGTGGGAAACAGGTGGCTTCAGAGGGGACTACCTAAGACAATGTTTTATGGGGAATGGTTGAAAGAACTATGGATATTTAGCTCAGAGAAAAGGACATTTGGTGGGTATCTGATGGTTGTCTGCAGGGATCTTAGAGACTGTCACATAGAAAATGGATTAGATTTGTTATTGGATATAAAGAAATAACCTCCTAACAAAGCTGTCCAAAATCAGCTGACTGACTCCAGAGAGATTGAATTCCCTGTCACTGAAGATTTTCCAGTGCTGAAAGAGTCCTCATCAAAAGCATTGTAAAGTGGATGTCTGTGGTGATACATGTGAATTAGATGGCATCTCAGATCTCTTTGATTCACGATTCTGTGTAATATTCTATATAGGAGTTTATTATTATAGTATGAAACAATTTGGCATTGACTAAAAGGGAATAAGGAGTTTAGAGAAAAGAGACCAGTGGGGGCTTTATATATCAAGAAAACTTCATGGAGGAAGTGAGATTTGAGTCAGACCTTTAGAAATGAGTAGAATTTAAACAGGAGGAGGCAGAGCATTCTTGTTGGAGACTTGCTGAATTCGTCCCTAGTCTCTCTGCTTATCTTCAATTCTCCATCGCCAATTGTTTCCTAGATACTTTGAACTGGATGTGCTGCAGGCATCTCAAACTCAACATGCCCAAAACAACTCTTATCATCTTCTCCGCCAATGCTATCTCTACCCGGTATAGTACACTTGGAATCAGGAAGGCCTGGGTTCGAATCTTGCTTTAGACATTTAATAATAGCTCTGCGACCCTGACTATGGATATTGCTTAACTTTAGGGTGTTTTTTCCTCATCACAAAATAAAGGGGTTGGATTCAATAGCCTATAAAGTCTTTTCTTGTTCTAAATCTAGAGGCAGCTTGATGGCTCAATGGATAGAGTGCTGAACCTGGAGTCAAGATGACCTGAGTTCAAATCTGGCCTCAGATACTCACTAGGTGTGTGACCTTGTGCAAGTCACTTAACCTTTGTTTGGATAGAGTGCTGGGCCTAGAACCAAGAAGACCTGAGTCCAAATTAAACCTCAGTAACCTGGGCAAGTCATTTGACCTCTGTTTGGCCACTAGAGAAGAAATGACAAATCACCCCGGTATCTTTACCAAGAAAATTCCATGAACATTATGGTCCATGGGGTCATGAAGAGCTGGACTGAACAAACAACATACTCTAAATCTATGACCCTATTATCCTCATTGGCAACTCTTGCCATTCCTACCTCCACAACGTTTATACCCGTGCCCTTCTCACCTCTCCCACAGCCACAACCCTGCAAAAGGAGCTTTCAGCACCTCTAAATTACATTATTGAAAATCTTCCTAACTTGTCTCCCTTCCTCAGTTCTCTACAACACACCCTTCACACAACTTCCCCTTTGATTTTCCTGAAGATCAATCAATACACATTTATTAAGCCAGGCACTGTGCTAAGGGCTGGAGATACAAAAAGAGACAAAAGACGATCCCTGCCCTCAAAGAGTTTACCAACGGAATTCAGATACCATTAGCAATCAGACCTCCAGAGGACCCAATGATAAAGCACAGTATTGACAGTCTAACAGGTGTGATGGAATCAAGGTGAAGCAAGAGACAAACGTTTTTGAACATGGCAAAAGTATTGAATGATTTTGCTTAGCTATACCTATTTGTTACAAGGATTGTCTTTTTTCTTTTTATTTTGCACTTTAACATAAAAAAGAACACTTCCATTTGCAAAGTAGGAGAGAAAGAGGATTATTTGTGACTGGGGAATTCTATCATATGCATGTTGCTTTTTAAACAAAATATAATCAAGATTTACTTTCAAAGCTCTCCTGCTTTTCTGTTTCCTTTTGAACTTCCTTCTGTTTTCTTTGTGCATTTAAAAATGTTTCAATAATCCTCTTTTATCTCATTTCTTTGGTGGGTGGAAAGGGTAGTACTATTGCCAGATTCCCTCTCAAATACTCCTCCAATGAAAACCAAGGCCTGAGGTGTAATGTTTGGAATAGGAAGATCTTCCCTGTCTATTAATCGGCTAATATGACCACATGTGTTCAGCTCCCAACTGTGATACATCCTGAGTCATGTAGAGCCCACTGGTGGAGGAACTTGTCTAAGAGCAAGCTTGCTTAGGGGAAACTTGCTTAGGGGAAGCTTGCTTGTAGGAAGGCTTTCACACCTTTTAGTACTAACCTAATTAGGCACTGAGTCACAAAGGTTGTGATGCCTTCTGCCTCTGAACCTATTAGCCAAAAGGGTATGTATACTCTGAGGCTGGTATTTTGCTTTGGGGGTTTGCTTATGAGAAGGATCTTTTGATGCCCTGGATGGGACTCTGAGTAGTCATTTTGTTAAGAGCACTGCTAACTACCCGGTTGTCTGTGCTTCCTCCATCCAGTGGTGTATGTAAAGTACACAGTAATAGTGCTTTGATTCAGGCAGCTGGAACCCTGTCTGTTGGTCTTTGTGCTAATTTCTCTGCTTGTATTTTCTCTGACATTCAGAGTGCTGACCTTTCCCCTGAACTAAGATTGTTGACCCCTTTAAAAGCTATCTTTCCTTTAAAAGCAGATCAAAGAACCTGTGCTAGCAGGCCATCCTGGATGTGCCACGGTGCTTGCTGCTACATGAGGCTATGTTCATTTCCCTTAGACATAAGAGAATAAGTGAAATATGAATACAGTAAAGGTTGCTTTGTTTTGTTTCAGAAATCAAAGCTTCTAAATACAGATGAACTCAAATTCTGAAAGTTCTCAGACCCTTACCAAAATCCTTCCAAAAGCTGTAATCCAAAAGTCCTCTTAGCTACTTAAAGGAGTAGTCTGCAAAGTTATTTGATTGCACAATACTATCAGTTTAAAAACATGGGAATATGTACCTAATATGTTTAACATAAGGTTTAGGACTGGTCTTCAGGTATGGTCTGAGGGGTAGGGAGGGGGATGATCATTTTTTCTACTTGCTACTAGCTCATTTTCCTTATTTATTCTCATCCCAGGTTCTAAAGAAACAAAGGGGAGGGCAGGAAAGTATTTTTAATATTTCTTCTTTCAATATTTTTAATATTTCTTTTTTTAATATATCTCTGTTAATTACAAAGCATTTCTATCAGTAGTCAATTCAGTTCTCAACTCACATTAAATATATTAAATATTATTTACTTTATAAACTGTAGTCTAGAGTAACTTCTTTTCCCAGAAATGCTGCTCTTTTTTTCTCTTTATATCAACCCCCCCCTTCTCAATTTCCTAGATTTAAATAAAGGCCAGGATTACTGCCTATGGTGTCTACCCATTAACAGTATAATAAAACAATATAGAAAAGACAGTTATTTACACTGTATAATCTACAAAGATCACAATATTATCTATAACCGCAATTATAACTGCTGACTTATCCTTACTTCTAGAAATAGATTTCTACTAGTCATTTCTCTTAGAATAGCAATTAAAGTCTCTTTTCGAGAATTCGTTTCATGTTTCCTCACAAGGTAATCTTTAAACTCAGTTCTCTCAGGAAACACAGTCTCTTAATTGTTTTTCTCTCTACTCTCTTCAGTCATCAATGTTTTTTGAGAGCCACAGTTAAAGTCATCACCTCACAGATGCCTCAAAGGACTATAATTAGACTATCTCCCCAATATTCCATTGCCTCTTAAAGATACAGTAATGGCATCTACAATCATGCTGGGAGGAGTCATTTAAGCTGGTCTTACTTTGCATATATATTTATTGCAAAATTATATATACACATATATGTATATTTTATATATATATACATATATATATATATATATATATATATACTGCACTAATACACACAACCTACCCAAAAGAGACACTTAAGAGGATTTAATTAAGATTAATTAAAAAGTATTTTAAAATAATGGTAAATGGTTTAAAAATGGTAAATGGTAAAAAAAAAATAATGGCATGGAAACCTTTAATAATATAAAAACATTAATGATATAAAACCCTTTTAGGCCCTTACTAAAATAGATTATTAAGAACATTTTAACAAAAGCCAGTAAAGGTACTGTGACAATACATCTTAAATAATAGAAGATCTTGGTTCCATTCTTATTTTTTAGATAAATAGATTTTCTAATATAACAACCTACATCTTATAAATTCTTGGTTTGACATTTTATGATACAATTATTCAAAGCCATGATTCTAAATTGCTTATTTCAATACTTGGTTTTAATGGATGTCTTAGTTGAAATTTTTTCATTTTCACTTTTTAATGCTATCCACTAAGTATGCAAATGTTTTTTGTTGAATTACAGCTAGCAAATGCCCATCTTCCTGAAGTCAATCTATTATTCTTACAGACTAATCAGAAGGTGTCCTTTTTATATTTTCAACAAGTGGGTCCAAAGACAAATGAAACTATTCATTTGGAAGACTTTTAAAAAGAAATTAGAAATTCAGTTTCAAAGGTATTTTTTTAAATGTTCAGATATGAGATCCTGAAGGTGACACATAACATTTTCAACAACAAAAGCTTAGTTTTTTTTAATGTCCTGATGACTTCATACTATCATTAGTTAATATTTTAAGGCATAATAAAAACACAGGATCAGGTACATTGTAGCAGATGTAAATATATTTATATCTACCTATCTATATATGTATACATTTCAAATAATCAGAATTTTACTTTCTTGACACACACTGTCAAATATTACTAGATCACTATTGATTTTACCTTTTCTAACATGACTGATAAAGAGGCTATATTGAATGTAGAAGTGTGAGCTCTGGTTTTTTTCTTTATTCACTGGTACTAATATTATTTTAATTGGATTTTTCTTTGTAGTAATCCTTTTTGAGCCACTTATCCATTTTGTGAGAATTAGTTTATTTTAACCTAATAACAAAACCCATAAATTCATTTAACCAAACACACATAATGTGGCAATATGGTGAAAGTTAACAAATGAGGAAGGGCATGATTTTCAACCCTTCCGTACTGTCGAACTTCCACTGACCCTGAGAATACTTCAGGTACTATATGTCGCATCTGACATAGGGAATCAGTAAAGGCGCTGTGACAATTCATATCTTAGATAATAGAAGAGTTGGATTTCGTTCTTATTTTTAGATACATAGAGATAGGATTTCTAATATTTTCATCTTGCACCCATAATGGATTTTCATGTGAACCTACAAGGATACATATATCACACTTTAAAGATTAGAAAACTGCTATTTAGCTTTATTTTGAAAAGGCACCCAGTGGTAGTGCCTATGCATCAGGAAGTGAATTTAAAATAAATTATCCAATCATCAACAAGCACTCAAAAGGACAGGAATGTTTTCATCACCATGTAAGGTAGAAACACCTGTGATATTAATTGCAAATACATTTTTATCAGCTAAATTTAATTCAATATTTAACACGTATCTGCTATGGGCAAGGTGAAGAGTAGTGTGGCAGAGTGCTCCAGAGGACTGATATTGAAGTCAGGTTTAACCTCTCCCTCTAGGACATTTTTGCTATGAGGCCATAGGCAAACTTTTTCACCTGCCAGTGCCCTGTGGCAACTCTCTAAGACTGTACTTAAATTTGCCATTATTCTTGTTATTCAGTTATTTTTCAGTCACGTCTGACTCTTTGTGACCCCATTTCAAGTTTCCTTGGCAAAGATACTGGAGTGCTTTGCCATTTCCTTCTCCAGCTTATTTTGCAGATGAGGAAACTGAGGTAAACAAGGTTAAGCGACTTGTCCAAGGTCACACAGCTAGGAAGTATTTGAAGCCAGATTTGAACTCAGGTCTTCCTGACTCCAGACCCAGCGCTCTATCTACTATGCAACCTAGCCACACTTAAATTAATCTATACTTATATTATAATTTGCCAATTGTCATTAACATGGGGAGTTTCACCACCAGGATTTCACTATTCCAGTGAATTCACAGGTTTGTGCTGTCCACCCCCACCTCTGCTTCTTTAAAAAAAAAAAAGAGAAAAATAAGTTTTTGCTCTTAAGGACCTCGCCTTCTCTTGAAATTTCTTATTCTCTTTTTCAGCAATGCTCAGTTAAAAGAGATAGTTTATAAAGTTTATTCTATTTAATAAAAGATCACATGTTTTTGTGATTATATGTGCTTACGTGTAGATATAATTTTAAGTTATGAAATCACCCAGTAGTAAATATTTTAAGGAGAATATGATGTTTTACTTTAAATATTTAACAAAATGTTCAAATGATTGTGGTCCCATTTATCATGTCATATTTACAGCTTAAATATGTAAATCGTCTTAGTAATTACTAGTGGGGTAACATTTAAAGGCCCGCTTTATTCAATTCTCTCCAAATACAAACATACACTAGGTTTGCAGATGAGCCTGCCAGATTCAGAGGACTTCTAATTCTAGTGAAGGATCCCTGGGGTTAATGTCCTTTGTGCAGTGATTGTCAAAGAACGGAAATGCCCTGGGCTCTCCCATAGAATCACATTTTAGCTCCTTTGTGCAGCTGATACTACCAGGATTCTCTACTGCCTTGATTCAACATAGCTGTAAATGGAAAAATAGATCTACCTGGAAGTGTGACAAGATTGAAATGCAGGTCACAGCTGAAGCATCCCCCGCCATCCTTATTATTGAAAAATTCTATTTTTCAAGCCTTTTCTCCTACAGTTATTTTTTCTTTTTTCAACAGATGTTCACCAGCCTGGACAAACATGGAGTTGTTTCTTTGATACAGATTGGATTAG
The DNA here is from genome assembly GCA_028646595.1 of Phalanger gymnotis. Lineage (NCBI taxonomy): Eukaryota > Metazoa > Chordata > Mammalia > Diprotodontia > Phalangeridae > Phalanger > Phalanger gymnotis. The sequence goes on from CM053623.1 coordinate 191,737,362, forward strand.
TGTATATGTGTGCACATTTTAATCAAGAGTAAATAAAGAAAATTAAGCTGCTGCCATTTTATTTTTTCTAGTTATTTTCAATCCCCTTTTGTTTGCATGTTCTCTAATTAAAGATCACTTGTATGGGTCAGCTGATGAAGCACTCTCTTTCTGTTCGTAGATCATTCTACCTGTCTGTCATTGGATAAGACAAAAATTCCATGGATCCCAGCTTCTCTTTCTGTAAAATCAGTGATTTGGACTAGACTCTGAGCTCCCTTTCATCTCTATATCTGTGACTTGTGAACCTGTATTTATGCCAGAGGATCATGTTACATGCTGACCTCAAGTCTAAAATGGGTGTCGGTACAAAGCAGATGTCCATATGTTTGTGTGTGTGTGCATGAATGTGTGTGTATGTGGTCCTTCAGATATAAAAATACTGTCCTTCAGTATCAGTAGGTCAAGGCACTTTCAATTCATTTTTTTTAAGATGTGATCATGGATTTACTTTTATTCAGCCATGTTCTTTACT
>CM053623.1:191738375-191755587 GCA_028646595.1 Phalanger gymnotis
TGGGAAACAGTTTAATTAAGTCTGTGGTCAGAACAGGGCAAAGTTCACTGGGCCACATGGGAATTAAGCCCATGATTTTAACTTTAAAAGCTTGATTGTCATACCAACAAAATTAAAAAGCCTAAGGATGAAAAATCTCCTTCTCCAGATATTTGTACTTCTATTTTTATGTTCTTGTACTTAGATAACATTACGGACTTCCACTCCCATTGAAATTAATTTATCAGCTTTTTTTTGAAATGTTCACCAACTACAGGTGTCTGGATGCAATAATATAAAGAACTATGTTCAGAATTATGTTCAATGCAAAAAAAGCAATCACAATACTAGAGGACTGAGAATCAATCGTTCTCAACATCTTGGCAGAAAGTCATGGACTAGAGATGTAGAGTAAGTCATGCATTTTCAGACAGAATCAGCATACATAGATTTATCTTGTTTGACTATACTTATTTGTCATAAGAGAGACTTCTTTTGGTTTATAGTGATAGTGAGAAAATAAATAAAAGGAAAAGGAAAGAGAAAAAGGAAGAAAGAAGAGGGAAAGGAAAAGAAAAGAAACACAAAGAGAAATACCAATAGAACATTAAGCAAAATACACAAGGGAAAGTTTAAGTCTAGAAAGGGACATGATCAAGTAGAATATTTTGTTACTGTTGTGTTAAATGTAATACACACTTTAAAATTCTGCAATAGAAGCTTGCATTTTCATATGTAATTCTATTTTCAGGTCTTCATATGTTGAAGTGTTCATTTGTTGATGTTAGGTTTATCATAGAAAAGAAGAAAAAAGGAAAAACAAATGAAAAAAACTAGAGCATACCCTCATTCTAGAAAATTATGATTAGCATACAGTGCTTTTTTATCACTTTGTTATAGTAAGGCAGCAAGCATTTATAAAGTACCTACTAGATGCCAGATATCATGCTAGATGCAAAGGATTGTCCTTGCTCTGCAGGAGCTCATGGTCTAATGGGGGAGACAAAAAAGGAGTGACTATGTACCAACAAAAGATATGCAGAATTAATTGGGGTGGTGGGGGAGGAGGTCATCTCAGAGTGAACTCTAAGAATAAATTTCTAAAAGGTTTTACTATGAGAAGCTAAAAAATGATTCATTTATGACTATAATTTTTCTGTGGTTAATGATTCTGGTTACTGTAAAGCCTTTTAAATTTGAAGTTTCCCTTACCACATGTTGGATGGTAGATTCCTGAGCTGAATTAAAACGAGAGAAGCATTTCTAATGGTAGACTAAGCCTCAACATAAAACACCCTGCCAATCAGCTCTAGATTGATCATTCAACCACCTTTTGAAAGATCATTTGCCCTTGTCAGAAGGCTACAGTAGGCGGTGATGCCCACAGGCCCCACAATGTCTTCAGGAATCTAGGAGCTGGAGGTAAACACAATGGTAGTTTACATAATCCTTGTCCATAAACAGCCTTAATCAAATAAGGAGCTATTATGAATTCCTTCCTTGGCTCCAAAGTTGAGTTAAAGCCCTAGAGCAACAGCGGCTGGCTCAGCCAGACCAGCACCGCTCTACAAATGCCAAGTGTCATTACTTGCTATGTGTGCCAGGGGTGCCGTGGTTCAATATTGTTTTTGTCAATCCCTCGAACTCTGGTATTTTGTATTTCTTGAGTTCCTGATGTGCTCTGCAATGTTTTTAAGAGTCAAAGGACTATCATATAAAGGCCTGTTCATCCCTTGCATCTATAGCCAGAAGGCTACTCAGTAGCTCAGTTACTTATTTAAAATAAAAAGATATTCTTCTTTGCTAGTAATTCTAGCTTCTTTCATAGTTGAAATTAATAAGGCACAATGGAAAATAATTAAGCATTCCCCTAATGTCGTATGTTAAAATTAGAAGAAGTGAATTCAGCTCAATGAGTGCAAACAAGTACTGATCATCAGCTGGGAAAGGGGGCAAAATGAGAATTTTATTATTATTAGGACACTGAATACAAGCATCCAAATGTGGCAACAGTGATATGTCTTTTGCAACTTTAGGGTGGTAAATGACTTCTTGACATTATAACAAGTCAAAAGAAGTACATTGTCAGTAATACATTGTCAACAAGGAACTTATTTTCCCTTGTAGATTGCTCATTTATTTCTATTTAAGGATATGTCCTTGAATGGTGAAATGACTGGTAAGGATCTCAATAGAAAAAGTTCTAAACACCTTCACTGACTTTTTTGGGAAGGTACACAAAAAAATCAGTGAAACCAAGGTAAATAAAAAGCCATGCTGGATGCAAAAAGAAGATATCCCTTTGAACTATCTGTAGCTCTGGGCACCAGAACAAATTGGCTTTTGAATGATTTCTGCAATCAATTGACATGCACTATCTCCTAAAATATATAAGTAAAGCTAATGATTCCTTTAGTATTTGTCAAGTGTTATTTAACTTTTTCAAGTGTTTTCATTTCTATTTGTTTTATAACATTTATGGCTATGAGGGGCTTTATATTGAAGGTGGGGTGGAGGCAAGCATTCATTTATATATGCTTTATTTAAATAATAAATTTGCTTTTGGTGTGCAGACACACATGAAATAGAGATGGAAAATGTCATTGAGAGCATTGGACTCAGCATAAATGAAGGGTGAAATAGAAGATCTGTTATGAAAGAGTATTTAACAGACCATCTAGGCAGATGGAGAAGTAGGATGATGAATTCCAGAAGCTTTTATCAGATCTGACATTGAGATGGGAATTCTCAGTGATAAGAGAATTTCAAGTCTATGTAAGCTGCTGGAGCTTACTAAAAACACATCAGAGAAATAATGAATGGAATTATTATTATTATAACATGATTATGATCAATAAGAAAAAACTTATTGGCAAAGTAGAAATCAAAGGAACATTGTCAGGAAAAGACCATATGATTAGAGTTCATGATAAATGAGTTCGTAAAAGCTGGGAATAGTCAGACCCTAGATTTTGGGAAAACAATATTCAAAGAGTTTAGAGAACAGCCTGTAATTCAATTCAGCCACAAATATTAGTAGGTATCACATGGCCAGCAAATCAATGGGATAGTTGCTTGCTACTTATTTCTCCAAGCTAAAATTTTTTTTAAAAAGTTGTGTTCCAAATATTGAGTGAATCTAGAATCTAGATGAATCTAGAAGCTAAGATAATGTAATCTTTCCCAATTCTGGCACCCACATTAAAAATTGTAAGACTTCATGAATTAACTTTGATACTTAGATCCCTTTTTCAGCTTCCCTACCCCTCACAGACTCTATGTACCCACAGCTGATCACATTAAGCCCAATAAAACTCAGAAAATTGTAACTCAGGAACTAATTGAAAGTAGTAGTGGTGACTCTTCCTAAGCCTGCCACTTCAACCCCAATGACACAAGAAGAGGCAGATAGTGATTCTGCCTAGTCATAAGTTTAAGGAGAGGAGATGAATGAAAAGTAATCTTAGGGAAGGTCAGAAAATAGGCTTCATAGACTAGGAACAAATGGAACATTGAGCCTGATGGAAAAAAAAAGGACTAAAAACACATCTGGGGCTAGTCTCTTTCTCATAGAGATTAACCAGGATATGAACTCTACCTGGCTGAGCTCAAGGTTCCTCAACAGCCTTGGCGCTGAATAAAGAAGTAAAAAGAGAAATGTAAGAGTGAGTAATGAGAAATACAAGATAAATGCTAAATATCAAAACTTCAGAAAAGAACACTGAGTAAAAACCTGACATGTAATATGATAAATCAAAGGAATCATAAAAATAGGTGAATGAACAAAAATGCAAACAGAAACCAAAGCATGTTGAAAAGTGTTACAATGTGAAGAAAACTGTGTCGGTATTACTTGATGAAATACAAGATCCTAGATGCTCTCAAGAGATAATGGAAAAATAAGAAATTCCAGAATGGTTCAAAAGAGAAATGAAACTATTGAAAGAAGAAATTGAGAGTAAATTGCTCTCAATACAGAATTTTTTAAAACACATACACATATAGCAGATAAGAAAAATTGAAGACAACATGGAGAATCTATCCAAAAAAGTAGAAGCTGCATGAGAGAGAATAACAAATTTGGAATTCAAAAATACTAAAAAGGAAAAAAAATTGATAGAAAGAAAAAGTAAAATCATTAAAAGATTATATGAATAATATACAAGCCAAACAACTGACCTTGAAAATAGGATTTATAGGAATAATTCAAGAATGATTGGTCTCCCAGAAGAATCAAAAAGCCCAATCACCATAATAAAGAAACAGTATAAGCAAGCTGTCCAGAATTTCTTATTTCAGATAATAAGCCACTGAATGAGACTGGGGGTGGGGGAGCAGGGTAACTCTGTACTTCAAACTCAAAGGCATATAGTGGTCAAATTTAGCAGTTTCATTAACAACAAATTTTGGAAGCTGACAGCAATAAAAACCTTCAAGTATAAAAGAAAGGCAATTCAAAAACAGAAATATTCTGCATTTATAAGAAATTGCAGTACAAAATGAAATAGAATATTTGGAAAAGAATACATACACACACAATATTTTTTTATACACAGAAGATTAAAAAGACAAAACCAGAAAACTGCTCCTTCCCTTAATCTTACATTCTTATCTTCTGGGTTTTTTCTCCTTTTTCTTCCTTTTTTCCCTTTTCTTCAAGCCTAGGTCTCCTTTGGTCACACAGACTACAAATGCAAGTTTTCCTTATGGGCCTGATCCCAGTTGGCATAGGAGTATTCTGACCAGCATCAACTGGTCAACACCTCCCACCCTTATCTGCATGTAAGCAAACCAACCCTCATCAACCTCCTTGGAGGTTCACCACCATTGATGTTGTCCTGAGTGTAAACAACTGCTGCTGTACCTAGTGCAAACACTTGATTGGCAGAACACATTGTAGTTCAAGAGATCCAACATCCTTAGCCTGTCTAGCAGCAGGAATTACAGATGCAAAATACCACACCTGCCATTAATCCTACATTCTAAGGAGAAGTTAGTATAAGATAACATTAGGGGAGAAAATACTAACTCCTGAGGAGATGGAACAGTCAATAAATAAGTATTTAAGTATCTACTATATACCAGACACTGTACTACATTCTGGGGATAAAAAAGTAAATGTGAAAAAAAAACCACAAACACACAACAGCCTCTTCTTTTAAGCACCTTATAGTCTAGCTGGCTATATAAAATAGATATAAGGTGATTGAGATGGGAGGTTGGAGAACTAACAGCTAAAGGAATTAAGAAAGATCTCAAGAAGTTGGCATTTAAGCTGTGCCTTGAATAACATATTCTAAAGGATGAAGGTTAGGAGGAGGTAATACTTTCCTTCCACAGGAGAAAGCCCATAGAAAGTCATGGAATGAAAGATGGAGGGTTATGTTTGAGGAACCATAAAAAAGCCAGTTTGGACCACAGTCCCATAACGTGAAGAGCAGTGTAATGCACAATAAAGTGACAAATGTAGGTCAAGACCAAGTTTTAAGATCTTTTGTTGCATTCTATCTTAGGGGTAATAGGGAGCCAGTATAGTTGGCTGAGTAGGGGAATAAGATCATTAGATTTATGTTTTGATAAAAACCGATTGAATAGCTATGTGAAGGATAAACCAGAGAAAGGAAAGTATTGAGTCTGGGAAACCAATTATGAGTTTATTGCAATAATCCAGGCAAGCTCTAGTGGATGCCTGAATTAGTATGATGGTAATGTGTGTGTTGATGAGATGGTTAGGAGACATTGTGAAGGAAGAAATGACAAGATTTGGCAGCTGATGGGATATGTAGATTAAATGAATATCAATGATGACATCAAGGCTGCAAGCTTGGGTGACTGGAAGGATTATGGTACCTTAGACAGAAATAGGGAAGCTCAAAAGATGGGTAGGTTTGGAGAGAAAGATAATGAGTTAGTTTTTGGCAATGTTGACTTTGAGGTGGCTACGGGACATCTGCAGTCCAAAAATACCTAGTAGACTTGATAATGTGGTTCTTGGACTTAAGAGAAATATTAGGGCTGGAAATATAGCTCTGGGAGTCATCAACATAGTGATGATCATTAAACCAATGGTTATTAGTAAAGGCTTCCTCTAGGAGGGGGAACTGGAGCTGTGCCATTAGGAAAGTTAAGGATTCTAAGAGGTAGAGGAAATATTTCACTACAGGGACAGCCTGTGCAAAGGCAAATATGGAGGATAAGATGTTGAGTGTGGGGAATAGCTATTGTTCAGGCCAATTTGGCCAGAATTTAGTATGCATAACAGGAATGTGATATAGGTGTGGAAAGGGAGCCTAGAATCAAATTGCAAAGTATTCTAAATCTCAAACTGGGGAATTTATATTTTATCGTACAGATAATAGGGAAGGAACCACTAAAGATTACTGAGTAGGAGAGAAACACTGCCAGATTTGTAATTCAGTAAGTTTCATTTTATAGCTCTGTGAAGAATGGGTTTGCACAGGGAAAAAAGATCTGCCAGTAAATGCGTATTAAGAGCCTTCTATGCACCAGGCACAGTGCTAAGTGTAGGAGACACAAAAAGTGGCAAAAATTGGCCCTGGCCTAATGGGAAGACAAGTAAACAAATACGTACCACCAAGCTATCTACAGAATAAATAGGAAACAATTAAAAGAAGGAAGATATTTGAATTGATAGTGGTTGGAAAAGGTGTCCTGTAGAAGATAGTATTTTAGTTGGGACCTGAAGCCAGGAAAGGCAGTAATTGGAGATGAGAAGGCAGAGCATGCCAGGAATGGGAGACAGGCTGAGAAAATGTCTGGAATTGAGACATGGAGTATCTTATTCAAGTAACAATAAGGAAGCCAACATCACTGGATCAAAGACTATGTGGGGGCTAGGGATGTTTAGTATAAGAAGACTAGAAAGATATAATGGTGCTATATTGTGAAGGCCTTTGAATGCCAGACAATTATGTATATGATTGTGGAGATGATAGAGAACCACTGCAATTTATTGCGTAGGGGTGACAATACAGTCAGACTAATAGGACAATCACTTTGGTGGCTCAATGTAGGATGAATTGGAGTGAAGAGACACTTGAAGCAGGCAGACCAATGAGTAGACTTTCATAATAGTCATCTAGGCATGACATAATAAGGGCCTGCACCAGAGTGGTAGCAGTATCAGAGTAGAGAAGGGGGAGTATTGGAGAGACGTTGCAAAGGTAGAATCAACAGACCCTGGCAATGGATTGGATATAGAGAGTAAGAGTAGTGACAACTTTGTTATGAATCTGAAGAAAAGAGTAGAATAATGTAATAAAAATGATGTCAGAAGCGCTATTGTTCAGAATGAGCTGGGCGCTTAGAAGAAACCAAAAGACAAGATCGTTGTTCAATTGTTACAGTCATGTCTAACTCTTCATGAATTTATTTGGGGTTTTCTTTACAAACATACTGGAATGGCTTGCCATTTCCTTTTCCATCTCATTTTATAGATGAGGAAACTAAGGCAAATAGGGTTAAATGACTCGCCCAGGGTAACACAGCTAGTGTGTCTGAGGGCAGATTTGAACTCAGACAAGATGAGTCAGTCTTCCTGACTGCAGGCCTGGTGCTCTGTCCAATGTGCCACCTAGCTGCCTTGCAAAAGGAAAAAAAGATAAATGGGTTTTTAACCTATGTTAGGGTAAAGAAGAAGACCCAGGAAGGGATAGAATTACCTCTTAGGGCAAATGAGACAATGATAACTTACAAAAGAAGGAAGGCAATACCATTTAATTCTTACAGAACCTCAAAATTATGTGCCAATGAGCTTGAAATCCATTCCTGAGAAAATTCTAGAATGCATTATTAAAGAGAACATTTAGAGAGGGAGATGGTAGTGGAAAGGTAGGACCTCAATCCAGCTTTCTTTATGCTGAGGATTTTTTACTGTGCTGTGCTGTGTCTTTGCCTTGCACACAGTAGGTTAATAAATATTTGTTAAAATAAATTAGAGCTGGCTTATGTTGCATAACGTTGAGCTTGTCACACAAAGAAAGGAGAAGCTTCACTGTGCCTTTATTGTTGCAATCATCCCAGTTTATAGAAATTCATGGACTTCTTTCAAACTCCTTTTCATATATTTCATTTAAACCCTGGTTCATAGAATTGAGAATCAGGGGAAATGTTGCTTTCTATTTCAGTTTAGCCAAAGGGAGCAATGGAAACCAAGATGTACTGGACATTTTGTGTTCACAGTAAAAGGTCAATTGAGCTTTTAAGAAAACCAGAAGACATATGCAGATGAATTTTAAAATAAATAATAGGAAAACAAAATGTTGCTGGCAGACTGAAAACTCATACCACCACGTAACTATAGTCTGAAAATAAAATTATGGCATTTAATATATTTTTAAAGGTCAGTGAGTTTTCATAACTAAAAGGAAAATTCCTTTTGCCCTTATTATAGTATACGCATATCATTTCTAAGAAGAACATTCCGTCCAAACTTGGAATTTTAAGTAAGGGTGATTTAAAAGTGTTTGAACATTGACAGGGATAGTCTGATTGTGTTATTGTTTTGCTTTACAGTATTCACATGTGCGTGATCTATAATTCATGATTCTGGGGGAAAATGAAAAAGCTACTTGGAGAAAAAAAATGTTATGAGAAATTTGAACTGGCAGTTTAGTGAAGGATGTGATTGAGGAATTAAAATAGCTACATTTCCTCTCTGGGCTCTACCATGTTTTGTTTTTTAAAACCAACTGAATTTTAATAAGTAATAATTTAATAGTTCACAGACTCACTTTCACTTTTAATGGGGGAGATACAATGGTGGAAAAGAGTTGGTTAATAGGTACTCCCAGTAAACTAGGATATTTATTATTTGAAATAAACAAAGTAGGGGTGGAAAGAAGGGAATTTGCTAGGAATATCTTTTTTTAACATTGCTAGAAATGTATGGGGAGCCAGAATCAAATATTGTGTTCATAGTGTTTCTTTTAACTTTCTAGAAAAAAAATTGCCAAAGACAGAGAGATATCTGCTAAAATTTTCATAGAAACACTTTTCTGTGGTAGCAAAAGTCAGTTTAATAAGTGAAAACAGATGCCCATTGATCATAGAATGACTGAACAAATTATGGTGTTAGTTCTCCAACCCCCACCGCGATCACCTTCTATCTATGTTATATAGCCAGCTAGACTGTAAGATGCTTGAAAGAAGAGGCTGTTGTGTGTTTGTGGGTTTTCTATATTTACTTTAGAACTAGCAGGAACCTTGTAGGCAGCTAGTCCAACTCTATCATTTTATAGGTGACGAAACTGAAGCAAAGAAAGGGGGACTGCCCAGATACTCTCAGATAGTAAATAAAGTGGGATTTGAACCCAAGCCTTATTACCTGTCCAATGCTTTACCAACTATAAAACACCACCTTAATTAGGCTTTGGTTAGTGATGACAGTAACAGGGAGTGATTTGATGTTTTAAAGCGCTATCTTAATTTTCTTAACAACCCTCAGATACAAGTGCCCCATTTGGGAGACCTGAGAACTGAAGCCTAGAAAGACTGAATGACTTTCTCAGGCAGGATTTGAGGTCAGGTCTTCCTGACTCCAGGTCCAACACTCTATCCATTCTGCTACCTAGTGGTCTTTTAGGGAGTTTCCAAGCTAGGAAGATAGGCTGCAGTTGGGAAATTAACCTTTCAGCTGGATTTTTTTTTTCTGAATCAGCGGTATTTTTTTCACTCAATTCAGTAAAAATTACAAAATGCCTGGAGAAGTAGGAATGGTGTTTATATTGTGCCTACAATGTGTCGTACACTGTGGTAATGACTTTTAAAAAATCTGATTTGATCCTCATGATTAAAAATAATTAAAAAATCATTTGATCCTCAAAACAACCCTGGGAGGTAGGTGCTATTATGAATCCTATTTTACAGATGAGGACATGGAGGCAAACAGAGCTTAAGTGACTTGCCCAAGGTCCCATAGCTGGTAAGGGTCTGAGGCAGGATTTGAACTCAGGTCTTCCTGACTCTAGGTCCTGTGCTCTAAACACTGTAACACTACCACCTTCTACCAAGGTACAAGATACAAGACTCTGTACAAAGTGCTAACAATACAAAGACAAAAAAAGACTATTCCCTGCCCTCAAGGAGCCTACATTCTACTGACCAAAATAAAGATATAACATATATATATATATATATATATATATATATATATGTGAAAATATATATTTTTAGAAACTTATGTTTTTCATTTTCTCCACAGGTACATAAAACCAGTACTATCATAAGCAAAGCAACAACCAATGATAGGAAAGTGAAATACGCATGCCTTTTGCCCCTCACGACAGATTCTAAACCCAAAATCTTTACCAAAAAAGCCGGGCGTAGATGTTTAATGACTTACCCAAAATGTAAGCCCCCTTTAGCTGCTAAAGCTATGCTATGGCCATGAATGGTGTCTATCACATTTGCAGAGATGCTTCTTTTGCCTTTTTTCATGTCACTGATGGACTGAGTTATCCAGACGTAATAACATTATGGGCAAAACAAGTTATTTTTGAAGATAATGTGACAAAATTATATTATTTGCAATAATATCAACCAGGGTCTTGCTGGATGGCAATCTTTTTTCCCCCTTCTCTGATTGACTCTCCTTTTCAGTCCCAATCATGACTATTCCTAAGCTTCTCCTCTAGGTGCCGACCTCTTATGCCACTCTTTCCTCATCACTAAAAGCAAGACTTTTACTGGAGAAATGGAGTCCATGCCTTGTGAATTCTCTTTTCTCCTCCATTCTATTCAAAATCCTACATCATTCTAGGGAGTGCAGTGGACAGAGTCAGCAATATCTGAGTTTAAATCAGGCCTAAGATACTTATTAGCTGCGTGGCCCTGAGATAGTCCTCTATGAGATGGATATAAGAGCACCTACCTCCCAGGTCTGTTGTGAGCATCAAGTGAGATAATATTTATAGAATGTTTTGCACAGTGCCTGGCACCTAGCAGATGCTATATGAATGTTAGCAAACCTAGGTGAAGTAGCATGGTGGCCTTATACAGGAGGAAGTGTGTTCCAAGCAAGTCAAACCAGGGCCACCAATTCAAGCACCACCTCCCCTCAGATTCTTACAAAGACAACCCAGGTCTCTGAGTTCAACAGTCTTGGGAGTATCAGTGGCTTGCAGAAAACCTTCCATGCTTCCAGGCCAGTTCCCAGCGCCATCATGGAGAGAAGTAACCACTAGGGAACACAGATCTATTTTCCTTGCTACCATCAACACCAGATGCTGAACAACTACCAGAATTGACCAAGTAAGTCCTAGAACCCTGGGAGAGTCAGTACCACCAAACTACCAGTTTTCTTCCTCATCCAGTCCTTGAAGCTGTCATTCTAATAAGCCATCCCAATGAAGCAGCTTGACAACTCCTTCTGGGGATGCTGATTCCCTAGCTACTGAAGACCTGGAAAATAAAATTTTTGCCACCAAATTCTTTGGCATTGTCAATACCGAGGTTAAACAGCAGAAAAGGATATGATTATCAGTACAAATGGCATTAAAAATATGCATGACTACATGCTTTTCCATTGAACCCTGAGGATCATGGACCTTTACGATTGACTTGCAGCTGAAATCTGTGTGTTCTCTCTCCCCAATTTGAATACTCTCCTTCAAGAATGAAGGCTTTTTTGCTTTTCTATTTGTATCAGCAGTGATTCACACAGTGCTTTACACATAAAAGTGCCAAATAAATGCTTTTTTATTTATTCATTCACTTAGTCAGTCATCCATCCATCCATTCATTCATGTAGAGATGGCTGTAATGATCTCAGTGGCCTCCCTGATCCACTAAATGAAGAAGGGAAGAAGCTTTAGTGAGGGCCCAATCCCCTGAGGCCTAAGTGAGGACTGTACTAATGGCCAAAAGTCCTTTTTTCCACTAATGAAGATGGTGAATATCAACTAGATACCAATTCGACAGCTGTCCCCCTCTCCCCCAGTATGAATTAGCACCAGTCACTGAACTTTGATCTGTACAAATCCAGGTTTCCTCCCCCACCCCACCTACCTCTACCATCTCCTGCCCCATGTCTGGTCCTGCTTGATTCATTAAAAAACCTTATAAAAACCTACCAGATGTTACCTGTTTGGGCACTCTCCCACTCTAAAGTGACCTGTTTTCATCCTCCCTGACATCACTCCTAAAAGTATTTCTTCTCAATAAAGCTGACTTGCTTTACTTTCCCTTTGCTGGCTCCCATCCGGGGTTGTGTTCCGTTTTGTAGTTCCCTGCCTTTCTTTGTCCTGTATCTTGAAATCCACCACATTGGAAATAGCCCTTCACCTTGTTAATCACTCTACCTGTGCCTTCCATCTCCTCCTAACCTTGTCCTTTCAATCACTCTCTCTCAGTCTTTTTCTGTCTCTTTCTCTTCCTCTGTCTCTCTGTGTTTCTGTCATTCTCACTATTTATATTCTCTCTCTCTCTCTCCCTCTCTCTCTCTCTCTCTCTCTCTCTCTCTCTCTCTCTCTCTCTCTCTCTTTTTCTGTCATTCTCATTATTTATGTATTGTTTCCTTCCCTACTCAAGAATCATTTACTTCTAGGATAAAGTAAGTATACATACCTCAGTTCTAGCCCACTTCCATTTTTCTTTCATCACACTACCTCCCCCCCTTCACAGAATCTACATCCTAGCTAAATTGACTTACTTGCTGCTCCTTGGATTGGGGATCCCTCCTTCATGCCTCTGGTATGCATCCACTTTTTACCCCTTTAACTTTCTAAGATCCATACTAGATGTCACCTCCTACAGGAAGCCATTATTGGCTTCTCTAGTTAGCACTTCCTCTTTTCTCAAATAGCGATAAGTTCAATAGGATTAAGTCCTTTAGGAATTTGAATATTCATATTTCTTTACTCATATCCTTCAATAAAATGTAGCTTCTTGAAAACTGCACCTATTTGATTTTTATTTTGTTTTCAAGTGTAAAGTATTTTTATTTTCTATTAGGGTGAAGAGTGAGTAACTGAAGCCTCTTGACCTGATGTGGTCAGACCTCTGTTTCAACAATGCAGGTAAGATTTTGGGGAAATGGAGTCCATGCCTTATGAATTCCCTTTTCTCTTCTGTTCCATCCAAAACCCTAAATCATTCTAGGGGTTACAGTGGATAGCTTGGAGTCAGGAATATCTGAGTTTGAATCAGGCCTAAGATACTTGCTAGCTGTGTGGCCCTGAGATTATCCTTTATAAAATGGATATAATAATAGCACTTACCTCCCAGGGCTGTTGTGAGCATCAAGTGAGATAATATTTATAGAAGATTTTGCACAGTCTGGTACCTTGTAGATGCTATATAAATGTTAGCAATTATTATTATTTATTCTCTTACCATAGAAGACACAATAAATGCTTAATACATTTCTTTACTTCTCTTTCCCTCCTCCTATAAAATAAGCTCTTTGGCAACTGGGACTATTTCTTTATTGTTTTTGCATTCTCCATGCCTTACATAGCACCCTGCATATAACAAGTGCTTAATAAATGTTTGTTGACTGATTGATAAATTTTCTTCTAAATACACATAGAATCAATAATCTAGACTCTTGCTTCATGCTTGCCCTCACCTCCATTTCCAACCATACATTTCTTGAGCCTGTGTCTAATTAGATGATCTACTCTGGTATATCATTACCAGTCCTGTGGTTACCCAGAGACAATATGGTAGAAGGGAAAGAGGTCCTGACTTCAAACCAGAAGTCCAGTTCTTGACTTGGACACTTGTTTTGTGACCCTATCTAAAGTTCCCCTATCTAAAGTTCAGTTCCTCACTTGCAAAAATGGAAATACTTCCTTCATGTAAATTTAGTTAGAGAGAATTCCAGTGAAAAGAAGGACCTAAATTTATAATGTAACCCTGAATTTCATTGCCCTGATATTTGTAATATAACTCAAAGAAGAATTATCGAATAAATGACTGTTCTTTGGAAATACACAATCTATCCCACTGAAGGTTCTAACTGTAAGAAGGTCATCACCTTGAACAAGACCAACTATTTCATTATTTGCTAATAAGATTCTAATATACTCAATCCTGACCATCTCATCATCATTTGAAAAACAAATGGCTTTTCTTTCAAGCAGATTAAAAATCTGAAGTTTATTAGGCACTTTGAATGTCACCTTCCCCATTTTCTGCTGCACTAATAATAACTTCTACAAGATTTGCCAATAAATTCTGGTCGATACAAAGATTTCTCCTCTGAACATGTTATTAGATAATACCTTCACTGCCTTTGGGCCTTGTGATCTCCAAGTATGTCAAGCGCTTTTAATCACAGCTCTGAAACCTTCTAAGAGATTCCAAACTTGGTGTTCATTAATCTTTGTAAACAGTAAGCTGATGTTTATGGAAAAATCCAATGATTTTTCTCCCTCATTGATTGATTTTTCTTTAAATGAGCAGCTACAAAATGACTGAAATTCAATTAATGACCCAAGACATCAAAACGTGTGTTTTCAAAGGAGTGAATTCATTGAATAAAGGGTTTCTTGCTTAGCAGGTTTCCTTGTAGTCAGCAGAAAGAGGCTTAACAAGGAAGATAATTTCTGTAATGCAAGTCAAGCCAGAGGAGTCTACTGGGACAAATCCTGTTTCTTCCCTATTTGTTCCTTCTAGTAATAGAGATGAATGGGATCTCAGAGTTGACTAACTTACATATGATCTGGGGTGTACCCTCTGAGGTGCTTACTATCTCCTCTTAGCCCTATAGAGAAAAATACAGACACAGTCATCAGAAGTTTTCATCCTCCTGACAACACATAAAAGATATAGATATTTGCAAGGATGCAAACACACACACACACACACACACACACACACACACACACACACACACACATACACACCATGGGGAAAGTAGGAGAGTTCAAGTCACCAAATCAGGTGGGTGGAAAATAATTCCCAGGAAGTTCTGTTATGAAGGAAATGTATTCATACTCACCCCCAAAGGCAGTTTCTAAGAATTCTTTTTAGGAAATTTTCATTAAGTACATGAATGGGGTCTAGTTCAATCCTTCACACAAGTTCATACATCCTATTTGCTAGATGCTATCTAGTCCATGGTCCTCATTTTATTGGTGGGGATACTCAAGTAGATTAAGTGACTTGTTCACAGTCACCCACATCAGAGATGGAATTTGAACCCAGGTCAGCCAGGACTTTGTCATTGGGAGTGCTCTTTCCACCAATCCATGTTGCAATCCTTTGGGATATACAATACAGTACAGTACAATAATCATTCCCTTCTTTGTGTAAAGTACCATGCCAGGAGTTACAAAGTTAGACCTTATCCTGAAGGAGCTAATATTCTGCTATGGTGCTATAAGATGCACAAAGATAAATATAAAAACAAAGTCTTTAGGGGCAGGAGAAAAAACAGAAGACACCCAATCAGGCATGTTTTTCTGTGATCTGCAGATTTGATGGGCATGCCATCTATGATGCTACACAAGTTGCTAATAGAATCCTAGCTTCACCAAATTTTATAGTAGCATTCATCAACATTTTGTAAGTGCATGCTGTGTGTCAGACACTCTTCTAAGTTCTGGGATTATAAAAAGAGACCCTACTCTCAAAGAGTTTATAATCTAATGAGAGAGACAACGTGCAAACAAATATATACAAAGCATGCTACATATAGGATAAATAGGAAATAAGAAGCAGAGGCAAATGACTAGAATTAAGAGGGTCAGGGAAGGCTTCCAGTAGAAGATGGCATCTTAGTACAGACTTAAAGGAAGCCATGGAAGTCAGTAGGCATAGTTGAGGAAGGATAGCATTCCAGCCAGAGAAAATGCCCAGAGCCAAGAGATGGAGTGTCTTGTTCATGGAACAGCCAGAAGGCCAGTGGCAGAGAGCAAGGTAAAAGACTTGACAGGTAGGAGGGGCTAGGTTATAAAGAGCTTGGAATGCTAGAGCATTTTGTAATTGATCTTAGAAGCCACAGGGAGCCACTGGAGTTTATTGAATAAGAAGCCATATAATCAAATCTTTGCTATAGGAAAATCACTTTGGAGGCTGAATAGAGGATAGATTGGAATGGGGGAGAGACCTGAAGCAGGCAGACCAACAAGAAGGCTGTTGCAATAGTCTAGGTGTGAGGTGAAAATGGCCTGCACTAGAATAGTGGCAATGCCAGAGAAGAGAAGGGGATATGCTTGAGAGATGCTACAGAGGTGAAGTCAACAGGCCTTGGAAAACATGTTGAATGTGAGAAGGAGTGGGGCGAAAAATAATGGGGAGTTGGGGATGACTCCAAACATACAAGCCTGAGGAACTGGGAGGATAGCGTTGCCCTCTTAAGTAATACTTATTTGTCTGAAAGACTGAGCTATGACAAGACCCTTAAACCTTTCTTAGAAGAAAGCAATTCACATGTACTGATTATTTTCTCAACATTGGGGCTGTGCGCCCTTAATAATACATGAGAGTCTTCAATTTTCCATTTTATCTTTGACTTTTTTATCTACAATCCTATCAGGAAACTACTGCCCAATCAAAGAGTTTTGGCTCTTCCAAAAGATGCTTTAGGACTTCTGACCAAGATGAATGGCTCAATGGAGGCAGATCATTTAGCTCCCATATATCTACTGCAGCAAAAACCTGAAATCCAATGAAGAACGACTCTATGGCACTTATGTCACTCCAGACCTTCACAAAACCCAGCCAGAAACCCACAAGCAATCAGAAAGGAGCCACTAGCAAGTCAGTGCTAGCATGGGCAACCAAGAAAACAACTTCCCTATGTAAACAGAGATGGGCTACACACGTGTAATCTGCAAGGCTTTGTGTCAGGAGACAACAATAGTGGAGTACCTCCTGGGAAAATCCCTGGGTGGTCAGGAAGCCCTAGGGTGGAGACCTTGCCAGCAGTTAGTGTGGTACAATTTTTAGACCAGGATAACTCTGGCCCAGGGGTTCTGTTATCTCCAATCCAGAGACATCATAGAGGGCTCTGCATATTGTGCCCACTAACTTTATGTGTCCCAAAGTGCTCTGTCTTTTGCTTTCCTCTCTTTCTTCCCTTCTCCTTCTAAATGATTTCACTGGGTTATCTCACAAGCTCTCATGGATTCAATTATAATCTCTATGCTGATGTTTCTCAAATCTACTTGTTCAGTCCTAACCACTCTGCTTACCTCTAGTCTCACATCTCCAACTGCCTATTAAACACCTCAAATTACATGTCCTGTAAACATCTTAAACTCAA
>CM053623.1:191756087-191790205 GCA_028646595.1 Phalanger gymnotis
TTCCAGTTGATTTTTATACTCTTCCACAATAGTCAGAATATAGTCCCTATAACTAACGTCGTATATACTACTTTGAGTCTCATCAATTCCCACAGGGTTCCCCTCTCCTTCCATTTATCAGCTTTATCTAAATTCCTTTAAATTTGTTCCTTCCTTCCTTCCTTCCTTCCTTCCTTCCTTCCTTCCTTCCTTCCTTCCTTCCTTCCTCCCTCCCTCCCTCCCTCTTTTCCTTCCTCCCTCTCTCCCTCTCTCCCTCCTTCCCTCCTTCCTTCCTTCTTTCCTCCCTTCCTCCCTTCCTTCCTCCCTTCCTTCCTTCCTTCCTTCCTTCCTTCCTTCCTTCCTTCCTTCCTTCCTTCCTTCCTTCTTTCCTTCCTTCCATGCATGCAGTTTTTCTCACTTTGTCTGTTGGTTGATACTCTAATTTATTTATTTCTCCCTTTTTTCTTCTTCTTTTTTTCTGGTCAATTAATACAGTGGTTCAGTCTTCTCTCCCTTCCAACATCTTACTTCAAGTAACAATCCTTTGTCGTCAGCTTTCCAAGAAGTGTTTCTTTGCATTGTTCTCACCATCATTTCTCTTCCTTTCTTGTCTAACCTGAACTTTACTTCCTATTCCATACACTTTATCCTTACTTTTTTCTTCCTTATTCTCTAGTCTCTTGTGAATGGAAAGTCTTTGAAGTATAAGTTTGAGCCCCCTCTTCGATCCCATTTTTATATTATTTATAGATTTTATTCCATCCCTCTCTTTTTTTTGGTGTGCCTCACCTTAGAAATATCAGTTCATGAGAAAAATATTGTCAGATGGAAACTATATTGTGTTCTAGGAATTACTCTCCTTCTCAGGTGATGAGGCCTCACCCTGTCCTTTAGTGTTTACATGTTTGATCTCTGTGTGATCTTATCTGTGTGTCACCACTGCCACTCTGGGTGATGGCTAACCTTGGTGACTGATACATGCCATTTCATGTGGTGGAATGACATCTAGAAAGGCATGACACTTTCTCAGAGAAGTTATATTACCCCCTCTCTCCCACTGATGCTCATTATATAACCTTGGCTCTTCCTGAAATAATAAATCTGCTCTGCTGTGGGAATATTCTTTAGTCAGACCTCTTCCTGTTCCCTTCTAGTGTTAGATTTCTCTTTCATGTTCAAACCCACCACAATGTCTTTTTTCTCCATTGTTATAACTATTCTCCCATAGCTTCCTCTCCCTTACCCCCAACTCAGACTCAGGTTGAGAGACCAAAGGATTTATTTTTCCATTACTGTTCACCTATGCACTTGGTAGTAGTATATCATTCACTCCCCTATGTCACCTCTCCACTTGGGAAGCTTCTGTCTCTGTTATTTCCTCCTACAGAAGAAATTGATTCACTTTATAAGGGGTCAGGGGATTTATTCCACAGAGTAATAATTCAACTTTTCTTCCTTCCATTTTCCTGATTCTTAAGTTTCCCCTAAAGCTTTATCCTCTTAAGTGTCCCTTTATGATCTGTATTTTTCTCTTTTTTACCTCAGAGATCAATAATTTTAATAACCTTATTTATTTACTTAGTCTTTTTCACCAATCGAACTTATTTACCTATATGTGTTTCTATATTTTGAGGGGTTTGCAAGCTGAATAATCTGTTGAACTTGGTTTACCTTTTTTATGTTTCAGAGGTATGCCTTAAATACCTTTCTTTGTTGAAAGTCTACATTGATGCTTCTTCCTCTTCTGAGTCTCAAGTTGATGAATTATATAGGATTCTGCACCAAGTTTTTTTTCCAAGACTCCAAGTTTCACAATGAAAAAATGTATTTGGCATCCATGATATTAATAATAGCATAAGGATAGGGATAGACTGGACCTATGATCTCAGTGGAAGAGAACTTCCATTAACAATGAAACTGATTTAAGAGTCTTAGGGAGTTACCAACTACATTGAGAAATACAGTGACTTGCCTAAGGCAATAACTAAAAATCACATTTACATAGTATTTGATAGTTTACAAAGCACTTTCCTCACAATAACCCTATCAGATAGCTTTTAAAATATTAACCTCATTTTGCAGATGATGAAACTGAAGATCAAAGAAATTAAGGGACTTATCCAAGATTATGTGGCTAGTGGATGGGACACAGAAGTGAGATTTGAACCCAAGTCTTTCTAAATTCAGATCCAGTGCTCTTTAAACTACAGAATATTTGTGTGAACAAATATAACATAGACAGAAACATATTTTTGTATATATGCATGTATAGACGTATACAATGTACATGCGTATATACACACACATACACACGCATATTTTACACAGATCCATGTGTGTATATCCCTATATTTATGTACAGGCACATGCATGTATGTACTTGCCTGAGTGTTTATATGTGTGGATGAATGTATAAGTGTGTACACAAGTATAGTGATTTTGTTATTCAGTTGTTTCAGCCACCTCCAACTATCAGTGGCCCCATTTGGGATTTCTTGGAAAAGCTAGAGTGGCTTGCTATTTCCTTCTCCATCTCATTTTAGACATGAGGAAACTAAGGTAAATAAGGATAAGTAACTTTCCCAGGGTCACACAGCTAGTAAGTGTTGGAAGCTAGATTTGAACTCAAGTCTTCTTGGCTCTAAGCCTGATGCTACATCCACTGTGCCACCTAGCTGCTCTTATATATACTGATAGACAAACTCTACACCTAACTGAATGGCAGAATCTGGGCAATACACATTTTATTGAGCTGTTTATAGACTTTCTTTACTTCTTTATATTCAACAGATGTTGGTCTGTAAGATGCAGTTGTTCTCTTGTAGATCTTATTTTGCAAACATTTACATTAACATTAAAATTAATGACCAAATACACATGGAATAAGGTTTCTTATCACCTTTAGGGGTATGACAAAATGTACTCCATCAACTCTTCCTTGCTTTTCCAATAAATCTCTGTGAAATAGCTTTCCAGTTAGTTGCAAATTCTTTATTTCATGGGATCATAGATTTACAGTTAGCTAAGAACTTAGACACCATTGAGCCCACCCCTTTATTTTTATAGGTCAAGACATACAGAGCTAGTAAATATCTGAGGCAGAATTGGAACCCAGGTCTTCCTGACACTATTCATTATTTTATGTTACCTCTCTTTCCTCTGGCTACATTTATAAAGACAATGCCAAGATTGATAAAAATTGGTTCCTCTAATATTGGGTCTACTCCTTGGTGATTAGATAAGAATCCTAAACTTAAAAAGTTAATAGGTAGAATAGAAACTATGATTCTTTGCACTCTCTGCCTCCTTTTGTGCCACTTTGCCATGAATCCTACAGAAACAAATAGAGGCTGAATAAGACTTAGGGCCATTTGTATTTTTCTTGGTTCCACTGATTGCCATTGGTGGAATACTTCATCACCTTATGGCCTCCTACAGATGATGAACCTCTCTCTCCTTAACTAGGCTAGTTGTCAGAAAGCAGAAGCAATCTGTTGCTGAAACTACACCCAAAGGCTTTCTAGCATGGTAGAACCATCTAGGACTATATTCTACTGTTAGAGCCTTCAAGAACTGAGGGTGACCTCAGTGTCACAATGAGGTTCCCAGAACTGACTTTTAAAGGTCATGATTCTTTGCTATAATACCATTCATTTGGCCAATCATCTCTTTGTAATATTTTTAATAGAACTGCCCACTAAAACTTTGTTTCATCAAAAGATTGTTTTCATTTTTTGTGTGTGAAGTTATTAATATCCTTAGGAACAGAATATCTATGCAGAGAATACTAGTGCTGAAAGGAGTACAATTCTCTCATTTTATAAAAGAGAAAAATACAGGCTATAATGGTGATATGAAAAGCTCACAGTGTTAGGACTAGCCAGCCACAAATAAGGTCAATAGTCCACTCCCCAACAGTCAGCAAACAGTCACAGTCACATAGATTGATTTTGCGATTTATAACTCCTGAAATATACATTTTGTATATGTTATAAATCACATTTTGCTGTCTCTCTCCCATACCCAGAATGTTCTCCCTCCTCATCTCTACCTCCCAGCTTCCCTGGCTTCCTCCAAGTGGCAGGTAAAACTCTACCTTCTACAGGAATCCTTTACAATCTACCTTAATTTTAGTGTCTTCTCTCTGTTAATTATGTCCGAATTTTCCTGTAAACAGTTTGAACATTGTCTCCTCCTTTAGACTGTGAGCTCCTTGAAAGCGGAGACTGTCTTCTGTCTTCCTTTGAATCCCTAGCATTTAGCATAGTGCCTGACAAATAGTACGTGACTAATAAGTGTTTATTAACTGACCGACCTTGAATTTAACAGTATTAGGAAACCCGAGATCATTCCATTCTACTGTACTATTTCTCAATGTAAAGTTGCATTAAGAATTTGTCATTGATCTTCCTAAAATTATTATATTTGCTTTGGTGGGAAATAAAATGGCCCAATAACTATGTGACTTGAGTCCAGACTTTTCACTTCTCTGTGTGTCAGCAAAACAAACAATAATATGGTTCCTAACTAAAATGGTTATCATGAGGATGACAAATTGAATAATAGGAGCATGAAGTTCTTCAAGATTCTTTGAAAAATGGTGCTCTAAGTATGCAATGTGTTATAATCACTGTGATTTTGTATATTAATTTTAATTTTATCTTTACAGAAATTAATGGCATGAGTTCACTATACTTTCCCAATTTTAGAACAAATAGAATTATTAAAGTAACTTATCATGGGATTGGCCAACAGCTTTTTTTTTTGTAGCAAGAGTTACTACTAAAATAATATATCTTTTGTTTGGAAATAAAATATATTATTTAAGCTACCATAATTCCTTCCCTGATCTCATTCATAGAAGTAAGTGAATATTTTAGGGAAAAAATTAGTGCCATGATTTTTGCATGTTCATCTTTTTAAATAGGTAGGCAGTGTGGTGTATGAATAGAGAAGAGAGACGCCTTCCAAACCAGTAAAACCTGGGTTCAAGGCCTCTGATACAGGCTGGCTGTATGGCCCTGGTTAGTAAGTCACTTAACCTCCAAAACTCTAAGAGAAGGTGCCAGCCTACATTGGTACAGAAGGTTCTCTCACTCCAGAGTTCCCAATACCAATGAATTCACCAACCCATGCTTGAGAGTCTCTGTTGGACTAATTCCTCATTAGATTGTGAGCTTCTTGACAGCAGAGATTGTTTTGGCCTTTCTTTTTGTATGCCCAGCATTTAGTATAATACTTGGCATATAGTAAGCCCATAATAAATGATTTTTGAATGGAGGCAACTGAGTGACACCATAGAAAGAATGCTGGGCCTGGAGTCAAGAAGACTTGAGTTCAAATATGACATCAAATGTAGACATTTACTAGCTGTGTGACAATAAGGAAATCTTTTAACCTTGGTTTGTTTCAATTTCCTCAACTGTAAAAGGAAGACAATAACATCCCTAATTTCTCAGGGTTGTTGCCAGGATACAATGAGAAAATGTTTGTAAAGTGCTTAGCATAGCACAGGGCACATAGTAGGTGGGATAGAAATGTTTATTCCCCTCTCTCTTCCCCTGAAATGACTTGACTTCACTATAGATCTACCAGAATTGTAACTAGTTTAGGTCAAGTAGCCTTTTCTGTAGACTGACATACAACTAAGCATGAGTCTTCTCCAGAATGGTGCATTTCAATGTTTCTTCTCTACAACAGCCATTATCCCTATACCTTACTTCATGGTCATATGGAGGAGAGTGGTATAACTACTGATCTCTCTGTATCCATTTTCCTCAAAACCCAATATTAACAAGGACCTTTTGTGAAATAGACTGCATTGGAATTTGGACTCTTCTCTACTTTGCTTGTTCCCTACCCACCTCTCCCACCCAGTGGACTCTGCAATTCAGTGCAGGGTCCTAACCTCAGTACCCATTCAGTTTATTTATTCTGTCCGTAGATATGATTCTGACATCTTCTTCACTTAGTTCTTCTCTATCAGATGGAAGTGCTGACATTGGAATTTCCTTTGATAACATTTCTATTACATCACTTTTACTGAAGAATTGGAAGCCTATTGTTTTCATTTCTTTTTGCTTCTAAACTGTAAGTGGTTTCTTGTCATCCTTTGTGTTCTGTTAAATAAAAAAAAATGATGGCTTTACTTTGAATCTTCTTCATGTTGTTAAGTGGCCTTCAGTAGATGCTCCTCTAAGTTATTTGGTGTTCAGATTTAGGTAAAGAGGAAAGGGGATGGGCAAGGAGATTTTTGTGTTACCTTTAATTTCATTTGGCTTCCGCACTTTAAGCACAAATACATATTACCTTCCATAACCATACTCAAGGCAACACTTAGGGATACGAATTCATTAATATCCTTGGGTGAAGACAGGGAAGGGAGTTAGGAATACAATTTTTTCACTAACTTAAAATATGGGGAGAAAAGAACAATTTTCTTTTTCTGTTCCCAAATCTACCCAGTTTAAGCAAAAAAGCAATAGTCCACATGGACCATGTGAATTAGACGTTTAAAAAAATGGGACTGTTTTTATTTTTTGCATCACCTGATCAGAGAAGTAGCAGACTGCATTTATCTAAAAAAAAAAGGAGAATGAGTATGAGTCTGCCAAAGCCTTATCCCTTTTGGAGAATGCTTTCAGCTCTCTGAAAGAAAAAAAAATTAAGGATTACATATTATTCACATGAGGTCCCATCCTCACAAGAGCCTAACGTCTGTTAAGGGCTACCTATGCACTTTTAGACTCATATAAATGTCTGTCTTGTGTATAAATTTAATGATATGTAGGTACCTCATTTTCTCTCATCCCAAAGACACCCTGAGGTGTGTATAGGTCACTGTGGACAGTTAACATGTTTCTGCAACGTCTAAGCAAAGCATCATTCAGTCCATATAACAAGGAAAAATATTTCTGGGGAAAAAATATCCTGAAAGCGCAAACAAAATGACTCTTTGTTCCTTCTGAAAGTCCTGCAAGATGACTACACATGTATAACCTATGTCTAATTGCTTGCCTTCTTAATGAGGGGAGGTTGGAAGGGAGAAAAGGAGAGAATTTGGAAGTCATAGTTTTAAAAGTAAATTTTAAAATTGTTTTTACATGTAACTGGGGAAAATGAAATACTAAATATTTTTTTAAAACAACAAAAAAGGAAAAATACTCTTGCAATATTGATAAAGGAATCAGGGTAAGAAAAACATAGGTGTTTCTGCCTCTCATCAAAAAGCTATATTCTGTAAAATAGCAGTTCTCAAGGTATGGTCTGTATACCTCTGGGGATTTCCAAACCCCTTCATAGGGGTTCATAAAATTAAAACTATCTTCATAATATTACTAAGTTATTATATACCTATAAAATATTCTTACATTTTCCTATTATATGTCTGTAAGAGGTTAACCTTTTTTTTTGTATACATCAACCAAAATTAATTGACGCAACACATATGATGCAGAAGTAGACCAGAGAGTCTAGCTGTCTTCTCTTAAGCTAAAAATTAAAGAGATTTGCAAAATATGCAAAATAATATCACTTCTCACTGTTTTTTGTTTTGGAAAATATAGTTATATTTCATTTGTTTTTACATGTATTAGATTTGTTATTGTTATTTTAGTGAAGGAATAAGTAAATATTTTAAAAGTATTATCTATTTTAATTTTCCTACAGTAAATATCAATGAGCATGACCCACATATGCAAAAGCTATTTGGAGTCCTTGATAACTTTAAGAATATGAAGGTGTCCTGAGACAAAAAGTTTGGGAACTCCTGATATAGAAGGCTCAACTTGAAGTCAGAAAGAAATGGGTTTAGGTTTAGCCTCTTGGTGCCTCATAGTGGCACCAAGCAAATCATTAACCCCTCTAAGTCTAACTCAGAGAAAGTCAACTCTCTGACTCTAAATTATAGATCAGTTCATATATCTGAGAAAATAATGCATTCTTGATATATTGATAAGATATGAAAGATCTGTGGGCAAGGAGGAGTGGGGTTTACCAGACCTTTCTCTGTGTGGTATTACAATTCTGAAAAGAAGTCAAGAGGCACCTGGAGAACATCGCTAGGAAAAGGCACAGATCAGGGTATGTTACTAACTGTATCCATAGGACTATAGTCTCAGAGCTAGAAGTCACCTTAGAGGCCGTTTTGCCCAAAATTTTAATTTTACAGGTGGAGAAGTTGAGGCCCAGGAAAGCTAAGTGACTTGCCCAATGATATCTAAATCATAAGTTGTTAAAGGGAAGATTTGAACCCAGATCCTCAGATGCCAGAACCAATTCTCTTTCCACCTTATGGCTATTTCTCTAGAGATTGTATAGAATTTCTGTTGAAAGTGAAAAATCTAATTTTATTTTGTCATCATTATCTTAAATTTATTTAGCATGTAGCTGGATGCAAGTCACTGTGTTCCAAGGACATGGAACAAATAATGTCAAACATAGCCCTGTTCCCAAGAAACTTAGAATCTAATTGAAGAGACAGAGCATATTCAATATACATTGCATATTGAGCACGTTCTATGTAACCTGCGCTATAACAGATGCTTGAGCTTTAGGGTTGTCCCTGCCATCAAGGAACTATCAGTAAGGCAAGATTCATGACCACGAGGATGACCATGAACATGCCTGAATGGTTCGGAATCGCAAAGTATGAAAAACTCTATGTAGAAAATGGAGGAAGTATAACATTTCTTTAGACTCCGGAGGATCAAATCCAAGAACTAATACCCCCAATTAGATATAGTAGCAATTATGTTCCAAAACCAGTAAGCCCACCTCAATGTAGTAACAAGGAAATTAAAGCAGAGTATTATAGCAGGGAACCAAGTCATCCTGTAACCTTCCCCTCTGCTAGGGCCTTCCTGCAAACAATCACTCACGAATCCTAACTCTCCTCTCAGTGCTTTCTCCACAGCTCTGTCAACTCCAAGTTCCTGCTCCTTCTCTTTGGGATGAATTCTGATTCGTGTAGCTCTCTGCAGATTCTGCTCTTTGATCTCTGCAACTCTCTCTCTTGTTCTGCACTCTCCACTCTGCAGTCTCTCTCAATGCTGGCTCTCGCTCAGTGTCTGCTGCCTCAATGTCTTCTTGATGTCTGCTTCTGAATTCTGCTGCTCCCAGTTTTGAGCTCTCATTATATACACTCCTAGTTGGCATCTGATTGGCTAGAACTCAGGTCTCTGATTGTCTGAATTCATGATCGACTAGAACTCAGTGCCCATAACATTGGCTCTGGTCTTAGCAACTCCCCTTATGGCCCTGTTGGTTTCATGCCCACAACAGCTTAGTAAGTAGCGGCTTTAGGCCTACTTACAAACAAAGACATAATCAAGCTTTCCCACCTAGGCTCACCTGAGACCTATTGAATGGGTGGGGAAGATCTTTGATCACATTAGTACTACAGGACCTTACAGTCTGATAGAGGGATAGGTAGTACACAGATGAGTATAATGAATGGATCAAAGATCTAGAACAGCAAGGAACCTCAAACATCATCTGGACTCAAAAATTATCTATTCTAACCTATTTCATTTTACAGATAAAGTAACTAAGATACAAGGAGGTTATAAATGACTTAGTCAAGGCCAGCCAGGTAATAAGCATTAGAAGCCAAGTATGAGCCCAGGTCCTTTACTGGACTCCAGAACCATGTTCTTTCCATTGTGGTATACCACCTTTCATAGGAGAGTTCAAATGAAAAGAGGAAAGCTTTGTCAAGGAAAGAGCACAGGAATTAAAAGAGATTAAAGTACAACATAGCTAGCATTTGCCAAATGCAGTTAGTGTTGCAGGACTTCAGAGAAAGTAATGTTCGCTGTGCCTGGTACATCCTGGGAAGGCTTCATAGAAGAAGTCAGACTAGGCTGCAAGTTTTGAATGAGGCAACATGGTGCAAGTGGAAGATTGTTAGATTTGAAATCAGGAGAACTGAGTTTGACTTCTGGCTTGTCACTTACTACCTGTATAGAGTTGGGCCTCTCTGGGAGTCAACATCCTCATCACTGAATAAGGCTTGTTTGTGTACTAATATTCCTTTGAGTTATAAAGCTATGATTCCAAAATCTTACGACTTTGATAAATAGAAAAGATGGGGAAGGAGAGTCCAGGCAGATGACATTCTGTACAGGAAAGAATAGAGTGTTCTTAGGGACCAGGGAGCAGGACCAACCATTTAACAATATTAACTCAGGAAGGGATTAGTGAGGAGAGGGTGGACACTGCATATTTCCTCTATCTATTGGAAATAACTCAGGATCTTTGAGCAGTGAACAAGGGGATGATAGTAAGGAACCTTACTAAATAAATAAATGAAAACTGGTTTGCTTAAGGGAGCAGTTAGGTGGCACAGTAGATAGAATGCTGGATCTGGAGTCAGAAAGAGTCTTGAGTTCAAATGTGACCCTAAACAGTAGCTGTGTGACCCTAGGCAAGTCACTTAACCATGTTTGCCTCAGGGTTACATATCTGTAAAACAAACTGGAGAAGTATATAGCAAACCCTTCCTGTATCTTTGCCGAGAAATCCCCAAATGGGACCATGAAGAATCAGACATGGCTGGAAAGTACTGAGCAATAAATTTTGCTTAAGAGAGCAAGAGAAATGTTCATTGATATTTCACACGGCAATGAACTTGTAGGGAAATTTCAGCATAAACATGCAATCTATCAAAAACTTATACTCCGCAATGTCCATAGAGCTGTGAACTCATCGTTTTGGTACTCAACACTACCACCACTACCAGAAGTAACATTAATATAACACTTTAAGGTTTTCAAAGAGCTTTACGAGTATCTCATTCTATGCTCGCAACAACCCTGGGAGTCATATGCTATTATTATCTTTATGCTACAGATGAGGAAACTGAGGCAGATAGGATAAGTGACTTGCCCATGGTCACACAACTAATTAGTGCCTGAGGTTGAATTCGAACCCAAGTCTTCCTGACTCCATGTCCTAGGGTAAATAAATTGTAGGACATCTCTTCAACACCCTAGAGCTCTTCCTCTAGAATCCCATTTGCAACCCCATTTCCAACTTTAAGAAGTGCTGAAGGGCTCACAGGTGGAAAAAAGTTTAAGATTTCCTGCTTTAGATCATGCAAAAAAAAAAATTAAACACAACCAAAATTTACTTCTTCGAATTAGAATTCAAGAATTTGTCTTGATTAGCTCTCACATATTTTTTATACACATTTTGACATTTTTTAATTGGGAGAGGCGGGAGAGAGTAAAAATAAATGCTTGTCAATTTAAAACAGTTAAAAAGAATACTCTTTTAAAATGATTTTTTAAATCAAGCATTTAGCTTCTCCCCCACCCACTCATCATCAATTAAGTAAGGAAAAAGAAAAATATAACCATTATGAGAAGTGTGAATAGTCAACAAAAAAATCTCATGTTGGCTCTACTCCCAAATATATGTCTCATTCTACATCTTGGACCTGTCAACTCTCTATGAGGTCAGTGACATGCTTCATCACCAAACTTCTGGCACCATGGCTGACATAACATTGATCCAAATAAAGAATATACTTCTTAACAGAAACCTTAAAACACCAACACACAAGCATTTCTGGAAATAGGGTGGGATTAGATTATCACCTGATGATATCTACCCTAGACTCACTGAAGTGTCCCACAAGGCTAGCTGGGAGGAGGGAGAAGAGAGCAATATAAAGTAGCATCCTATAGGGCATTGCTCCTGGTTGTTGCTTTACTATTCAGAAAAGAGAGAAGCCAAAGAAGAAGAGGACTGGAGATTAAAAAAAAAAATAAAAACAAAAACACTGAGCTACCCTTATCTTACTTGCTAGCAAGGTAGTAAACACTATTGGTTCCACGTGAAAGATGCATCCTTGAAACCTTCCTACTACTACTCATATTAATAGCAGAATCTCTAGAGCATGTATTCTTAACCTTTTTTTGTCATGGATCACTTTGGTAGTATGGTGAAACCTTTTATCCTCTTCTCAGAATAATATTTTTTTTCTTTTTTAATTCATAATCAAAAGAAATGCTAAACTTCAGTTAAAGGTTAATGAAGATAAAGATGTAAATTTTCACATCTCCCGAATCACAGATCCCCCGAATCTATTCACAGACCTCTCCCCTACGCCCCAAATTAAGAACTCCTGCTTTAGTGTATACATCACCCCCGGAAGGATAAAAGTAAAAATCATATTTTTTGTGTTCCGAATTCAATACCATATCTGAAGTTCCATTTTTAGAAGGCTGTCCATTTATAAGCTAATTTTTAATTAGGGAGGTCCATCTGTTTTAACTACAGAAAACTGCCTTCTTAATCTAGTCATTTAATTCATGCATACTTGCCCCTCTTTCACACATATATCATTCTGGCTGGAGCAGATTTCAAAGTAGGGAAGTTATGCGTTAATTTCAAGTAGCTAGAAGGTAGCAAGGTGTCTATTGATAATTATTATCTTGGACAAAGGAGGGGAGAGGAGAGAGAGAGCGAGAGAGAGAAAGAGAAAAAGAGAGAGAGAGAGAGGGAGGGAGGGAGGGAAGGAAGGAAGGAAGGAAGGAAGGAAGGAAGGAAGGAAGGAAGGAAGGAAGGAAGGAAGGAAGGAAGGAAGGAAGGAAGGAAGGAAAAGAAAGAAAGTGGGAGAGAGGTTGGAGAAAGGGAGAGAGAGAGATCCAGAGTTCTAACAAATTTAGCTGGAGTTGAAGGTTTGTGTAATGGATGACTAATACTTTAGTGTATCATGATCTCTTCTGTGTAGGAATTCCCAGTTTTTCTTATGTTATACTTTTATTCTCCATGGTATCAAGCTTTTCTGATCAGCGTGGGTAATTTTCTCCCTCCTCCTCTCTTTTCAGTTTAAATAAATCTCTCTTGATTAGAATTGCAAGAATCCAGGAACATATGTTTTTCCCAGCCTTTATTAAGGTTTGCTCCTTCCTACATAGTGCTAATTATTCCTATTTCAGCTGTGCTCCTGAGATCCAAATTCTGCTTTTAGTGCCTATCTTCTTAGCCAGTGGTTTCCTTTTCCTTTTGTTTTCTGTCAAGTCTCCCATGCTTAGCACAATCTCTGATATATAAAGATGCATAATAAATGCTACTTGTATGTATTGTATGGCAGCT
Organism: Phalanger gymnotis; assembly: GCA_028646595.1. NCBI lineage: Eukaryota > Metazoa > Chordata > Mammalia > Diprotodontia > Phalangeridae > Phalanger > Phalanger gymnotis. The sequence continues at coordinate 191,769,171 of CM053623.1, forward strand.
CAGTGACACTGTAGATAGAGCACTGGGCCTAGAATCAGGAAGACCTGAGTTCAAATCCAGACTAAGACGCTTGCTAGTCATGTGATCCTGGGCAAATCACTTTGCTTCTACTTGCTTCAATGTCCTCATCCGTGCAATGGGGATAATGATAGGACTCTCAGGGCTGTCATGAGGATCAAATGAGATACTTATTATAAAGCACTTAATACAGTGGTTGGCATATAGTAGGCCCTATATAAATTTTAGCTGTGATTATGATTATTTCTCGATTTATTCTTCTTTCTGTTTTTCTTTTCTAAATACACTATCTTTAGTTGGGAGTACTGATGAAAGCACCATCATGCCCCAAATCTCAGTTTGAAGTTTTTGCCCAAGACTTCATAATCCTTATCATTATCTTCTAGGTTCATTCTGGTGGTATTATTTTTTCCTACATAGAACGCCAGAGATGCATAGTGGCGATCAGATTTGACAGCTCTTGGAAGACTTTCTATCATATGCTGGCTCTGTGCCCTAGGAACATGGCAGACCTTCTGTTGTTTATGCCCAGTCAGTAAATAGCTACCTGAACATCCCTCATTAAGAAGTAATTACTATTTGTCTCTTGTTTCTCTGGGTGACAGATCCTCAGCATTTCTCTCAGTTCTTTCAAGGAATTCATCATTCTTCCTTCCTAATAGGAGAATATAAGCATATTCTACTATCCCTTTCACTTTCCTCTCTAAGATATAGACTGATCTGTACTTGGTACATAGTGATACATGATGCTAATAGAATCTTAAATCCCTGTCTACAGTCAATTTGCCTTTCCTCAGCTACTTTCTTGAAGTAAGATCTTTTCTCTCCTTTGAGGTGTCTCTCTTGGCTAACACTTGTGGTGACTGCTCCAACAAATAACCTTATTTGCCAGATGCATGATGTGAGAAAGGATATCTTATGAGATTAGGCCACATTGTTTTACCTTGTCACATACTTCTAGAGACATCTGCAAATCTAGGGGATCCCACTTCTAGGGGTGAAACTAAAGATATTTAGCAGACATAGAAACAGATGAAATGCAAGCAAACAACACATAAAGACACAAGAAAATTTCAACTATTTATTGAGAGCAACCCTATTTTCTTTTCTTTTTAAAATATTTTATTTTTTAAAATTATATGTAAAGAAAATTTAACATTCATTTTCTAAAATTTTGAGTTTTAAATTCTCTCCCTCCCTTCACTCCTCTCTCATTGAGAAGGCAAACAATTTGATATAGGTTGTATATGTGCAGTCATGCAAAATGTATTTCCATATCAGTGATGTTGTGAAAGAAAACAAAAAAAAAAACAAGAAAAATAAAGTTTTTAAAAAGTATGCTTTGATCTGCATTTAGAATTCATCGGTTCTTTGGAGGTAGATAGCATTTTTCATCATACATCCTTTGGAATTGTCTTGGATAATTGTATTGTTGAGGAAAGCTAAGTCATTCACAGTTGATCATAGTACCATATTGCTGTTATTGTGTACAAAGTTTGCCTGTTCTGATCATTTCACTTTATAGCAGTCCTTTTAGTCTTCCCAGATTTTTCAGAGAGTATCTTGACCATCATTTCTTTTTTTCAGTTTTTGTCATCTTTTTAAACAAATTAATTTATTTTTAGTTTTCAACATTCACTTTCATAAGTTTTAAATTTTATCCTCCTCCCTCCCCAAGATGTCATGCAATCTGATATAGGCTCTACATATACACTTTTATTAAACATATTTTCACATTAGTCATGTTGTACAGAAGAATTAGAATGAATGGGAGGAACCATGAGAAAGAAAAAAAACAAAACAAAACAAAACAAAAAATAGAGCAAATAGCATGCTTCTATCTGCATACAGACTCCATCGTTTTTCTCTGGATGTGAATGGCATTTTCCATCATGAGTATTTTGGAGTTGTTTTAGGTCCTTGCATTGCTGAGAAGAGCCAAGTCTGTGAAAGTCAGTCATTGTCTAATGTGGCTCTTACTGTGTACAATGTTATCCTGGTTCTGCTCACTTCACTCAGCATCAGTTGATATAAGTCTTTCCAAGTTTTTCTGAAGTCCTCCTGTTCATCATCTCTTATAGCACAATTGTATTCCATCATAATCACATATAGCAACTTGTTCAGCCACTTCCTAATTGGTGGACATCACCATAATTTCCAATTCTTTGCTACCATTAAAAAAGCTGCTATAAATATTTTTGTACATATAGGTCCTTTTCCTTTTTTAAAATCTCTTTGGGATATAGACATAATAGTGGTATTACTTGGTCAAAGGGTATGCATGATTTTATAGCCCTTCGGGTATAGTTCCAAATTGCTCTACAGGATGGTTAAATCAGTATACAACTTCAACAACAGTGCATTAGTGTCTCAATTTTTCTATATCCACTCCAATATTTGTCATTTTCCTTTTCTGTCATAGCAGCCAATCAGATAAGTGTGAGGTGGTAGCTGAGAATCATTTTAATTTTCATTTCTCTCATCAATAGTGATTTAGAACATTTCTTCATATAACTAGAGATAGCTTTGATTCCTTTATCTGAAAACTGCCTGTTTGTATCCTTTGATAATTTATCAACTTGTATTCTCATAAATTTGACTCAGTCCTCTATATATTTGAGAAATGAGGCCTTTATCGGCAAAACTTGCTGTAAACATTTTTTCACAGTTATGATTACTATTTATTTCCCTCCATCCTGTTTCCCCTATTTATCTTTCTCCTTTCACAATGCCCTTCCTTAAGTGTTTTGCTTCTGATCATCTCCTTCAATTTGCCCTCCCATTTATCAGCCTCTGCCACCCCCCCCCAATTCTCTTCTCCTCTTCTCCTTCTACTTCCCTATAGGTTAAGATAGATTTCCATATTCAATTTAATGCGTATTTTATTCCCTCTTTGAGCTAATTCTGATGAGAATAATATTCTGTCGTTGTCTGCCATTCCCCTATCTTCCCTTTCACTGTAAAAGCTCTTTTGTGCCTCTTTTACATAAAATAATTTATCTCATTCTACCTCTTCCTTCCTCCTTCTCCCAGTGTTATCTCCATTTCCCAACCCTTAATTTATTTTTAGATATAATCCTATCATAGTCATCTCTCTGTCTCACCCCAAATTTTATTTTTTAGATATTATCCCATCATATTCAATGGATAGTCATGCTTTCTGTCTATATATATTCCTCTAACTGCCATAATAGTGATAAAGTTCTTTGTAGTTACACATATCCTCTTCCCATGTACAAATGTAAACAGTTTGGCCTCATTGAATCCCTTATGACTTTTCTTTCCTCTTTGCCTTTTTATGCTTCCCTTGATTCTTGAATTTGAAAATCAGATTTTCTATTCCACTCTGGTCTTTTCATGAAGAATGCTTGAAAGCCCTCTATTTCATTAAATATCCATTTCCCCATCCTCTTCCCCACCTGAAGGATTATACTCAGTTTTGCTGGGTTGGTTAATTCTTGGTTGCGATCCTAGATCCTTTTAACTCTGTAATATCATATTCTAAGCTCTCCAATCCTTAATGTAGAAGGAGCTAAATTTTGTGTTATCCTGACTGTGGTTCCACAATATTTGAATTGTTTGTTTCTGGTTCCTTGTAATATTTTCTCCTTGTCCTGGGAGCTCTGGAATTTAGCTGTAATATTTCCAAGAGTTTTCATTTTGTTATACTTTTGGGGGAATGATCAGTGCTTTCAATTTCTATTTTGCCCTCTGGTTCTAGGTAATGATAATTTCTTGAAATATGTTTAAATTCTTTTTTTGATCACAGATTTGAGGTAGTCCAATATTTCTTAAATTAAATCCCTTTGATCTTTTTTTTTTCCAGGTTGGGTGCTTTACCAGTGAGAGATTTCATACTTTCTTGTATTTTTTCATTCTTTTGATTTTATCGTTTCTTGATATCTCATTAGCTTCCACTTGTGCAATTCCAATTATTAAAGAATTATTGTCTTCGGTAAGGTTTCTGCTTTTTAAGTTCTCTTCAGTGGATTTTTGTGCCTCTTTTGCCCTTTGGCCTATTGCCCAAAGTTGTTTTTTAATTCACTATTTTTGAAGGTGTTATTTTATTAACTATTTTTTGTGCCTCCTTTATTGAGTTTTTGACTTTTTTCATGATTTTCTTGCATTAGTCTCATTTCTCTTCCCAATTTTCCCTTTACTTTTCTTACTTGATTTTAAAAATCCTTTTTGAGCTCTTCCAGAAATTCTTTTAGGGCCTGAGACCAATTTACATTTTTCTTTGAAGTTTTGGTTATAGCACTTTTGCTTTTGTTGTCTTCTCAGTTTGTGTTTTGATCTTCCCTGTCACCATAGTAACTTTCTATCGTCAGGTTGTTTCTTCCTTCCTTCCTTCCTTCCTTCCTTCCTTCCTTCCTTCCTTCCTTCCTTCCTTCCTTCCTTCCTTCTTTCTTTCTTTCTTTCTTTCTTTCTTTCTTTCTTTCTTTCTTTCTTTCTTTCTTTCTTTCTTTCTTTCTTTCTTTCTTTCTTTCTGTTATTGTTTGCTCATTTTTTCCAGCCTATTTCTTGACTTTTAACTTTACATTAAAGTTGGGGTCTCTTCCTGGGGTCGTGAGGGCACTGTCCCAAGCTTTAGGGTTTTTTTCTGCTGTTTTTAAAGCTGGAGTTGGGTGTTCTGTAAGTTTTTGGTTCTTCCAATGTGGTAGGATCTAAGGAGAGGTTTATTTTTTTTATACTGCTCTCCTGGCCTGTGCTCTGGTCTGTGAATGAGTACAAGCACTCTTTTCAGTCCTGCAACTCTGATCGGAGTTGCTGTTCCCCTGCTCCTGCATGTTTTAATGAGCTAGTGCTCCTCCTCACCCTGGGACTCTGACTTGGAACCAAGTAGGGGCAATGCAACAAAGTCCTACACCCAGTGCCCAGGACACAGTCCCCAGGAAAAAGTAATCTCCTTCTGACCAGTTGTTTGATTCCCCTTACTACTGGTGAGCTCAGAGCTTCAGAAGCCAGTGCTGCTGATCCAGTCACCCCTCAAGGCCTTCTGCTGATTTGCTGAGGCACTGTCTATGCTTGACTAAACTCTATTTTTGCCCCAATGAGACATAACTCTCCTGCTGACCTTTTAAGTTGTCTTGGGCTGAAAAATTATTTCATCCTACCTTTTTTTGTTTATTTTGCCTCTCTAGAATTTGTTTTGAGACATTATTATGAAGTTGTTTACAAGGAATTTTGGAGCCCCTGCCTTTACCCTGCCATCCTAGCTCAACCCAAGCCAACTTCTTTTTACCTAGTACCTATTTGCCACATACTTCCTTATACTTCCCTAGATGTTGGCTCTCTGACAGAAAACGTATAGAGTTTTTTCCTCATTTTTCTCTTGCTCCAATACATAACGTCTTATTTTGAAGTTCTGTTACATTAATTTTTGCTTCAAATATTTTTTGGTAACTTGTGTCATGAATCTTAGAGCCTTGAATCACAAATTTTATTATATATCTATACACCATTTTATGTATATTACATATAAGCAACACTGTCTCAGATTCTAAAATTCCTCTCCCTTTCCCTCCCCTCCTCTCTTTTGTGCTCTTCTCCTTTGTGCTCCTTTCCTCTCTTCTCTATTCCCCTTCCATCCCATTCTTTCCTTCTCAGACCTTTATATTGCATCTGTATGTAGAAAATATCCAATACAAAAACTCTCCACTAGTGATGATCAACCATTCATTGTAAGTTCTTATTTTAGGAAGTTTCCTGGGGGTATTAAGAGGTTAAGTGTCTTGCTTTTGGTCACACAGCCAGTGTATGTCAGAAGAAAAACTTAAACTCAGTTCCTTCTGTACCCAAGGCCCATGCTCTATGCACTAAGATAAAGTTTTTCTTAGCAAATCACAAGTTTGACATTAACGACTACCTTTTTGGTCACACAAAGAAAGAGGTGAAAGCCAAGAATGTTTTGTATTTCCAGAAATGTAATTCTATGAATATTTTCATTTTGAATTCCTTGTTAATTTTTAAAAAGCTAACTTTCTTTAGAACATAATGGTTTGCTGTTTGGTATGGATGTTGAATGAGGTACTATTGCCTTATTGAAAGTGTCCTTCTCTAGTGATATGCTGAACTATATTGAGACATACAAAGATGCCCAGAAATGATTAATAATAAGCCATTTCTATTGTGTCTGCCAAATGCTTGCTGGAATGCTAGCAAGGTCAGCAAAAGGAATCATCAGGCAATCATTTTAGAATGTCTGAATACATTAAAAGACTTTTATTTCTATATTTTTAAAAGAGATGTTTTCTAAAGCTAGAAGCCATATAGATTTTTTTAAAAAGTAGTAATTGACTTTCCACACTATGGATGAGTCAGTTTGTCAATTTGACATGTGTGGTTTGCCACCATTCAATCACTGATCAGCACCCAGCAGCAATGCTATAGCAGAAGTTCTGTTAGAATCTTCTTCTCATTCTAGTGAAAAGGCTTATCATTTAAGCAAGTTAATATTCTCCAGATAATTAGAATCTTCATTGTTTTTACAGTCTGATATTATATACTATAAGAACTATACTATATACTATAACTATATGCTGTAAGAACTATAATTTCTTCTTGCATCTGTATGAGTTCTGGATCTGGAGCAAAAAGGTCTAGGTTTGCATCCTAGTTCTGTCACTTCGTACCTATGTGTCTATGGTAATTCACTTAACCTTTCTGGGCCTCAGTTTCCTTATTTTCAAAATTAGGGGTTTCCACAACAGGACTTCCATGGCCCTGATCAGCTGTAAATTTATGATCATAATCAGAACTTTTCAATTATTTCTTCCTCCCACCCCAGCTGGGTCTCTCTGTCCCATGTAGGCTGGCAGCATAGTGATCACTCATTAGTTCAGTCCCACTGTTGACCAGTACAGAAGCTTCGAATTGCTCTGTTTCTGACCTGGACTTCTTTGCTCCTTTTTTTCACATTTTATTATTTAATATTTTAGTTTTCAACATTGATTTCCACAAGATTTTCAGTTAGGAATTTTCTCCCAATTTCTATTCCCCCCCCCCACTCCAAGCTGGCATATATTCTGATTGCCCCATCCCCCAGTCAGCCCTCCCTTCTGTAACCCCACTCCACCCCATCCCCTTTCCCATTATTTTCTTGTAGGGCAGTATAGATTTCTATGCCCTACTGGCTATATATCTTATTTCCCAGTTGCATGTAAAAACAACTTTTTGTTGAGCATCTGCTTTTAAAACTTTGAGTTCCAAATTCTCTCCCTTCTTCCCTTTCCACCCATCCTCCCTAAGAAGGCAAGCAATTCAACATAGGCCACACATGTACTATTGTGCAAATCACTTCCATAATACATGTTGTGAATGACTAACTATATTTCCCTCCACCCTATCCTGTCCCCATTTATTCCATTTTCTCCCTTGACCCTGTCCCTTTTCAAAAGTGTTGGCTTTTGATTACTTCCTCCCCCTATCTGCCCTCCCTTCTATTATCCCCCATTTTTATCCCCTTCCCCTTACTTTCCTGTGGGCTAAGATATCCAATTGAGTATGTATGTTATTCCCTCCTCAAGTCAAATCTAATGAGAGCAAGATTCACTTATTCCCCCTCAAGTTCCCCCTCTTCCTTTCTAACAGAACTGCTTTTTCTTGCCACTTCTATGTAAGATAATTTACCCCATTCTATTTCTCCCTTTTCTCCCTCTCTCAATATATTCCTATCTCATCCCTTAATTTAATTTAATTTTTTAGATATCATCCCTTCATATTCAACTCACTCTGTGCCCTCTGTCTATATATAGATATAGATATATATATATATGTATATATATATATATATATATATATATATATTCCCTTCAACTACCCTAATATTGAGAAAGGTCTCATGAATTACACACCCCATCTTTCCATGTAGTAATGTAAACAAAAGAGTTCAACTTTAGTAAGACCCTTATGATTTCTTTTTCTTGTTTACCTTTTCGTGCTTCTCTTGATTCTTGTGTTTGAAAGTCAAATTTTCTATTCAGCTCTGGCTTTTTCATTGAGAAAGTTTGAAAGTCCTCTATTTTATTGAAAATCCATATTTTGCCTTGGAGCATGATACTCAGTTTTGCTGGGTAGGTGATTCTTGGTTTTAATCCTAGCTCCATAGACCTCTGGAATATCAGATTCCAAGCCTTTTCATCCCTTAATGTAGAAGCTGTTAGATCTTGTGTTATCCTGATTGTGTTTTTACAATACTCAAATTGTTTCTTTCTGGCTGCTTGGAGTATTTTCTCCTTGACCTGGAAACTATGTAATTTGGCAACAATATTCCTAGGAGTTTTCTTTTGGGGATCTTTTTCAAGAGGCGATCGATGTGGTTGGATTCTTTCAATTTCTATTTTACCCTCTGGCTCTAGAATATCAGGGCAATTTTCCTTGATAATTTCTTGAAAAATGATGTCTAGGCTCTTTTTTGATCATGGCTTTCAGGTAGTCTAATCATTTTTAAATTATCTCTTCTGGGTCTATTCTCCAAGTCAGTGATTTTTCAAATGAGATATTTCACATCGTCTTCCATTTTTTTCATTCCTTTGGTTCTGTTTTATAATATCTTGGTTTCTCATAAAGTCACTAGCTTCCACTTGCTCCAATCTATTTTTTTTTCTTTTCTTTTCTTTTTTTTCTTTTTATTTTTTTTTCAATATAATTTTTAAGGTGGTATTTTCTTCAGTGGTCTTTTAGACCTCCTTTTCCATTTGGCTAATTCTGCCTTTCAAAGGCATTCTTCTCCTCAGTGGCTTTTTGGAGTTCTTTTGAAATTTAGGTTAGTCTATTTTTTAAGGTGTTATTTTCTTCATTATTTTTTGGGTCTCCTTTCTCAAGTCATTGACTTGTTTTTCATGGTTTTCTTGCATCACTCTCATTTCTCTTCCCAATTTTTCCCTCTACTTCTCTAACTTGCTTTTCCAAATCCTTTTTGAGGTCTTCCAAGACCTGAGATCAATTCATATTTTTCTTGGAGGCTTTTGAAGTAGGCTCTTTGATTTTGTTGACTTCTTCTGGCTGTATGTTTTGATCTTCTTAGTCATCAAAAAATTATTCTAAAGTCTGAGTTTGAGTCTGAGTCTGCATCCTTTTTCACTGCCTGTTCATGTTCCCAGCCAGCTACTTGACCCTTAAGCTTTTTGTCAGCGTATGACTGCTTGTAGAGCAGAGAGTACTTTGTCCCAATCTTTAGGGGTCAAGCATTGCTATTTTCAGTGCTACTTTTACTCCACTGCCCCTGCAAGGTCTGCCACACCAGCACTCCTCCTCCCCCAAGAACCTCCAACCAGGATCATGACCCAAATCCAAGCAGGGCAAAGCAAGAGAACCTGTCTCTGTGCCAGAAGAGTGCTCCTTGCACTCCTGCTCTGATCTGCTGCTTGATTCCTCCTATGGTGTGAGCCTGTGACTCCAGAAGCAGCTGATGCTGGAGCTCTGGAAGCAGACACAGGAGCTTCCTGCTGCTTCCACTACCACCTCTGTGGCACCTCTGCCTCCCCCAGGGCTAGGGCCAGACCACTCTCACCCCATTCTAGCAGTTTTCCCACTAACCTGCTCCGTGGTCTTTGGTGTTTGTGGATTGAGAAGTCTGGTAACTGCCACAGCTCAATGAGTCATGGCCCTCAGGCCTGCTGCACCTGACTCCCAGTCTGGTTGGTCCTCTGGCCCGTACTGGGTTGCACTCCATTCCCAGTACCATGCAATAGACCCTTCCCAGTGACCATCCAGGCCATCCTAGGCTGGAGACCTGCTTCCCTCTGCCATTTCATGGGTTCTGCTGCTCTAGAATTTGTTCAGAGGCATTTTTTACAGATGTTTGGTGGGATTTGGGGGAGACATTAAGCAAGTCCCTGCTTCCCAGCTGCCACCTTCACTCCGCCCCTCTTTGCTCCTTTTTAATCAGCCTGGGGCTTTCCTTACCAAATTGCTGCTGTACTGAGTATGGACACTCCGTTGACTCCCACCGACTGATACTTTGAACTCCCTGAACACTGATACTTTGAACACCCTCCAACTCCCTGCATAACAGGAATCACTTCTGTGTGCTACCACATTGGGCTCAAATGTTTCCTTTTTGAGGGAAATTGAATCTGAAAGAGCTCTGGTTTCAATACAAATTATGTTCCATTCATTTGAGAAAGTTTCCATAACTTTTATAACATAAGTTAACTTTAGCCACCTGGCTTATAATAGGAACATGATATTCAAAACATAATTAAAGGTTCCTTTGTCAGGAGTGTTTGTTTTGTTTTGTTTTTTCATTTTAAAAAGCTTGGATATTGCCTTCCTTCTGAGGAACTGCACAATCCATTTATTTAGCTATGTTTGTATTTTGTTCATTTGTGAGGCTAGGGACCATGCCTTAGCTAAACCCTTAAAAATTTTTCCTCCCCAAACCCAGAACAGTTTAATATTTGTTGACTGAATGAATTAATGAAGTCTCTTTGCTATCTTCTCAACTACAGCCTTCCCACTTTGGAGATACTACATCAGAAGACTCCCTTCTGAAGACTGGCGAGTTCCTAATATGGACCACCGTCTCCCGAGGGGTCCTGAGACATGCTTACTTCATTCTGTACATGGCTCACTCTCTGGACTTCTTCCCTGTCCCCTCCCTTCCAACTTTGATTCATGTGCTGTATTTCTCTGTTAGAATATAAACTCTCCTAGTTAAGCTGGCATAGGTTTAATACTCTCTAATACCATGTAAGTCTACAATCCTTACCCTTGTAACTTCACCCTTCACCCGCATTAAAGAATAAACTTGCCTAAAGGGCAAGCTCCTATTTTGTAATTATCTCTACTCTTTACTCAAGTATCCTCTACTCATTTGAATTTCAATTTTGTCATTTTACATTATATCTCCACCCCGGTATTGTCTACCTTTGTCACCTCATCTACTAACTGTTTAACTCAAATTCAAGTTGATTCAATCAAAGCCATGGCAGACTATACTTGTATCTTATTACCTGAGGATTACTCCTATCTCCCAAAGAGACAGTAATGGGGAGGAGCTGAGATGACTCTTAACCTGCCTTCTCATTAAACTGTCTGTTAATCAGGATTGTTTTTCAGAAATTGGTGGTCCAAAAGATGTACAATTAGTACAATCAGAAGGAAGATTTACCTAGATTTAAGAGACCCTGTCAGCTCTCACTCAGGGTCTTTGGTCATTGAGAGAGGCCATTGACCCAATTTGTTGATTACTACTAGCCTAATAAATTGATCATTTTCAGATGAACCAATGTCTCTCAGTTTACCTTAATTTTAAATGTAAAAAAGGGCTTGGCTCTTTCCAGCCCTGAATCAGCAGTCTTATGCTTCCTAATTTGTAGAACTCCAAAAACTCCAAGGTTTTTGGGCTCTCCAGTGGAGAAATGAAGAAACAGTAACTAGCAACCTTCCTCACCTAAAGGTGAGGGACCTCTGGTGCATAGTCCTGACTTTACTTGGAGGATTTATACCTGAAGGTAACTTGGTAACCAATGCTTTTGTTTTTGCTTGAGTTTGAATGCTGGTAAAACAGTGAGAGTTCATCTCCCAAGAGAGATGCCAAAGTTGTAGTGTAGATCTCAAGATATGATCTAGCCCACCTCCTAGCTTCAGGCTGTTCTATAAAAACCTGTAAAACAAAAGATGGCCTATTTTAAGTCTTAAAAAATAACCATCACCAGCCAGCCATAGGGGTCAAAAACAAGTACACACCTTTCCTCAGTCATGATCCAGTTTCGGTTTCCTTTAGTTTCCTTCCCTGATGGGAACATCAATCCAGCTCATTTCTCTCTCCTTTCCCCTTTTTCTTCTTCTACTGGAAGCTGAAGGAGGGCATATATAAGTATCAATGTCCAGGTGTCAGCACAAACCATTTCACATTTTTCAGATTGGAAAAAAGAAGACTTAGGAGGGACATACTGGGTGTCTTAAGATATTTGTAGGTCTGCCATAAAGATATGAGATTATACTTGCTATGCTATGCTATGCTATGCTTCCACCACTGGGTGGAAGTTGCAGGGAGACAGATTTTATCTTGATATTATGAAAAACTAACAATTCAAGGTATACAAAAGCAAAGCAGGTTCCTTCCACTTTCCAGTTAGCTGCTGGATGACAACTTGTTAAGGATGTTGTAGAGATCTGATGTGTCTTCAAACTGTGAAAACATAAGCTCTTTGAGCACAGTGACAGTTTTACTATAACCCCAGCTCATAGAAGAGTGTTTGGCAAATAGTAGGAACTTAACAAATGATTTTATTTTCATTCCTCATTCATTCATTATTGATTATTTCTATGACAATAACCTTTCCTCTTGGGATAATAGGATCTTACAGAATTCTTGTAATACTAATAAGATAAAGAAATCTAAATTGACGTATTCTGGACCTTATTTGAATAATATGTCAAAACATCAAGGGTCATTATACTGTGCATTCTTTCAGTGACAGGAGAACCTGAAAGACAGCGGTATTATTTCATCCCTTTAAATCAGCATTGTTACTTTAAGGACTTATGCTTGTACTTGTAATGCAGGGAACTGACACTAGGTGGGATGATGCAGTCAAATTATGTAACTGGCTCATGTAGTTTTCTTTCCAGATCTCTGTAATAGGGCTTGTGATCATATGTGATTCAGTCTTTTTTCACGAGAGCAAACTTTCTAAATGAGGTTTTTTCATCTACTGCATGCAAGGCACCATACTAGGTTCTGAGGGAATATAGGTGTGTACCTTACCCTCAAAAGACATGCAATTTAGTGAAATAAACCAGACATAAATATACAGGAAATTAAATAGCAACAAAAGAGTTAAATGAAATGTCAAAATAGCAGTAGAAGATATATATTAATGATAGTATAGATGATATGATATATATTATGTATAATATATTACATATAATTATGGCTAATTATATATAATAATCTATATGATCAGGGTTTTTTCAGTTTCATGTGTGTGTGTGTATCATGGGCCCCTTAGAAAATCTGGTGATGCTCATGTACTGTATCTCAAAATAAATAATGTTTTTAAATGTATAAAATAAAATAGATTAAAAAGGAAGCTATTTATTGAAATACACTGATAAAATTTCAAAAATAAAGGTTATGTATAATAAGTTAACTCCTAGAGCTAAAAGAAAGTTTCATAGGGGTGGGGAACCTGTGGCCTTGAGGCCACATGTGGCCCTCTAGGTTCTCAAGTGAGGCCCTTTGACTGAATCCAAACTTCACATAATAAATCCCTTTAGTAAAAAGATTTGTTCTGTAAAACTTGTACTCAGTCAAAAGGCCACACCCAAAGACCACATGTAGCCTCAAGGTTACAGGTTCCTAACCCCTGGAGAGGCTGCCTAATTCAGGCCCTCACTTTACAGATAAGGAAATCGGGGTGCCCCCAGAAAAGGAAGTGATTTGTCCAATGTCAGATAGTAAGTAACAGAGGTACGGGAATGATGAATACAGTCACTCTTGTTCCCTGCCCAGTACTCTTGCTTTCTTTTGGTCTCTGGGCCAATTGATCTCTCAGGTCTCTTCCATCAGTTAAGGCTATGAACACAATCTATGTCTTTAGGCTTGTGAAGACTGGGTAAAATTTGGACAGGTGGCAAATATTATAGATAAATGGCTCAATATTATAGATAAATGGCAAAAGTGAAAACAAATAACTTATAATTTTACAGACTTTCTTGTGGGCATTGAGAGACTATGAGCCTTACTTGTGGTCACACAGTTTCTTTCAGAGATTATACTGTAACCAAGGTCTTCCTGACAAAAAAGTCTGCCCTAGGACTTCTGGTGCCAAGATGGCAGAGTAGGGAAGGAACCCTCTGAAGCCCTTGCAAATTCCCCTCAGAACAACTAGAAAACTGACTCAGATTTGACCTAGAAGGAGGGGAGCAGCTTACTAGCCAGGCAGGAAAGTTCTATCTCACTGGGTTGGGAGGAAAAGGAGATCTAAGAGCAGTAACGCAAGCTGGCCTCATGGCAGGGGGCCTGCAGCAAGATTCCAAGCCTGGGGCAGTTGACAAGTAAGGCCCTGCCCTCCTGAAAGCCAGCAGTTTCCTAGGCAAGGGAACAGTCTGTGCAGCACAGCAAGACCCCACCCCAGAGACTCCACACCCAGCACAAGCCACCACCTAGGCCATGACCCCATTGCTGACTATTACTGAAGGCCTACCCTGAGGCTGGCCAACAGGTAAACCCTTTACCTGCCACTTACCAGCAAAGAGACCCTGTTTCCATAGCAACCCAGCAGCAGGGGCCCACCCCTGAAGCAGACCAACAACAAGATCTCTCCTTTAGGGCCAGCCACTAGAAAGACTCTGTTACCATAGCAACCCAGCAGCAAGACTCCATCCCTGGAGCAGGCCAGCAGCTAAATCCCACACCCAGGGGAAGCCAATAGGGAGGCCTCATCCACCAGTATAAGCCAAAAGGGAGGCCTACCCTCCAGGGAAAGCAAGCATAAGCCATGAAGCCCAGTGAAAGCCAGCAGTAAGAGCTACAGCAGAAAAAGATTGGGACAGTAAAGGACCAGAGCCCAACTCTCACATAAAAACACAAAGTCACAAAAAAAGGCAGAAAAATGAGCGAAAAAAAAAAAACGAAACAAAAAGAGCTTCACTACAGAAACTTACTGTGGTGATCAAGGCATAAACTCACAAGAAGACAATAGTGTCAAAATGGCTACATGTGAAGTCTCAAAGAAAAATGTAATTTGGTCTCAGACCCAGAAAGAATTGCTGAAGAACTTAAAAAGGATTTTAGAAAGCAAATTAGAGAAATAGAAGAAAAATTGGGGGAAAAAAACTAGTAGTAATGCAAAAGAATCATGAAAAAAGAGTCAATAGCATGGGAGAAGATGCACAAAAATTTACCAAAGAAAATAACTCCCTAAAATGTAGAATTGGCCAAAATAGAAAAAGAAGTACAAAAGCTCACTTACTTAAGTAAGAAAATAAATCCTTAAAAATTAGAATTGAATAAGCAGAAATGAATGACTTTATGAGAAATCAAGATATGATAAGAAGCAAAATCAAAAAAGTAAAAGGATAAAAGAAAATGTGAATTTTTTCATTGGAAAAACAACTGACCTAGAAAATAGATCCAGGGGAGATAAAAGACTTATTAGGCTACCTGAATGCCATGGTTAAAAAAGCAAGACTGGACAACATCTTTCAAGAAATTATCAAACGAAACTGCCCTGATACATTGAAACCAGAGAGCAAAACAAAAATGGAGAGTCCACTGATCACTGTCTGTAAGACATCCCAAAATGAAAACTACTGTAAACACCATAGCCAAATTCCAGAGCTCACAGATCAAGCAGAAAGTATTGCAAGTAGCCAAAGAGAAACATTTGAAATATCATGGTGCTATGGTCAGGATTACACAGGATTTGGCAGCTCCCACATTAAAGAACAGGTGGCCTTGGAATATGATATACCAGAAGGAAAAGGAGTTATGATTACAACCGGGGTCACTTACCCAGAAAAATTGAATATAATCTGTAATAACAATGTTGTGGGAGTATAAGATCAATAATACCAACATACAGGAGGACTGTTAGCATGGGTTCTTTGATCTGCTTTTCTAAGGAAAGCAACTTTAGGAAGTCAACAATCTCACTTTAATTAAATATACATATATCATTCACTTAGTTCAGGGGGAAAAGTAAGCACCCTGAACTTCGGAAAAAACACAAACAGAAATTACAAGCAGAAATTATATAAACAGAGAAAATAAACTCAAATCAACAGACAGGCTTCTAGCTGTCTGGCCAAGACATCATATACATAGTTATCAGAGAGAAAAGCATCAACATCTGGGTTTTCAAAGCTGGGGTGCTCCTTAACAACCACGCAGATTTTCATCTGGTCAAATCATATGACTCTCTCCCAGTGAGTGAGTACCCAAACAAAATGCTAACCTCAGAGGATATATATACCCTGTTTAGGGCCCTGGGGCTTAGAGCCTACTTAGCAAAAGGCTGTGGGAAAAATCTCTAATCATTAGCACCACATCATATATATATAGAGAGAGAGTTTACAATGGACTCTTGATTCAAACAAAGGCAAGACTCAAAGGTACTTGATTGCCTTCGTGCTGAGAAGCACTCCAAAACAAAAGACAACAAAAAAATCCTATCCTGCTTGCCATTACAAATCTTGATGGGGGAGGGGGATGGATATTTAACAAAATGGAGGACTTTCAAGCATTTTAATTAAAAGACCAGAGCTGAAAAAAAAATTGACCTCCAAATACAAGACTTAAGGGAAACATAAAAAGGTACAAAAAAAAAAAAAAGAAAGAAACAAGAATGAGAAAACATAAGAAATTCAATAAGGTTAAACTGTTTATATTTCTATATCACAAGGAAATATTTGTAACTCTTAACAGCTTTATCAAAGTAAGAGCAATTAGAAGGAGTATATGTAGACAGAAGGTGTGGATATATGGTGACTTCCATGGGATGATACTCCCCAGAAAAACCAAAATAAAGAGATGAGAAAGAAAATTGCACTGGAAGAAGATGGAGAGGGGAGATTGAATGTGATAAATTATCTGACATAAAAGAGGCACAGAAAAGCTATTAGAATGGGGGAAAGATGGTGGATTGGGGTGGTGGGCAAAGCTTAAACCTTACTCTCATCAAAATTGGCTCAAAGAGGAAATAATATACACGCTTAGTTAGATATAGAAATCTATCTTACCCTATAAGGAAGCAAAAAGGGATGAGAATAATAGAAGGGGTAAGGGAGACTGATAAAAGGGATAGTATATTGGGGAAGGTGGTTATCAAAAGTAAAATACTTGTGCAGAGGGAAAGGGTAGGGAGTAAGAGGGGAGGATAAACATGTGAAAAAATAGCATGGAGGGAAATACACAGTTATTTATCAAAATTATAAATGTGAATGGATGGAACCCTCCCTCCCCCCCTTAAAATGGAAGCAGATAGCAGAAAGGATAAAAACCGGAATCCTACAATATGTTGTTTATGGCAAACACATTTGGAGCAGAAAGATACGCACAGGGCAAAGGTAAGGGTATTATTATGCTTCAGCAGAAGCAAAGAAAACAGGGGTAGCAGTCATGATCTTAGATAATACAAAAGCAAAAATAGAACTAATTAAAAGAGATAAAGAAACTATATCTGCTGAAATGTATCATAGACAGTGAAGTAATATCATTACTAACCATATATGTAGCAAATGGTATAACATCTAAATTTTAAAGAAGTTGAATGAGTTACAGGAGGAAATAGATAATAAAACTGTACTTGTGAGGGACTTCAACTGTCCTGTCTCAGAACTTGATAAATCCAACGAAAAAATAAACAAAAAAGAAGTTAATGAGGTAAATAAAAGTCTGGAAAAGTTAAATATCATAGATCTCTGGAGAAAATCAAATGGCAATAAAAAGGAATATATCTTTTTCTCAGTAGTATATTGTACTTACACAAAATGTGACCATGTATTAGGACATAAAACTGCACAACCAAATTCAGAAAAGTAGAAATAGTAAGGACATCCTTTTCAGATCATAATGCAATAGAAATTACATTCAATAATGGACAATGATGTAGCAACAATTTGGCTAGCAGCTACTGTGGCTGTGTAAGGCCAATAATACCAGCATACTGAAGTGCTGCTAACACAGGTTCTTTAGCCTGCTTTTCTAAGGAAAGCAACTTTAAGAAATTAATAATCTCAGTTTAATCAAACATACATATATAATTCAATTAGTTCTTGGGGAAAAGATCAGCCCCCTGAACTTCAGAGCAAATACAAACAAATTACAAATATCAACAGACAGACTTTGTCTGATTCAAATCACAATTCATAGTTACCAGAGAATCACCAACATCCATATGGGTTACAAAGCTGGGGGTCAGTTACAGCTTGCCTAGAGTCTCAACACTCTTTCCATGAGTGTGCCCCAAAAGTCAAACACCAAATTCCCTTAAATTAAATCCTGTTTGTAGCCCTGAGGACTCTGACCTCAACCAGGCTGGGTGTGTGAAAGTTCCCCATCCCCAGTATCACATCATATATAAGTCAATGACTCCTGATTGCCTCAGTGTTGAGAAAAAGTTGAAAAATATTCCAAAACAAAGACAGCAAAAGGTTTCCCACCAATTCAAACAAAGGGGAGACTTGATAGTCTTAGTATCCCAAAAGGGAAGAACAGGCAAAAGATTGATTACCTTAATGTTTCCACCCCTTTCCAGGATCTTTGGCCTAACAATATCTAAATTAAATGGCCATGGATCCTGGAATAAAATAGAAGCATTATACATTGCAATCACATTCAGGGAAATATAACAAAACATATCATTCAGTATTATCCCCAAAATACTTGTTTATAATACACCATCCACCCCTAGGTCAAAGCAAGAAAATCTCTTTAGTCAATACAGAGTGTCCAAGTCTTGAGGGTGTGTCCTTCTCACCCAGCAGTTGCAGGCTTCCTCCTGGCACCCTCAGGTATCAGCATCCTTTAATGAGCAAAATCCCAACACAAAGTCCAAATAGAGTTCTCTTGGGGATGTGTCCTCCCTATACTGCTCTAGCACCCTGCTTCCAAGTCCTGAGGGGCAGCTGGGCAACAAAGCCAACAGGGTGGGGTCCTGAGGGTCTATGGCACTTCCCCCCTCCCCACCATAGTCAACTCCACCCCTCCCTCTTGGGTCCCAAACAGTCCCATGGGAATACAGCACAAAAGCACACTGAGTGCCTTGCTGCAAAGTTTCCATCTTGCCCCAGGGCTGAATTCCAAGCTCCTGGCCACTCTTGGCTTCTGCTGGAATCCCAATACAGGCAGTTCCCCACCTTTGCTCTCACCTCACCAAAGTCAGCTTGAAGGCAGCTCATGGTTCTCACCTTTCCAAAGTTCTCATGCAAGCAGTCTTCTACTTTGTCTAGGTCAGTATTTCGGCAGCCACCATCTGCTTCTTCTTTCTCCTCACCAGCCACTACTGTCAAATCTGCATGAAGGCCATTCTTCACTCCTCTTTCAGAACTCTACATACAATATAATCTTAAGACATTCACTCTTTCAGCACAATCTGGACCTGGGTTTATCAACTCAAGCCCTGATTCTCACCATCCACACCTCCCCCAAGCCTCCGCTAGTTCTCCTCCCACAGCCTCTGCTCCAGCCTATCTCCTCTCGAGTGCTAGTGGGGTAGGAGAGGGAAGCAGAAATTACCTCTTGGCTCCTGGCAAACCACTCCCATCATTGCTAATTGCCTGTTCTCACTCAGGACTCTGGAGCTCCACAGAACTATAGCCCCCACAAGTACAAAGAGCAGCCCAATAACTGGGCCTCATCTGACCACTATCTCAGTAATCCCAAACTCCATACTTTCCTTTTAATCTGCAGATCCCACATGACTACATCATTTTGTAGCAACAATGTGGCTAGCAGCTACTGTGACTGTGTAAGACCCACAACAAACAGCACACAGAGGGCTGCCAATATAGGTTCTTCGATTTGCTTTACTAAGGAAAGTAGCTTTAATGGGTTAATAATCTCAGTTTAATAGAACATACATATGTCATTCACTTAGTTCTGGGGGAAAAGATCAGCCCTCTGAACTTCAAGGCAAATACAAACAAACTACAAACATCAACAGACAGATCTTTGTCTGATCAAATCACAATACATAGTTACCAGAGAAGAACGAATGGGTCTGGGTTACAAAGCTGGAGGGTGCAATTACAGCTTGCCAAAGTCTCAACACTCCTTTCATGAGTGTGCCCCAAAAGTCAAACAGGAAGCTCCCCCCAATTATATCCTGTTTGCAGCCCTGAGGGCTCTGACCTCACCCAGGCTGGGTGTGTAAAAGTTCCCTATCTCCAGTGTCACATTATATACAAGTCAGTGACTCCTGATTGCCTCAGTGCTAAGAAATAGCTCAAGAATATCAAGGGAATCAGTGAAAAAAAATGTGAAAGGTAGGGGATCTAACTACACCAGATTTCATACTGTATTGTAAAGTGGTAATTATGAAACTAATCTAATACTGGCTAAGTAAAGTAGTGGTGGATCAGTGGAATAGATTAGGTAAAAATACATTATAATAGATGACCATGATTATGTAGTATATAATAAACCCAAAGATCCAAATTTTTCTATCAAAGATTCATTATTTGACGAAAACTGCTGGGAAAACAAAAACAGTATGGCAGAAACTAGGTACAGATAACATCACATGCCCTATACCAAGATAAGGTCAAAATGGGTACATCATTTATGCCAAAAGGTAGATTATCACAAGCAAATTAAGAGAGCATAGAATAGTTTATCTGTCAGATTTATGGATAAAGGAAGAATTTATGATCAAAGGAGACATAAGGAGCATTGCATAACATAAAATAGAAAATTTTGATTACATAAAATTAAATTTGCTCAAACAAAAGCCAAGTAGCCAAAATTATAATGAAAGCAGAATTCTGGGGAAAAGTTTTGCATCAAGTCTCTCTCATAAAGGCTTCATTTCTCAAATATGCAGAGAACTGACTTAAATTTGTAAAAATACAGATCATTTTCTAGTGGATAAGTGTTCAAAGCATATGGATAGGCAGTTTTCAGACAAAGAAGGTTTCTATAGTCATATGAAAAAAATGCTCTAAATCGCTGTTTATCAGAGAAACACAAATTAAAACAACTCTGAGGTACCACCTCACACCTATCAGAGTGGCTAATATGACAAAAAAGGAAAATGCTAGATGTCGGAGGGGATGTCAGAAAACTGGGACACTAATGCATTATTAGTGGAGTTGTGAACTGATCCAACCATTCAAGAGAACAATTTGGAACTAGCCCAAGGGCTATAAAACTGTACATACCCTTTTGATCCAGCAATATCACTGCTGGGTCTACATCCTAAACACATCCCCAAAAAGAGAAAAAAGGATTTTTTTTATAGTTAAATATTTTTTATTTAATTTATTTAATATATTTAGTTTTCAGCATTGATTTTCACAAGAGTTTGAATTACAAATTTTCTCCCCATTTCTACCCTCCCACC
>CM053623.1:191790705-191807584 GCA_028646595.1 Phalanger gymnotis
ACACACACACACACACACACACACGCACACACATACACACACATATAATATAACTCTATAGATCAATCTATTGACAGATAGCTAGCCAGCCACTGGATTTTAGTGTGTGTGGTGGGTGGGGGGTGTAAGAGACTTGTGTTTTAGGAAAATCACTTTAGGGGCTGAATTGAGAATAGATTGGGGTGGAGAGAGATTTGAGGCAGGCAGACATACCAGCAAGATGTATAAACATACTTATATATTTGCTTGTTGTCTCCCACGTTGGATTGTAATCTCCTTGAAGGCAGGGATTGTATTTTGCCCCTTTTGTATCCCCAGTGCTTAGTACAGTGCCTGGCATATAGTAGGTACTTAATGTTTATTGAATTGAACATATATGTTTGTGTATATATACATATATATATATAAGTATATGTGTCTACATATATGATGTGTATACATACATATATACATACACGTGTGTGTATTTATACATGCATACGCATAGACATATATATTTCTTACAAGGGATTTGCTTTCCTTTTAAATTGGAAAGGGTTGGGGAAGGACAGAAAATAAATGATTGTTAATTGAAAATTAAAAACAAAAACAAATTCTATACCTTGACAAACTGTACATAGGATCACAGATATAAAATCAGAAGTGAACATACAAGCTATCAAGCCCAACATCCATATTACATATGAGGAACCCAAGGATAAGAAAGGTTAAGTCACTTGCCTATGGTCACACAGCTGCTAAGTGTCAGAAAATGGAATTGAATCCAGGTTAAGCATGCTGTCTGCTGTTGTCACTCCTTACCTTGTAATGAACAACTATAAAAAGAATGGGTTGGATTAGATGATCACTAAAATCCCTTCCAGTTCTAGAAATCTCTGTATCTATATTTCTATCTAGAAAGGAATACGTGAGTTTGGTTTTCCTTTGCTAGGGAGAGTTCCCATACTGATAAAATCAGGGATTACAGGACATCTTGAAAGATTATTATGGATGTGTTAAAATATATTATTATGTAACCCACTCTTGGTACTAGCATAATCAGCACAAAGAAAAAGAGTAAAACTTTACTCATTCTTAATAATAGAAAACACTGACCTAGTGAAAAGCTTGAAAAATAAAATATTTTAAAATAAATTAAACTATTTCTTGCATCTTAAGTATTGCAAATTATTAAAAACTGAGTACTTAAACCTAAAACTGGTTTGTATATAACATAACATAAGCTACAATACCCACTGCGGCTACATTAAATAAAAGTGTACCACAAGCACAAAATCTCTTTTAAAATGTAAAAATCCATGACTGCATTCAGATA
The DNA here is from genome assembly GCA_028646595.1 of Phalanger gymnotis. Taxonomy (NCBI): domain Eukaryota; kingdom Metazoa; phylum Chordata; class Mammalia; order Diprotodontia; family Phalangeridae; genus Phalanger; species Phalanger gymnotis. The sequence continues at coordinate 191,792,021 of CM053623.1, forward strand.
CTGAAGCCCTGTCAAAGCTATCCAGTAATTTCTTGAAAACTTAGTTTGAAAAAGATACTTCATTAAGACAGAAATGTGCCTGAAAGTAAGTCCTTGAAAGTGTTTAGAGGTGAAATAAATTCTCACTTTGTATTTAAGAAATAAGAATGCGAAGTATAATTTTCCTCCAATCCAGACTCATATACTAACTAGCTGTGTGACCCTGGGAAAGTCACTTAATTTCCTTGTAACTCAGTTTCCTTCTCTGTAATATGGGGATAATGACAGCACCCACCTCCCAAGGTTGTTGTTAGGATAAAATAAGATAATATAATGAAGTGTTTTGCAAACATTAAAATGCTATATTATTATTATTAGTCTCAATTTGCCTTCTTCCTGAACCAGAGTAGCCATAAGAGAAGTATTTGTATAGAATCATTCATCTGTATGGGGATCTCGCAGTATGGGAATATCTACCCTCTATTAAAAGTTAGTAGCTCAGTTGTAGAGTGTTCTTTTGGTCATCCAGAGATTAAATATTTTACTTAGGATCATAAAACTAATGAATATGAGATAGGTTCAAAACCTTAGACTTCTTGACTCCAATCTTTGCTCTCTGTCCATTACGCTACACTAAAGCAGAACATTGTTACTGTTTATTTTTTTTTTGCCTTTCATTTTTTTAAATTAATTAATTTATTTTTAGTTTTCAACATTCATTTCCAGAAGATTTTGATTGCCAAATTTTCTCCCCATCTCTCCCCTCCTTCCCACCCCAAGATGGCATGCATTCTGATTACCCCTTCCCTCAGTCTGCCCTCTCTTCTGTCACCCCACTCCCATCCCCATCTTTTCCCCTTCCTCCTTACTTTCTTCTGGGCAAGATAAATTTCTATACCCCATTGCCTGTATATCTAATTTCCCAGTCACATGTAAAAACAATTTTTAACATTTGTTTTTAAAACTTTAAGTTCCAAATTCTATCCCTTCTTCCCTCCCCACCCACCCTCACTGAGAAGGCAAGCAATGCAATACAGGTTGTACATGTGTAGTTATGCTAAACACTTCCATAATAGTCATGTTGTAAAAGACTAACTATATTTCCTTCTACCCTATCTTGCCTCCCATTTATTCTATTTTCTCCTCTGACTCTGTCCCTTTTCAAAAGTGTTTGCTCCTGACTACCTGAGTCTGCCCTCCCTTCTATCAGCCCGCTCCCCTTATCGCTTTTCTCCCTACTTTCCTGTAGGGTAAGATACCTAATTGAGTGTGTATGCTATTCCCTCCTTAAGCCAAATCCAATTAGAGTAAGGCTCATTCATTCCCTTTCACCTCCCCCCTCTTCTCCTCCATTGTAACAGATTATTTTGCCTCTTTTATGTGAGATAATTTACCCCATTCTATCTCTCTCTTTCTCCTCCCAATATATTTCTCTCTCAGCCTTTAGTTTTATTTTTCGGATATCATCCCTTCATATTCAACTCATTCTATGCCCTGTGCACGTGTGTGCATGTATGTATATGTATATATATAGAGATATATACACATATATATCCCTTACTATTTCTCTTTCCTGTTTACCTTTTCATACCTCCCTTGATTCTTATATTTGAAAGTCAAATTTTCTATTCAGCTCTGGTCTTTTCATCAAGAATGCTTGAAAATACTCTATTTTATTGAATATCTATTTTTCCCCTGAAGTATTATACTCAGTTTGCTGAGTAGGTGATTCTTGGTTTTAATCTTAGCTCCTTTGACCTTTTGAATATCATATTCAAGCCCTCTGATCCCTTAATGTAGAAATTGGTAGATCGTGTGTTATACTGATTGTGTTTCCACAATACTTGAATTGTTTCTTCCTAGCCCCTTGCAATATTTTCTCCTTGACGTGGGAACTCTGAAATTTGGCTACGATATTCCTAGGGTAAGCTGGAGAAGGAAATGGCAAACAACTCCAGTAACTTTACCCAGAAAATCCAAAACATGGTCATGAAAAGTGCAACACAACTGAAAAATGATTACACACATGCACACATTTTGTAAATAACACACATGTACACATGTCTACATATATGTATCATATATACACATACACATACATATATAGATATAGATATATACACATACATATACATATACATATATATACATATACATGTATGTCAAAGAGATTTAGAAAGGGTAGGGGCACAGGGGAGGACCTATTTGTACAAAAATATTTATAGCAGCTCTTTTTGTGTTGGAAAATAATTGGAAATTGAGGGGATGGTCATCATTTGAAGAATGGCTGACCAAGTTGCAGCATATATCGTAGTGGAATACTATTGTACTATAAGACAGGACAAGCTGTCTGATTTCAGAAAAACCTAGAAAGATGATACAAAATGTAGTCAGCAGAACCAGGAAAACATGCTACACAATAATAGAAATATTGTATGATAATCAACTGTGAACGACTTAGATGTTCTTGGCAATACAATGATCCAAGACAACTCAAAAGGATGTATGTTGAAAACTGCTATTCACATCCAGAGAAAGAACTGATAGAGTCTGAATACTGATCAAAACATACTATCTTTCACTTTCTTTTTTCACAGTTTTTTCCTCTTTGTGTCTGTATCTTCTTTCACAATATGATTAATATGGAAATATGTTTTGCATGTTTGCACATTTATAACCTATATCAAAGTACTCACTGTCTCAGGGAGGGGAGAGAGAGGAGAGAGAGGGAGAAAATTTGGAACTCAAATTTTTTTAGAAGGATGTTAAAAATTGTCTTCACATGTAACTGGAAAAATATTTAAAAATTTTAAAATAACACATATTAAAATATGTTACTTAGGTATATGTTAAATATCTACTTTGTCTAAGACACAGTATTAATCATTGTGAAAACAGAAATGATAAATGACACCATTTCTACCCTCAAGGATTTTATAGACTGGAGGAAAGGGTTGATGGAAGAGTCTGTTTTATCACTTCATCTATGAATGAGGTGGGCACTGGTAAAACCAGCCTATTTAAAAAAAAAATCTTCTAATGATACTGTACTGTTTTAGAGACAGTTTTATGTAATGAATAGGAGGAATTTGTCTTGTACACATGTAAGTAAAGTATAAGTATGATGGGGGCAAAGGAGAGACCCAAGCAAAGCACAAAGTGCTGTGGGAAAATCTGAGGAGCAGGCTGTGCACACAGCAGAAGCAGCATGATATTTAGTGTGGTTTACTAGGTTCCAAAAAGTTTTCTCATCCAAACATATCTTCCTTACATTGCCTGAAATTCTTCACTGAACCAAACAAAATGAGAGTCTGTAATTTATATGAATTCCTTTGGATTTTTTTCATAGTAATAGCTAGCATTTATATATTGTTTCAAGATTTACAAGAGATTTTTACAAATATTGTCTTCTTTGATCCTTACAGTGACTCTGAGAAGTAGATGCTATTATCATCTCCATTTCACAGATCTGAAAATTGAGGCAGGCACACACACACACACACATACATATATAAAGACATGTAAATTTGTTAATCTGTTTTATTAATGAGCCTATTGTTTAATGTTTGTTAAACATTAAAAGCCATTGTTTTGCTTGCTACCACCATCATGTGTATTTATAGATATGTACATGTGTGTGTATCTATATCTATAGGGCAGCTCGATGGTGCAATGAATAGTGTGCTGGGCTTAGAGTCAGGAAGACTCATCTTCCTGAGTTAAAATCTGGCTTCAAATACTTACTATCTGTGTGACCTAGGCAAGTCACTTACCCCTGTTTGCCTCAGTTTCCTCATCTGTAAAATGAGCTGGAGAAGGAAATGGCAAATCAGTCCAATATCTTTGCCAAGAAAACCCTAAATGGGGTCACAAAACGTTGTACATGACTGAAGCCACTGAACAACAAAAATTACTATCTATATCGAGATTGATCTGGGTTCTAAACCCAGTGGTGTAAGGATGCATAAACATATACATAGTCAGTTTATTATGTTTCTGTGGGTCCATGTGTACACCCACACCTCAGTATGATTTGCTATACAAAGAAATGGAGTTTTGATTGAGTAGAAGACAGGTCATTTTGGAAAACAAACAAGTCTAAGAAGGAATCCTACAAAATTTCTTCTATGATGCAAATATGGTCTTAATATCTAAATCACACAGAGATAAAATACACAAAAATTATGCTGTTATCATTAATATTGATACAAAAATAAATGAAATTTTAAAAAAAGATATTACAGCAAAATGTCTAAAACAATGTTATAATCAGATTGAATATATACCAGGAACGGCTGGTTTAATATTGGAAAAATGAACTTAATAGACTATATCAGTAAATAAGACAATAACGATCACATTATTATATTGAGATACGGCAAAAACTTTTGACAAAACAATCATTTTGGTTAAAAACAGAAAAAAAACACACACGCAACTGGACTTTTTCCTTTTTTGGTAAACAGTATATATCTAAAACTAAGAGCTAGCACTATATATAATAGAGATGAACTAAATGTCTGTCCATATTATGGACAAAGGAAGGATGTCCATTTTCGCCAATATTGTTAGTTGGAATTTTTAGCTAGCTAGAAATGCTAGAATTAGAATTAGAAAGTAGAATTAGAAAATTAGAAAAAATGAGGCAATAATCTTATGCAAAGAGGAAACTGTGTGCTTTAGTCTACTTAGAGAATCCTGGAGAGTCAACTAAAAATTAATGGAAACAATTAATAGCTACAGCAAAGTAGCAGAATATAAAATAAATGCATACAAATCATCAACTTTTCTGTATATTACCAAAAGAATAAAAAATCCAGCAAGAAGAGATAGAAAGAGAAATTTGACTTAAAATAAATATAGATTGATAAAGTATTTCAGAATTTTTCTGCTATCTATATACAAAAACAATATGAATACTACTACCAGGCACTCCTTACAGAAATAAAGACCTGAAATATTGAAGGCAATTATTTGTCATAGGGGCATTCTAATTTGATGAAAATTACAATACTATCTATCTTAATATTCAGTGCCATTCCAATTAAACTACAAAAGTAAACATTAAAGAACCAGGAAAAATGTTCAAAAGAAGAACTTTATCTTCTAGAGGATCAAAGTATCAAGAATTATAAAGAAAATAATGATAAAAATGTGAAATGGAAGGGGGCCTAGCAATATCAAATCACAAACCACACTACAGAGCAGTAGCCATCAAAACAATGGAGTACTGGTTTAAAAAAAGAGAGGTTAATTAATAAAGTAGATTAGGCAAACAACATTCTGAGCTATATAGATATAGTAGATTAGAGTTTAATAAACCCAAAGGACTTCAACTACAGGGGTGAGGACTCACTAGTAAAAAAAAATTGCTGAGAAAAACAGAAAGTAATCTAGCAGAAATTAGATTTATACAAATATCATGCACCATATACCAAGGTAAGTTCCAGTTGGATACACTATATTTAATCTCAGAAACCAATTATAGCAGCAGGAGAGGAAATGTTTATTGCAATTGTGGGTAGAGAAGGAGTCCATACTGGGCAAAGGATAGAGAGTGTCACAGGTGATTAAAAATGAGGAATTTTGGTTATATAAAATGAAAAAAATGGTTTTGTACAAATAAAACCAGTGCAGCTACAATTAGAAAGAAAACAGTCATCTGGAAGAAAGAAAATCTTTATAGAATTTTTTTTTTATGAATTAAGTCTGATATTTAAGATATATAAAGAATGATACTGAATGTATAAAAGCAGAGGACATATCTCTATAGAGAAATGATCAAAAAACATTTTTTAAAAGAAGATATCTGAGCTATCAATGAATACATGAAAAATGCTATAGATCACTAATAAATAGTGAATGCAAATCTAAACAACCCTGAGGTTCCACCTCACATCCATCAGGTTGAGCCATTCTGGAAAACAATACCCTAAAAGTAACTAAACTGTGCATAAATTTGTCCTATTGACACCACAGCTAGTTTTATACCCCAAAGAGATCAAAGAGATGGAAAAGGTCCCATGTATCTGAAAATATTTATAGCAGTTCTTTTTTATTATGGGAAAAAAGAGAAAACCAAGTAGATGCCTATTGATTGGGGAATGACTGAACAAATTATGGTATGCGGATGTAATGGAATATGAATATGCCATTAAATATGATGAAAGGCAAATCTTACAAGACTCATATGAATTGATTAGGAGTGAAATGAACAAAATAAGGATGACAATGTATTCAATAAAAATTTTGTAAAGAAAGTCAACAAAGAAAACTGAGTTCAGTGAACAACCACAATAATAGGGTTACCAAAATTAAAAAAATAAAGAAAAGAGAAGTACCCAAACACTGCAAAATGCTCAGAAGTGAACAGAAGGAAGGGCAATAGGAGTATTCACAACTAGGGCAGCTTTGAAAGTAGCATGTTGAATTTGTCGTGTACTTGGAGATGAATCAAGCTGTGCTCCATATAAATTTATGGCTGCATACATAATCCTCTTTTACTACTCTGTTTCATGTGCGGAATCCCTTATTTCGTGTTTATTATATGATAAATAACAAAAATATGGTTTTTAAAAAATCAATAAGGAAAAGGACAAGACTAAATATGCCACTAAAGTAGGAACACAGAGTAATAGCAGGCAGTATTAGAGTAGCGGACATCTGAGGAGCCAAGAAATATAGGAAATCAGTGTGTTCGCAAACACTGGGTTTGACTTAGGAGGCAAGGCTGACTCAAAATATCTTTTTAGCTCTTTCAACCACTCTCAATTTTCATGCAACCTCAGAATATAGTTTACATATAATTTTCCACAACTGTGAGTAAAAGGTCTCTAGCTCCTGTGCAAGCATTCAGGGTAACAATTTTGCATACAGGACAGCCAAGAATGCCCACTATCACATAAATGTATGACATAATCCCTTGCCAACTTCAATATTCTAGTGAGTTTCATTTCCATCCTAGGGGACTATCCAATCCTTTAGCTTTATAATGCTACCTTAAGGACCTTGACAACTCTTAAAAGAGAAGTACTGTGGTACTGGAAATTACTAGTAGTAGAGAACTGGCATACTAGAAAGGCCAATCCCTTATGATTCAATGAGTCTCGCTTTCTACTCTAAGGGACTATACAGGCCTGACCTCTTATTGGACTTCCCAGAAAGAACCAGACTAAGGACTGTTAGAAAGGCAATCTAATCTCATTCCCATTGGACCTATGCTGTCTTAATAACTCATAGCAGAAGTGGAAATTCCAGTCAAAGATTTGTTCCTCCACATTTGTTCCTCTGTCCTTTGCTGCTCCTCTAGTTCCAGGGCTACATGCTTAATCCATCCATAAACTCATAGCACTCCTCCAGAAGTTTGTAGGTCCAGAGATTCTAATTACTCGGCCAAGTGCTTCTCCTCCCTCCAGAGAACCTCTCATGATCTGAGAGCTTCTTTCGCTTCCTTTATACGACTGGGTCCAGGAACTCTTGCCATTCTAGCAATGTCCTTAGCTGCTGTCATTGGTCATACTGAAAAAGAATACCACTGCCTCTCCACAGCAGTCATCTCCAGGGCTAGGAATAGTACTTGTGTCTGTGGTCTTTGGGGGCCTGTGCTGATGTGAAGACTTCACCCTTGGGCCCAGGACCAAAGTTCGCTCTCCTGAACCAACTCTGGCATGTCTATCTGAACCACTTTATAGGTCCAAAGGAACACCAATCCATAAAGACTGAATGAATCATACAATCTCCATTTCTGAGACTTGGTTTCTCTCATTCTCAATAAGGTATGCATGAACAAACACAGCAAGTACCCAGACCCAAGATACTACCAAAAACTAATTATACTTAGTCATCTCTAAAAGGTACATGGTGCGTCCACACTGTTCATTTTCTCAAAATCCTTTATACCTACTCAATCATTGATGAAGGTGCAAGACAATCAGTCAACGGAGAGGGTTTGTAAGTACTTAGGCAACACAGATCTCTTTGTGCATAATCAAAGTCCCAAACAATTGACTTATCCCTTAATTTCACCAAATTTATCAAATTTCAGATCAATGTTCTAGACATAAATTTTACCTAGCCCTGATTCTGAGCTTGCCATTTCTTTATTATTTCTGTCTCATGGGTAAGTATAAATAACATGATGGGTTAAAGTAAAAGTTGGTGCTTCCCTCTTTGGTAACTATGTATTGTCTTGGTCAGACAATTAGAAGCCTGTCCGATGATTTGTGTTATTTTCTTGTTTTGTAATATCTGTTTGTATTTGCTCTGAAATTTCAGAGTGCTGACTTTTTCCCCTGAACTAAGTGAATGATATATGTATGTTTAATTAAAGTGAGATTGTTAACCCCTTAAAGTTGCTTTCCTTAGAAAAACAGATCAAAGCACCTGTGCTAGCAGCCCTCCTGTGTGCTGGTGTTATTGGCCTTATACCTGCACAGTAGCTGCAAGCAGCATTGTTACAAAATGGCATAGATCTTTGATCACATTAGCACCACACATATTCAGAAATACCTGGGATCTACTTAGCTGGGCATATTTGTGCAAAATCCTTGGTCCCTTTGTCTTCCTTATCCTACAGGATCTTCTAGAAAACCTAACAGACCTTAACCTTCCCAGACCATTCAAAAGTAGCATGTAATAACTGGGCCAGAACTGGTTGCGTGGTACTGCTGTGTGGGTTGCTTCACTCCTTAGAACCATAGCAAACATTGAGACGCAAAATCGTCATCAAGAAGCCAAGCATATGCGTACTTAGTATCCTTTGTTTCCAATTCAGTTTGTAAACTATCAATAAATTGCTACATTGATCCACTGAGTATGAATCTCTCTGAACATTGAAACTCTGTGCCTGACAAGTTCAACTAGGATCTTGGGTTAACAGCAAGAAGGTGGGTTAGAGACTTAATCTTAGATACAAGGGTTTTGAATCCTAGAAATTCATATATTACTCCCACATCACACTGACAGTAGCGTGCAGCTGGAGTTCAAAGTCAGGTCCTCTAGCTCCAAACCTCACCTGTAGGGCACCCACCAATTTCCAATGCAAGAAAGTGAATTAAGAGATTAATGTGTTTCCCTTACCCCTTCCCTCTAGGTAATAGATGTCAAATTTATTAGAAACATAGGGGAAAATCCTTCCAATCAAAGAAAGTATTAGTGCTGAGAACTTCAGGGGATGTCAGCACAATGGAAGAGACAATTGGATCATATATTTAGAGCCTAATGGGACCTTAGAGATCAGCTGTTCTAACTGCCTCCTTTGACAGAAGAGAAAACCCAGCCTCATGAAGGTCAAATGATTTTTTGCAGGATCCCATAGGCAGTAGAGTTCCTGTATGAATCCAAGTCTTCTGACTCTAAATACCTACTTGAGTTGCTGTTACCCCATAACCTTCCCTACTAAAAACCAACAACAAAAACAAAGCAATGTGTCTATGTGTATACATGGACCAATTAAAATAAATACTAGAGAGAAAGTCCAATTCAAAAAGTATTTCAAAGTTACTTAATAACTGGGAGGGACTGTGATAGGTGTTGGGTATACAAAGAAGAAGGAAGAAAGGCAGGAAAGAAGGCAGGAAGGAAGGAAGGCAAGAGGGAGGGAGAGAAGGAGAGAGAGAGGGAAGGAGGGAAGAAAGAAAAAGAAAGAAAAGAAAGAAAAGAAAGGAAAGAAGGAAGGAAGGAAGGAAGGAAGGAAGGAAGGAAGGAAGGAAGGAAGGAGGGAGGGAGAAAGGAAGAAAAGTCCTTGATCTCGAGGAATATGTATTCTTAGTTGTAATGGAAACTGCTACCCTTAAACCTGTTTTAAAACATAGGTTTCAATGGCCAATTGAAATGTATAGATCGTTTCAAACCCCGGGTTTGTTTACTTTTTACTGTCCTCCTCCCCCACTCCTCAGGTCTCCTTTTACAATTACTCTACCAGCACCTACGGGAAAGCTTGTGGATGTCTAAGTTCTGTCTACTCCAGAATTCACAATAGCACTAACCATGTAAAAATACATCCTAGAGGCCTAAATATGTTAATGCATCCAAGCAGCATGAGCATTCTAATGCCCATTCATAGGACCTTTCCTTAGTCTCCAAACCACTTAGGATTTCTCAGCAAGTAACACTTCATATATAAGCTTTTATGTCAAGGTATGATTTAGGGCATAATTCTTTTTCTCAAAAATGAAAGTGTAAGTCAGATTTGTTTTTAAAGCCACAAGCCACAAATTATTTTATGAGTGTGAGGTTACAATATGCCTTTAAAAATAAGAAGGTATGTATCATTTGTTTTTACGCTACTGGAAAACTGAGACTAGGGATGCAGATTAGCCTTCTTTTCAGGAGTGCTCAGGGACCATTTTATAGTAAAGGAATATCATATGAGCTCAGGCATTAGTTACTGAATTGGTCATTAGCTGTTTAAAAGCATAAAGGCTGTGTCTAAATGACAGAATACCAATGTATTAACTGGGGAGAGCTGAATCAACAACAGAAAAACCAGTTACATATTAGCAACATTTTTCTTTCATTATACATCTCTAGGGGAGATGTCTCATAAAGTACTCCTGGTAATTGGCCATCAATTAGATGTTAAATAAGGTTCTTGTCTCATCAAGCCTTGAGGTATTTGGTAGAGCTGAAAGACTCCTGGATTTGGAGTCGGAGAAATCTGGTTCACATCTCATTTTGTTATTGAATATCTGTCTGAATTTCGGCAAATAATTTTAGTCACTTTGATCTCTAAACAACAATTCTATAAAATTAGAGGTTTGGACAAAATGGTCCTGAAGCCATATTTCCATTCTAAGATCTATGATCTCACAAGGTAAAAAAAAAATTAGGTCAAGGATGTAAGGGAGAAGCCAAAACCCTTTAAAATTGAATTGAATTGAATTCTAGACCTGCCTCAGTATCTCTTTGTGTGGATTAGGTTTTCTTCTTTTGCTGTGAAAGGGAAAGAAGGACAGGCTAAGACCACAAACTGAAGACCTAAGGGAAAAGAGAGGGTGCATCGGGAACTGCAGTTTCACAGGATGTCAGAATTTAGAACTAGAAGAGACCTTACATTTGCTCGCATTTCTTAAATTCCACCACATTGGTCATGGTAAAACTCCATTTCAGGTTTTGTCAACAGAAAGGTTTATAACTTATTAATTAATTAAAAGTCATTAAGTTGAAGTTCGTTTCCTCCATCTTACAGAGTTATGTTTAACTTGATAAGATAAATTTATTATTGGGTAGTCTATAGGAGATAGGTGGGAGAATGGAAAAAAAAAACTATTGCTCTGTAAGCAGAGAATCTGAGTTCAAATTCTGCCTCTGATGCTTAATACCTGTGTGGGAGCATATTATTTTAGCATGCTGCTCAATATCCTCCTCTGAAAAATGAGAAGGTTATAGTTGGACTAAATGGATTCTGCTTCCCTTCTACTTCTAGATTGCATTATCCTTTGACTAGTATCTGTCTTTGGGTTTTGTTAGATCATTCCAGATTTCTTTTTCTCTTTTGTGATACTTGTAGAGTCCTAACATGACTGAGTAGAGTTACTTGGTACATGGGAATCTATCTCTTCTCATATGCATACAGCCTTTTATCTTTCATCTGAGAACACTGAGTTTTGGAAATCATTTCTTTAGGTCTGTTACATCCGAGATTTCTCTCTGGTTGTCACCTATGTATTTTTAGCAAGTTGTACTTTGCCTTTTTTTTTCAAACATTTCTGGGTAATTTTATTTATTTCAATTTAATTTTGTATGGTATAAAAACTATTTGTTTAATTGTACCTTTTGGGAAACTTGATTATGTTTATCTAAGTTCTTCATGCCTGTTTTTAAGATAATTGAAATATATTAGTGATCTTATATATTATTCCAATTTGGCTATCTTTTTAATTTTTATGTTAAAAATTTCTTGTTATGTCATTGAATTTCTGAGGTCTGTTTCCTATGTTATTCAGAATTTATATTGCTTTGCTATAGTTTTCTCCTTTTGCTGTTATTTTTTTCTCTTCCTTCGGTTCTTTTATTAGGTTTTCCAATCACCCTCAGAATTCTTGTGATCATTCCATTATCTTTATTGTGTTTTTAATTAAAATTATCACTGATAGTTCTCTCTCTCTTTTTTAGGAGTGGTGGGAGTATTACCTTTGGATTCTCTTACCCATAGAATATTTTTTCATTATACTAGGAATTTTCCTTTGCTTCAATCAATCAGACAAGTATCAAGTTATTTCTTAATCTTTGGCTTTCTGGAACTTGGAACCATGTTTACAGAAGTACCACCTATACAGAATCCACCAAGAGAAAGCACCAACATAGATACATATGATGCACAGATCTGGATAAATTTAGTAATTCTGTCATTTTAGATGTGTAACATCAGTGGGCATTAATTGTATGTAACTGTCAGGACTGACAGCCCACCAAAGGTTTATAGTCAAATACTCATCCTTAACACATCAAGGTTTTGCATTTGAAAACCTCATGCACTGTCCAAGTGCTGGAAAATGTGAAAAGCATCTAAATACTATTTGGAACAGGAATGACACAATTTAAAATCTCCCACAATCTGAACATTCAATAGATTTTCTCTATTAGCACAAGGCAGTTATTTGTAAATTATCAAATCAATAGTAAATCAGAATTGAGTCCTGTGCAAATAATATTTTTCTGACTTCCTCCTGGTTACGTGGAAAGGCAGCAGAGGGGCAAAGAATGAACCAGAAAACCTGAGTTTAGGTTCTGTCCACTACTTACTAAATTTTGCGACTGTGGGTAAATCAATGAACTTTCCTGAGAATCAGTTTCCTTCTCTATAAAATGGGCATGATAGTAATTAAATTAACTACCTCAAGTGCTATGTAATGTGAGCTGTTATTCTTATTTAAACTCCTCTCGTTTTTTTATTTGTTTCTCATTATTTTAATTATATGGTATTAAAAATATGAAAACTACATGGATGGAAGATTCAGTATTCTTAATGATTTAGAACAGAGGAAGTATTAGCTTCTGAATCCACAATTATTAGTCTTGTTCAGTCATTTTCAACCGTGTCCCACTCTTCATGACCCTATTGGGGTTTTCTTGGCAATGATACTGCTGCAGTTTTCCATTTTCTTCTCCAGATAACTTTACAGATGAGGAAAATGAAGAAAATGACTTATCCAGCTAGTAAGACAGCTAGTAAGTTTCTGAGGTCAGCTTTGAACTCAGGAAGAGGAATCTTCCTGACTCCAGGCCTGGCACTCTTTTCACTGTGCCACTTAGCTGTCCTCAAAATAATCTGGCTTTGGCTTAATTTTGAGGTCTAACAAAAATCAGTTGAAAAGGGAAAGACCAAAGAGATTTGAAGATTTTCCATACTATCCAAATAAATAATATTCTCACCTGTGCCTCCAAGAAGCTGTAGAATCTGCAGGTGCCAAACCTTGGTAAACTGTCTTAGCAGAGAGGCCAAACCAAGTTGAGGGTAACTGACAGACCTCAAACACGTTGGTGAGTTAGGGGCTGTGTCTACCCCAGGCATGTCAAGACATCCCCCAGCAGAATGGGGGGATGGGAACAATTTGGCTGTGGAGACAGCTGAAGCAGTAGAGCATGCAGAGCTTGGTCAGGCATCAAAGATGCCAAGGTTATCCACTGCATCTGAGGCCATCTCCATTCATCTTGAATTATGTTTTGCCACTGGGCTTTGATAGCTCTGGAAGAGAGAATGAGGCTGATGACTTTGTGCATCTCTGTTTCACTTACATCCAATTCATGCTGAAGTCAAAGCATCACTCCATGATGCCACTGGTCCTCTTTGAAAACAGACAAATAGAAATCCAAATAACAGTCAAAAGTTCTAGATATCTGTATCAGAACTAAATCTATGATTTTGATGGCATCTTAAGATTTACAAAGCCAAGTATAGCCGCCTCTATGTCATAGGAATCCATAATCACTTCTCTCCTGGATCTGCTCTTGACTCTGAATTTTTCCATTGCCAACCCACAGATCAAGTTTCTTATCTTGGAGATGCCTATGCCCTTACCATTCCCTCCTCTGATTGATGAGTCCCTTCCTCAGACCACCATTTCAGGAAATACTCAGGTCATCCATGCTCACTCATTATGTGGCTCCCTTACTTTCTCTCTGAATGTTTCCATCTATATCTCCTCTCTTTGATCATTCTTCTCTCACATTCAGTTCACTTTCACTCTTTCTTCTATAGAATGTAAATTTCTTGAAGGTAGGAGCTCTTTTTTTTGGCTTTCCCAGCTCTTAGCACAGTGACTGCTATGTAGCAAGGTCCTAATAAACACTCTAATAGCCATTGTATATACCCCTTATCAATCCCCCATAGTTCTGTCCTTGACCCTATTCTCTATCCTCTCAACATTCTCAGTGTGCTCATAAGCTTCCATGGGTTCATTTATCATTTCTATGCAATGGTTGCCAAAACTATATATCAAGCCCTAATCTCTGTCCCAAAGTCTGGTCCTGCATCTTCAGCAGCCTGCTAAATAACTGCAACCACATATTTTATAGTAACACCAAACTCAACTTGTCCAAAACAAAACTCATTATCCAACACACACACACACACACACACACACACACACACACACACACACACACACACACTTATACACTCACTCATCCACACACTTTCTCCAAACTACTCTATTTGATGTTGTCCTTATGCAAAGGCGTAATGGGAAGCAAAGTAGAATTTTTGCTGGATTGAATTATAGCCAGTCAGAAACTTGTATGTGCACTGAGTTCTAGCCAATAAGATATGCATGAGTTTTAGCCAATCAGAGACTGGCAATGAGTTCTAGCCAATAAGATGCTGACTAGAACTGTATTTAAAGACAGGCCAGATTGTGAGAAAGCAGACATTGAGAGAGACAGAATTGAGAGGGGTAAGCCAGTATTGAGAAGAAGAGAATGAGGGGAAGAGACAAAGGAGAAGAATGAGCTTTGAGCATTGAGCTGAGAGGAAACATAAAAGAGTTGAGAAGCGACATCTGAGAGCTGGGAGGAGAACTCTGAGAGCACAGCACAGACCTGTAAGAGGCCAGAGGAGACCTCTGATGGCAGAGACTTGCTGAGGGAGCTTCTGAGTTATAAAAATAAATAGAGCTGTAGGGCAGAAACCTGCCCATTGGAAGGATGCTTAGCTTAAGCCCCTTTTGAGAGCTGTTAAAGTGAACTGAGCTGTTAACACAGAGCCTCTGGTCTTTGGAGGTGAATTGAGATGGTGGTGCAGGTAGTGTATATCGTTGCACTGTTAAGCTTTGCTTTCCCAGAGGCAGAATCTGCGGGCACAAGCCCCTGAAGCATGCTGTCGGGCAGGAGCAAGAAGAGCTTGGAGTGAATCAATCCCCATGAGCTAAGGCCACTCCACAGGAGTGGAGAGCTGCCTACCTGTGAATCTAGGCAAGAGTCAGGAGCAGTCAGCCCACAGGGGAAGAGCCATAGGACTTGGAAGGCAATCTTGAGTCAAGATGAAAGGACTTTACTTGCATGCTTGGTATTAATTAAGGAGATTGTTTTTCCTGTGACCCAGGGGTAGATGGTGTGGTATTTGCGGCTACCCCTTAAGGATGTGTT